>QPKB01000005.1:13402675-14066200 GCA_003546025.1 Camphora micrantha | reverse complement strand
CCGAACTTCCTACTCGAGCCAGGGAGGCCTATGACCGTGGATGACTGTATTCACAGGAGGCCAGATCCCCTCGGTGCTTGAAGCACTCGGCATGCTTGCGCACTGCCGCGTCGACATGGCTCGATTGGAAAAGATGAGCGATCCCAAGCTGGTGACGTCACTACTGCACTCCTGCTTCCAGGTAACTTACTTGTAATTTCAACTGTTTTTGCAAGTGCTCCACTTCGGTTATTAACATATTCTGTCTCTTGTCAGACGTTGCAGAAGTCGATGGTGGTCATCGACAGGTTCAGCAAGCGGGTCCCTTGGTGGCTGGCCTCACCGAGGAGAAGAGGGAGCTTTGAGGAGGCGCTGGGGTCTAGCGTTTTCCAAAAGTTAATCAGTGGAGGCGTTCCAGGGTGACCTCCGGCCAAACTGAGAGGTGGCGGGATGGAGATTGAAAACGAGGAAAATGTAAGAACGCGACCTCGAGGCCCAAATGGAGAGTTTGAAGAGCGACCTCGCGCCGAAACGAAGCGGGCGGACGAGGCGGGAGGCCAAAGTCAAGGCGGAGAGTGAGGCGGCTTTTCCAGGACGCGGTCCACCCCAAGGCGGACCGTTTACTACGGCGCGAAGGTATTCGCGTTCGGGAACAAAGGCGTTGGGCGAAGGCGTGGCGCGCCGCCTTGGAGGGAGGGTCGGATTTGGAGGAACCACCCGTCCTTTGTGGACCCCCGATCTATCCTGGTCCATCGGCGCCGGATAACACAGTATTATTGCGCCCCCCGATCGGTGTCCGACAGCGGCCCAGCCCCTCAAGAAGCCTCCGCCGACGTCCCCTGTAAAATCCAGTTCTACAAGAACCATGAAGAGCCGGTCGCTGTTATCTCTCTTTTTCCCCTTTTATTTTTTTATATCGCCATGTAATCTGTACGCTCCAAAATGTAAACTTCCAGTAATCAATAAATCGAACTTTTTATTATTCTTCACTCCCGCACCGTTTGCATGCTCGATCTTCTCATGGGTTTGTACTTTCTCCTTTTTTTTTTTAAACAAGATCATAACGGGTAATTAAAGTGGCGATGATGTCATCGATGCCGATGCCTTAACGGTACTGAGGCGGCCACAATGGCCCCATGTTAAGTTAGTGCGTGCATCATGGCTTCATGCCGGGTGGTACGTGGACCAGCCCCACGGCAATCGTAGTGGCCCGTAGGCTTCATGCCGGGGTGGTACGTGGACCAGCCCCACGGCAATCGTAGTGGCCCGTAGGCTTCATGCCGGGGTGGTGCGTGGACCAGCCCCACGGCAATCGTAGTGGCCCGTAGGCTTCATGCCGGGTGGTGCGTGGACCAGCCCCACGGCAATCGTAGTGGCCCGTAGGCTTCATGCCGGGGTGGTGCGTGGACCAGCCCCCACGGCAATCGTAGTGGCCGTAGGCTTCATGCCGGGGTGGTGCGTGGACCAGCCCCACGGCAATCGTAGTGGCCCGTAGGCTTCATGCCGGGTGGTGCGTGGACCAGCCCCCACGGCAATCATAGTGGCCCGTAGGCTTCATGCCGGGGTGGTGCGTGGACCAGCCCCCACGGCAATCATAGTGGCCCGTAGGCTTCATGCTGGGTCGACAGTGGGGACAAGAGCAGAGACTCAAAACTGCTTTCATTAAAATCTTGGGGCATCTCGAGTACAACAGAATTAAAAGTAGAACTTCTTGAGATGCGATACATTCCACGGCCGAGGTAACTGTCGGCCATCCATATCTTCGAGTCTATAAGCTGATTGCCCCGCGATGGCGACTACCTTAAATGGTCCGTGCCAGTTTGGCGCCAACTTGCCCTGGCTTGGGTCTCGATCCGATGGGAGTGTCTTCTTCAGGACTAATTCTCCAACTGAGAACCTTCTTTCCCTGACCCTTCGGTTATAACCTTTGGCCAGTCGCCGCTGATGGTCAGTCAGTCTGATGGTTGCTAATTCTCTGCGTTCATCGGCGAGATCCAACTCCCGGGCAATGTTCGTGTCATTCTGGCCTTGGTCAAAGAGATCCGACCTCAAAGTCGGGAGGCCGACCTCAAGAGGGATGACCGCCTCCATCCCATATGCAAGGGAAAACGGGGTTGCTGAAGTGGAACGCCTTGGGGTCGTTCTATAGGCCCATAAAACACTTGGAAGCTCTTCTACCCATCTCCCTTTCGCCTGGTCTAACCGCTTCTTCAACCCGTCGAGTACCACCTTATTGGAGATCTCTGCTTGGCCATTGCTTTGCGGATATGCTGGGGTAGAATAGCGGTTCTTGATGCCGAGTTCCTTGGAGAAGTTTTTGAAGGGCAGCAGAATCAAACTGGGTGCCGTTATCCGAGACGAGAACTCTTGGGATGCCGAACCTAGTGACGATGTTCTTCCATACAAAATTCTTCGTGTCACGCTCGGTGATGGAAGACAGCGATTCTGCTTCTATCCACTTTGTGAAGTAATCAGTCGCCACTATTAACCATCTCTTATTTCCCGGAGCTCGGTGGAGTGGTCCTACAATGTCCAGCCCCCACTGGGCGAAGGGCCATGGGCTAGAGAGTGGGCTCAGATCATGTGCTGGTTGATGGAGGGAATGGGAGAACTTCTGGCACTTCTCACATTTCTTGGCGTATAACCGCGCATCCCTCTGCATATATGGCCACCAGTACCCCTGACTGATCGCTCGGTAAGCCAACGATCTTCCTCCTATGTGGCTTCCACAAATTCCTTCGTGTATTTCATAGACCGGGCCACTGAAGGTACGGGCCAGTGAATGACTTTCGGTAGAGTTTACCTTCGGGGGATAACCAAAACCGTGCAGCTTTCAATCTAAGCCGATGAGCCTCAATCTTGTCGTCTGGGAGTTTGTCGTCCTTAAGGTAGGATACAATTGGATCCATCCAGCTTGGGCCGAGGTCGAGGCAAAGGACTTCCCGGGGTGGCTGAAGCTCTATACTGGGTCTTGCCAGTGATCCTACTTCGATAGTTCTCTTCTTCCCTGCTTCAACAGCGGAGGCCAAGCTGGCCAGGGCATCGGCGTGGGAGTTTGCTCCTCTGTTAATCTGTCTGACTTCTGTAGTCTGAAATTCTGAGAGGGATTTCTTTGCGAGGGCGAGGTAGGCAGACATCCTATCGTCTCGGGCTTGATAGTCTCCTGTCAGCTGGTTAATCACCAGTTGAGAATCACTGAAGACAATTAACTGCCGAGCCCCGAGGATTTTGGCGCTGCTCAGTCCGGCTAACAAAGCTTCATACTCCGCTTCATTATTCGATGCTTTGAAATCCAGAGTGAGGGCCTGCTCGATAACCAATCCGTCTGGGGTCTGAAGGACGGCACCGGCTCCAGCTCGCCTGGCGGTTGACGAACCGTCTACGAAGACCTTCCAAACCGAGGCCGGAAGTTGCCCTTGCGGTAGCTCATCTTCCAGGAGTGGTACTTCGGGATCGTCATCCCCGGGCTCGGGGCGGAGCTGAATTGGCGCCGAAGCCGGAGGTACGAATTCCACGATGAAGTCTGCTAGAACCTGAGCCTTGATTGCAGTTCTGGGCTGGTATTGAATGTCATACTGGCCGAGTTCAACCGCCCATCGTGAAAGCCTTCCTGAAAAATCAGCCTTTCGAAAGACAGACTTTAGCGGGTGCTTTGTAACCACCATCACAGTATGAGTTTGAAAATAATGGGAGAGCTTGCGAGAGGCACTGACTAACGCTAACGCAAGCTTCTCCAACTGAGTATACCTGGTCTCGGCATCGAGGAGCGATTTGCTCGTGTAATAAACCGATTTTTGCTGATTTTCCTCCTCCCTAATGAGGACTGAGCTCACAGCTCGATCCGAGACAGCCAGGTACAAATATAATAATTCCCCATGTTTTGGGGTTGAAAGTAATGGGGGTGAAGAGAGATAGGCCTTGAGTGCTTGCAAGGCCTGGTCGCATTCGGGGGTCCATTGAAATTTAGAGCTTTTTCTTAACAACTTAAAGAAGGGCTGGCACTTATCTGAAGATCGGCTAATGAATCGATTTAGTGCGGCAGTCATGCCAGTAAGCTTCTGGACTTCTTTCGCAGTAGCCGGGCTCTGCACTCTGAGGATGGCGGAAATCTGGTTCGGATCCGCCTCAATCCCTCTCCTCGTGACTAGGCTCCCTAGGAATTTGCCAGAACCGACGCCGAAGGCGCACTTGGAGGCGTTCAATTTCAGCTTGTACTTTTTCAGGACGGCAAACACCTCAGCTAGATCAGACAGATGGTTCACGGCCTGCTTGGATTTGACGACCATGTCGTCAATATATACCTCGATAGTATTGCCGAGCTGCGCCTCAAACATCCTGGTGACCAGGCGCTGATAGGTGGCGCCCGCGTTCTTTAAACCGAAAGGCATTACCCTATAGCAGTAGATGCCCCTGGGCGTTATGAACGCGGTCTTCTCTTCATCCGGAGCGTACAGAGGTATCTGATGGTAGCCCCGGTATGCGTCAAGAAAGCTCATCCGGTCGTGGCCCGCGGTGGCGTCGATCATTTGATCTATCTTCGGGAGCGGGAAGCTGTCTTTAGGGCAGGCTTTGTTGAGATCAGTGAAGTCAACGCACACCCTCCACTTGCCAGTCTTCTTCTTGACTACCACCGTGTTGGCCAGCCAGACCGGGTATTGCACTTCCCTGATCGCCCCGGCTGCGAGTAGCTTGCCGACCTCTTCAACCACGGCTTCTGTCTGGGGCAGCCCGGTCCTGCGAGCCTTCTGCATCACTGGCTTATGCTTGGGATCTACATTCAGCTTATGGCATATGACCTCGGGATCAATGCCAGGCATCTCTTCTGGGGTCCAGGCAAAGGCTTTTATGTTCTGGGACAAGAATTCGACCAACTCGGACCGTTCTGGCTTGGTGAGTTGGCCGCCAAGCAGGAAGAACTTCTCTGGGTCAAGAGGACTGACCCTGATCTCGATTAGATCTTCCACGCTCTTCTTCTCAGGATCTTGGCCGACCCTATCCAGCTCTTTCTCCAATTCGGCCATGTTGACCTGCTTGGGCTCGCGTTCTCCAGGAACCACGGCCATCAGGCACCGCCGAGCCATTTGCTGATCTCCCCGAACGGTCACTACCTTTACTCTGCCGCCGTCTTCCAATGGAAATTTCAACCTTTGGTGTAGAGTGGAGGGCACCGCTTCCATGTCATGGAGCCAAGTCCTACCCATGATGGCATTGTAGGGAGATGGCGCGTCGACTACCAGGAAGTCTACCATCACGGAGGCTCCTTCAACCTGAACTCTAAGGGTCAATTTCCCTTTTGGGTATACAGGTTGGGCACTGAAGCCTATCAATGGAGTTCGGGCCTCTTGCAGATCTGCTTCCGAAAGGCCCATCTTCCTGAAGCAATCGAAATAAAGGACCTCGGATGAACTGCCGGGGTCAACAAGGATCCTCTGGACCCTACAATTCTTCAGTTTCAAAGTGACGACAAGCGGATCATTATGCGGGAGTTGTACGCCTTCCAGGTCGTCATCAGAGAACCAAATCTTGGGCTGCTCCTTGCGAGGCCTCTTCGCAACCGGTTCTAACTCGGCCGCCAATACCTGTTTTCCATGGGACGCCCGTCTCGCCTCGGCACGCGCCCGGTTACTCCCTCTGGGTGGGGGAGCGAGGTGTATGACGCTAATGAGTTTCTCGGATCCATCACTGTCCTGACTTTTTTCATTTCGGTGCCGAGCTAGGGATTCATCCCTGTCGTTCGCCTTGACATATTCTTTGAGATGTCCATCTTGGACAAGTTTCTCTAAATGAGACCTGAGGATTCTGCACTCCTCGGTATTGTGGCCATTCTGTCTATGATAAGCACAGAATCTATTCTGGTCGCGGTTGGCCGAATCGCTCCTCATGGGCGGCGGCCAGCTGAAATACGGCCTGGATTTGATTTTAGTCATGATCTTGTGAATAGGCTCCTTAAATATGGTATCAACAGCTTTGTAGGGATCGGAGGACAGTCTGAGCTTCTTGTCTCTGTAAGAAGGTACGCGAGCTTTCGCCGAGCTGGTCGAGGCTTTGTGTCGGCTCGAGTCTTCTCTCCTGGAGGACCGATCTTCCTGCCTCGAGGATTTGCCGTCCCTATCCGTTCGGCCGACACGAAAGCTTTCCCGAGCTCGGAGCTGATCGTCCTCCTGAGCTATGAAGCGGTTCACCCGGGCCATCAACGCCGATATCGAGGTCACAGGGTTACCAGCCAGATCTTTTCGAAGATCATTGTCCGGCAGCAAGGCGTTCTGGAAAGCGAAAATCGCCACTTCATCTTTAGAGCCGTCGATCTGGCTATAGATTTTCCAGAATCGCTTGGCAAACCGAGTAATGTTCTCGCCCTGCCTCATCCTTAGAGCCATTATATCGGCATCTGTTTTGGGGATAACCCTGTAAGCTTGAAACTTGTTTATGAAGGAACGCTGGAGTTGCTGCCAGGTCGAGATGGAATTCTCTGGAAGACCGCAGAACCACTTTAAAGGGAGCTCGCCCAGGCTGGACGAGAAAACCCTGCAATTCAAACGACCTTCATCCCCCCAGACAGACATCCTCTGAGAAAAAAATGTCGAAGATGCGCTGCCGGATCCGAAGCTCCTTCATAAGTGACGAATCTTGGGACGGTAAACTTCTTTGGAAGAGGATGATCTCTGATATCACCAGTGAAAGGTGAAGCGCCGAGGTCGGCGAACTGGCTAGCGTCTTGATGACTTCGAGTGAGACCAGCCACCTCCAAGTTCCGCCGGACCGCTTGCTGAATCTGCTCTTCGAGCCACCCCCGAGTGTCATGGCGGATTTCGGAACTGCCTTCCAACCTCTTCCTAGATAGACCGCGGCTGCTGCTGGAGACTTCGTCGTGGGTTTGACTGCGCCTCCTCTCATTCAAATGAAACCTGAGGTCCCTCTGGGGAGGGGTGACTTGCCGATGGTGAGACGAACCTGCTCCGCTGGCTCGCTGCAGACGCTGTCTGGCGGTGTCAGCTGCCTCAGCTGTCTCCCTGAGCTGTCGTTGGAGGCGTCTGATAAGGGCATCCTTCTCCCGGATAGTAGCATTCTGCGCCTGTATCTCCTCGTAAGTAGGGTCGAATTCCTCATCAGAGCTGCGAACCTCGCTATTTCTCCGACGGTCCAACGAGACCGGGGACTTACGTCGAGTCTGGTGAAGGGTAAGATCTCTTTCTCTCGGAGGCGGAAGGGGAGTCACCACCTCCTGTGGATATGATCGCGGGCAGGACTGGTCCCCCCGCAAGTAGATAGGAGTGGACCTCAAGGACTCATGGAAAGGGTTCACCATGGTCCCTGAGGGGCCCGCTTCAGATGCCTTTCCACCTTTTGCAGCTCTCCCAGCCATAGTATGAAGGAAGATTGACAATCACGTTCTCCCCACAGACGGCGCCAATTGTAAGTGCAAAAACGGTAACTCACAAGATTTTGAGATGCCTTAGAGGACTTAATCAAATGACTATCGAGAGCTGGAGCCGGTGCCGTCCTTCAGACCCCAGACGGATTGGTTATCGAGCAGGCCCTCACTCTGGATTTCAAAGCATCGAATAATGAAGCGGAGTATGAAGCTTTGTTAGCCGGACTGAGCAGCGCCAAAATCCTCGGGGCTCGGCAGTTAATTGTCTTCAGTGATTCTCAACTGGTGATTAACCAGCTGACAGGAGACTATCAAGCCCGAGACGATAGGATGTCTGCCTACCTCGCCCTCGCAAAGAAATCCCTCTCAGAATTTCAGACTACAGAAGTCAGACAGATTAACAGAGGAGCAAACTCCCACGCCGATGCCCTGGCCAGCTTGGCCTCCGCTGTTGAAGCAGGGAAGAAGAGAACTATCGAAGTAGGATCACTGGCAAGACCCAGTATAGAGCTTCAGCCACCCCGGGAAGTCCTTTGCCTCGACCTCGGCCCAAGCTGGATGGATCCAATTGTATCCTACCTTAAGGACGACAAACTCCCAGACGACAAGATTGAGGCTCATCGGCTTAGATTGAAAGCTGCACGGTTTTGGTTATCCCCCGAAGGTAAACTCTACCGAAAGTCATTCACTGGCCCGTACCTTCAGTGGCCCGGTCTATGAAATACACGAAGGAATTTGTGGAAGCCACATAGGAGGAAGATCGTTGGCTTACCGAGCGATCAGTCAGGGGTACTGGTGGCCATATATGCAGAGGGATGCGCGGTTATACGCCAAGAAATGTGAGAAGTGCCAGAAGTTCTCCCATTCCCTCCATCAACCAGCACATGATCTGAGCCCACTCTCTAGCCCATGGCCCTTCGCCCAGTGGGGGCTGGACATTGTAGGACCACTCCACCGAGCTCCGGGAAATAAGAGATGGTTAATAGTGGCGACTGATTACTTCACAAAGTGGATAGAAGCAGAATCGCTGTCTTCCATCACCGAGCGTGACACGAAGAATTTTGTATGGAAGAACATCGTCACTAGGTTCGGCATCCCAAGAGTTCTCGTCTCGGATAACGGCACCCAGTTTGATTCTGCTGCCTTCAAAAACTTCTCCAAGGAACTCGGCATCAAGAACCGCTATTCTACCCCAGCATATCCGCAAAGCAATGGCCAAGCAGAGATCTCCAATAAGGTGGTACTCGACGGGTTGAAGAAGCGGTTAGACCAGGCGAAAGGGAGATGGGTAGAAGAGCTTCCAAGTGTTTTTATGGGCCTATAGAACGACCCCAAGGCGTTCCACTTCAGCAACCCCGTTTTCCCTTGCATATGGGATGGAGGCGGTCATCCCTCTTGAGGTCGGCCTCCCGACTTTGAGGTCGGATCTCTTTGACCAAGGCCAGAATGACACGAACATTGCCCGGGAGTTGGATCTCGCCGATGAACGCAGAGAATTAGCAACCATCAGACTGACTGACCATCAGCGGCGACTGGCCAAAGGTTATAACCGAAGGGTCAGGGAAAGAAGGTTCTCAGTTGGAGAATTAGTCCTGAAGAAGACACTCCCATCGGATCGAGACCCAAGCCAGGGCAAGTTGGCGCCAAACTGGCACGGACCATTTAAGGTAGTCGCCATCGCGGGGCAATCAGCTTATAGACTCGAAGATATGGATGGCCGACAGTTACCTCGGCCGTGGAATGTATCGCATCTCAAGAAGTTCTACTTTTAATTCTGTTGTACTCGAGATGCCCCAAGATTTTAATGAAAGCAGTTTTGAGTCTCTGCTCTTGTCCCCACTGTCGACCCAGCATGAAGCCTACGGGCCACTATGATTGCCGTGGGGGCTGGTCCACGCACCACCCCGGCATGAAGCCTACGGGCCACTATGATTGCCGTGGGGGCTGGTCTACGCACCACCCCGGCATGAAGCCTACGGGCCACTACGATTGCCGTGGGGCTGGTCCACGCACCACCCCGGCATGAAGCCTACGGGCCACTACGATTGCCGTGGGGCTGGTCCACGCACCACCCCGGCATGAAGCCTACGGGCCACTATGATTGCCGTGGGGGCTGGTCCACGCACCACCCCGGCATGAAGCCTACGGGCCACTATGATTGCCGTGGGGGCTGGTCCACGCACCACCCCGGCATGAAGCCTACGGGCCACTACGATTGCCGTGGGGCTGGTCCACGCACCACCCCGGCATGAAGCCTACGGGCCACTACGATTGCCGTGGGGCTGGTCCACGCACCACCCCGGCATGAAGCCTACGGGCCACTACGATTGCCGTGGGGCTGGTCCACGCACCACCCCGGCATGAAGCCTACGGGCCACTACGATTGCCGTGGGGCTGGTCCACGCACCACCCCGGCATGAAGCCTACGGGCCACTACGATTGCCGTGGGGCTGGTCCACGTACCACCCCGGCATGAAGCCTACGGGCCACTACGATTGCCGTGGGGCTGGTCCACGTACCACCCCGGCATGAAGCCATGATGCACGCACTACCTTAACATGGGGCCATTGTGGCCGCCTCAGTACCGTTAAGGCATCGGCATCGTATGACATCATCGCCACTTTAATTACCCGTTATGATCTTGTTTAAAAAAAAAAAAAGGAGAAAGTACAAACACCATGAGAAGATCGAGCATGCAAACGGTGCGGGAGTGAAGAATAATAAAAAGTTCGATTTATTGATTACTGGAAGTTTACATTTTGGAGCGTACAGATTACATGGCGATATAAAAAAAAAAAGGGGAAAAAAGAGAGATAACAGCGACCGGCTCTTCATGGTTCTTGTAGAACTGGATTACAGGGGACGTCGGCGGAGGCTTCTTGAGGGGCTGGGCCGCTGTCGACACCGATCGGGGGGCCAATAATGACTGTGTTATCCGGCGCCGATGGACCAGGATAGATCGGGGGGTCCACAAAGGACGGGTGGTCCTCCGAAATCCCGACCTCCCTCAAAGCGGCGCGCCACGCCTTCGCCCACGCCTTGTCCCGAACGCGGAATACCTTCGCGCCGTAGTAAACGGTCGCTTGGGTGGCCGCGTCCTGGAAAGCCGCCTCACTCTCCGCCTTGACTTTGGCCTCCGCCTCGTCCGCCCGCTTCGTTTCGGCGCGGAGGTCGCTCTTCAAACTCTCCATTTGGGCCTCGAGGTCGGCGTTCTTCATTTTCTCGTTTTCAATCTCCATCGCCACCTCTCCAAGTTTGGCCCGGAGGTCACCCTGGAACGCCTCCAACTGATTAACTTTTGAAACGCTAGACCCCAGCGCCTCCTCAAGCTCCCTCTTCTCCTCGGTGAGGCCAGCCACCAAGGGACCCTGCTTGCTGAACCTGTCGATGACCACCATCGACTTCTGCAACGTCTGACAAGAGAACAGAATATGTTAATAACCGAAGTGGAGCACTTGCAAAACAGTTGAAATTACAAGCTAAGTTACCTGGAAGCAGGAGTGCAGTAGTGACGTCACCAGCTTGGGATCGCTCATCTTTTCCAATCGAGCCATGTCGCGCGGCAGTGCGCAAGCATGGCCGAGTGCTTCAAGCACGAGGGGATCTGGCCTCCTGTGAATACAGTCATCCACGGTCATAGGCCTCCCTGGCTCGAGTAGGAAGTTCGGCGTCCAGGGTGCTGGCTCGGCTACCCGCGATATCCTGCCCGAGCCGCCTCCCTCTTCCCTCGGCCTCTTTCTTGAGGAGCTCTCGTTGCAAGCGACCTCAGGGGGACGTTGGACTTCCGGGCTTGGCTCGCGGGTCGGTACCGCCACCTCGAGAGCCCCAGGGGACTCGCCAGGGCTGGGGGCTAAGTGTCCAGCGGAAGCCCGGACTGCTGGCGGAGACGCCTCGCCCTCATCGCCTAGGGCCAATGCCTCCAGGTCCACGAATGCCGGGACCCGTGACATTTCTTCTAAATCGATATGGGGACGCCGCGCTCTCCTCACCAAAGGAGTGCCGCTTGACTGCGGTTCGGGGGAGGGTTGCTGTTCAGGCGATGCTTCAGCACCGGCAGCGGCTCCAGAAGGACCCCCCTCTTCAAACACCGCCTCCGGACGGCCGCCAACAAAGGGGTTACTCGTCCCTGGATCCTCTCCTTGGGGCAGCGGATCGAGCAGCGTGGACCTTTTGTTGTAACCCCTGTACCTCGGCTCGTAACCTAGCAGAGCCCAGGCCGATCTGTTGGAGAACTCGGTGCACCCCCTGATGGCCCGGTACCACTCCTCGTTCTTTCTCCAGCCGTCCCGTCTGGCCCGTTGCCTCCTTTCGCGAGCAGCTGCAAAATGAACCAAAAGGACATCAATCCACCAAGCACTAAGGCAGGGACTAAAATAAGATTAACGATAACAAGTAGAGGGGATTACTTGGGACGACCCCGGGGTGACGCGGTACCCTGTGCACCCTATCCTCCTCGGCGCCGAACTCCCAGTTCCCCGAAACGCACACGAGGTCGTCTCCGGCATATTTACTGGAATCCTCAAGTGCCGTGACGAAAGCCGTGCATCGGGGCCTGACTCGGAGGTAGTAGCCATGCTCCTTGGATTTGCAAATGTCATAGACATCTTCGATGTCATGGACACCGAGGTCAATGCCTAGACTTTTGTTCAACACGGCTGTGCCCATGATGACTTTGTAACCGTTGGGCGACAGCTGACACGGACTAAGGGCCCAGGTGCTGAGGCAGGCTCTAAGGAGTGGGTCTAGGGGGAACCTAACTCCGCCCTCTACGATGGCGATCAACGGGAAGGGCATCCACCCCCCCGAGTACGAGCGGAGTGCATAATCTGCAGGATCCGCTCGTCTGATCAACACGTCCTCCGGTATCTCGTACGCCCCCCTAAGCCCATCTAGGGCGATGTCGTTCTCTACCCAGTGACTGTAAATCCCCATGTGTGGTTAAGAGAAGGAGGGACAGAAAACCTAGAAAGAGAGAATCTAAAGGAAAGGAAAGAAGCTCACGCTCGGAAAAAGCAACCAGAGAATCCTCAAATGCACGTCGCAGCGGTCTGTTCAACGGCAGAGAGCTTCTGGATCAGTTCTTCGGATGTAAAGGATGAGGAGAAGACGGCAGCAACCTCTTGTAGCAGGAGAAGCGCCGTTCCGCCCCAAGCGCCGTCCTCGAAACTCGAAACATCGCATCAGGCGGCTGTGCGCTTCCCATGTCCAGCGGCGCGGCCGTTCCGATGGGGACGCGTGTCGCTGTCTATCCCATCTCTTGTGATTGACGCGCTGCATTTATTGCTTCGGGCGGGAAAAGAAGCTTGGAAAGGAGTAGATGCCAGCTGTCACCAGCACAAGACCTATGACTACTCCAGCGCCATCATAGCTTCCGACTTCACTGAGTTTGGGATCCCGGGACCCCAGAGAAGCCGCAAGCTAGGGGGCTATTGTGTGGGGAGATTCCTAATCGTCCCAAAGCTGTTTAACTAATGGCCTAATCTTCAGTCCGGCCGAGCGCGTCCCGGCCGCGGTAGTAGAGCGCCAGCCGGGGTGCGGTTCGTGGTCCCAGTCCGGCTGAGGCTGTCCTCCGCTAAGCCCGGTTCCGACACGCATCCCGGCTGCGAGACTGCCAGCCGGGGTGCGCGCTTAAAATATCTCCCACCTCCAGGCGCACCGCGACAAGACAGATGTCTTCCTGGCCGTCCAACCCTCTGACAGGGCAGCTTCCAACGGTCACAGTCCCATCGGGGGAGGCCCAAGAAAGGATCCAGTGAGATCTTCGCCTGCCATTGAGTCCAGACAGGATCAGGCCCAATGTGACTGGCATTTAATGCGACATGGGCTGATCGGACTGGCAATTAATGCAATGTGGGCTGTGATAGACCGCCATTTATTGTTTTGTGAGCTGATGATCTCAGCAGCCGGATCATCAAGCCCATGACAAAGTCTCCGGTAATACTCATATATAAAGGGGAGATAGCATCTGAACCAGGTACGCATAAGAGTAGACACATACATACTATCTCTCTTCTTCTCCATCCAAAACCGAGTATTCATATTAACTGAGGCATCGGAGAGCCCTGCGCTGCCACGGCCAGGGTCCTTTGACTTTCTCTCTCTTCCCTTTCAGGTCCCGCGAGTCGACACCGGCCAGCTCTCGATAGTCATTTGATTAAGTCCTCTAAGGCATCTCAAAATCTTGTGAGTTACCGTTTTTGCACTTACAATGGCTATATAAAATCTTTATGGAATGGATTTCATGAGAAATTCCCAAGTTCTTGTTATTCAGAAGTTTCTACAAACAATTAAGGGGGAAAAGTCCTTTTACTACTTCCTTTAACAGGGAAAAAGAGTCTTTTTACTATTAATTGTCGATAAAAAAAGGTTGATGGACATCGTCATTTGTTGTTCAGCTGGTTAGGGACATGCATGAGTGTGAATGCCTGAGTTCGAATAACTTGGATAGAATAAAAGAAAGTGGTTACGGATAATTTAGCCAAAAGATGTGCTTCTTGGATAGACAATAAAGTTAAGATTGGATTAAGCAATCCTTACTATTGAGATGTATATTATAAGCCATAAAATAGAGCTTCACTCCTCCAATGAGATTATCTTTTCCCTTCACTTGGCTCTTTGATACTAGGCCATGAACACAAGAGAAAACCCACACAACTTCCTCCTTTCCAATCCACACACATTCCCATTTTCTACTAGATTTTCTGAAAGAGAGAGCGCGCATAACAAGTCACACACAAGCCAGTTGGCGAAGTCATGAGTCCGAGTTAGATGCCACTAGGAAACAAGATAGAGTGAGATAGATCCGCATAAGAATCATATAATATATGAATCCATTTCCCATACAAATCACCCATGATCAAATATATGGCCTCCTAGTTGCGACATTGAGGATTGTCGAATAAAGAGCAGGTTTGTCCCCACTTGACATATGATTTCACCATACCATAGACAAGCACATACCTCTCATGTACCCTCAACCTCAGTAATGGCAAACACAATGTTAGCTAGTGTTGATGGATGGATACCAATGTTGAGGGCATGGATGGGGACATGTTTTCTTGGGAAGAGAAGTGAAAGATTAAAAAATAGAACGTGGGAACTTGTCTACTTTTTTCTGTGAGAGATCTAGAAGTCCTTGCCATTCTCACCTTTCTGAAGTAAGCCTTGATTCTCATTCATTCATTCACTTATCCATCCTTGCATCATATCACCATCCATGGATTTTTGCTTTGGAGATAACTCTTTTTAACTAACTAAATGAAAAGAGCCTACCCACCCAGCACATTTGTGCATACTTTCAATTTAATATCATGAGAAGAGGCCACGCATCACATACAAGAGGATGACATGTCATGAGAAGCCACAACAAAATGTAGAGGAATATAGAGAAATCCATTGAATATTGTAGATGGAATTATACATAACACCCTTTTAGACTTTTACAACATATGGGTCTGATCAAGGTCCTTTGAATTGAGTCAAAGACCCTGAGATTCCCCCTACCTTGAGACAGTCAATTACTAAAAAGAAAGGAAATGGGAGATACAAAGGTTATCAACCCGGCACAGCACTGAAGTGGGCCCCTAGACCAACATGATATATCATATTCTTTTTCCATTTTCTTTACATGAGTCAAGATAAAGGTGGAGAAAAAATCATTGAAGAGATAATGTTCTTCTAAGGTATATTGTCAGCTCCAATATCCTTTGAAGAGCTGAAGTGGTGGTGGACTTCCCCTTGGCAATGATGTGGTGGAGTAGGTGATAGAGTTGGGTTGTAGGAGTACCATCCAGACCAAAATAGATAGTTAAAGAAGTTGAGGAGACTGAGGGCTGCCAGCAACCAATAGAAGAGGTCTAGCCTGTCTTTGTTAAGGTCATTGTCACTAAGCCATCCACCCCCAGATGAATTTGAGGTGATCTTGTTTACTAGAGAGACTAGAATGGAGCTTAGAAAGAATCCAAATGAGTAAGAGCAGTAAGTCATTGCAGTTAGAAAGGACTGCATCCCTGCCAAGGACTGTTTGTAGAAGAACTCAATGAGGCCAACTGCAGTAAACATCTCTGAGAGCCCAAATATAAGGAATTGTGGTGCAACCCAAAAGATGGAGAGAGTCCTTTTTGAGAGGCTGGCCATGCTCCTTCTCTTGGTCTCTATCAGAGCTGCTGAGACCATGGAGAAGGTAGCGATGAAGAGGCCGATGCCGATGCGTTGGAGAGGGGAGATGCCGGATTCCTTGCCAGTGGCCTTACGAGCAATGGGGACAAAGACCATCTCGTATAGGGGGACTAAGAAGATAAGAATAATGTAAGGGATAGATTGGAGCGAAGCAGGTGGGATTTGGAAGTTCTTTGTGAGACGGGTGTTCATGACCCTTCCCTGTTGGACTGAAAATGTCTGTAGCTGGGCCAGGATGGTGTTGAAGATGATGGTGCAGGCAAAGATTGGAATAACAGAGATAATTATCTTCACTTGCTCGACTTGAGCTACAGTGCATAATCGCCATGGGCTTTCTTTCATGGGACCTCCCTCTTGGACCTTTATGCAGGCCTTGTCCAAAAACCTGAAAATTCTCTTAGAAATCATTAGAAGGAAAGAGTTTGTAAGCTTTGAAATCAAAGAAAGTGCCACTATATGATCGGGAGACATATATGAGGTGTTGGAGATGGAAATTTCAAAACCTGGTTCACAAAATCTCTGTGATAAAGGCTTTTCACAGAAGAATAAAAAAATCTTCGCAAATTTGGATGACTGGCCGTTCACTTTTATGATTCACTAAGCATAGAATGCAATCAGAGTATAGGAAAGGGTGTGGAAATACAGAACATTTAGAACTCAGGATCTGTTTCAAGAACAATTTTCTTGAATTGAAATAAAAATCTTATGAATAAATGACCCCCTATGATGGTATAATATAGAAATAAATTACTATGACTTTTTTTGAGGTTGGATATCCACAAAATCTTACAAATTGATGGTATCTCTTAGTAGGGTATGATATTAGAAAAACTATAGTACTTAATAAAAAGCCCAATTGTTTTATAATGACTTCAAAATCACTACTACATGGGTGATGTGTATACACCTGAACTTGTCAGTGTGAAGCAGGCTCCTAGCATTAGCAGATGGATTGAATCCAGAAGTGGCAATGTGATTGGGTGCATCATTGTGGTTTCCATGAAGCAACTGTAAATTAGTTGGGCACACTTGCTTTCTTTTTGTAATTGCAGCAAACAAAACCTGCAAAAGAAAACAACAGATGGAAAAGAAAACGATCAGACATTAGCCCCTAATACAGAAACTATATATATGAATGATGTAGACCAGAACTTCATTGAGCTCAATCTTTTAGAAGACCATGAACCAGTAGCAATCTCATATCAACAGAGCTTATCCAGAATTCCTAAAATTTATTATTTCATTTAGAAAAAAATTAACCCCGAGAAGCATTCCTAATCAATAGAAACATGTTTCTAAAATCAAAACACTAATTTGACCAGAAGCAGAATGCATTTCCTCATGTGGATAAATTTTTCTCAAAGAAGTTCTTGTATTTCTTTAGGATACATAGTATATCTCTAGTCAAATTAAATGACTCAAAACATAGTTATTGAAGCCTCCCCTCTAAAAAAAGAAAAAGGCTTCTAAACCAGCAATTAAAGAATAGTCCATAATCTTTATAAACACAACTAGAAAGTATTATTTATATATTCCTTAATTAGAACCAACATTATATTTAATTAGGATAAAATAACCAGACTGATCTTTATCATCATCACAAGGCATTGACTCTTAACCAGGTCAAACATAGCTAAAGACTTAATCCATTCATAAGAGTTTAATAGTTTGAGTGAAAGAAAGCACTATAGCAGACGCCAAGAATATAATAAAACGAAAGAAGAGTATTATTCTCAATATTCCCATACCAGTAATAAAAAAAAATTCTAATTGGCATAAAATAAAACCACTATCAGCACAAGCATACTGCCTAAGAAAGCTAATCTCTAGTGGCATAAACACTTCAAAATACTACTTTTTCATCAAACCTAATGAAATGAAAAGTCATCTAACTTTTGAGGGTAAGGAGAAAAGAGATCACAGTTGTACAGTCTATATGCATCAAGATGTGTTTGGTGCCTGGATGCATCTACTGTGTTCAAGTGTGACCTGTGTAGTGGTGTTGAGAATTGTTACTATGATGGGTCCCTCCATGGATAAGTGGTGCCTAAAAGTCTTCCAGATTGAAAGATGGTAGCCATAGAATATTATTCCTTTTTATGCATATTGGCTGTATCATTTCTTGGCCATCTAATGTGGAACCAGATATTGAATGAATAGGATCTTTCAATCTTAAAGGTTTGTAGGCCATCCCCATCACAAGATATGGGGTTAATCAGAATCATCAAACTATGGCCCTACTTGCATATTATTCTTGCACAGGAACCACTAATTCTCCTGGAAAGTAAAGGGGCTATCTCACTTGTGCAATTGGGGTGAAAATGCTGCCTTGAGGAGGCTTGTTCCTGTAAACCAGAGTGCCAGCTATCAAGCTGATCAAGCCCGCAGTCATGGCTGCTGCTGATACTCCGAACCCGACATCCATCCCTGATCGTGTTTGGACCCACACAAGAACTGTGAGCGCAATGAGCTCTCCAATGCAGAAGCTGAAGTAGGCTGTGTTGAAGTAGCTGGAGAGCTTCTTGGACTGCTCGGGGTCGTCCTTTCTGAACTGGTCAGCGCCATGAGAGATTATGTTGGGCTTTAGACAGCCACTCCCTATGGCCACCAAGTAGAGAGCTACAAAGAATATCAAGGCCTTGAAGCCACTGGCTTCAGTACACTGCTGCCCTTCAGCAACCATATTGCATTGTGGTGGCCTCAATTGGCGGACATGGGCTTGGACTGATAAAAGTATGAACCCCTGAAAGTTCAACACAAATACCACCATTTTAAAAAACATATAATATTTCTGTCTTCCTTAACTCTCTTGGTTCAGTGTTTGTATTAAAAAAAAATATAAGAGTTTCCTTTCAAGTGTTTGATTCCATCCAACCGTTTGCTGAAACGTTATAGCTCAAACTGTACATATGGACCCATCTTTTGGCAATATAAACTGTTCATTTATTGCAGAATATTTCAGATTAGAAGATACCTGAAATATTCCACATCAGTTGATCCTAAGTCCTAACCACTCATTATTCAGGCCACTAATTGGATAGCTTAGTTCTCCTGACACTGAATAATTCATGTCATGATGGTGCCTACCAAATGAGTGGCTTAGATTACTAAAACAGTCAAACATGGCCTCAGTTATACCTGGTGAGCAACGAAAATTGGTTTCTCTCATTGATCAAAATACCCCATACAATTCATTATTATTATTATTTTTACTTATTTCTCTTGTTCATGGAAAGCTTAAAGCTGTCATTTTCTGGTTTCTTTTCTTAATTACATGATATTGATGAATAAAGATATCCAATATATCAAACTGCATCTTAAAACTCAACAAATCCAAAGTAGAAAGGTGGCAGGTAGATAAGAAGAAACAAGAGTATAGGACTTACAGAAAGTTCCACAAACCCAAATATCAACATGGTCCAAAAGCTCCCGAGATAGGAATCAGAGAGGAAGCCACCAAGCAGAGACAAGAGAAATACAGTGCCTACGAAGTTTGTGACAATGTTTGCAGATTTTGACAGAGAGAAGTGCATCTCACTGAAGACATATGTTATGAGGTTATTCCCAACTGCAGCAATTGCCATCATTTCAAATGCTTGAAGGCCTGAAACGCAACCCAAAAAACAGAAGGGAAAGGTAAGAAAGCAAAACCAACTTCATGACTTGAACTGAATCTGGGTGAAATAAAGGTCATCTTCATATTTTATTTTTTTGAAGAAAACTAAAAGAAAATTAATTGGACTAAAACCTACTTTAAATGCCAAACTGCCTTAAATACACAACAAACCAAATAGTTAGTAGTAAACACTAAAGCCCACTTCATAAGACTTCACTCAAATTGTAAAAAGAAGAGAAAAATTCCAAATTCAATTTGATATAACTTAGTGAATCTATACATTGAGACCTTTTCTGGAAAAGAAGAAAATTCAGTACACAACTTGGGTATTTCAAGGAGGTGACTTGTCCATCCAATTTGTGATGGCAACATAAAAAGAACACTACTACCAAACAAAACGCAAGATTAACTTCACCTCCCACACACTCTATTGAATTCAATAAGAATTCCCACTAATAAACAAAAATGATTTTAAGTGAAGAATTCAATATTTGAAAAAAAAGTTCTGCACATGTAGTCATCTACTCTGTGAAGTTCACAGAGAGAGAGAGAGAGAGAGAGAGAGAGAGAGAGAGAGAGAGAGAGAGAGAGAGAGAGAGACCCAATACAAAGATTGCAGCTCTCATTCCTCCATGCTTGTTGGGCTTGCAAGCTCTGCCTCTCCAATCAACTGAGACCTCAACATCGGACATCATGTGTTCTTCTTTGAAATTCTGTCTTGTCTGATTATCCATTTCTTCCCCCCTCATTCCCTTCCTCTTTTTTAGAAATGATCTCTTGGAACACTCAAACCCAACTGCAGAACAACAACTCTGTTCTCAAGACACCTTTGGGTGAATACCACGCAAGTTTGTCGAGTTATTTATAGTACTTGTCGAGAGGGGGAGAGGTGAAAATGCAGTGCTGGTGTGGGGGTGTGCATTTTGGTGAAAGGAATGATGAATTTTCAACTGTAATTGGGATAGTGCATGTCACTGTTGAGGGGTCAAGAATCTGTTCACTGTTGTGCCTTGAATGGAGAGGGAAAGGGAACAGAAAACTGGTCTCCCACACTGAATACCATGGGACAAGTTGGGTAATTCCCCCCCCCCCCTCGCTCTCTCTCTCTCTCTCTCTTCTTCTTCTTCTATAATTTCTATTAATTACATGCATTCACCTACTTTCAGTATACCATGAAAAAGGAATATCACATGGACTGTCCTCTGTTTGTGGAGCTGTTTTTTCGTTTCTTTGGCCATTTTCTAGTGAATTGTATATAGATACGTGAACATACATGTGTTTGACTTTGGCCCAACATCATAGTTTGATGGAGTGATGGTAGACCCTACATATGCACACTGCCACTAAAGGGGTGCAAAACTGATGTATAACAGGTGGTAGCACAAATTTTGAAAAAGATTGCAAGAAATTAAGCCAGAAGACTCGAATAAATTTGTCAACTTCAAACGGCTGTAACTTTTGATCCACGCGTAGACTCTTACTTGTACTTATTTAGAAGCAATTGCCGTGCTCAATGATATGAAAAATTGGAGTTGTTGGAGGCGAAACTAGGAAAGGGAAAACCACTGTTTTTGTACAAAACTTGTTATTATAATAAGTATCTATTTTTCTTATTTTACGGGTTTTTTAGCCCGCTTGAGTCCGAATTTTTGTGGAATGTCTTAGAAAAGTAATTCAGAGTTAGTCCAGAGGTTTTCACTATTTTTAGTAACTTCTTTATTTTGGGAGTTCAAAGTTTTTGGATGCTATTGCCTATTTAAATCATTGTTATGTTCATGTAACTTTCCTGTGGATTCAATATTTGTTTATCAGGTTGAGGCTGCCTGTCCTCTTTCCTTACTCTCTTGCACTTTCCACTACACCAAAAGCCTCATATCTGACCTGCATAATTCAATTTGAACCTGACCAACCCACACCATTGATGAGTCAACTCAGCTTGCAAGCTAAATGTGTTAGAAAAGGGTTCACCACCTAAAGTTTCTGTTTCCTTTTTTTTCTTTTCTTTCTTCTCTACTTTCTCTTAACCCTCTCACCCTCCTTTCTTCCTTCATATTTGATGGTTTTGGGTTTTTTCTTTTCAAATTACAAAATTTTATAAAATAGACTAAAAGAATTTACAACAAAGCTAACCATCAAGAAGACACCTTGGTGAAATAATATAATAATGAAAGTGAAAATGACACTCTAGCTAAACTGAATTCAAACCAAATTCCACCATTATAATTTCTATTTCAGCACCAACCTTTTTGTTGAGAAAGTCCCACATCTCAGATCGTACAAGTAATGGGTTTGACGGGGCCTTCATATACCTGCTTGAGCCATCCACTTTCAGCTTAAGCTTTTAGGTCGGTATATGATATCTTACATGGTATCAAAATTGGTTTCTGTTGACCATTGTGTAGCCCTCGTTCCCACATTGCCCAAAGTATGTTTGGGCCTTCCACCTATCAACTTAAGCTTTTGGGTTGTACCACGCTAAAAAGAATCTAGAACCTTAATTTGATTAAACGATGTAGAAGAAACACCAAGACCCATTTATTAAGGATGCTAATCAATTAATGATAAGTCTGATTGTTAAGTTCTTAAATCTGATTAAAAACTTTGAATTTCGTTTTGGCTACTGAAATCTCCTTTATTTGTACTTGTAGACTTTTATATATCCTAATCCTCCCATTCAACACTGAAATGATTCACTGAAATAAAACAGTGAGGATGATTCTACCCCCAATTACCCATTTTTTTAAATCAGGGTCTAAGTGCTCAACGTGTGAATTTAAGAGCCACAAAACAATCATTACACACATAAATTAGAGATTTTATGTGCTCACCACTGCCTATGTATAGGGTTGGCAATGTATCTGGTTGGGTCGGGTTTGGGTTAGGTAGATAACTGTGAGCAGAGTAACATCAAACCCAACCCTTGAATTAACAAGTTTGATTTGGGTTTTGTTGGAACTTGGAAGGTTCCCTAAGAACCAATGGTATGCCTAAATACATACCAACAAACATTGTTAGAGACTATGTGGTACATAGTAAACATGTGGCTAGGAACTACAATACTAATGATCAAGAAGATCAAATGGAGTTCATTACATGTAAACATGCGATCAATCATCAATCATAAACATAATTGAGACTAATCGGTTTTAGTAAAATTAATAGTGGCAAATACACTGCATATGGCAATACTATGAATCTGATCAATGTTGGTCAAATTACAGATCTCTATGGACGGATTAATAGTAATCATGGTTAAGATGGCCACCCTGTCAAATGGATGGCAGAGATACAGGGCAACAGTCCGACTTCAAAGCGTAAATTAGATGGTTAGGACCAAGTCTGTTGCTTGAATTTTGGTCAATCTGGACATCTTGCCCATGTCAGTCCGGATCCTATGAGGCTTCAACTTAGAGAAATCCTAAGTTGAGGGAGTGGAACTCCATAGTAGCTAGGACCCGTATATTTAAAATCTGAGCAGCTCAAAGTAGACTCTTTCCTAATCTATGGGTTATTTTCATCAAATCTTACTCCAATAAGAGTTGGTCCCGCCGTTAAACTGACCATTTGATAAAAAAAAAATATGATTAATGCAATCTTATGCATTATTCATTATCACATTTTTGTTATCAAATAGTCATTCTTACGATGAGACCAATTATTGAGATAAAATTTGAGGATACCCCCACAAAGGGGGAGGAAATCTATTTTATTTAAACACGTTGGCCCACTGTGAGTTCCACTCTTCTATAAGTCAAAGCCTAGACAATCCAATTCACATGAATCATTGATGAGAATGTGGACTTGGACCCACTTAACAGGCCAAAATGAGCCTAAGATCTAAGTTCAAGGCCCATAGTTTATTGGCTTGGCTCATTAGAGTCTTCTAGAAGACCCAAGATACTTGGTAGATTCACTCAAGTACATATGGAAGGGTCTAGACACACTTTAAAGAGAATTGTAAATAAAGATGATGAGGCATGTAAACTAGGATAAAGAAATCTAGAGCATTCTTGAGCTATTAGATTAATGAAATATGTGCACATCTCAATCATCATTGTATAAGTCTCATGTATAAATAGGGTTGACCTCCCTCATTTGTAATGATCAACAATTGAGTAATACAAATTCCTCTTCTCTCAATTGCTCTCTTTGCTGCCTGTGTTTCGATTTTATTAAAAGTCAGTCACATTTTAAGGTGCAAAGGATAAAAGTTTTATTGGTAAAATAGATATTGTTTTAATCTTCTTCTGACATTACAAAGTGAAAGGATGTTAAAGGTGTCCCTCCCCTACACATGTCATTGTATATATTCTTTATAAAAGCTCCTGTATAGTAATTGTTGATAAAAGTTTTCAATCTAAAATGGTATGTTAGAACAGTAAAATCTTTTTTTTCTTCTCAGTCAAGATTTGTTGAGGGAGGACAATCTTCTCTTTTTATTAGTGAATTGGATATTAGTTGTGAACCATAATGATGATCTTTCAGCAGAGAATCAGACAAATTAACTGGTTGAACTCAAGTAAGTGAATCAAATGTACCTCTCTCATTGAATTTTCCAATCAAAGTAAAATCTTGAATTACAGAGTACAATGTCAAATGCAAATTGGTCGAATTGCAAACTATACAACATTGATCCAATCTAAATGGCACTCTGGTTGGAAATTTACAATTTGGGTCAGGTTTATAGAGCATATTAGAGTTTTGGTTCAGGGTTTTACTCCTCACTCCTCAGTGGAGAGAACATAAAGGTGGCAGAATGTGTCATCCCAAAGGTGGAACATTAACCACTTATCATGAAGGTGGAGACAGAAGAGTAGGGTAAACATTATCAATCTTTCACTTTTTCTTATTTTTCTTCTCAACTTTCAAAGGAGTAATAGTTTATAACCTGTTGACTAAGATCATATCCGTAGCTGTAAATTATTGGTGTCAACAATAGTGTTGAAAATTCTTTCCACTTGTTGTTGCACTTTTACTCAAGAGCTTCTAGGACTTTATTGGTGTTTCTTCAGTATATGAATTTCTACTAGCAGATTCTCTTTGCTGGAAGGGATTTATTTCTCTATTTTTCAGTTTATTTGACTGTCGGTAGAAATTCTGCAACAAAGACTCTGCATCATAATTATAATTATTATACGCGGCAACCACTTGAGCTTGATTAATTAATGAAATATATACATATATATATATATATATATGTGTGTGTGTGTGAGAGAGAGATGCTCATATGAGAGTATCTCTTACCTTACTATGAGAGCATATATATATATATATATATATATGTAATAAATTAATTTTTTCCATGGTACATGCAAGAGAGCTTTGGGATTTAGCTAATATATATTTTAAAAATTGCTCTTGTGAATCTACCTCGCATGGTATTATTGTGTGAAGCAGCATGTAGGGCCCACCTAATCACCGAAAACAACCACCACCCCAGAAAAAAAAATCCATGTGATTGGATCCTTTAGAGTTGCACTTATCTATAAAGATTGGACCGTTGGACTGAAGGTCAAGAACTTTTCTTATATAAAATCATTAAAACTTGTAAGGGATTTAGGGTTAAAGCTGACATTTGCTGACTTGATATGAGATAGTCACACATGGATCTTTCCATCCCCACATATCCTAAGATATGTAGGGCCCTAGGTGGGGGCCAGTAGCATCTATCTTGCAAGGTTCCATGAGAGACAAATGCACAAGAGCATTTTCCTATGTATACATATATAGTTATTCTATGGGAGTCTTGCAAAGGTGCATGTGAGATTTTATGCATGCCCTAATTTATTGGCCACTGCTTTTGTCAATGACCGGGATTTCAATCATGCACAATCCTTATATAAGGGTCATTGATTTGGTGCAATGGTAAAAGTTTTGGGTGTCATGCGTGATAATACAGGTTCAGGACCTATGAGTGACCATTTTATGAAAACTTGTCAAATGTTAGCTCTATTTTCGGTCTGGACCCCCTCTCAGGACCCTACTAATTTGATAGGACCTGCACTGGTCCACTGGATAATGACCTTTTACAATCCTTGTATTTGACTCTCATTGGTGAAAATTTTATAGATTATTGAATATCTAATAACTTCAGACAATTAAACAAACAATTTTCAAAAGTTTTTTTTTTTTTTCTATTTTGAATGTCTTTATATTAGTATATGCTACAACATCCAATATATGACCCTCCTTTAATGTTTTTTCGGTTGACTAAATCTTACCACCCTAGAGTAATTGATATCCAAATATATGGTCTACGAACTTTTCCATGTGTCTATCTTAAGAATACAAAGAGAGCTTCTTGCCACATAGAGATTTTAATCTTCTTTATTTATGAACTTTTATTGTTGATTTTTTTTAAAAAGTCTAAGAAAGTTCTTTCTCAAACTACTAAATGGCAAAAGGCCATACATTTTAATTTGATCTTCTCTAATTTTATTCTTTCTTGATTTGACTATTTACTTCACTACACTTGAAAAGTGAATTATCCAAATATTTTCTTATTCAGAGTAAAACATGATTACTCTTCCAACCCTTTAAAAAAGTCAACCCTACTTTGAAGTGTGGCTACAATAGTGTTTGAATAAAAAGTCCATCCACAAGGATCATTCCCTAGCCTCCAACCTTTAAATTAAAATAGTAGATTCAAATAGAAGTGACCAAAACTTTCAACAAGCTAATGCTATCCAAAATCCTTTTTCCTTGTGTGTAAAACTACTAGAGAGATGGCTGCCATTGTCTGTTTGCAAAGCCTTTTCATATATTATACTTTATTTTATTCTATTTTAATGTTTCATGTATGTATCTGTCTGTTTGAGCAGGCAACTCCTGCATTTTATGCAATCCAACAAAGTGGAGTTTTCAGGTCATTGACTTGTTTTATTCTCTTTTCCTATCTCAAAGATATTGGTGATGGTGTGGGATAGATGTGGCCATGCCCATCTTTCTCCACGTGACATGCTTGAAGACCATACGTGATCAGCAGTGGAAGCTACATGTAAATCTATGATTTGAAGCTCATTCCTGCCCACATTTTGCATTTGGAGTCCAGGTCCTCTTTGAGTCTGTTAACCCAGTGAAATCATGAGTTTAAGGAGTGGAAATCTAAAGTGGGACCACCTATTAAATTTCAAACCATACAAAAAATAAACAACCTTCAGGTATATGGTGTCTTCTCAATGTCTTTGTCAACCCAAGCTTGTTTCACCGTTAGATTGATTATTTGATGAAAGATGTGATGACAAATATATATATATATATATATATTTTATAACACAGGGCTCCTAATCCTTTCGGCCAGAATAATCCCTACGGGCCCAAGAGAGAAAGCTGCAAAAAATTCCACTGTGGCCCCAGTGTAGTAGTGCAGTTTCGAGCCTACAACCTCTGGGTGCAAATTGTAACGACAAATATGAATAAGATTGTGTTAATCACATTTTTCATCAAATTATGAATCTAACAGTGAAAACCACTTGGATTGATGTAAAATTTGATGATACCTGGAGGGTTTTAGTTTAAATGATTTGAATCTCAATAAATGAGCCCACATATTGATAATTCAGACCATTCACAATGAATGTCATTTCCTCTTGTGATATTATTTTCATCTTCTCCAAGTAGCCAGGCTGTTTGAAAAACAAGATTTTCTATTGATTTTTATAGTTGCACTAATATTTTGTAAAAACTTCCTCATTAAATATGGAAGTAGATTAGTTGCCTGTTTGGAAACTCCTATGGTTGAAATAGAGTTGATTCAATTAATTAGACTGTTAGAAAAAAGGATGTTTTAGTTATACCCATTTAAAAATATATCGTTTGGCTTGTCTAAATAAATTGTTGTATAGTAAAGGTTATATGACCAAACTTGGCATGCATATAGTAGAAGTAGAAAAGAAAAACTTGTTATTTAGTAAAAGTTATATCGACAAACTTGCACAATAAAAAAGTTCTTTAATTGATTGTAGTTTTTTTTTTTTTTTTTTTTTTCATTTTGCTCTGGTTCATACTCATACGCACATAGTCACCCTTCTCAAGTCTTTGTCCAACAAACCTAGGGATCACCGATCTGATCCATTATTGTATTTGTGGATGGGAAGATGCCTCACCACTTCACAAGTGGATTAGTGGCTTTTAGATATTGAAGTTCGAAAAAAGGTATATTTTGATTTCATTTTGGAAAGAAGATTGCATTAAATATTCATGATTTTTTTGAAATAGTCCAAAAGCACTCAAAGATTTATTTGAATTCAGTTTCGGACTTGTTTGGCTTGCCTTATTTATCTTAAGTAGAGCTGATTGAAATAAATTTGTTGGGAGTTGAATTGTTTCAATTAAACCTTCTTACAAATATACTGTTTGATTTATCTAATCCAATTAGAAAAAGTAAACTTGTCATACTATAAAAATCATATGGGCAATATTGTTTTATAGTGAAAGTGACAAATTTGTTATAAAGTAAAAAAAAAAAAAAAAGATACAAATAAACTTGTGATATTATAAAAAGGTATATAGGCAAGCTTATCAAGAAAAAAGTAAAAGGCGTGTGATTGTTTTAGACGTGTACGTGTATTTGAAGAAAAAATTCTTAATTAAACTTTTGTAAAAGAAATTAATTTTTTTAAAATTGATTGAATCAAACATCCACATCAATTTTGCCAAAAAACTATAAACAACCAGGACATCGATTTGAATCAATTGTAAGTCAAATAATAATAATAAAAAAAAAAAGTTAACTTGCTAAATGGAACCTATATCAAATAGGCACAAAATATCTATCTGAATTATGTTTAATTGAATATTCGTTGGCATCCAACTTTCGAACCTTACCCTCCTTACAAGATATAATGATTGAAGATAAGGCTAAAAAAGGAGACAAGGTGTCAGTTGGAGGCAGATAAATGAAGACAGACACCAGCTGAAGTGCTGTTTTATTCCTTTCCTAACTGCTACCCATGACCCATGAGTCTATCTCAGTCACATACATTGAAACAAAGCATATAGACTTATTGTTTTCAAAATATTTAAGATGTGAAATGAGAAGATTATGTGATGGCAAGAATCAGCATATCAAAGACATTTCTGAAATCTTATTTATTATGCCTTCCAATCTTCATGGGTTTTACAGCATGCGCATGCCCTGATGGACCATCTTGCCACTACAAGGCATCACATGACAACATCTCAATTGGCATCTTGTACTGGTGGACAGTGGATTTTCTTATATAATTTACATGTATTTTATATCAATACTGATCAAGTGGTGAGCAGTATCTTTTGTATCAAGAAGAGAGGACAGCCTGGCTGAGTGAATCAGAATCTTTGAAAGGGAGCCTGAAGTAATCAATGTGGAGAAGAGCCCCTGGCAAGTTGGAAGGTGCTAATTGTCCCAATCATAATATATGTATTAGAGTCACACCATCGAACTTAGATAGAAAAAAGCACACACATTTAATGTATGTGACAGTATGTAAGATGAATTCATCAACCATGATTTTAAATATTGGCTAATAGATATCATAGGTGTGTTTTAAGAGAACATCACTGTGTAAAGTCTTAGTTTGCTTATTCATCGGGGTTTGAACAAAACTCTAGTCCAAATAGAGTCGTGAGTTTCTGTTTTTAGATATGGACTGCAATAGCCTTTGCACTTGAAGTGTACAGATGCAAGTTGAAGAGAATCAGAAATCAAGTTTGAAGAAAATCAAAATTCTGGCAGAATCGCACCCAGGAAAGAATCGGTGCTCGCTCGAGAGAGCCTAAGAAGTTTACAAGACCCCTGGCAGAATGGTTGATCGCTCGAGCAAACATGTCGGTGATGATGCGCGAACTCATAAGGCAATTTCCGAATTTGAGCCAAATTGCCTTTTTTAATTCCTTTCGAATTGCCTCTATTAGACATGATTCTTGGCCTATATATTCATGCTTCTAGCATCCCTAAACATAACTCTCCCCAACTCTAAAGCCTAGAGATCATCCTGAGAGATTCATCACCTTCTCCAGAGCCTCCTTTCTATAGTGCTGAAGATTCAAGCTTTGGAGTTCTTTCCATCTACTCTCCCGCAGTAGATCCACCTTGAAGACGCGTTCAAGGTGTTGTTGACAAGCATGGTGAAGGTTCACAATGAGGCGTCTACAAATCAAGCAGTCCTTAGGTTTAGTTGCAAATGGGAAGGGTACTATGAGTTTTGTAACTTTCTTTATTATATTGATTGGTTGTCTGTTGGCTTAGACGATAAGGTCCGTACTAGATTTTTTTTTTTTTTCGAGTAGGATTTTCCATGTATAAACCTTGTGCTTCATTCTCTTTGTGGTTGATTGTTTTTAATTGGACTTTGGTCAATCTATTAGTTTAATTATTGGAATTGAAATCTTGTAGAGAAACTGATTAAAGGGACCGTAACATGTGTTAAGGCTTACTTTCACAAAGAATATAGAAAAGAAATTAAGCTTCATATCACTGGATATCTACTTTTCTCCATGTGCACAAAGTAACAGCGTTGCTGCTCCGCCTTCGTAGGCATCTTCTTTATCTTCTTCTTCTCATCTTCATTTATATGGCCTATATAAATATATAATCGATCTAATCCCTTCACACATACCTGCCTGCTGACCTATTTTTATGTTGATCCAAACATTAATCAACATTGTATTACTTTTGCATGAATATAACTGTTAAACTTTGAGTACTTAAAACTAAGCGGGTTATAATCAATTGATAGGGCAGATGTTGTGTACCCTAGCTAATCCGTCCAAACCTATCTTTCATGGTGTCGTTCTGAGAATTTCATGCATTGGAGTAGACCTCATAGGAGGTATGCATCAGAAAAAAAAAATGTTTGTGAAGCAGCATGTTCATGGAAATCTAAAGTTTTTCATAACTATTTGATAATATGGTTTTTGGCGCAAAAAGTCTTTGTGGAGGACTTCTGGCCAGAATCCATTCTTTTGAGAATTTTGAAGTATGAGGAGAAGGGTCTAGACTTTTCTTATTTGTCGAAAAGATAATCATTATCCACAGAATTATGAATTTCTTGAGAGGTGCTAGTAGAGACAATATGAATAGTTTTCAATACTCCTCCTTTGGTGGAACCTACTCTTCAACACTCCCCTCGAGCGGAACCTGATTGACACACTTTTGGTGATACGCACATTTTTTGCACTAAGTTGTTCATCTTGGGATTCAAACTCGTGATAAGTTGGTTTTGATACCATATTAAACTTCTTCAACTAACCATTCATATCAAAACCTTTAGGCGTTAATAAATGCAGCATAAATACTTTTAAATGCAGCCCCTCGGGTTGTATCCACATCAATAGAGAAATAGAGAAAATGTACTTAAGGGGATTCTACAAATCATGGACCCGTGATTGTTTCCAAACATGCACTTAAATGGAAAACACCCAAAACCATATATTTGGATTAAGGAAAACTCCCCTTGGCTGACATGGTGGAATTTCAGTCCATGTCTTTAATTCAAAGGCCCCACTTTCATGTATGACATGGATGGAAGATTTATCGCTGTTTACATAATGAGAAAAAGCACATGATTTAATGGTGTTGGTACGTTAGTTCCACACACATACCCATAGAATAAGTCTTAGGCCCTCAAGTGAAACTATCAATCCTAGCTTAGACAAGTAGCCTAACATTGCAAAAAATGGAAAAAAAAAAAGAGGAGAAATTCTAACATGGAATAAATTTATAATGGGACAGAGGCATTCCTCTATGGCCACCATTAACTGTGGCCATGATCCTTCTAAAAAAGGCCAGTTATTTGGATGGTCATGACTGACCAAACCTACCACACCCACAAAAAGGCCACCACTTGGATGGTCATGATCAACATAGCCTACCAATTACAAAATCCTATTTGGGATTGACTGAAAGTCCCCATATCCTTTCTGTTTGTTACTGGTTCCTTGAGATAACCCACAATCAAAGCTAGGCAACCTCTGGCCTCATCAAAATGGAGCATTAGTCCCTTGTAGTTTTATGAAGAGACAGACCCATTTATGCCTTTAGTGACATGTGTGCCTTTGTCAAAATTTACATTATAAGGATGTATTACATGGAGGTCGGCTGAAACTATTTGTCTAATTGGCTTCTTGAGAGAAGGTAGAAGGACTATGATAGATCCACCTTTGACGTCCCTCATATGGGTGCATGATTTGGATCTTTTCCCTTCTTGTCCTTTTGTTAAGAAATAGATGGAAGGCTTTCTATCATTCATTTCTTTTAGAAAGTGATTGCTACATTCAACCAATCAGATATTGCCATATTGGTGGTTTTTCATATTATGGCCTTCTTTATGGATATGCAAGATTGTAACAGTACAGTAATGTACTCTACTTTTATTAAATCATCTGCCATTGGACAGGTGTCAACCTTATTGGAATTGTGTGAATCTTAACCACTGTGGAGTTGGGGACAATGGGAGCAGCTGCAGGGCCCCAACACATACAGTCATACACCACTAATAACATGAATTTTGACCTCTTTACAGGGAGACTTCTTGGTCATCTTTTCCTTGGGGTTGGGGCCCTTTTAGCATGGCTTGCCAATTTCAGTTTGAGCCAGTGTTGAGTTTTGATTAGAACGTTTGACAAGAGAATAATGTTAGATGTGTATCTAGGTTGTCCTATACTTGAAATGCAGAGCAAGCATTAAAAATGCATTAAGAATATGGTATGTAAGGCAGAATACAAGATGAGAGAAGTTTGGATTTGTAAGGGTAAATCCTATGTTAGGATTTTGAGTGTTAGCTAATTTATGGGTTGGACAAAATTCTAGGTCTTTTGAGTTGTAATCTTTATTTAGACAATGACTCTAAAGTTAGAAGGATGGAAGGACTAAAAAGAAGAAAGCTTGAAAGAATTAAAAGAGGAAAGATGGAGAGTTCATGTTGAAATTCCATATCAGACAGAGAGGGGTCCGTTCGAACGACCAATACAATCGGTCGAGCGAACAGAGTCAGACTAGCCCAATTTTGAAACAGAGACTGGTCCGCTCGAGCGAACATGTTGACCGCTCGAGCGAACATGTTGACCGCTCGAGCGAACAAGGCGCAGAGTTGGACGAATTTTGGAAACTTAATATTCTAATTGTGCTCAATTTGGTTGTTTCAATTCTAATCAAGTTAGGCAACCTTAAGCACGTCCCAAGGGCTATTTAAAGGACTCAAGAGCTATTCCAAAGATACACCTAAAACCCTCATCTCTCAAAGTGTTGAGTTAGAGATTATCATTGAGAGTTTTCTTATCTAGAGTTTTTATGAAGTTGTGCTGCCAAGTTTTCTAGAGTCATTACTTTTGCATTCTTTATAAAAGATTATCTTCCTGCGAGGAGATTTGAGGAGTCAAGTGCTGGCTGGAATCTGTAACAATCAACGGTGTGAAGTCGTTGAAGCATAAAGCGACACAAGATAACTTCAGTCCTTGGGTAGGGAATATTTAGGGAAGAGATCTGAGTTTCTTGTAATTGCGAGATTCATAGTGTTTAATTTGATCCAGTTCGGATCAGTGGTTTTTCACCTGGTTAAGGTTTTCCACCTTAAATTTGGTGTCCTTGTGGTGTGTGTTTGTTGATTTTATTTCCACTGCTTATTGTTATTTTCTGCACACTTTTGGGTTGATTATTTGAGTAGACCAATCTAGAAATTGCGGACCTCTAAAAATTTTCATCCTACATGTATCAATAAACAAGTTAGCAAGGTCACTATGGTGTGTCCGGTCATCATAATGTGCATTTTATACTTCATTGAGGTATATTTTCTTGAAGAAGTTTTGGAAAAGGTTGAACTTATTTTATAATATTGTTCACAACCCCAATATAATTTTGAGATAGTCAAGATAGACCAAAACGGAGACATAGAACTTATGTAGATGACTCCAATATAGTTGGTACAACGCTTTAATGACGATGACTATATAGGGGAGCTTTATTCAAGCAAATACTTTAGAAGCGTATTTGCTTAAATCAGGCTTAGGGGTGCTTTGGGATGGTCGGGTAGTGCCGAACCTTGGCCAAGCGCAGCCCATTTAGTTATTGGCTGTATATTTAGCCAAGGTCCTGCCCACAGCCTGAAAAAAAAAAAAAAAAAAAAAGGCTCAGCCCAGTCCAGTTGACAATAATAGAGTCATCTATGCTAAATAAGCCTGGCTGGGCTGGGCCTTTAAGATTATGTAAGCCCAATCCCAAACAGGTTAACAATCAGGCCTAAAAATCAAGCCTACATTCCAGCCCATAAGCCTAAAAAACGGCTAATCTCCAGCTAAATGTAGCCTGGCTCAGGCTGGCCCAGCCCACGAGCAACCTTAATCAAGTTTTGCCTATTTTTAATGCACATTAGTATTAGTTGATGAGATTTTGATTTTTATCAAGTGCCTTCTGGGAGATTATGTGGTGATGGGTGGGGTCAGATATGGAGCGATAGGGTTTCTACTGCATGTAGATGGTTTGTTTTACAAAATATGTAAAGTAGTCCTCAGATGTTACTAACTTAGTTAGGGAGATATGCAGTGTGCATGAGTGTATGAGTTTGAATCCTGTACTAACCTCCCGAAAAAAGTTGTAAAACAGCTAAAGAAGAGTAAAGCGGGCAAAACTTAACTTACCCCCAACCCGACTCGGGTCAAAGTTTATAATTCCATATCTACCCAGTACCTAAAAAACCACTAACAAATCCACCCCTAATATTATTATGTCCGGGCTGGTCACCTGTTTAATCTGTTGCAACTTGCAATCCTTGATTCTTCCATCTATTATCGTTTTAACTTGTCAAGCTTTAATAATTCAACTGCACTACTAGCTTTCCAATTTTCAATCATACCAAGAAATCCAACATTCACATTTAAGATTTCTTGGTTGTGAAAGTTTTTGGGTTTCTATTATATCCATTAACCCAAACTGTGATATTGATGATTTGAAATTCAGGTGAGTGTTGGGACTTCCACATCTTCCACCCATTTCTAAATAGTAAAAGTAACATAAGTGCAACATATTCTTAGTGGATTTACTTAATTATGTTTTGGTGCATCCTTGATGAGACTGCAGGCACTTTGCAGTTGCTTAATTCTACCTTTAGTAATTAACTTTTTTTTTCTTCTTCTTTCCATAGAAAAGAGAGAGTTCATGCATGGATAGTCTTCACTAAATAATCATTCATTGACTAATGTATTTTTAATTTAGTCTTGCTAAGATCATAAAATGTTTAGCATGGTTGAGATCAAGAAGAAAGATTCATAGTCCATAGAGAATTCAGTGGGAAAGGTCTTAAGAGGTTGCAAAATACATTCTACTGACCTAAACCAGACACATTAACCTTGAAAGTAAGTCCTCTGTATTCAATTCACTAGGATGACGAAGACAACATTTTATCGAAAGGATTACGCGTGATAGAGCTTAACATTATTTTGGTTTTTCATGCAACCCCCTCTTTAATCATTTAGGAAACGTTTGTGCAGCAGCATTTTGGCGGACAGAGTGTGAAAAATCTGGCTGATTTTTATGAAGGAAAATTCCAACAATTTTTTTTTTTTTTTGAAACAGTAACAAAACTTTATCAAAAGAAAAGGTAAGTATAAAGCTGAAAAAGAAAAAACAGAGAAGTTAAAAGAGAAGGTACAAGAGTATTATACCAACCCCAACCCAATTACATAATCACACCCACCCATGGAGACGACCTCTCAATCCCTTGCTTGGCTAGAGTATCCGCAATCGACTTGGCTAATCTAACCTCATGACGAAAACAGACATTTAGAGTGGCCGAAAGCTCCCTAATTTCATTAAAATGGAATTGAAATTTCCAAGGGAAATCTTTTTTGTTGGATACCCAAGTGATCGCATTTGAGGAATCACTTTCCACCACAAGAGCACCAATATATCTCCTTGCAAATAACCTAAGACCCTCCAAAATAGCTAACACATTGGCTTCGTTCGAGTCACAAATGCCCACATTCTTAGAGAACATAAGTGCAAATATGGTACAACTACTTTTTTTCCGTGAGAAAAAGTGCAAATATGAGATAAATCTCCTGCGATTCTACAAAAAAGCATTTATTAGGGGGATCGATTTTTATTTTTTTTTTGCATGGAAGAGGAAAAAGTAGTTGGAATCAGTTTTTCATGAATGTACACAAACGTGCGCTTTTTTATTCTTTTATAAGAAAAAGGAGAACAAATGAAATGTTTTACCATGATAGAAAGAATTTCGATTTCCAGTGGAGAGATAGGAATTCATAATTCCCCTTTGTTACCAAGAAGAAAATCTGCATAGTGCACAATCCTCTGATCCCACAAACACACTCTTAACAGTTAAGAAGTTCTACTTGGGATATCAATGGATCCTTACTACTTGGTTACCTTGAAGAACCTTGACCCAAATAATCCAGGCATGGGCCCTATTTGGCCTTGAGTGAAAATGGGTTCTAAGTGCAGTCCATACAAAAAAAAAAAAAAAAACTTGTGTGCCCTAATGCATACTAGACATAATATATAATAATGAGAAATCAATTATTGTATATTATATGCAACATACACAGTACATATTAATAAATATTATTACATATACTAATAGACTGAAGCAGGTATGTGCAAATCGGGCCCATAAGAGTTCGGTCCATGGCCCATACATTAAATCCGTGTTAAGCCAGGTCCACTTTGGTAAAAGAACATTAATCAGGTATGATGCCAGACCGGAGACCTGATTAAACCTAACCCGCCAAGATCAGGGTCAGGCCTAGTACCAGGCTTGATGGATTAGGCATTTGCCTTAAGTCTACAATATAGTTACGTCTGAGATTTGGATCAATGACCTATTTGAGTCCATACAATAACATATGTTACATATGTTCGTGTAACCGATCCAGACCCATTAAGTTTAAGGATTCTTGCATGGGTTGTGGATCAACATGTCAAGTCAAACCTCATTATGGAATGCATTTTGGACCTGACCCATACCTTCAGAATGCTAGGATTAGTCTAGGGTTGTAAACGGGTCGGTTCCAGTCCGGGTACATGGTGGACCCGGAACTGGAACCATTAAGGAGAAGGTGGAACTAAATCCGGTTTCTTGGCTCCGGAACCGGAACCGGAACCGGAACCAAAACTATATATGGGACAGGTTTGGATCTGGATCCAGGTCTGAGTTTAGATAGAGAATGATATTAAAAAAAAAATGATTTTTAGGAGAGATTTTAAAAAATTGAGGTAATATATCGAGTCTCGGGTCCACGGGTCCGAACCAAGGTGGAACTGAACCCGGACCCATTTATTTATCGAGGCCTAAATAAGGATCTAGACCCGGTTTTTAACGGGTTGGAACCTCCGGATAATCGAAGAATCGGGTACCCATTTACATCCTTAGATTAATCGCATGGGAGAGTGTAGGTAAGTGAATGAGTTGGGTTCACTATAGTTCCATAGTGAACCCAGATATGGAGCCCGACCTTATATTCTTAGTACACAGGGTTTGGGCCGACTCCATGTCCGACTCAGCTACTAAAAGATTTAAATGGTTTGGCCTATGGCAAAATACGCGTCCCATGGCTCGAACACTGGAGGGCTCGACCACAATTATGACCGTTCAGGAGCGATGATGGACGTTGACCTTAGCATAAATAATACTTAATTCATATCATTTTGGTGGTGCATGGGTACTCGGGTATGGACTCGATTAGACCCTGACCCAGACCGAATTATTAATCAGGCCAGGGTCCACACCTAGATTTTATTTGGATGGGTCTGTTAAAGTGACTGGGTAAGGGGACGATGTCAATTGTTCATTAATGACATTTGTGACAAGCATCAGTTAAGTATAAGCCCCTTACAAATTGTGGCTTATGCTTTACATTTTGATTCAATCTATTAAAAAAAGAGAAGGAACATATGAAGGAACACTCACAGTTGAGTGGTGTTGGCATCTCGTTATCTATCCCTGGGTCTTGAGATTGATGGTATTGCTCTTGACAGTAGGCCAAGCTAGCCAAAAAAGAGAGCTAAAAAAAAAAAAAAATGACAAATGGGGCAGGCTTGGTCAAGCACGACCCAAACTTGCACCCAACTCGTATCAAAATCTAGAAGTCCATACCTGGCAAACCCACTGCCAAATTTAGGGATGTAAACGGATCGGTTCCAGTCCAGGTCCAGGTCCATAAGAGGACTTAGAATCGGTTGCTTGGTTCCGGTAATGAGAAGATGTAATAGAACCGATTCTTGAAAATTGAAGTAGTATGTCGGTTTTGGATCCACGGGTCGGAACCAAGGTGGAAACGGGCCAAGACCCATTTAAGTCATAGGTCCGAAAAAAGCATCTGGATCCATTTACTTAAATGGGGCCAAAATAAGGACCCAAGCCGGATTTTGATGGGTAACAGCCTCCGGATATCCGGAGAATCCGGAACCCATTTACATATCTGACCAGAGCTTTACCTGATAGGAGTGGGTCGGGTTCCTTTTTTGAACCCGACCCATTCCATCGGTATCCCAAACAAGCATCCGGGTTCGGCCCGTGTAGATGAATCAAGGAAGGGAAAAAATGACCGGGAAACCAAAAAGCGCGAAACCCAAAACCCTCGAAAAATTAGGGTTTTAGGACTCCTCTCTCTGTCTCATCATCATCATCAATGGCGTCTCTGAAATCGCTCTTGAGATTGAGAAGCTCTGCATCATCATCATCATCTTCTTCTTCTTCTCTTCTGAGACCAGCTTCGATCATCTTCTGCTCTCGTTCCTACTCAACAAAGGTCTCTGCGAAAGGGAAGATTCCAGATGCAGTAATAGAAGAAGACGAATCCGAGATTCCTACTTCTGGAATCTGTCGTCCTCTCTCCGAAATCCTCAAAGAACTAAGCCGAAAAGTCCCGGATTCCTTCATCAAAGTACGTTCGGAGGATGGATTCAACATCAAATATGTCCCTTGGTAATTTTCATTTTACTCTCTTTATTTACGACATTGCCACTGTAAAAAGCAGCAGACATGCTTGGATTTTGCCTTTTCCTTGAAATTCATGTTTGGAATCTTTGAAAGGAGCCTTTTTTTTACGCTCATGTTTGGTTCAGCACTGTTTTTGCCATAGGAAAAAACCATTTTCCAGTCATTTGGGGTTTTGTATTGTATGGTATTGTGCATTGACTCATTTTCATGGGGGCGTTTTAGAGAACCGTTTCCTCAAGGTCTGTTTGTTTGCATTGGATTGAATTCCTAGGAATCCATGGTGAATGTTAAAGAGGTTAGGGATGAAGAATACACAGTCGAGTTGTTAGATGGGATCGAGGATTTCCTTGAATTTGATTTCCTAAGGTGATGGCTGAGTTTTTATTTTCCACTGAAAGGGTGATTATTTGATGGACATTTGGGATCTTCTGTTAAGTAGATTTGTGTTCCGCCTCTGAACAGCTTAAGCTTTTGGGATCTATAGGCTAGTTGGACTGGACATGGTATAGAACCATGCTAGGCCGCAAGTTCGAACCCGGTGTCATTCCTCATTCCCCCAGTTCAAGTGGTTAGGCTGGTGTGGGTTGCAAATTCAAATGGCTACTCCTTCAAAGTAGCTTTTTAAAAGAAAAGGTTGTTTGGTTTACTCAACTTTTGCATTTGCCTTTTCACAATAGAAGCATCTAAAGTTGTTTGGTTATACATAATAAACCCATCTCTAAGCATATAATAATGAAACAATTCATTATATATTTTTTATAAAAATAAATTAGAAAATATGTAGAAGCCTAACATAGAATTATGATATGCTGTTTTATATGGCCCCCAACTCAAAATTACTTGGATTTAGCAGTCTTTACAAAAGTTACTTGTAAAAAATTTAAATTTTAATATAATGTTTGCTTCAATACATTTTGAAGCTAAGTTAGAATTGTGGTGGCAAACGTTAGAGACTAAAGGGTTTAGGCTAAGTCGATGCAAGACAGAATATATGGAATGCAAGTTTAGTCAAAGTAGGACACCTGATAACATAGAATGCAAGAAAGATTGTAGAGAAAGAAAACTTTAGATACCCTGGATCTATGGTGCAACAGGATAAAGGGATTGATACTTATGTAAGTCACATGATTCAGGCCGGGTGGACCAAATGGAGGAGTGCTTCGGGCGTCTTGTGTGATCGGAAAGTCCCCCACAAGGTTAAAAGAAAGTATTATAAGGTGGCGGTACGCCCAACGTTGTTATATGGATCAGAGTGTTGGACCGTAAAGCATAATCATGTTAAGAAGATGGAAGTTGCGGATATGAGAATGCTAAGATGGATGTGCGGGACCACAAGGAGAGATAGGATTAAGAACGAGGAGATTAGGGGCAAAGTATGAATAGCACCGATTGAAGATAAAATGAGAGAAAATCGACTGAGATGGTTCAGCCATGTTAGAAGGCGTCCAACGGAGGCACCTGTTAAAAGATGTGAAAGCATGGAGATTGTTAAGAGTAGGAGAGGGAGAAGGAGACCCAAGAGAAGTTGGAAAGAAACTATTAAACATGACCTTGCCTACATGGATCTAACGGAGGACGTAGCCTTAAACAAATTTGATTGGCGTCGTCAAATCCATATAGCCGACCCCACCTAGTGGGAAAAGGCTTGGTTTGGTTTGGTTTGGTTTGGTTTGCTTCAATACATTTATAAATTCTCGCCGTATTTGGAAAAAGAATGTTAGTATGAATGATGTTTAAGACACAAATTGATGTGCAAGTTTCTACCAGTTCTTTAGCATTTGGTGTGGCTCAGAGAAAATTTGCATTACACTAGATGACGTCTTTCTTCCTATCTGTATCCTAATTGGTTTATGGAATGATGTGAGTAATCCAATGTTTGGTTTGGGAGGAAAGAATATTACTTCCTCAGCTATTTAGGGTATCCTCATGACTATTGATGGACTAGAGTCTGGTTTTCATTTGATTGTATTATTTCTTTTATTAAAACATTGTCTGTGGCCTAATGAAGTATGTGAACAACCATCACGGAAGTTACTCTGTGAGGAATTGTCTGAAGGCATTTTTCAAAGATTACGAAAGAAAAAGAGGGTTTTATTAATATTTCTTTGTAGATTGCTTCCTGTTTTCATTATGTACACGAAAATACAGAATGCTGGATCCGAGTGTGTTCAGCTCATTATCTTCTTTCTATTCCTTGCAGGCATATTGTGAATCGGATTATGAACTTACATGCACCAGGTCTGTGGCAGCACTTTCTTTTTATGATCTATACAGTCAGATAATTACCTTTGATTGGCCATAGATATGCTATTCTCTTTTTAATCGGTACCTATCAAATGAAATCTTGAAAACTTGATGTTCTCCCACTTCTTGATATAGAATGGTCTGGTGAAGTTCGAAGCATCACCTATTCTGCAGATGGAAAATCAGTATCAGTTGTTTACCGTGTAACACTCTATGGCACTGATGCGGAGGTACCTATTCTCTCTCAAAGCTCCTAATATGTAGCATGTTAAATAGCAAGGATGACTGGGAATAACATACCTATACATTCATGCATTATATATTTTGGTGCAACCTATGTAACAAGCACGCTCCAGTTGTTGATAATGCCTTCTTTGACAGTTGCCACCATGAATACTAGAGAAGCCTCAACTTCTAATTTAGTTGTAGTACTATTGATTTACTTTCATATTTTTAGGAAGCCAGGATCCTTTTGGAGATAATGCATTGTCTTGCAGTTGCCAGCATGAATTGTATAGAGAACCTTAACTTTTCATTATCTTTTCTGCTATTGATATACTATTGTAAAGTCTTTAAGTTTCTAATTACTTAGTGTGTGTTTCTTTCTTTCTTTCTTTTTTTTTTTTTGTAATTTTTTTTATGTTACATCTTTTTGATAAAATTGTGTTCCTGTATAGACATGTCTAAATAGGAAAAGTGAAAAATAAGTTGTAGAAAAAGGGGAAGGGAACATAAAATCAAAGAAGAATTTGTTGAGCTGAGCCTGTCATCCCGGAGGGCCAAGTCCCTACTGCCCTCCGAGTTCCACGGAACAAAGGTAACTGATAGGAATCATACTCCCCAAGAAACAGGATCAATCCAAATCGAGTAAATTGATGATGTTTATCATGAATATTGACTGTGAGATATTTCTACAAAATGATTAACACTCGAAGAACGACTTTTTTTGGCTTTGGATTTATTTTAGGGCACCTTGAATCCTTGATAGTGAGATATTTCAGCAAAATGATTAATACTCGAGGAAAATGAATGAGTTTTTTTACTTTGGATTTATTTTGGGGTATCTTTGATACACAGATTGACCCTTGCTATAAGAGAATGCAGGATTTCTAATTCCACGATATTTCATTGTTTGATATCCCATGGAACTGATGGAAGTCTGAGTGTCCTTGGAATCAGAGGTTCTCTACTGGGGGACTTTTTATGCTAGAAAGTGTGGTATCTCTCACTCCAGGAGGAATAAGAGATTTTTACTTCCTACTGTTTCACTCATTTGGTATTGCAACTACTTTATTTCCAGAGTGAATATTTATTTTATTCAGGGGTTTCTTTCTTGTAAACAAATTTTAAGCAACTGTCTATGCAAAAAACTTTATTTACATGGAATGACAGAAATCCTCTAATGCAAGGATCACAAAAGTTTGCTGATTGGGAGAAATCCATACATCAAAATATGCCTTTAGGTTAGGGATGGCAGTGGATCGGGTTTGTGTTTTGGCCAGCCCGATCCCCCACCCGACCGACGTATACCCTGTCCCAAACACCCAACACAACCTGTCGTGGGTCGCCAAACCGGACACAACCTGTCGTGGGTCACCAAACTCGACCTGTGAGAGGTATGGGCTGGGTCGGGTTTGACACTGTCAATTTTTTTATTTTAAAAGTGAAAAAGACATTCCTATAATCTTGAGTTTTGACCTCTTTTTTTTTGGAATGGTAATCCTATAGTTGTCAAATTCCTATGATTTGCATTGAATTTTAGGGAAAAATATCCATATCTATACCATGATTCCCATTTATAGGTGAATCTCAGGATTCAAGTATGAATTTTACGATTCAATACATAATTTAAGTAATCTTATGATTCATGCAATTCGTTGGGGGTGGGAACAACCATGAAACTAGGGTTTTTTTTTTTTTTCTTGTACTTTTTTTGTACTTTTTTTTTATGTTCTCATTTTTAAAAGGTTATTTTGTGACTAATGAAACCTCTTTAAGATTTTGAAGAGGTTTTAGGGTTTTTTTTTTTTTTTTTTTTTCGTTTCAATTTATATTTATGAACACTTCTTTAACTTCACGAGACACGTCATAACGATATTAGATTGAAAGTTTGTATTATTATTATTATTGGATTTATGGTTCTCAAAAACAAATTTGTAATATTCTTCCTAATAATATTGGATGATGGTGGATGTTGGAAGAGTTGCTGGACTTGGCTAGAAAATTGAATGCATCTTTATGTCATATCCCAAGAGCTGCTAACGAGGTGGGGATAATCTCGTTAAGGAGGGGTTGGCTAGGCAGACTTTGTTTATCTCTTAAGTTAATGGCTTTTTATAGTTTTGCCTCTGTTTAGCTTGCTTTGGCTTGTTGGTTTTGTTTGGGTGGTTGGCTGGTCAGTATAGATCTCTTGTACCGTCTCACTTTCTTCTTCAATGAATTTTGTTACCACTCAAAAAAAATAAAAAATAAAATAAAATAAAATAAATCCTAATGATATTTTAAACATATTTAACTTTTTTTTACATATATCATTTGTTTGTAGTATATTAATATATGTTAAGTATGTTCTTCATATGATAGTATCATAGTATGAATTGTCAATATTATGCTACTATAGATGGATTAACTACTTTTTTTATTATTTTTTTCATTCTTTTTTAAAAGTAAAATATCCTATGATTCACGATATGATTTGTATTGTGATTTGATTCAGCTCCTTGAATGATTAGCGATACGATTTTGATTTTCGAAGCAATGGGTAATCCTATGACCTGTTCAGATAGTACCTGTTACCAGTTCTGCTATCATGCTGTTCCAAAAGATACTAACAAAAATATATATATATATATATATATAAAGTATGTAGCCAGGGTGCGGCGGGTCAAGCTCACCTAGAACCTGAACCCTACTCAGGTCAAAGCGGAAAATCCAAATGCACACTGACCAATGGATCCAATACCAAACCCGTCCCTAACTAGAACAAGTCACCTGTTTTAACCCGACCCATTGCCATCCCTACTAAAGGTTCATTTAATATATGTTTCATCTAAGAGGGTATTGACTGATTTAAGTGTACCTTCTTCCTACTCTATTGCCTCATGTGAGTGGGTTTGTGAGAATTTAGACAAGGTGCTGTACTAAAGTGTCTAATATACTGCCTACATTTTTCCAGAAATCAAAGAATATCTATCCTTTCATTTGAATGCCTCATCTCACTTGATGATGACATCCAAAAGGTGTTCAGTGTTGACAAATGGCCATCTTTACATATGATTTAGCCTGACGCATACTTACAGTGCCAAAATGGCGTGTCCACATGCATCGTGCAAAATTAATTGTCTTTCTACATAGTCTGTCATCGTATTGAAACCAAATCTACATAGTCTGTCATCCTATTAAAACTGAAGTTACAGGTTTTATGCTATCCATTAAACTCTCTATGAATAATAATTTAGCAAAGCTGGGTCAGCTTGAATGGAATGTTATGCACTTGAATCCCTGCATTTTTTTACACCATAGATGTTCAACTGCTTCTGTTTGTTACTATTAATTCTTATATACACTGACATTTTGAAGACTGCTGCTTTGGCATGATTCCTAGAACCTTTTTGAACTGAGCCATCAGTTCTACAAAGTGCTCTGAGTGCTTTTATTGAATTGGGCATGATGTTTTTACTTTTCTATCCAACAAGTTATTTTTTCCTTTTCATAGTGACTGATAGTTTTGTTAAGGTTGCATAACAATATAAGAAGAAATACTGAAAAGCCATCAAGCAAAAAACAAGCTGTCCAATGAGTTCCTTTCACTAATTAAATTAACTAAAAATGAACACAATGGACATATTATTTTTGTATTATAAACTGAGTTTTCGCTTATTTATTGAGAAGTGTTGAAGTCAGAATTGTTTGGAGTCAGATTTATAGGGAATCAAGTGGGACTGCTTCTGTCAACGACACCAGTTTTGGAGACCCTGTGCAGAAGGCTGAAGCTATGGCTTTCCGTCGAGCTTGTGCGCGTCTTGGGCTTGGTCTTCATCTCTATCATGAAGATATGATATAGGAACATGCTAAATCCCCTCGATTGTAAGCAATGGCTCTATATCAATATTTTGGATATCACTTTTCCCTTCGGTGAAATCTAAGATTTTCTCTAATTTTTGCTAGTAAAATTCGGAAGAAGTATTTACCAGTGTACTAATGTATCCGCACCTAATGTATTGTTTATGTTGCAAAAAAGCTTTGTTTTGGTCTTGAACATAAAAAAATGGAATCATGTACTCTTCATTCTTTCTGTATCTTTAATATTCCCCAACATTTTGGATCCATTCAACCAAACGCTACGTGTTCTGCTGTCCCAACTTTTTTCCATTTTCACTTGAATAATTGTTGTTGTATATGCACATGTACTCCACAGAACAAGTCTTTCAAAACTCAAAACGGCTGGTACTCAATGTGGGCTAAGCCTTGAGTTTTATATGAAATCCATTTGTGCGCTCAATTTATCTTCCAGGTTTATCGGATTATAGTCTGTTATCTTTGAGATTTTAGCACCAGTAAAAATGAAATTAAGTTCTACACTCCAATGTAGACCTTGTTTTCTCCCCTTCTGTCCAACCTTTTTTTATGGAAGATCGGTGACATTGTTACAGATCTTCAATTGAATGCTGGTTTATAGCAGAAAGGAAGGGCCTGTTGTTGCATACTTGCATTGAGAGCTGTATCATAGGTAGCCCGCTCCCAGAACTTCAATATGAAGAGTAAGTGCCACATCCAACTCACCCAGATAAAATATGGACACCCCTTCAGGCCTGAGAGGCTGAAATCCTTTCATTTTGTGACCTCACAAATGGTCCCTTATTTGATGATTCCTTGTTGATGGTCTTTTCTCTGAAGAGTGAACTGAAGACTGAAGACACATTGCAATCACCCCTTCAGTGCCCCTTTCAGTCCATTCATTGGATCATCTGTTTTGGTTTTTTAATCAATTGCGGCTGCAGTTGCTGGCCTCAAGTTCAGATGCAGAGGGTCGCTTTACTCTGGCAGCCTTTGAAAAACTTGCCAAAATCATCAGAGAGAAGTTGCCTGATGGTATGGATGGCAACCCAAACTTGCCCTGTCTCAAATTTATCTCATCCAAACCCGACCTGTACGGGTCACTAGGATGTGATACTAAACCCATCCTGTTTGGTCGGGTTTGATCGAATTTAAAGATTTAAGACTTTTAAAACATATAAAAATTGCATGAGAATGAATGTGATGGAGATTGAACACACCGCCTTCTCTACCCACATGACTTAAGTTAAGCCCTAAAATCTTTTGTCTTTCACTTTAGTAATAACTAATAAGTATACCTGTACTATATAGTCGGGGTGCGGCGGGTTGGGACAATAAAACCCAAAGCCGATCCACACCAAGAAAACCACTACCAAGCCCACCCCAAATCACAGTGGGTCGGGGTGGGTTCAGTTTTATACTCGACCCATTGCTAATCCCTATCTGATGGCATGGGTAAAGTAATTGTAAGTTGGGGTGGGTTCAAGTCAGACCTGTGTATAGTATTTGGGCTTGGACCCAACCCACTTATTATTATTATTATTCGGAGTTTGGGCTTGGACTCGACCCTATTATTATTACTAGGGATTTTTACCATATGAGATATAAAAGACCATGAATTCCTCAAAATGATGTTGACCAAAACTATATCCCAACTGTAGGTACAATACATGGGACCCTAATTTCTTTTTTACAATTCTACCCTATTTTGTGTGATATCGTACAAACTGTTCGATCTCCTTCTTATATTTTCCTCCGTTTCTATCTTCTAAAGTACTAAACCTCCTTTTTTTTCTTGCGATATTTCAGTTCCTACTACTTTTTCGATCGTTAAAAAGATTCCAAAAAAGAGTAGTCTTTCATTCTCTTCACCTTTAAAGATGATTCATGAGAAGCAGTTCGCAAAAGGCGTACATAGACTATAAAATTTCACAAGATATTGATATTTTGGATCTATCCCTTGTCCTCAGGGTAAAGTTATCACAACAGCACAATGATCAAATGGAAAAGAAAAATGAAGAAGAGTTGTGGCGAAACCTTGAGATACTTTTGGATAAATGAAAAAGCAACAAAGAAATCCTATTGAAAATCGTTTTTAACATGGAGAAAGTAGTAGAAATGAAGAAAGTCACAGGAATAAATGGAGGTTTAGTGCTTCAGAAGATGGGAACGGAAGCAAATATACGAAGAAAATCGATTATTTTCAATTTCAGTTTGTGCGATATCGCACATATTATACAATATCGCACAATATGGGTAGAATTGGAAAAAGAATTTGAAACCCCATGTACAATAATCACATTTAAAATATAATTTTGGTTAACACCATTTTAAAGAATTCATAATCTTTTATATCCTGTATGGTTAAAATCCCTTTACTGTTATTATTGGAGAGAGAGAGAGAGAGGTGGGGATGTGTAGTGGATCAACACATGGGTTGACGAGTTGAGTCATGGAGTGGACCACAGGCGTGAGTTCTGGTGACCACAGCCACAGGTGTGTCTCCTGGTGTATCCGTACCTCTATTTACCCTGTTGATTTCCGTGTGGGCTGTGCCTACAGACAGTAGGACCCATTTTCTGGATCAGTGTATGTCCTGCAGAGCACGCCCTTGAACACTATGAGTCCTGACCCTTGCATTTTCCTTTCAAGTTTTTAACACACACACACATATATAAATGGCCTAAAGAACCTCTGCTCACAGTCAAAAAAATAGTATGAAAATGGGGTTAAGGATAGACACTGATACATATCAATAGTGGTGAAAAGGCCAAAATAAAAATGGGGGTAACACTGATACATATTTTTCTAAATATGTAACATCTAATGTTCCAATAAATGTTCATCTCTATTTTATTCTTTGACATTAATTCAACCTACAGTCATAGAAAGGTTTTGATATTTTTAATTTTGGTTTAGATATGCAAATGAGTCAATAGGACTGTTTTTATTGGTAGGTGTACTCTCTTGTGTTCTGTGTTTTCTAAGTTCTGTACGGTATCACACTGCAATTGTAAGAACAATCTATTGATGCTTATTTTTAAGCCCTAGGTTCAACCCTGGCCCTTGAGAGTATGGTAAGGGCTTACATAGAGTAAGCTGTTCGAGGCCTTTGGCCTACTATGTCCGGCCTACATATACTATAAAGATAGGGTAACGACAACCCTAGGCCCTACCCGGCCCTTCCTTTTGACAGGCCTACTTGTAGACAGACCTCTGCATACCAGTTGTATATGATTTGTGCTGTACTTTTCTACATAAGAAGAGGAAAAAATTATTTTTTTTAAAAAATATATAGAAAATTATTTTGTATAAAAAGTGAGTAGGAATTACTTTTTCACGGCACAATGAAAAATAAACCCACACAACAGAATTCCAGCATTGCTTTGGGAATCTAGGATGCTTGATCCTGGGAGATTTTGAAGATTTTAACCATCCTGGAAATGGATCAAAAGTGGTATGTTTCCTCTGCAGGGTGAGCCCCACATAATGGAAGTTGTGAAACAGATACTCTTTGGTGGCTACAGCTTCTGGTCAAATGGAGAGAAGTTGGATACAGCTTTCCAGGCAGGCAAAAAAGAAAAAGAGATTACTGATTTCCTTCCGACAGAACTGACAGTTTATAAACAGCCTCTATTTTCCCTTAAAAGTAGCCCCCTACCTTCATAGTGGAATTACACCAAAGCTTTTTGTGAACAACCTGTATTTCCAAATTAACCCCTGTTGTGCTGTGTATTGCCTTGGCACTTGGCACATGATGACATCTCTCCAAGTCCCTCCAATGTACTTTTCCAATTTTCCAACTGGATAGGGACGACCTATTTCTTCATCCAATGGTTGAAACCCATCTGCAATGAAGATCCTTTTTTTTTTTTTCTTTTTTACTTTCTTATTTGAGATATGATTTGGATCCAGCATATAGGACCTTCTTCAAATCCAGATTTATCATATTCAAATGGACTTACTGTGATGGTCTTGCATGAGCTTCGGCACATTTATATTCTTGAATTGATTCATGTTTTGCACGTGATTAATTTCATTTGCTTATCTGAGTTTTGGAAAAAAAAAACAACAAAACATTAAGATTTTGTGAGCGGGCACGAGCTTTGACTCATTTGGATTCACAATAAATGAAATCTCTCTCTAATCATTTTGAGATGTAATATGAGATTAATCACGTGTTTAAAATATGATTAACTAGATCATGGTTTATTTTTTGTTTTTTTTTGTTTTTAAGTGTTCTTTAAATAACTTTGGAAAAACTCCACCATTTTAAAATCTAGAAATAGCCATTGTACCACTCTATTAGCACCCTTAATATGCCAGCTGTTATTTTTTCTTTGGTAGAATAATATGCTAGCTGTTAAAGATTGTCCCATGTGCCATACAACTAGAAGACAAGGAGAGATCAACCACCCAAATTTGGTTGATCAACGTCATCAACAAGAAATTGTTATTAATCATGATCAACAACACAGTCCTATCATGTCAATATGGAGTTAGCTATGAAAATTGTTATCAAAATTAGTAATTATATATCTCTAATCGACAACTTTATTCTATATATTTGTTTTGAATGGACGATGCCACAATTTTAAGCATCCTCCATAAGAAAAATCATACAATGAGGCTTATAAATCTGCCAATGGAGCCATTACTTGTGAAATTGAAACCCAAAACAAAGCCCCCATTGCATTAGTTTTTAGACCAAATCATAAATCAACAATAATTTAGATTCACCCAAGAACGAACGGCTCCTGACCCGAGTGGTAAAGAACATCAATTTTTATCTGGCTGACCCCGGGTACACCATTACTTTCTATTTGTACGGGCTCCTTTTTTATTTGTGCGAGCTTTCTTCCCGCGTATGCGAACAACTTTCGCATGTATGTGAGTTGGATGGAATAAAAAAAAAATAAAAATCCGCCCTCCTATTTTATTTCTATGATTTCACCCATCAGAGAAAACTCCAGTTGCTTCTTTTGCACTTGTGTGTTTCTACATTGAAGCATACCTATATCCTTCAACTTTACCATTTGTGGCTCACCAAAACAATAAAAAGAAAAAAAAAAGAACTTTACCATTTGAGTAAATTATTATGATGGAACCTGGATTTATGTGGCCAGCCCTTTATATCATTCATCAGAAGGGCACCTCTTAAATGCACTGCTCAAAACCCATGTCTCCCTTTGTATTAGTAGTGGGCCAAATCTCACTTAAATATGATTCTGCCAACACTCAGTTGTAAAATACATGAACAAATTGTGCATGTGATCAGTGTGATGTTGGATCCAACTCCAACTGGAGAGAAATGTTGTCCATCATCAATTGAAATGGGGACAGTGATTTTGAATGGCTTGGATTCACAGATGGGCGACAATGATGGACTATTGGGCTGGCCTGTCTCAATTCTATGACAATGATAATCACAAAAATGAAAAATTGTCATAATAATAACGTAAGGAGTTTATAATACAGTGTAGGGTCTGAAGGCTTTCCTTTTCACACCTCTCTCTCTCTCTCTCTCTCTCTCTCTCTCTCTCTCTACAACCCAATTGGGTGATCTCCAGTTCCTGTCTCTTTGATCCAAATCCCCTATAAACCCAGAGAAGATTCTCTTAATATGGTGGGTTCTTTCTCTCAGGACATATAGATCTAGTGCCACTTAGCTGCTAGACTTTTGACAAGGCTGCTAACCTTGGAGGTAGCATTAGAGGGGAAGGGCTAGACGATCAAGAAGAGAAAGAGGAGGATCTTAGTGGTGAAGATGACTCCATCTAATTTGGCAGGGCAGTTTGGAGACACTACTTACACTAAGGTATTTGTTGGGGGCCTTGCTTGGGAGACTCAGAAAGAGACCATGAGAAAATACTTTGAGCAGTTTGGAGAGATCTTAGAGGCTGTTGTGATCACAGATAAGAACACAGGAAGATCTAAAGGCTATGGATTTGTAAGTTCTCTTTTGCTTTATGACTACATATTAATCTGTTTAGGTACATATCTCAGTGTTGTATGTGTATCATCTAATTCATCTTTCATCTTCTTTCCTGGGTTATGTAATTTGGATGTTGATGCTATCATCCCAATCTTGTTTCTATGCATTTTTTTTTTTGTTTGTAATGAAAGACATAAAATCTTGGTTTATATTCAAGATCTAAAGGTTGGTTTACTTCAGAAAGGAATCAAGATCCACAATTATAAGGAAAATTAATAAAAAGTATCAGGAGGTCATGATCTACTTTTTTTTTTTTTTTTCCCATTCTCTTTGTTTTTAATCAATAATCACTAAAAGTGACTGTTTCTTTCTTTTTCTTTTTTTGGTTTATTGTAGGTTACTTTTCGCGAACCCGAGTCGGCCATGAAAGCTTGTGACAATCCAGCTCCTGTAATTGATGGAAGGAGGGCTAATTGCAATATAGCTTCTCTTGGTGTTCAAAGATCCAAACCTCCAACCCCAAAGCAAGGTAATGACTAATGAGTTTACTAGTTGTTTTTTCTTTCTTCAGTTCTATTCATATTACTCATAATTAATGTTTATATTGTATTCATTTCTTTCTTTTCTATTAGCATTTCATCATTTTATTGTTCTAGAATAATACATTAGAGATTTCTTAAGAATCAACCAAGTTAAAGATAGTCCATTAAGCTATCTTTTACTCCAAAAAATAATAGAGAGAGAGAGAGAGAGAGAGAGAGAGAGAGAGAGAGAGAGAGAGAGAGAGAGAGAGAGAGAGAGAGAGATTCCAGTGCTTAATTTAGATAATAGGAGTAACATGTGGACCATCAGTCATACTGGTGTACTGCTTTTCTACTTTTCAAATTTGGAGAATGATATTAATTTACAATATACCTGAAGTTCATCAGAAATGATAGTAATATTTATCACATTTACACATATTCAAACTGTCATTGATGCTTCATTAATCATTCCCATACAGTTGTATTCTTCTCCTAATGCAAGAAAAATGTATTGAATTGGTTAAACTGGATTAAAATGAGATTAAAACTAGTTATATTAAACACCCAATAGAAAAAAACTTGTGGTTACTTGGGTAAAAGCTTGTTTAATCTTCTAGTTATTTAATTAAATATTGTGTCATTATTGTCCAAACACTAATTGGAAAAATATCAGAATAAAAAGCTTGGTTCCTATGAATTGAAAGCAAAGCCAAAGATGAATGATCTTAAAATCCCATCACTCTCTCTCTCTCGTTCTTTTTTTTTTTTTTTTGTTTGTATGTGAATAGCAGATGGAATGACTGCTGCTTGTTGGTTCTTGTGTAATGGAGCTTTGAATAGGTTTGTTTAATGAGTTTTTACTTAATCTAACAGCTACTGACCTTTTATTTTATCACTGTTTTCTTATAAGGAGGGGGCAGGAAATTTAGGGCAATGAACTCCTTTTACACAGGCCTTCAAGGTGGTGTGGGTGCAGCTTTCCCTTCATTTGCCACCTTCCCTCATTATGCCATCCAACAAGGGGTTCCTTATAATGTATTTGGGTAGGTTCTTACTTCTCTTTGCATTACTTTGTATGTAGGAAGTGCCACGTGCAGTGCACATGCGAACATGATCATTCTCTCTCTCTCTCCCTCTCTCCCCCTCCATGTTCTTCCAACACTATCCAACATGTGTGGTCATGCATCATCGATGACTGGTGCATTAGTGTATATTCAAGAGCAGCTATAATTATGATAATGGCTGTGATTATGTCTGTGGATGGTTGGTACGACATTGATAATGGATACAGTACCCTTTCTTTCCAAGAATGCAAGACTCTCAATGGACCTGGAACCTAATTGGCATAGCATTTATTGTTGGGCCTAAAGGTATTATGGGCCAGGTTGGACCAGGCTGAAGATTGTCTGAACGTGGTCCTTGTTTAGTTATCGAGCCTAAACTCAAACTGGATCCTGTCTATGGGTCTCAAACCCTGGCCCATGCCAAACTATTTGCAAAATCTATATTCGCCTTTTGTGCCAAATATCTCGGGCTGGGCTGAGACTACGCATATAAAGGTCCATACCTGATCCATTCAATACTGACCCAGAAAGCTTGGGTCCAAAACTCGGGCCTAAAAACACAGTCCATGTACAGGTCAATGTGGGTTGGCCTTGGGTCAGGCTCAGGCCGACTTGGCCCATGAGCACTCTTAGTCATACCTCAAACAGGAGCTTGACCCACTTGAGTCAACATGATTAAAGAGTTTGATTCGAATTGGTTCACTTTAACCCAATATAAAAAAGAAGATACTCATTCAGTTTTCCAGTTGGTGCATAAACATGCAATCCTGGTATTTTTTATGTCTTTGTCTGATTATTGATCATTTGAAAGGGTTAGGTTAGACCTAACGGTCTATGGTACCTATTCAGGTCAAACTGAGTCCCACCCGAGGTATGTCTAGTCCAGCATTTTGAACACTGGTGGGACCACTCCACATAGGGTAAATACTAACATGGCATGTGACTCAATTGAGTGGTTGGAATGTTGCATGACTTGACATGTGGTTTTAGAATTTGGTCCAAATAAAACGGTATTGCACATGAATATGCAATCCCTAAATTTAGAATGCATTGAACTCCATTATTTCCCTATTCCAATGATTTGCATGCATGCATCCTATCTAGGTGGCCCCCACGTCCAAGGTTTGCACCTAAGTTATAGCCACATACTTTTTGTATTACATCTTTCTTGTCTTATATATTTCATTTTTAAGTTCATATATATATATATTATATATTTTTTTACTTAAAATGTATATTATGCTTATTATAATAAAATATTTGTCCTGCACATTCGCAGGTACTCTCCATATTCCAGAGACTATACTTATCCAGGGGTTTGTACATCTCTCTCTCTCTCTCTCTCTCTCTCTCTCTTCATTGTCTATTCTCTCTCTCGTCACTGTCTACAGCTTCTAATTAAACAAGAGGGTGTTTTCTCCTTTCTCCTTTTGGCTTGATATTTGCATGTTTCAGGCTAACCCTTTGTCACATGCATGAATAGAATTTCTAAGAACTTTAAAAAATGTATTTTTCGTAAACGGTTAAAATTGAAAAACGAAGGTGAATATCTATAAATGACCATTAAATAATTCTCGCTTTTAGTGGAAAATATAATGAGGGAAGATGAAAAATGAATACCAACCATCATCCTAGTTGGAAGCTAGAGGTCTCATTTGCATATCTATCTTATATTCTTCACCTCTTGCCTCTTTAATAGTCTTTGTTTAAAACTCATTTTACCATAAATTTATATAATAAAATGGGCTCGCTTTTTTCTTTATTTCTTTCTTTTTCTCTCCCTATGTCTGTTTTAGCTGACTTCCAAGAATTTTGTGGGAGAGTTTTTGCCTAAAAACATTCTGCTTGTTCTAGGATTTTTCTGCCATTTTGATAGTTAATGAAATCTCACTCAACTTCAAAATAGAAAAATGTACATGAGTGCTGCCTCCTTGAATCTTAAATTGGAGCCTCTCCAGGCAACTCTATAATCCAAACCACTCCAAGTAGACCTCTCACACAGTTTAAGTAAGAAAAGGGTCCACCATCAGATTGATAATATGTAAAACATATCATTTGCTGATTATACACTGTCGTTGGGATTTCTTCTTTTTTTTTTTTTCTTTTTTTTTCTTGATACTTAATCAATTGAAAAATAATTGATCAATTTGATCGCTGAACACTATTTGGACTTGAGTGAAACTTAGCCTATCCATAGGATGTAGGCCTCAAAACAAAGACCAATGCTTAACACAAGGACAATTGATTTTATTAAAAAATTTATAATTGAGTGTTTAGCGTAGGTAACAATTTATATGCATGTGGAAATGTATTGTCTAATTGAAAATTTGTTGCAGGGCTATTATAATATGTTTGGAGGGGGAGCTGGGCAATATCCTATGTATGGAGGGTCAACAGGAATGGTCACAGGGACCACACCTTTCTACCCATATGTTCAGTTGGGGCATGGAACTGGTGGGCCAGCACCCACCTACCCACAAGGCCTCCAATACCCTCCTCTCTTCCACTACTCTGCCTTGAATTCCACACCATTTCCACAACACTATGGAGGGACAACTCTGCCACCCCCAACATCTGCAGGTGTGTTCTTTTCTATGACACTGACCAATAAAGAGTGCAATGGGTTGCACGGGTGTTTCAAGCAATGCTATGTGCAACCTAACATGGAATGATCATACTTTATGATGCCCGAATACTGAATGGATACAATGACATGGATTTTACAAATAAGAAGTGAAAAGTATTGATGATATTATATGCTGTACATTTTAAAGCATTCGGATATCATGCATTAAACACATTGTAATTGATCTTGGGTTTTGTTGATAGCTTGATAAACCTTTTTTATTATTATCATCAATTGTACTGACATCTTTGACAGTGTGTGTTCCTCTTCAACAGGCATGACCATGGCTCTTCCTGCTCCTACTCTTCATGCTCCAAGCACCTCAGCCCTGCAGACTCATCCTATCTCCTTTCACCCCATCACCATATGAAGAAGCCTAGGCCTAACCATGGATATCTCTTTCTCTCTTTCTATCTCTCTCTTTCTCTCTAACAGAAGCAAAGGGCAGACCCAAGGGTCCTCCCTCCAATCTTAGCTCAATGGTTGGGCTAATTCATACCTCTAAATTGGAGGGGAGTCCTCCAAATTTCACAGGTGCATGTAGCAGTAGAAAGGGATTCATGGGCTGGAAGCCCCATGACCCAAGTTTGCATTTTCTCAAAATACCAACTTTAGCCATGAAATGAGCTAAGTTCAAAAGGAAAACCCCCCTGACATTTAGCCTTAGGAGGGCTAAATTAGAACAAACCCTCTAACCTGTGCTTGCAATAAGTAAATCCGACAACATCCTTGGCAAGCTCTACCTACTCTTAACGGACATTAGCCTAGGAAATGGCTAATTTCTCCAAATTTCAAGATGCACCTCCAAATGAAAAGGTGTTTTTTTGTGAAGCTCTAGGGCATGATGGCATGCCCTAGTCACTGTTCTAACACTACCCTTCTTGTGGTGAATGACCCATGTATTTTTTGTGATCCACAAATGCCTTTAATCACCTAACCAACCCTGTCATATGACCTTTTTGTTTGACCCCTGATCTTTCCCTAGGCAATGGGAAAAATTCTCCAACTAACCTGCATATTTGATTTTGTATACATTTTCTGGCTATTAACTATGGGAGTTTTAGCCTGATTAAGACAGATTAAAAGGGGAAGCTAATGTTTGTTTTTTGGCATTTAGCTTACCTCCTGTCTCTGACTTTGGAAGAACTTCATTAATGGCATTGAAGTTCAGCACATGCATAGGAAATTTCTTTCTTCTTCTTATTCTCTCTTTCTCTAACCTGTCTTCATTAATCGCATTGGATATCATTGGTTTGATATCCAGTCAAACCATGGAGGGAACCCTTAGGGGATGATTTTGTTCTCTTGGGTTCACTTCCACTAACCTTCCTCCGACCATGGTTAGGACCAAGGACCATCTTCTACTCACACACACCACATTCCTTGCATTCCACTCACTTTCTTTTGTCTCTCTTCTAGTACTAATGGTTTCTCATTGAGAACCTTGATACTTTGATATGTACTGTTCTGAAGTTTGGATTGTAATAACTAAGTACTATTACCCTCGGACATACTGATATTATTCTCCATCCAGGTCACTTGACAATAGCCTGTACCAAAAAAGGATGTTATTTTGATTATGCATGTAGATGGTATGGTAGAAGCTTAGCTTATTTTGATCATTTTATGTTTGCCTTTCGATGTCACATGTTGTATAGTTATCCTCCATGTTTTAAAGTTTGGCTACAATGAAATACATGTGATTCCTATTGAAGTACTGACAAATTAAGTACATTTTCCAAACAGAAATGTACATGGATCAAATCATGTACGCTTCACCCATTATTTCTTTTGCTGCAACAAAGGAAATGAACCCATTGGTGTGCACCTGATCATGGGCCGTGAGCATGGTGTGCACCTGATCATGGGCCCACCTGATGATCAATCCAAGGAGTACACACAGGGACCCCCTAAGTTGCATCGATCCCATGAATCTTCACCGGCCCATCTAAATGGACTGACAGTTAGATTGCTTGAATTCTTATTAATATAAAGCCATTGAATTTGTGGGTCATTGATCAAGAGATTAGGATGATCAGGTGGACACCAAATTCTTTACATAGGTATCCAGATCTTTCAAAGCCGCCTAGTCATATTTTCTATGTGGGCCCCACAGTGAGGGGCTAGAGAGAGAGAGGGAGGGAGAGGGAGGGTGAGGATGGGGAGGGTCTAGAAAGGTTAGGATAGGAGATTTTTTTTTTTGGGGGGTTGGTGGGGGGGCAAAAGTCCGAAAGAGAGGGAGGAGGGAGAGAGGGGTAGTAGTTAAGGGGATGGTGGGGGATCGAAAGTTCTCGATGGGTTCTACCTTTGTGTAAAATTTGAGGTCCATTATATCATTCTAACTCCTTAATCAATGGCCCACTAGTTTAACGATTTAATACTAACGAAATTTTTGACTGCAGATCCAGGAATTTATCTTTGATAGTAGCCATAGCTATGAATTCAAGCCCAGTATTATACTTTTGGTAGTTGCTTTGGTGGGATAGTGTGGTGTTCCATTGGAAGTGTACCAACCGGACTGCCACAAGTCCGAACCTGTGCTTAGGCTCTCATAGTTGAAGGACTTTGATTCTCTTCGCTGACAGACCAAGCATCATGTGAGTCATGGATGCAGGGAGAGGTTACATTGTAAGATTTAAAATAGTACGCAATCACTTATTCAATAGGCATGATGGCAAATTCTAACTATTTTCATTGTCTCTTTCTAGAGCTGAAGGTTGCTTTTAAGTCTTAACACAGGCTTAAGTCCCAGATCAGATTTTTTTTATCAATTTCAATTAAGCCTAATTAATCAAACTAAAAGTAATTAACCTAAGTCAAAGGTTAGTCAACCACAAGAGAGAGAAAAAGGAGGCATGTGATTTTTTATATTGAAAACCCTACTTGAAAAAAACCACGGGTCTTTTTGTTTAAACCATAGGCAACCAACCACTATAATAATAAAGGCTACAAAGACAACTCACAAAATCTTTACTCGGTTGGAGCTTAATTTAAGGACTGCGATGGTCTTGCCGACGACTCGCCATTCACCTTCATCGTGCTTGAAATCACCACCTTGAAAGCCTCTTCAAGGTGTTTCAGAGAACAAGAAATAAATCAACTTCAGCGCAGCACTTGCACAGCAACTCTCAGAGATCTCTCAACAGAATTCTCAATTGATTGAATGGGAGAGCAATAGGTTTAGGGTTACGAGAGATTGTTTAAATAGGCTCAAGGGTCGTGCAAGGGTTTCTCCATTTGAGTAGAATAAGAATAACAAGTGGAGAGGAACTCGGAGAAGGTTTTCAGTTCGTGCTGGCGAGATTCGCAAGGGTTGCTCGAGCGAGGGAAGCACTCGCATGAGCGAGAGGGCCCACTGCCTTAAAGCTCGACAGAAATGCAGAGCTCACTCGAGCGAGGGGATATGCTCGCTCGAGCAAACCAGGGTTCTAGCTCATGGAATTTCTGCGCACATGAAACTTCACTGTCTTCCATTTTCTTCCTTCAATCTTCAAGGCAAAGTACCACAACAATACATATCTAAAAATATAAAATCACAACTCGATTTGGACTTCAGTTTTGTTCCAAGATCCAATGAATCAACCAACTAAAAAACTAACAAGAGTTAAAAAGAGTTCTTTATAATCATCGATTTTACGACACGCAGAAGGTAGCGTCGCATAATAGTTTTACATACCAATGCTATGATATGTCTACTAAACACATTATTTGTGACGTATTTAGACTGCGTCGGCACTCGGCACTGTTCATCGGCACGTGCAATTTGTTGTAGTGAATAGTGATAATAGGCTCTCGTATAAGACCTAAAATACCAAGATAGAGAACATTCAGACAATCACAAGGAAGAACAATCACACTACTTTCATGTTAGAATTCAGCTTCAATAAAAAAGAGTTCTTTTTCTTAATCTTAATAACATGAAATGTATTTAAGAAGTCATGAACAATTGTTAGATAAGTGAAAAATACTACTATATATTTTGAATTATCAAACCTATTGATGATTATGTTATTTATTGGATTGTATGTTATATTAGACTTGGAGGGGTGGTCATCATCAGAGGAGTTTGGATTGATCCAACTCAAGTTTAATTTGTGGCATCAAGAATTTATATCCAAGTTAGAAAGTAAGAGAATCTGATGAGTGATTGGTTCGAAAAAGGATAGTACTCTTAGTTGTGTACAGTCACAACACCCATCTAGAACGGGCACATTATTCTTGCATTAGTTGGCAGAAATTAAGATCATATTGAGAGAAGTGATGTTGAAGATCATCTGATTTTTGTGCTATTGATGAATGGTGATTCAAATTTTAGTAGTTTTATCTTACTTCCTAGCTAAGAGTGAATAGGTACTTTTATCTCTCCTTTTCTTTTCACATTGATGAAGTTTTATCTTACTTTTCCTAGAGTGAATAGATACTTTTATCTCTCCTTTTCTTTTCACATTGATGAAGTTACTAAAGTTACACATGGATATACAAGCAAACTTCTTTTCACAATGATTTTGAGCTTACAATGTTACTACTTCAATTCGTATTGAAATATTATGGGGACATGTTGTCATAGCTTCTTTTTTTTTTTTTTTTTTTTTTGTGTGCGTGTGTGTGTGCTGATTGATCTTTTAGATCTATACAATGGGTCATGCTATACACTAGTCCTCGGTTATGGCTTGGGATATTTTGTTAATTTGAACCAAGTATAAATTATCTTTAAGAGGTGTTTTTTAGGGCTATGGAAATCAGGAAGGTGTGAGAGAGAGAAAGAAAAAAAAAAAAAAAAAAAAAACCCATAAATTGTAACCCTGATTTCTCAGAGATAGTGAAAAGTTGCTCTTTTTTGCACAGTGGGCATTACTGAACTAAATATGTGTGAGTATCTTGTTTAACCTGTTTATTTGTTGCATTGTGATTAGTGGTTATTTGTAAAATCTAAAAAACTTGGTGGGTTGTGTTGTAATTGGAAAAAATATATATACATGTTATCTAAAAAACTTCCTATTATAGGCACGTTTTTGTTTGTGTACACGTACGGTTTTCCATGGTGAAAGCATGGAAGGTGGAAAACATTTTCTGCATTAGAGTAAATTCCATGTTTGGTGCAACAACTTTTCCACAATAAAAAGCTAAAAATGAGCTTGGTGTGGACTTGATTTAATTTTCTATGACTCTGTGGAAGATTTGGACTTGGTGTTTTCTTATGGAAATTGGGAAAATTTCTGTGGAATTTGGATTTTGTATAGCGCGACACAAATGTGCCCTTAGAAAATTAAACATTTAATTTTTTTAAGGGCTACTTGGTATTTCTTAAAGCGTGCATAGTATCAAATCCATGAACTACACAAACCATTAGGGTGTGTTTGTGCGACATTCGCGAAAGAGGAAACGACATTTCCTCTTTCGCAACAACACAAATCTAGCTTGGGACATCAAAATCACAGATCCTCACATAGCACGGGAAAATGGCAAAAAACTCTTAATTCTACTAGTACTATTCGCTGCCCAAACAACCAACGAGAAAGGCGTCACTTTTCCTTCTCATTTCTGCGACACCCTGTCTGCACAAACGCATCCTTAATATATAGTAGCGAAACATGAGCCTTACCAGTGTGTTCATGGCATCTAAAAAGAACTTTATTACGATTTTATCTTCCTTCTTTTCCTGCTAATAAAACCTTTTTGACATCCCTAGTATACAGTTCTCATGTGAACCGTAAGCAGGGCCTAGGAAAATATTTTCCTACTATGTAGTAATTTGTGGTATAATCCAATGATGAATAATTTACACATAGTGGAAAATCAGGATCCATTGGTGCCTTAATTATAGGGGTGGGGCTTGGGGCTTTGCGGAGGCTGTGTATGTGAATGGATCGAATTTGATTACATATGAACCAAAAGTATAAAAACTCGAAAAGAAAGTAAAAAAAAGAAAAGGGTTATTTGGATAATTACACAATATGAGAGAGATGGGGAGAGAGAGTAGTATTACAAATATTGAGGATATTTTGAGAATATAATGATAATATTGCAATATTATGAGGAATAAATATTTAGTTGATAACATCACAATATTTTTAACATTCTTGCAAATTGGAATAGCAGAAAAAAAAATTGATATTATTGGAATAAGAACGGTAATTAACAATGGAAATTATACAAAATAAGTTGTTTTTACTTGAATAAATTTTTATTTTTCATCTTTTATCTTAATATTTAAAGATTAGTTATTTTTAAAATAATTTTTAAAGCAAACCCCCAAATATGAAATTATCCTATATTCTCCAGAGATGGATAATTCTTCAAGAACAATCTTGATTACCCAAGCTAATGCATTTATATATATATATATATATATATATTTACTAAGGTTTGATGTTAAGTTGAATTATATTCGCCGTTGGATTAAATTTCATAGAAATGCTTGGTTACGGCACCATCAAAGAATGAGATGCAGAGAAAATAGAAAAATATGAAATTGCAATAAGATAAAAATGGAAATAAAAATGATCAAGAGCAATCCAATATATGTTACCAATGCTGCATTCATGAAGATAGATTAGCCCCCTCGAGAAAGTGATCTATGCCAACAAACACTCCAAGAAGAAGGCAAAAGGAAAAGGCGAATTCAAAGAAAAGGAAGAGAGATTAACCCATCTGCCGAAGACCTTGTTACGATCTCCTGTGCACAATTCCCATGTAAACCGTGTGCATGGGACCATTCTTCTTGCACAGAAAATATCCATTCAACTTTTGGACTTAAAGTAGTGTTAAGATCATTTGATCAGTCTAATAATATCTTATTTTTTCCACACGATAAATATAAAACTCAAATATCGGGTAGACATGGCACAGAAGGAATTTATTTCCCTTATAATAAAAGCGAGGATAGTGTCGTGCTTAAGCTGCTTGTGCAAATTTCACTACACATAGTGGACCCCACTTAAAACTCTTTCTCTACACAGCCATTACACCTTGCATGGATGTTGTTCTTAGTTGGCTCAGTTGGTTAAGGGACAAATGGAGGAGGGATAAGGGACATGGGGAAATGGAAAGCCCAAAATGAATGCCTCATTTGCATGGATGTTGGCTCAGTGGCTCAGTTGGTTAAGGGACATGTGGAGGGATGAGGGACATGTGGAGATGGAAAGCCCAAAATGGAAAAATCAAGTAAACTTCGTTTCTTGACTCTTCGTCAGAGACCAGTTTTGCCTCTTCTTTTCCTCCCTCGGTTGTTCCTGATGTATATCACATTTTCTCATAGTTTATTGTTGTTTTGATTGTTCTGCTTAGGAGTCTGACCTCCAATATGAGCTACATCATCTGGAAATCTAACATCCAAGATGAGGCATATCTTTGTCAAATCTCTGGATGGCCAAACAGGGCCCAACCAATCCTCGGTATAGTCCAATAATGTCTGGAAGCCTCCATATCAAATTTTGATAGATCATTAAATCCCTTTGGATATATGACTAAAAGAAACTTACTTTTGACTTGTTTAACTTGTTTAATTATTCCAAATACTTTAGTTTTTTTTTTTCCAATTTTACATGAATTATGGTGTGAATTGAATCAATTTGATTATTGAGCTTATGGATCCATCATTTGTCGATCAATCTATCACATTTGAACTTAGAAGGGACCTTCATCTGGCTCTCCTTTGTGTTCAAGAAAGCACATCAGATAGACCATCGGATAGGCCATCTATGTTGGATGTTTTTTCTATGCTTAGAAATGAAGTTGTCACCCTTCCTGTTGCTATGAAGCCATTACAGTATACAAAAGCTTTGAAGTTCATTGTTTAAATTTAAAATAGGCACTTTCAAATTTCTACTCTTATTCTAACATAAAATCATTTCAAGAGAAGTTCCGAGTCATTGGCAATGGGTGATATTCAATCAATTTAATGAATAAGATACTGGATTGCATCAATTTCAAATACTGAATGCGTATTATTTACTTCTCTTTTTATACTCTTTCGGAAATTAATTTAATTTTTTTCAATTATTCTTTCAGCATCTCCCACGTTATCACAAAATCTTCACTAACACAACTCATATAAACACCATCTCCACCACCACCTCCAAAAACAATCCATCCACTCTCACCATCTCCATACAAGTCTGGTCTAAATCATAAGAACTACAAGGCTTCTGATAAATGGTCCTCATTATAATAATTACATAAATATTATGATTAACAATTTTAGAAGAAGAGAAAACATTACATTTGTAATTTTAGTAGAAATAACAGACAGACCCGTCTCTCTTGAAGCAAATGGTATATGTTTACTTGAAAGTACAGTTAACATGGTTGAGGAAGATTTGAATGTGACTTTAAATTTTGGTTTACATAATTTCTTTAAAACATAGAATTAAAATGTTTTGGCTTCTTGCCTCATTATAGTTACATTGTTATGTATATGATGGTTGCATTGACATGACACATTGAGTGTGGCATGCATTTAGTAGTATTCAATTTTGCAAGCAAAGCCGGCACAAGTTTAAAGACTAAGAGCACGTTTGGTAACAACCAAGGAATCCATAGATCTGATGATTCTTCTATACCACTGGAACAAGGGTTCCTCGATAGGGATTTGTATAGTTAAAGATTTTACATTGATATTGGTATGTATCAATGCATATAGCTGATAAAGATAAAGTTCGGTGTGCAAATCCTCTTAAGTGAGGATTTTCAAATCTTATGGGGGCTGATCGGATCTGAAAATCCTAACAAATGAAGATTTTCATTCGTCCAAATCCTCGGAAATTTACAATTGCCAAACATGAATTTACTATAATTTTAGGAAAACCGAAAATCTTTTTCCTAAAGATTTTGTTGCCAAACGTGACCTAAAGGTAAAATGTTTGTTCAAGGCTATATACAATCTAATAGTGTTCTTCAGTTACTTCATATGATAAAATGATTATCTTTCTTGTGCCTAACATAATTTTTTATACTTGGTTTTCTCATGTGCTATTGCTCACTGCTCGGATGCTGTCATCTTTCATTAATTAAGAATTTGCACAGACTGTTAATTTGTATACGCTTCATGTTTATAGGTTTAGACACATAATCCATTTTTAGCTATCAACAACAAATTGAAGCTGGTAGGCAAAATTCTACTTCTTTTTGTACAAAGCATTGATAACTACTGCACATGTATCATGCATGCGTGTCTTTGTATCAAGACCTTCCAGTTCATGGGCTCTATCATAAATGGAACAGTACATTTGATGATCTTAATTATATGATCTTTGTCTAAACACTGCACGTACCTTGCACGTGCCGTGCCCTAGTAATCTTTAATAAGTCATCAACAAATCATCAGACTTGCCCGGTATATAGGTGAGAAATGCGTTCATAGTGCTGACCATTGAGAAATGACTACTAATTACAACAACCAGACTCACACCCTATTCTTCTATTTTTCTCCTTAGAAGCAAGGCCTTCTAGGGCTTACAATGAAATATCCAAGCCTTTGTCATTTTCAAGTCATGTAATATCAGATGGTTATGATCTTTGAAAGTTTCTCTTGACTGACTTCTTATGGTGGGCCCCACTCATGGAACGGAGTAGATGAACATATTTAAGAAAAAATAATTAATTCAAATTCAAATGTCAAATTTTTTTATGATTGGACCTTGACTTTCCTAGGATATGAATTAGTAATGAATGGATAGATATGCATTTTTCATCTCCCCTTGATTCATTTTCTTTTAAAGAAGAGGTTATTTGATAATGATTTTTTAATATTTACTTTTTTTTTTCAATTTTAACCATTTTTAAGAAAGAAACATTAGAACAACTAGAAATTCGATTACATGAAAGAAATGGGCCCTAAAGTTGTAAAGGGTGAAGGTATTAATGTGAAAATGTAGATGAACCTAACTTTCCCAAGGTTTTATGTACAAGGGTGATGCATGTGTATCATTTACCATCAAAGGGGAGGTTGTTTGATGACTATGTATATATCTTCACTTTTATTTTTTCAATTTTAGCCGCTTTAAGGGGATTTTTTTTTTATTTTTTACATTTCTAGGAATTCAATATCATGTAGACAAATGGGCCTCACTACAAGAAAAATCACTTTTAGCGGGGGCCGGTGGCCGCCGCTAAAACTAACCTAAGCACTGGTAAAACTTATAGCGGTAGCCACGTCATCCGCCGCTCGTTAACGGTATATAAACCGTGGGCGATACACTTTGCCGCCGCTAAGTTTTTATTGCGGCGCTTTCGACCGCCGATAAAACATTCCCACGGGCATATTAAATGACGAGTTTATATTTTTTGTGGGGGTTTTCAGCCGCCGGTAAAGGTTGGTTAAATGCCGCTAAAGGACTATAAGAGAAAAAAAAAGAGTTGTAGTGGCGGTCAATTAACCGCCATTTTAAAGTCAATTAAACACTAGGTAGGAGTTTTACTGGCGGCCAATTGGCCGCCGCTAATAGTCTTTTTTTTTTAATAAAAAATTATTTTATAAAAAAATATTTTGCATTTCATGTTCAGAAACATGTACTTATATAAACCTGTTTAAGACAATACAATTAAAGTCTACTAAAAGTTAATGAATACTATTATTAATAATTTAATTTATACATTTTATTCCTTACATAACCAAATGAAACAAGACCCATCCCATCAATTTCTCATTGTCTACTTAAATGACGAATGAGATTCAAACACAAGATATCATTTTTAAATAACCAAATGAAACAAAACCCATTAATTTCTCATTGTCTACTAAAATGACGAATGAGATTCAAACACAAGATATCATTTTTAATAGCCGATACACTACACGGGACCTTTTTGCCCACTTTCATGATAGTTGTAGATTTGCCTCTAACTGCTACACCCAGACCAAGATCCATTTCTGGTCTATTTCTTTATTGAAGAGACTTCCAGTTCGTATTACTCGTCCTCTCATATCAGTCTTCAAGACAACATTCAACACCTGCAATTAATATTTTTAGGCCTGAGTTAGCCAACGAAATTTTGATTTATGCCTGAGTGCAGGAAGCATACAACAAGAGTTAAAGCACTACATTATCAAAAGAAACAAAATTTGGAACATATATCTAGATCCTGCAAAATATTGAATTGAAAAGAGAGAGAGAATGTCACCATAATCAATGTTGTAGCATCATCCCATGAATCTGGAATTGACTTAAAAAAGAAAAATAAACATTTAAAAAAGAATATTTTAAAAGAATGCATATAAAGGTCATTCAATGTACCTAGTAGATCCCATAATCCTATATATAAATGTGCTCCCATCCACTCCACATTTGTACTGAAATTGTCAGAAACTTAGAGTTGCAAAATAATACATACTTACGAAAAGCTTTCTAGCCAAAGGAAAGTAAAAATTACGTACCTCGGCTGAATACTATGATAAACTCAGTTGTCTGAAATCTGATGCAAAATGAACTGTTATTTGATCAACTATGCATTATAGCGGTCCCAAATGAGGAACAGTGATAGTGAGGATTGCCACCAATATGTTGTCTTACCCAACCACCGATATAATTTAATAAAGAAGCCAACAACTCAATTCCAAGCAACAATCATTCATAAAATATATTATATCCACATCCATAATTATCCAAAAGAACAAGAACTCCATCGAAAGGAATTCTTTAAACTAACTTAGTATTAGTAGTTACTCTATCATGAAATAAAAGTACTAATCAAAGAAATTAACTAAATCGTCCATATGGTCCTCGATCATCCATCTGCTCCCTAAAAAAAAAAAAAGTAGACAATTGAGTTACCCTATTAAGAAAAAATACACATACAATTAGTAATAATACACAATAAATAAGTAAACTTACCCCTTCAGAAGGATTTTGTTGCTGGCTAGGTATCTGCGGCATCATCTCCGCCATTGTAGCTCGCATCCACTCTTGTTATTTTTCCATCTGTTCAAGATATGCACGCCTATCTTCTTCATGCTTCTTCTGCATTTCCTCCATTCGAGCATGCACGTTATTCAGTTCAACAAGCATTTCCTCAAGGTTAGTCCTATATTGGGTTGACGTGGAGCCAAAAACTGAAGTTGGTATTGGACCAAGCCCATATCCACCTACGCGACCATGCCGCTCTGGTCCCATAACCTTGCTATAGATGTCATCACTTATATAGTTAGAAGGTCCTCCCTCTTGTGATTCATTAATCTCTACAAATTAAAATTTATTAAAGAAAAAGACATCTTACATACAATAATCTCTGCTGATTTTTCATCGACGGGTGTCCCATCCTTCTGTGTATGGGTTCGAATGAAGAGATCCGCTTGAGAAAAATTACTCCCATCGGTCCTACTTCGAGTCTATCCTTGTATGTCAATGTAAATCTTAAAATACTAAGTAATACAACAAACTAGTATACCTCTTCGTCTCTATAACAAGCAAAAATCTTCGTTCCCTAGTATGTTTAATAATTTGGCAATTGCGATGGACTTTATTTTTCTTAAATACAGCCTACAGGTATATAACAACAATACATCAATTAATAAACATAAGCAAAAGGGCCCATAGGATGATTCTCTGAATTTTTGATTTCATACCTGCACCTCTAGAGAGCCCCAATATCGCACAAGCCATGCCCAATCTTCGGCCGAGATGTCGGGGGGTGTATGTCGAAGTCGCTCCTCATCTGTGGGAAGCGGAGAGTAATACTTATCATTCAAGTCTTTTTTATAATCTCTATATTTCTTGGCTAAGCTCTGTAAAACCCATTTCTTTCGCTCCTCGTCAACAATTGCAAACTCCTAAAAGGTTAAAAGTAAGGGGCATGTCATGTTCAACTAAAATAATATAATAAATAGTTTGCCAAGATATTTACTACTAGTTACCTGAACATGCCTCCACATTTTCTCTTTAGCTTGCTATGGGATTTCGGCCCATTTCTTCACCTGTATTGGTGCAATTCCAGGAGTCCTTATAACTATTCCGCATAACGCTGCAAGAGACCTAGCATGCTCTCCAATTGGTTGACCCTCTGCATTAAACTCCACAATAAACTTGTCATCAGGGCGTCTATTAAATAACTTAATGCCTCGCGTGGGCCCTCGGGCCCATTCATCTTTTTTAATATTTCTCAAAATGGCAAATGGCAAATCTCATATCTTAGTTCTTCATAAATTTTGATAAACTTGTAGAAAAACTCAATACTGTCATATTTAATTTTCTAGAGTTTTGCGAGCTGCCGATTCATGATAAAAACCATTCATCCTCTTTATATGGGTAAAATGGCTAAGAAGAAAGTTTTAATGGCTTAATTCTTTATAAGTTTTGAGAAATTTATGAAAAATATCTAGAACGATCCATATGCAATTAGAACAATTAGAGGTACTTATTTAATCAAACGAGAACTTTGCAATAAAGTAGTCAATGCCGTAGATTGACTCAGATTTATCTGGATTGCCTCAAGCTTATCCAGAATGAATATAGCAATCACAACAAATTAAAGTTGCTGAACCGGGCAGACATATAGCAATCAAAATGAATTAAAGTTGCTGAACCGGGCAGACATATAGCAATCACAAAAAATTAAAGTTGCTGAATAGGGTAGCAGTAGTAATAGGAGAGAATCTGAATAGCAGCAATGGCAATATTGCAGAAACAATAAATAAGATATTGTCTTGCATAAGAGAGGTAGCAATCACAAGTTGTTGAATCGGGCAACAGTAGCAATAAGAGAGAACACGATGAATAGCAGCCATGTCAATATTGCAAAAAAAAAAAAAAATAATAAGAACACGATATATGTGATTTGGTCCCAAGATTTGTACGTGTGGGCCCTGATCTGTTCCCACTCTTTTACTCGTGCATCAGAAGGGCTGGACAACAAGGGTTGATAGATTGTCTGGGCGGTAAGGGCTGGGCTGGCAGAGGGTTTGGGTGGGAGGGGTTGGGCTGGAGGAGGGTTTGTGTGGAAGGGGTTGGGCGGGCAGAGGGTTTCGACAGGAGGATTGCTGGGCAGACTGAGGGCTGGGCTATTGGGCAGGAGGAGGGCAGTTGTGGGTGGTGGGAGAATATGAGGGCTAGGATAGAATGGGGGAGAGAGGGAAGAAGAAGACATACCTACTGCAGTTGAAGAAGGAGAACCCAAGAGACTTGCCTTGCGAGGGAGAGAACTCAAACGACGTGCGCATAATGAAGAAACTAAACATGGATCAATCACTAATAAGGGTATTTTTAATTAACCATCTTAATTATATTTAGTGGGGGCTATTATGACCCCCACTAAATATGAGTTTTACCGGCGCCCCAACTAATGGCTGCCGCCCTAAATACATTTTTACCCTCCATCGAATTAGCCGCCGCTAAGATTTAGACACTGAAGAGAAAAAAATTTCCCGCTAAACAATGGCGCCCTTGAAGTGAGGTTTATACCGGCAGCCATTGGAACGGACGCCGCTAAAAGTGAATTAAAATTGACTTGCAGTTGGCCCCCGCTATGTGTGATCTATAGCAGCGCCTTTGGCCGGTCCCCACTAAAAGTTCGCCGCTAAAAGTAGTTTTTCTTGTAGTGCCTTGAATAATGAATTTGTAGCGGAAAAAAGTAAAATATATGTAATTAGTGATAAACCTTCCGTAAAGCAGGAAAGATATAATATTTAAAGATAAAAGAATGTAAAAAAAATTAAAAAAATTACCTATAAAGCTTTTGTGGAATCCTTATGTTAACGTCTTTCAGTATTTTCAACACATATTTTGATCATGCGATGCTTTGGATTTGCTAAATGTTTCAAAATTGATGCGACAAGGTTGAAATGTTTTGAGAACGGCTCGTTATCTGAGTGGTAATTAAGGAGTGACAGTTCTCACCTGGCTGTCCAGGGTTCGAACCCTGAGTACGATGCCTCTTCCCACTTGTGTGAGCTTTTTTTCCACGTGTGTGAGCTCTCTTCCCACTTATATAGGCCTTCTTCACGTGTTTGCGGGCTCTCTCTTGGGTCCTAGCCCCCTTGGCTGAGATAATAATAATAAAAAAAAACTGAAATGGTTTTTTATGATGAAGAAGGAGAATTACTTTCATTGTATGCAATTAAGGGTGGCAATGGGTTAGATTTGTTTTCTTGTCCTGAGAATAATTATATGTTCAGGATTAAATGAAAATGTTAATTAGAACCTCCCACAGAGAACGGCTCCTTACTCGAGTGGTAAGGAATGACAATTTTCACCTGGTTGCCCAAGGTTTGAATATTGGATACGCCACCTCTTTCTATGTGTGCGGGCTCCCTTTCCATTTATGTGAGCTTTCTTCATGCGTGTGTGTAAGAGCTTGGGTACTAAAGAAAAAAGAACCTCCAACAAGTTAAAAGGGTCAACCCGACCCCTAGAGTTGTTTGGTAGCAGTTGTAGAATTCATTTAGAGAATTTCAAACATCCTCAAATTCTTCTCACGAAACTTCAAATTGAGATTTCTCAAGGGTTTGCTTCTTTCATGTAATTGAATTCTTAGAAATTCTAAGATTTTGTACTTCTATAAGTGATTAAAAATGAAGAATCCAAGTTTAACGTCCAAAATTACCATCAAATAACCCTCCCTTTAAAGGAAAAATGAAGAAAATGAAGATGGAAATGAATACCCAGTCATCTCCTTAATAATTCAAATCCTAGGTAAGTCAAGGACTTTATACATTAATACCTTACATCCTTCACCCGTCACTCTTTAATAGTTCTTTAGTGGAGCTCATCTAACCATTAATTCCTTTGTATTGTATGCAAATAAATAGGCCCAAATGCTACTTTTTTATAATAACGTTTGCGAATTCTGGATTTAAGGCATAAAACCGTAGATAATATCTGAAATTCTTTTTATGGAACAAAAGGTTTGGAGAATCTAACAGACAAAGTGCGTAAAACCTTTGAGATTGTTTATTCCTATTAGGGCTTCTACTAGTCAAACAAACCGTTTGTGCAAGCTATGCTCCATATAAAAGAAAAGGCATTTGCATTCCCAAACCAAAACAAATTCATATTTTTCCTCTTATTTTTATTTTGTTTAAAGTGCTACACCAAACTAAGAAAAGTCTTATATGCTTGGAAAATCGGGGTATTTTTACCAGGATTGTGAAATCCTTGATATATATATATATATATATATAGTTCATTCTATTTAGGGCGTGTTTGACACTTAACTAGTTAAAGTGAAGTAAAGTGAATTCAGACAAGAAATAACAAGGGTCATATTAAAAGTACATAATTTCAAAATTTCCTCCGAATTTTTTTTTTAAAAAAAAGTAAAAAAAATAATATTTTTTTTCCACTAAAAGACAAAAAAACACTACTTTTCTACACAAAAAGTCAAAAAGATTACATATCAAACAACTACAAACAAAACACCATCATCACACCTTATATTTTATTATCTCTTGATTTGATGCTTCACCTCACCATACTTCAATTCACCATACATTCAAACAGGCCTACAGTTATAAGCAAGCCACAAGATCTTCTATGAGCCACTCAAAATAAAATTGACCTTATGATAAAACAGTAATTAAGTATCATTAAAAACAAAAAAGGAAAAATTCTCTATGCATGTGCCTCTCACAATATTGCGGTGAGGCCAACATAGTAGAGCATACATTATGATCTATCCAAACCATACACGCCCTTGAATTATATCGGATCCATTGAGTTTTCACCTGTCTAAGTGACCATTGGATTGAGGGCCAAATTTCTTCTTTAATATCTAAAGACATTAAGCTCGTGGGCCACAGATCAAAGGGTAAGAAGCATGTAATTGACTTCAAAATTTGATATTGGAGGCCATTCAAGATTGCCCTTTCCATCCCCTTAGTCCCGTGGTTACTGGGTCCCATGGTAAGCCGCATCTGCCTCTCATTATACGACAGTGAATGGGTGTGCGCACAGAAACATAGCCCACTAAAAAGAAAAAGTGTACTTGGATAGAACATTGGGACCGGATTTTGGACCGATCCCAATGTTCTGGTCCAATATCCACTGATATTGGACCAGAGGATATTGGACCAGAACATTGGAATCGGTCCAAAATCCGGTCCCAATGTTATGTCCAAATAGCACTTCTGCAGTAAAAAAGGGGATATGGCACTCTATGCTGTTGTACATGTGATATCCTAAATCCAACCGATGTTGCACACATCACTAGGGTGCACTGCATTCCCTTTCGCGGGAGCAAAGTAATCTGTGCTCCCTCACTGCATCTTCATATGTTTTTGACCGCGCAATCTCCTCGCTCTCCGTCTTCTACGTTCTCTTCCCCCTTTTTCCCGGCAGCCATCTCCGTCTCCGGCACGGTATTCCGGCACATGCGCTCCCATTTACTTCTAATTTGTCTCATTTCAGGCCGGATCTCAGTTCGCCGCTTCCTTTCTCCGGCAATGACGATCGCTTCCCGGCACCGGAACCTTCCACGGCTGAGGTTTTCCCGCCATTACTAGTTCTCTTTTGGTGTTTTTTTTTTTTTTTTTTTCTGCAGAGACAATGCTAACCTAAGCTTTGTGCGCAGTGCGTACGTTATCTGGTGGTGCTGAAATGGGTACGTGTCCCTCCAAAATTTCAGTGGTTTTGGATAATAGGGATCAGCCACGTATTTTATCTGATTGTACTCTGCAAATGGACGGCAGGATGACCGTACACATTTCCTCATCATGTGATTTCTGAGCGCACGATCACTACAATGTCAGTCCATCATGAGGATGGAGTGGGACCATCCTATCCGTCAATTCCTTGGCCAGTGGGTCCATCACCAATGAACGGTCCTGGCATTGCCCATTTTTTCATTTGAGTATGTTGCACTGAATGTTAGTGAGATTAGTAATATATTAGTAAGACTAAAAAGGATAAGCTTTTTAGTGTTTTTTTTTTTAAGGGATTTAATCAAGGGAGAACTGTTGGGACAGAGTCCCCGTGAAAACTTTTTTGTGGGGCCCATTGGGCAGGTCTGATTTTGGAATATGAGACTATCCTAATATCAAGTTTGGCCTAATTTCATGCTTTTAACTCCATTCATGGGCGACGATCACGGCCATTCAAATAAGTAAATAATCCAGTGCAACGGTCAAGTTCATTCTCATTGGTGCCAATTCCTAGAGGGGTATGACTATCAAGGGGTCCCTATCCAAGGCTTGGAATGGGTGATAGGTGGGCCCCATCTCACCAATTCCCACCTGTTTATTTCCCTTTTTTAAATTAGATTTGGCATGAGTGATTTCTTATCTGTATAAATTTGAGATGGGTTGGGTAATTGGGTTCCTCTCAACTTCACATTTCCCATTTCATGTCCACCCACATTTTTTTTTTTTTTTCTAATCTTTGCAATCACTTGGTTTTCATCTTTGCTAGATATATGGGGATAAAGGGTTTGTTCGTTTGGTTACCAATTAGTCTTCTCTCTCTTGTTTTTTCATGGAATGTGTTGTATGGATGCTAATGGTTTGGTTGATCAGACAGTTGGTGCAATGGGCCCACTGAATTGATGGAAAGATGTTGTAGCAGTGCAGTTTTGAAGCTACAACCTTCAGGTGCAAACCGTATTCCCAGGCCAACTGAGTTATCCCTTGGGGTTAACTGTAGAAAATGTTGACATGGAGTGATGGAAAATCATTCTTTCTTGGAAACCATTTTCTGTGGAAAATGTCCCGTACAAATGTGAGGAACATGTATTTTGGATTACCAAATGCAGGTAATTTAAGTCTTATGTAACTTAAATTTTTATGTAATCTGATTATAGATCAATTGAATTAAAAGTATACATACAGGAACACAGAAAGGAGTTTCCTGTGCATGAACACATCCTTTTGCTCATGGCCTGAGCTAAATTCTAAACCATGGATAGCACTGTGGTTGGAGCAGAACCCAAGATCAATTTTTCATTGTACTGAGGTGATCTGATGAATATGCATGTCCTATGTACTTACTGTTATATACAATGGCTTAGCCCAACTTGGTTGGCCTGGTGATGACCAGATGCACACATGTTGTTTCAATTTCTCTGCCTTTAAATAGTTCTGTTCTTCTCTTTTGAATTACTGAATTTAGACTTTGATAATAGATTGTCTTCATAAATTGTGTATAATGAATGTAATTCATCAATGGTTAAAATTGTTTTGATGTTTAAGTGAGAATCTGTGACCATTTTGTAGTGGTTTCATGGAAGTGTTTGTTCCATTTCATCATGTAGTGCTGCTACTCTTAGATTTGTGTTTATGATTTGTTTTCTCGGGCTTGTACACTGGGAGTGGCAACTGTGTACATAGTGTTTGTGTTAAATTTTGACTGAGCTTTTCTGTTCAACATACTGATACAGGAACACAGCTAAACTACTAGGATGAATTCTGAGAGAGGTGGAGGAAAGGGCTCTTTTGCCACTGCTGCTGCTTCTGATTCATCAACTAGGGAGAAAACCACCATTCACCAACATGGACATTCTTCAGGAGGCTCGGGTTCTGACAACAACCACCCCAAGATTGATCAACTTAACCGTGATTCTGCACAAGGAGGTGAATGGGAAGTCAGAAGAAAGAAATCCAGTAGCTGTAGGCGTAATTATACTGCAAAACTCAGGGGAGATTGGACTGCTCTCTCTAAAGCTAGGAGTCACCAAGAAATGCCACAAAAACCAGGTGTGCCTGGTTATGTTGGCACAGGAAACACTTCTGGGGGAAGAGGAAATGTAAAGCCACAGCCTTCCAATAGGGATTGGGAAGCCACATACATGGCACCACTCCCTCCCATTCCTATGCCTCTCCCATGTGGATGGCAGTGGCCTGCCAGAGCTGGTTCCTTGAGTCCCTCTCAGTCCAAGACCTCAGAAGATGAGCACACCAAATATGGTGTCATCCCGAAACCTCTTAATCAGGGAATTCCTGCTGGTGAATACACTGACCATGATTCTGATGACAATGAGCTTATATTCGATAGCGATGAAGACCTGTTAAGTGATGACTATGATTCTGATATGAATCGAAAAAGCCGAGACATACAGAAGATTAAGTGTATCAACAAATTTTTTGTAGCCATGGAACATTTAACCATTGATCAGATAAATGAACCATCGAGGCAGTGGCACTGCCCAGCATGTCATGGTGGCCCGGGTGCTATTGATTGGTACCGAGGTCTGCAGGCTCTTATGAGACATGCAAAAATGAAAGGATCAAAAAGAGTGCTGTTTCATTGGGAGTTTGCTGATCTTTTAGAAGAGAAATTGCAAGGCAGGGGGGCTACAGTAATACCAAGAGGTAAATCATTTGGTAGGTGGAAGGGTTTTAGCGAGATGACTGCTGATCATGAGATAGTCTGGCCACCAATGGTGGTTGTTATGAATACATTACTTGAGAAAGATGAAAATGAGAAGGTATTGGCATATTATTTCTTTCCCAGCATCAAATTTATTTTTTCCTCCATATGTTACACACATGGCTAAATTATGGGAATGACACGGCTTTGATGTTTAAAGGAATGCTGTTCTTTGTCTATACAGTTTACACCTATGATCAACACACACACACAGCGCGCCTGGCTAGGTGACTTAGCACTAACCACGTTTTGACACTAATGTGTCCATTATCGTCTGTTGGATTGAATATTGATTAAAATTGCACTTAATAAACCTTTAGGATTTGAGGCCATAAAAAGAAAGGGTTTGGTTAACTTCACCTATCGGAGTGATATTTGGCCTACCTTTAATTGGTATCTTACATATCCCTTCATATTCTTGCAGACATGAAGGATGCCCCACAAGAGGGGTGCAACTGTCGAGCTAAAACTGTATGCGCTACAAAAGATGCACCTTTTGGTTTTTAAAAGCACTCAGTTTTTACGTAGTATTATGGCTCATCTATGATCATTTGAAGTTCTCATACATTAATCTACTTTATTTGTGTGTTCTTGTGAATCTTGATAAACATATATTCTCAATTTTTTCTTTTGCTTGTTAAATTTGATATAGGTAATTTTTATTGCAGCCTGCCATTGTCTAATGTAAGACCTTGTGCTCATAGGCAAGGTTTAAAACTATCTTACGTGGTGAAAAAAATAAAATAAAATTTCATAAAACATCCTTTCTTAGGGCCCATATTTACCTTGTAATTTGTAAATCTGATTACCTGGAATCAGTTACATCTAAAAAGAGTTAGCAATAATCAGAACATTGTTGTCTGGATCCCCTGTAAATCTGATTACACAGCTTTCCCATGAGCTCTTAGCTTATGAGGGTTATTATGAGCTATGAGTTCACATGGAAGTTGGGTTTGTGCTCAGGTTGGGATATCCTAACCACGAACTCTCAATTTATGTATAAATCAATCTCCTTGAACTTGGTTTACAGTCTACATACATCCAAATGGGCCCTTAGTATTTTTTTTTTCATATGATAAAAGTGAAGTAAATGCTATAATCCTTTCATGTGTGTATCTGTGTTCATTTGAGAACCGTTTGTTGATCAAGGTTTTGATTACTCAATCAATTCTTTCCTCTGTTCTTTGTGTTCTATTCCACAAAAGAAGAGATACAAATGTTCCCATTAGAAAAATTGAAATCCAGTTTTATAAATTATTCAATCTAGTCATTTGCTTAACTTAATCAAGTTTCCAGTCTTGACTGCACGTAGTTGACAAGATTCAATGAGCACAGAGGGTTCATTTTCTTTCAGATGGTACTCTTTTCGTCTAATTATCTAATCCACACGAACGATTTACTACGATATATCGTAGGAATGATTAAAATATGCTTTTCCTTACATATTATATTTCATTTCATGATTAAGGTTTAAATTTTGATCACCTCAATCTTACTTTGATCTATTTTTATTGAATATTTTGTTAGGATTTGGCCTTTCATAAAAGCAACGCTTCTTTGGTTAGCATAAAATTAATATGTGAACTTTAAAATTTATTATAAGACCACCTTTATATCATCGATAACTAGATGGGTAACTGGTGTGCTCTATTGATGGTTTTGCAACAACCTGCCATTTGATTAGATACCTTGCCAATAATATCAAAAGTGTCAAACAGACAGACATGGTTATTACACAAATTCTTTTGACTAATCAATTCACACAGCCAAATTGAGTATGCCATTGTTTATAAACATGAAAGAATACCTTGTCTTTAGATTACTGTTTGATAACCTGAAACCTGACACTATGACTTCGGCTTTTATGAAGATCCATCATTTTTTGCTTATAAATAGAAATTTAGATATCACTGTATATTAAAATTTTAAGGCTTTTAACTGTTCAAGAAAAATAGAGCTCTGCAGTTCTATGATTACAGCTGGTCATTTATTTACTTAGATACCTAAAACACTCCATTGCACTATGATCACCGATTCACCGCAATTCATTATATTTATTAATTTTTTACTTTTAGGCTGATCCAAACTTCTGTTACATTAGAGAAAAATATAATGAGTTCTTCATTTACTTGGCTTAGTTTTAATTAACGATTACCAGTTTTCTCAGTCAATTTCATGTTATTGAAATTACATTGCTAGTACTGATGCTGGAACTGTTTACAATTTTGGAATTCATTTGTAGTTTGCAATTCTTTTTAAACTTTAATTTCATTTTTTTCCTAATTGGAAACATTTGCAGTGGGTAGGGATTGGAGACCAAGAACTTCTTGATTACTTTAGCTCATATGATGCAGTGAAGGCTCAACACTCCTATGGCCCTCAAGGACATCGTGGGATGAGTGTGCTGATATTTGAGGGATCGGCGGTTGGATATTTAGAGGCTGAACGTCTGCACAAACATTTTTCAGATGAAGGAACTGACAGGGATGCTTGGGAGCATCGTAGGGTGCTTTTCCTTCGTGATGGCAGGCGCCAATTATATGGTTATATTGCATGCAAAAAAGATATGAATTCTTTTAACCAAAATTTTCAAGGTAAATTTCTTTGTTGGTGATCTCAACATTTGACGAAATGCATCACTTGGAAATAATGGTAAGAAATTATTGTTAATTACTTATATTTTATTCCAAAGAACCCTCCAAATAAATCTGATTTTTCTGTTTTTTTTTTTTATATTATTTATTTAGGGTTCTTATATTAAGCCATGCCTTATATTTAATTATAAATAACCCCTTAAGTGATGCAAATTATAGATATGATCATAAACCGCAAAAAGAAAGTTTAACTCTGTTAGAGAAGGTTATTGGTGGCAGTTCACAAACCACTTACCCAGTTACCCTTCATTTTACTTTTTGAAGCCACCCTATTTTGGCTCTTGTTTAAAATCCTTTGACAAACAACTGCATGTAGTCTTCCTTCTTCCCAAAAAAAAAAAAAACCATTACCAACTTTTCTTTTACCAAAAAAAAAAAAAAGAGAAAAAAGAAAAAACCCTGCCAGCTTTTATCATCTGATCTTCCACTTGGACAGAATTATCATTGTTCATTAATGTTGAATCATTATTTTCAAGCCACTCCAAAAGACCGTCAGCACCAATTACCTAGCTATGCCTACTTGTGTCTCCTTCAAAGTCATCAATGAATCTTGGAAAGCAATCTTCCTCCGCCTCTCAATCATCTTCATCATTTCCTTCAACAAATTGCCAAACCATAGTCTTAACTCATGATTTTCTCCATTTTAGATGTCAAAAGAAAATCATAGTTTCTGAAATTATATATATCTTTGCTCAACTCTCTCTAAAATGGGTTTACTTGAACCATCTTTATTATTCCCAACGACCAAAGACTTTATTAGATGCATAATGCATTAGCATCTATAGATTCACAATCTCTGCACAAAGATGAAGGGCCTCTTAAGGACAGGAAATATGTTCCTTGGTCTCCTCCCCACCTTGGTGTTTATAAATTCAATGTTGATAGCACAATGACATGTAAGCGGGGGCCGGCAAGAATTAGTGGCGTGCTTCAGAATAGTAAGGGTGAGGTGTTATTTATGTTCTCTAAGCGTGTGGGCATTTGTGATTCTATTGAAGCGGAGGTGTTGGCGATTTTGGAAGCTCTTCGATGCTTTGAGAGATATTTTAATGGTGTCCTTACTGTGGAGAGTGATTTTTCTAATGTGGTTGCTTGCGTGTCTAATCGATTGGTTAATCCTTGGAAGCTTCAATTCCTCTTTGATGAAATCCAGGTTCTTTCCGCCAAATTTATTATTGTTTTCTGGCATGAGCTTAGATTGGCCAACTCTATGGCCGATGCTTTAACCAAACAGGGGGTGGATGGAGTCATAGAGTTGTTCCTTGGGAGGGTGTTATTTTGTAGTTGGTTGTGAGTAGGTACATTGCTCTTGTACCCATACTCATTTGATCTTTTTTGTTTTGTAACTTTTGTTTTCCTTTGTTGAGGCTTTGATACCACTTGTTGGGGATTAATTAGGAAAAACACGCATGATCAATCACAACCACAAGAAATCACACAATACACAAATTCATGTGGTTCGACAAACTCGCCTACGTCCATGGGGCTATGAGGATTTCACTACGCAGGAATTAGGCAACTCGTTACAAGCATTCTAAACCCTCTAATACTTAGCATACTCTCTCCCCATAGGTCTCAATCTTGCTCTCACATCTGCCTCCGCGTGGTTCGGAACCAAGTGAGAGAGAGCTCTCACATCTCTCACTCCAAATCTAGGGTTATCGATTACATCAATATATAATCTCTGCTTTCGTACAATGACCAAAATACCCTTGACTTTGAACCTGATCATTGGCCAACCCAATGAACCAATCCGGTCAAACCGGAATACAAGACATAAACCCAACACTCTTCTCCCTTCTATTATCTCCTTTTCTTTTAATGAAAGTAACCGTTAAAGATATTTTAAAAAATAAGGATAAGGGCTCCATTTCTTAAGTAGAATTCCTGATAGGAATTTGTGATGCTCGGATTTCTGGACAATGATATGATGGTTGTCTCCTTGGAATTTTTTAAATTCATTGTTTCTTTGTTAGAGTTATAAATTCCAACCACCTGAAAAGTCACTTTTATCTTTCGGAATTCTCAAATTTCAACTCCCTTAAGCATTTATGGATGCTCTAGCCAAAGGAGGATTTTGAAATTCCACCCCAAGGGACAACTTTTTAAGAATTAAGAATTCTCCTGACATGAATTCTTTGAATTCTAGTAAAAGAATCAGTACAAAGTATTTTCTTCAGGCAAGAGACCTTGGAGATTCCACCTTATTGCAACTAGATACAATCCTTGGCTTCTTCAGTTCAAGTGATCTTTTGGCATGTGAGCCAGGTAGCGAATGACATGGCTAACTCTTTGGCAAAGCAAGGGGTGTTTAGAGCTTCTCCTTTGTGTTCTTTGAAATTGTAATTTTTTGTTATTGTTAGCATTGGGTATGATGCTTTCATACCCATGCTTTGCTTTGTCCTTTAGCTTTGTTTTGTCCCTTTTGTGTTTCCTTCTCTTTTCTTAAAATAATTTACTCATTACTAATAAAAGGAAAAATGATGTAGTATTTTGTCCACTTCCATCGCCACCACTTTCAGATGCTCAGAATCACAAAAATGATTGCTTCCACATAAAAGCAAGCAATTAGTGTGGCATTAGAGGTGCGGAAAATTACGTACTTAACAATTAGTAGTGGTCACTGAGGCAGTTGTGGTTGACCCATTGTTGCTTTCCACATAAACCTCTCTCTCTCTCTCTCTCTCTCTCTCTCTCTCTCTCTCTCTCACACACACACACACACACACACAGAGCCCACCCCAACTACTAGTTACCCCAAAGTGACTGCAAAAGCCGAAGAATCTTTCAATGTGGTTTGAAATTTGGTTTTGGTCATGGAGTTGCACCCATAATCGACTAATACATATGAGACTCGACCTGGTCCAAGTGATTCAGTAGGTACTCAGTCTAGGAGTGCAACTTGGGTGGGCATGATGGGGTATTGACAGCTCAACCTGGCCTACATTGCATGTGGATTTGCCAAAGCCCAATCTCAGATTGTGCGGATAATGTGCAAGCAAAGATGCATAACCCACCAAATTTGCAAGCAAAGATTCGTGTCCCACCAAACCCTTTGTAAGGCCAAAAGTTGTCAGGCCAGAAATTTTCCAGAGACACACCTCGCTATAGCGAGGGTGTAGCTCGCTATAGCGAGAATGGTTCTAAGAGCCCAGTTGGATCCGGACCAAGGATGAAATAGTAGTAGTGGCAAACGTAGCGGCCCTCCGCCAAAACGCTATGTAGCGGGACTATGTAGCGGCGTAGCGGTCCAATTTGAAAAAATAGTCAAAAAAATCTGAAATTTTTTGTAAAAAATCTAAAATATTGAAAAATGAGAGAAAATGTTTTTGTTTTTGCAAAAGTAACTGAGGTAAGGGGGCGTAGCAATCCTCTCATTGTATGAGGTCTTGTGTATCTATGAAACCTTGAGAAGAACTCTCCATATCCACTATAATTTGGCGAGATCGTGTGCTTTTTGGTATTCTTTTAAACATAAAAGGGTAGAAGAGTTGCATAAAAATGTTATTTGGAGAGAAAAAGAAAAGAAATAAGCATCATTATACATTTTTAAATTTTTTGAAAAGAACGAAAATTTCACGCCCCGTAACTGCCCGTAGCGGTCTTGTAGCGGGTGTAGCGGCTCCGTAGTGGCCGCTACGGATGTGAATGGCGCTAAATGCCATTTAGCGTAGCGGTCTTCACTGCTACGCCCAATCTACGGAGAGGCCACTATTTTGATCCATGATTCGGACTCTTAAGGAGAAGTTTGAGACAACCTCCTATTCTCATTGGATTATTATTAGGAGCCTCTTGCATGGATTTAGGGCTATATATTGGGTGCTTCTCACAGCCCAAAGGGGTACAGATCATCTTCTTGCGTAGAAGATTTATTGAAGAGTTGTGCTGCCAAGTACTCTAGAGAGCCAAGTTCTTCTGCATCCCTTGTAGAAGATCATCTTCTTGCGTAGAAGATTTGAGGAGTCATAATTGGATTGAGTTTGTTGCAATCAACGGTGTGAAGTCGTTGAAACGTAAAGCGACACGAGGTAATTTCAGTCTTTAGGCAGGGGATATCTGAGGAGGAAATCTGAGTTTCTTGTAATTGTGAGATTCGTAGTGTTTGATTGTTAATCCAGTTCGGATCGGTGGTTTTTCACCCGGTTAGGGTTTTTCCACGTTATATTTGGTGTCCTTGTGATGTGTGCCTGTGATTTTATTTCCACTGCATAGATTATTGTTTTTTGCACACTATTGGGCTGATTTATTGAGTGGACCAATCTAGAGATCTCGTACCCTAAACCTTCACCCTTTCCATAAAATAAAAGACTGAGAGATCAAACTCCAACAGTTGAATTAGCCACAGGAAAAAGAAAGAATACCACCAGGAAGATGTTTAGAGAGAGTTTTTTCAAAGCTTCTTCTCTTCTCTCGTCATTGTTAGAGTGTAAATTAGTGTAAGAGCTTCCTACCTTCTCTCATTGTCTTTTGTGTATACATTTGTGAGCAGCAGGTGTCTTGGGAAGTGGGCAAAGTAGGTTATATGTAGCCTCAACTTAATGGAAGGGTCTTTGAATTTCATCATGAAATTAACATCAAATGTAGTTTGGGTACTTGAGCCATTTAGCCTAAACATGGCTTATTCACTTGGCTTTCAAAATTCCAAGCCCAATTCTGAGCCTGAGCCCACGTATACTCGGCCTGATTGAGTTTAGACTTTAGAGCAGGCCAAATTGCATCCCCAACTAAGTCCAATAGGACTCATCCGAGTCAGCTTGGACCTGGTCAAGTTTTGGAACCATGTTATTTTCAACCATATATGATTTGCCGTTTTCTATTATTTTATTGCTAATTGGGACTACCTTTAAAAGGCTTCACTGATATTCCAATAATGGGGATATGGGTGACTATTTAGTTGGGAATTTGGGTGAAGAAGATGAAGTTTTATGAAGAAATGATTGGGTTAATTTATCAAAATAAGGGTAAAGTAATCTTTTTACATGATATTTTTTTTTTTTTTTTTTTACGGTCCTTAGAATTTTTGTTGGTTTCTCTTAACACAAATTTACTCCTGGTAATACTTAAAATCAAGGGTTTTAGACGAGAAGACTGTGGCATACAAAAACTGTTTATAAAAATGTGATGAAGAAACTAAACTAATTTATGTAAGGGATGAAAAAGAAATTGTACCTCCTATTGACTATTTAAGTTTGTCATTCCCTACCAGAAACAACCAAGAATTGATCCCTTGGTGGTGTGCACCTCCATTTCCACAAAAACAGAGATTGACCCCCAGTAGCTCATTGTTGTGTATTCTCCCTCTCTACGGAAACAACTGGGAACTGATCTCTGGTTGTAACACTGATGGTTAAGGGACTTTGTTAGGTTGTGTGTGAATATTTACCAAAAAAAAAGTTTTGCCATTCCCTACCAGAGAAAATAGGGATCTTTCTTACAGTGACAGAACTCCCATGGTGTGGGTGGACAGCTAAGGGAAGGGCCAAGCTACCTAGCCTGGGAACTACCAAGCACCAAAGATACCATCACCACCTACGGATGTTGTCCCTCCTGTAAATTCTAAAGTTAGGCTTTCAAAATTTAAAGCCTTACAAACTCATAATTTCTAAATCTCCCTGAAGAGACATGTTAACTATCATATGACAAGAGTGTGTTGTACAATTTGAAGTTGCTTTTTTTCCATAATTACTAGCTTATGGTAACCAGTCATGTTCCTACCAAATAGGAAACAAAATTCCATCCTTATGATTCTTTGCTTTTCTTTCATTTCTATTACTTCTGGAATAAGCATGTAGTGGAAAGTAAATTTATGGATCTTTTGGTAGTTTCTGAAGAACCTCTATTAAATAAATGGACACAGAACATACAGATATGGAGATGAGATTTTATCAGATTTCTTTTTGAGTTTTGTATGTATGAGAAGAGCAGGATAAGCATACTGGACATTTAAGCCTTTGAAAAATAAAAGATATACATTTCTTCACATATACAAGGAATAGTTAGTTTGCTTGCTTGTCATTCTTGTTGTTTTCACCATTGTTTTCTAGCTTTTCGAACTTAAAAGGTGCATTGAAGAAGGCAACATGTATATGCTGCATTCATGAAATCCTGTATTATACACTGAATTTATGTTTTCTAACTATTCAAGCTAACTTAAATTTAGGCAAGTCGAAGCTCAAATTTGAGATGAGATCATACCAAGAGATGGTTGTGGGCCCAATGAAGCAAATGAGTGAGGAAAATCAACTGTTAATATGGTATAAAAACAAAGTTGCCATTGACCAACAGCATGAAAAAGATCTTGAGCAAACTATGGAGCTAATGAGCAATCAATTGCGAATCACAAATGAAGAGAATAGGATAGTGAAGCAGAGAACAACAATCCAACATGAAGAAAACAAGGAACGGGTAATTTTTGAACCTGCAGTAACTTTGATAAATGTTGTGATGTTGCCATTATCAATGAAAGCTTTAATGATTAAGGACATGGGCTAGCTATTTGATGGGATCCCTTTTGTCTCCATCTTCAGCATGCACCTCTTACATTTTTCATTCATATTTCATTCACTTTAATATAGTGTTACCATTCAAAACAAAATTCTGGATACTAAACATGAAGGTCAGAATTGAAATGACAATATCCTACCAAACATCAATTGGGTCTTAAAAAATTATTTAAAAAAAAAAAAACTCAAGAAGGGTTGGGCCTTGCCTTTTTAATGCCTCACTAAGGCCCTACTACGCGACTAAATAACAGTTGGGATCCATGACATCCACATTCATCAAAACAACCAATACTTAATAAGTAACTGATCTAACTGAAAAATCAATAATTTTCTGAATAATTATCCAGGGTAATTAAAAGCTTCACAATTCCAGAGAAGGAACCGAGCATCCAGATCGATCTTTTATTATGTAAAATCAGAGCCTTCAACTTTCTTATCAGAGGCCAATCCAAGTGAATCAACTTGGCCATGTCTTTTTCTGTCTTTCTTTCTTTCCAAGATTTCAGAAAAGGAACCGAGTATCCAGCTTGATCTTTTATTATGTAAGATCAGAGCCTTGAATTTTCTAATCAGAGGCCAATCCAAGTGAATCAACTTGGCAATGTCTTTTTCTGTCTTTCTTTCTTTTTATTCAGAAAATTATTGATTTTTCAGTTAGATCAGTTATTTATAAAGCATTGGTTGTTTTGATGAATGTGGATGTCAGGGATCCCAACTGGTTTTTAGTCGCGTAGTAGGCCTTGATGAGGCATTAAAAAGGCAAGGTCCAACCATTTTCTTCTTTAGTTTTTTTCTTTTTTTTTATACATGTTAAAACCCAATTGATGTTTGGTAGGATATAGTCATTCCAATCCCAACCTTCATGTTTAGTATCCAGAAAGCAAGATTTTACTAATTCATGCTTATTGACCTATGTTAGAAGTGATGCAGGGGCTGTTTTGTAATTTTGAAACTGAGGCAACTATTTTATAAAATTTTGAAACCACAGTTTTTTCTATAAACCCCAATGTGTCAATAATTGGAGGAGCCTGGTTTCAAAGCCCTAATTGGGATATCAGCCTGATTTTTATACCTTTCCCTTCTTTCTCCACTTTTTTTCTTCTCCTTAATTTTTCTTTCTTTTTCTTCAATTTATTTATAAATTTAGCATATTAGAGAGCCTTCATCTATGCGTTAGACGAGCCTAAAAGAGGTTGAGGAGGAAGTTTACACCCATCTAACAAGTCTAGGGCTGATGCCAGCACATGTAGAGTTGAGGTCAACCCTATAGTATTTTGATTTTAAACTTAAGATTTAATGGAAACATAACTACACAAGACTTAACAATCCATCTGAGATTGTGAGAATTTAACCAAAAACGAATGAAAAATATTAACAAATCTTGGCTCAAAATCACTAAATAGATCTAAAGGCAATAAACAACCTAGAATCAAATCTATTTCACTCTAACACATGCATGCATGTATTAGAGACATTTTTTTACTTTTAGAAAAAAAAAAGTTTTACAAATTTGGTTAAATTCTTTTTGCCCATTGTTTACTAGTCACAGTTTTCAGTGTTTCCCTCTTTTTTTATTTTTTCTTTGTAAGGATATAAATAGTGAGAAAAGAATTATAAATTTACACCTCATACAATCAGGAAGGGACAAATTAAGCATCATCCCATCATTCCTTGTACAGGATAGAGGACACCAGTGTCACCCATACGGGTTCACTTTTATACATGTTTTTCAATGGTATTTCTTGTATATCCCTTGACTAGTTGAATGATTTTTTTTCCCTAGATGGATAACATGGAGAATTTCTTCAAGAAGCAAGTGGAGGCCATTCAAGATACTATTGAAGCCAAAGTAAGAGCTTTTGAGAAATTGCTCCAGGAAGAGAGAGAAAAACAAGCAAACAACACCAGCTCTGGAAGCAAAGTAGATTGCAAGCTCAGGTACTAAAATCTGGGCCTGTTTGTTGGCATGAGGAGATGAAATAAAATTAAGTCGTCAAATCAAGAGAAAAAGAAAGAAGAAGGGGTTGAAAGTAAAGGCACAAAATGACAAAAAGCGACCCTTAAAAGGCACTAAATGACAAAAAGAGGAGTAATTTTTTGGTTGAGTACATAAATTTTTTGTATTTTTACTCTCAACTCCCTCTTCTTTCTCTTTCTTTTGATTGGACCCTTAGTTTTATTTGATTTCACCCCTCATGCAAACAAACAGGCCTGATTATTCATTTGGCTAGAGCATGCTTCATGCTTGAAAACTCAGTCTTATTAGTGGATATGATGGAATGATATGAACTAGTATTTTTGAAGCCTAAGAAATTCTAAATACTATATTATGACATTTTTACATCAAGATTTCTAAAGGTTGTACTTCTCTCTCCCATAAAAAACAAATTCAAAGGGTTTTTTTTTTTTTGAAATTTTTAGGGTTAATATAATCTGGGATCTTAGATTTTGAAGCCTTATCAGATAAATCCAGAGAGGCAGTTCCAATTCAATAGAAACAAAACAAAGAAAGATGTTGACAACAGGTTACTGACCTCCACGGCTTAGAATCCCCGTGCACTGTAAAGGACCATGCCAAAAATCAAAACACCAGAGTCATTTAGAAACACTCCACTTTTCAAGAAGTGAATGCACATGTTTGGCCCATGTTTTGGTGATCCAGACCATTGATTTTATGGGATGAGCAGTGGAGAGACCATACTCCAATCTAAAATGTGATAGGAATGATCCTTGTCATCCAGCATTCTGCTCAACTTACGTTGCTTTCTTCTTTTCAAACTGTTTATTTTCAGACTGTTGGTCAAACATGAGATTCTTCCATTGGGTGATTGGAGGACATGGTCGATTACGCCTATGATATCAATTGCTTGAGTCAGACCTTGGGAATCACATGTATAAAGTTAAAGTCCAAGGATACTAACATGGTTGAACTTGAGTTGATGGTCATGTACCAGATTTTCTACTATGGTTCATTTGACTCCATAGAAATGGAGGGGAATGAATTACAGATATTTTTGGTTACTTGCCATTGAAATGGTTGGCCAAATGGCATTTGATGAGATACAATGCATTTCAGTGTATTTCCATGATTACATCCAAAGTCCAAATAGCCTCTGCTAAGAGACTGCTTTAGATTCCTGACTTTTAGCGGATTGGCATTATGTCAACTCCAGTGGCTAGTGAAGTGCCAACCCAGTACATCAGCTTTATCTTCTGTTTGGTGGAGTTCTGATGATTTACCACTGTTTAAAAATCAAGAGTTCACCAGGTTGAGTTGACTTGAGACTCAGCTAGGACTGCTAAATAGTCTGGACTCCGTTCACATGAATTTTTTCATATTTAACTAGGAAAAGTTAGGAAAGTAGGAAAAAATATATAAAAATGTGAGCGTTGATGAATAAATAGTCAAATATAGTATTCCAAATGCGCAATCCCAATCGCATTCAACTAAGTAAAGAGGAAAAAAAAAAAAAAAAAAAAAAAAGCCTTCAAAGCCCTTAGTCACCTCTGGAACCTCTCATCTCTGGTTGAGAGAGACAAGAGATTAGGATTTTTCAAGAAGAATAAAAATTTTGTATTAAAAGTAACAATGGTTTTCTCAAGAAAGAGAGAGAGAAGATAAAAACATAAATGACCCAGGGCATTTCTTGCGGTAGACAATGATGAATAAGAACAATATATTAAAAGGAGATTACTATCACTGCTTGAAACTCGAGTTGAAATCACCAGCCTCTTGTGAGACTTTTGTTCAGCTCATCTCGGATGGCTTGGTGATAGGGAATGGAGAGATGAAAGGAGAATGAAGGGGGTAAGGGTTTCCTCTTTTGACCCAATTTGACAACATTAAAAAAAAATCTTTCTAATTTGATCTGAATTTTGCGTAGTTTTTATATGTTCAGAGTTTTCATACTTCTTTACCCTGTAACTAATAGAAGCTCCCTAAAATTCCCTTCTTTAAAACAACAATGACCCAACATGGACTCAGTGAATGTCTAACACTCATCCAGTTTTGGGCCAGACTCATTGAATTGAGTGTTGAGTATTGACCAAGCAGGCCAAAAACTTGTTAGTTGTTGGAGTTTAAACTGTGTTTCCCAATTCAAGTCAAATTGATTCATCTTAATTGTGGTGGGTTTTTTTTTTTTTTTTTTTTTTTTTTAAGTTCTAAAACAATGGATGTAATGTAGTGGAGAGTAATATATTTGAACAGTTTAACCTGTTTGAAAAGTGTAACCCAGGTTAAACTTTTTCGAGAGTAAGGCTGCTGTTTGACTGATCCCACACACTACTCACCCTGCACGATGTAGTTTCTATTTCAAAATAACCTTTTTTAAACCCCTTAACTTTTTTCTAGATCCAATCAGGGAAAAAAAATAAAACCTCTTCTAGAGGGTGCTCATTTAGAAATCCTTCGTGGTGAGTGAAGAGTATTTTGGATTTCCTCACTTATAATGATCCCACTTGGTGTGTTCTGTTCTTTTTCTTTTTGTCTATTATAGGCGAGAGGAAATTGCCAGGTTTATTGACAGCCAGATGAAGGGGATTGAAGGATTTGAAGCTGAGTTAGAGAAGCTTGTACAAGCACATGAAGATAAGAAGATTGAATTGAAGGGGAAGTATCTTGCATATGAAGTCGAAATGGAGAAGGAATTCGATGATTCGATGACCAAACTGATGGAGAAGTACACTCCACAGCAGTCTGAACCTTCTGCAAGTTCTTGAATAGATGGTATGAAAAAACAATGAATTAAGGACTCATCTAAAAAAAAAAGAACAGAGAAGACAGTCTATACGCTTTGTTTTCCATCTCTACATGGAAACTAAAATCTAATTACTGAAGTTTCTGAGCTGTTTTTTCCTTTTAACACCCAGAAATTAGGCATTTTTTTGTTTCTGCATGTCATTGGAAAATTGGTAAACTGATATAACAGAAAAAGAAAGTTGGTTTTCATGGTTGATTTGTCTGTCTATATGATTTCACTTTGTTTGTTTGAATGTGTTGTTCTGTAAGGACTTATTTTTTCTACCAACAAAAAATTTGTCCACAAAATTCAAAGGTGACTCCATAGTACTCGATTGGAAGGTTTCGTTGGGTCATTTATGGCACCAATTGTCGGCTGGCTTGTGGCATCACTCATAGGCTGGCCTGTATTTGATGATCCTAGTTTTTGAAATGGGCACACAACTAGCTCCCTACGCTAGTCATTGATTCTGATCAAGAGTATCTAATGTTGTATCCATTTGTAGCCATCATCAAGTCTAAGACATGTTATGCTCATGTTTCTCCAACTGTAGCTACTTTGCTTTTCATTCATTGTTGCAGCCTATTTGAGACATCCTTCATGACCACAGGCCACACCAGGTTCCACTGATATCTTTTATTAAATACAATACACTACCCCTGGTATACTCTTTGTAATAGTTACTACTGAGTTCCTTATGTGTTTTACATATATGATTGTGTTTTGCTATTTCATTAGGACCATGTACATTAGGACTAGTTGACTTATACAAGTGGGGTAACACAGGAATAACATGATATACAGATCTAAATTTCTGATTGAAGCATTGAGATCGGTCTTGGTGCACAATCATGATTAAAATAGAATATCCTATGCTTTTATTGTTGCTACACCTTACAAATTGTGATATTCAATGTTTTCATGGTTGATTTGGATTATATTGTCAATTATGTTGTCCACATCATTGTTGTTATATCCTTTAAATTATGATGAATAAAGATGATGGTTACTTCGTCTTATTTAGATAACTCGGGATCTTGTCCTTACAACGGGTACCAATAGGGCAAGGGACTGGGGCTGATGAAACCCGGACACAACCATAAGTACAAAATCTCAAATTATCCTGATAATATACTGAAGAATATTAATGAAAACTATTTTCGAAATATGATTGGACCTACCCACTAGACACCCCTAGATGCACCAGCACGAGGCTAAAAGATGGAACCTTCTGATGTGGCTTTCAGGCCATCTGCATGATTTTCCTGACTTTTAGGCCAGGTTGCACTCCTTTTGGCCGAGCCCTTTGACTGACTATAGTTGTCCCTTCGGTTTTGAGAGTGCATAATTGTAATTGACTTCTAGGTCAGTGGCACTCTATTCTGTTTCAAGGCCAGTTGTACTTGGTAGCTATAGGTCAGCCGTTCGACTGACTATGACACGCTCGTGTTCTAAGGCACCCTTGAGGTGTATGTTTGTTTTGGAACCAATGCACTCGGTGGTTAAGCGGTGATCCCACGGTTAGAATTAGAAACCCTAATTGAATTAATACATATACACATGGTTCTTTATTATCTGATATATATATATATATATATATATATTTTTTTTTATTGTTGCACACAATTATGTATATGTTGAATTCTATTCACTCAGTATGACTGATTTGTGTTTTCGCTCCAATCCCAGGTATGCAAAACCTAGAATGGCAGGAGGTCTCTAATGATGAAGAAGTTGGCTTGACATTGTAGTTGAGAGTTTCGGGACTCACAAATACCTAGACACATACTTCAGTTTATTCTTTTGAAATTATAAAGACTATTTTGGGAAGTTATGTGGTTTATTTCTTTATTTGAACATTACTATTGGATTTGGATGACCTTTTAATTAAAATTTCAGATTTTTGTCAAAAGCCTGGTTAATTATGCTTCAAATGACTTGATTTATGTTATGGTTTTGCTACTTCTGGGACTCGATGCGGAATTCGAAAGGCCCTAAATTCCGGGTCGTTACAACAGGCCACGCCAGGTTCCACTGTATACTCTAGTACCCAACCTAAATTCCGGGTCGTTACAACAGGCCACGCCAGGTTCCACTGTATACTCTAGTACCCAACCAGGCATCAAGTACTTAGAAGCCCCATTGAATGGAATGCTCAATTGCATCCTCTGTTAGTCTATAAACAGTTCCTACTTCTTCAAGTGTGTTTCTTCTGTGCCTCACTCTCACTAGGAATCCATATGACAGAGTTCAGTTAATGTTGTGTGGGCAATTGGGCATTTTTTTTTCCCCATAAATTTCACTACAAGACCGTTGTGATGAGTTGAATTTTTTTTTTCTTGTTCCTTTTTTGCCATGGCACTATGTAATTGTGGAACCCTCTGTTGTTGGAATTTGGCACCCATTAATTGGTCATGGCAAAGACCAACCATAATTACACTACTTGAGCAAAAAAAATCAATTATAGTATATGTTCTGATTCAGTAGCATAGTTGATTTGGCTAATCCTTGTAACAAGATTTGATTGTTTTCAGTCTTTTTTTTTTATAAGAGATTTGAAATGAAAAATGAAACTCCTCTAGAGCGAATGTTGAGTCTTGAGTGTGATTGTGTCATCTACGTATCCTCTTTAGAAAGAAAAAAAAAGAGTAAATATCAATAAAATGAATAGATATTACAAGTAAGTGGTAAAAAAAAAAAAAAAATCCTTGCACTTGATAGCAGTGAAGATAACTCATTTCTACTTGTTATAAGTACTTACGTTACTTCTTTATCAAAGATACAACATTTAATGTATTGGTGTGATCTATTAGTGCGAGTCGTATGATGAACATGATCATATGCAATAGAAATTAAGATTTTATCTCTTTTATTGTAAGAAATAATGTTAAACTACTTAAAAATTAGTTTCGTTTTTTCTCAAACAAACTGTTTATTGTAAGAAATAAAGATGCTTTTTTTTTTTTATTAAATTGTATATCTTATTTGAGTTGGGCCGAGCTTCAAGCTCTTTGCCATTGAATCCAAGCCCGGCTCGTGTCTTAAACCTACATAGATTTTATGTCCAAGTTTGGCCCATGTACCAAAACCTAAGGCTAAACCCCAACCCAAAGGAGGCTGGTCCCTGTTTCGGCTCTGGCAGGTAGAGTGCATGAGCACCCCTATATGGATCATTCAATATGCGAGTACGGTTAATAGAATTCATACCAAAAAAATACTTTTTTATTTTTTATAAATAAAAATAAAAAGTTAATTTGATTTCATATGTGTAGACTATCCAAGATATAAAATACAACATTATTTTTTAAAAAGTCCTATATGCGCTTAAATAATAGTCACCCATAGGGAGAATGTTACCGTCATGTGAAACCATCATAAAATAGAGTTTCTATTAATTTTTAGATAGAAATTAGATTTAAAAATGTGCCATTCTTAAAATAAATTTTGAGGATGTTACGGGTAAAAGCCCCATAGGACACCATACCACTTATTAGGTCCCAGAATCATCGTATAGACGAGACGGGTCCTCTTGGTCCGTGTTTTTTTTTTTTCCTGTCATTTAGCAATCTGGTCGATATTGATCATATTGAGATAAAAAGAAAAGATGAATTTGCGGGGCCACCTACAGATCCTCCGCCCTTGCCTCCTCTCACTCCCCTTAGGTCGTGTTGGACAAATCAAATTCCTAGTTTTTAATTTTCTTCCTTTCTCTCGTCTGCATGTTTGGATTCATTGAATCTCCCCTTCCCCCCCCCACTCTCTCCTTTTCTTCTCTCGCCCATCCCTTTCTCTCAATGACATTTCATCGAATATGTCGTCTTCGACCTTCTCCTTCCTTCACTACATCAGCATAAACGAAGAAACTCAAACCCTCTGGACCTTCAACAACATCCTTCAATGCCGGAAATTGAACAACTTCCACATCTTCCTCACCTATTTCTCCATCCCTCTCGAGCTCTTCTACTTCGTCTCCTGCTCCTCCATCTTTCCCTTTTGATGGATCTTCCTCCAATTCGGCGCCTTCATCGTCCTCTGCGGCCTCACTCACTTCCTCAACGTCTTTGCCTACGCACCTCACTCTTTCATCTCATGCGCTCTCTCACAATTCTGACCACATCCACCGCTCTGGTGCAACACTAGCAACCAAGAGAGAAAAATTCAGTTTTTATTTGGATTCTGCAAATCGAGAGCAACCACCACAGAACGGTCGATATCGACCATATCGCTAAATGACCAAAAAAAAAAAAAAAGGGAATTTGCACCAAGAGGACCCCTCCCGTCTGTAGGGTGATTCTAGGACCTCTTCAGTGGTATGAGGTCCTATGAGGCTTTTACCCGTAAAATCCTCAAAAGTTTTTAAATCAAAATTTTCAATCATAAAATATAAGAAATTCATATAATTTCTACTCTCCATTAATTTTTAGATAGAAAAGAGATTTAAAATGTGCATGTGCTAAATTATATTACGGGTAAAAGCCCCATAGGACCCCATACCACTGATGAGGTCCCAAAATCATCATATATACGGGAGGAATCCTCTTCATGCGTTCTTGTCTTTTTTTTTTTTTTTTTTTTAGACCATTAGCCTAAGCTCAGCTCTAGTTTGACTCGAGACATAACTGCTTGGCTGAAGCTCAGCCCTCCTAACAAAGGTTAAGCCCGTGTCTAGGTATGTCATTTTTTTATTAGAAAAAATATCTTTTACTTATTATATAAAGTTATAGCTTAACTGGTTAGGTTTTATGTTTATGTGTTTGAGTCACCTCTATTAAAAAAAAATTAAATAATGGGCCAAGCCGGGTACGTACTCTTTACCACTAAATCCAAGCCCGGGTTGGACTCAAACAGGCCGGTCCATGATCACCCCTCCTTGATAAGGATAAAGGAATGACAAAATCAAATTTGGTTCAAAATTTGAGGAAATGGAGCAATCAATTGCCAAATTGATAGTTTGCAAATGGGGTCAGCATAAAACGTAGTTATATAGTTTGTACATGGGGTTTAGTGAGTGGCCCAACCAGCAGTACTATCTATGAATTGGCCTTCAAACTTAATTTGATACCTCATTCGACCTATGTTCTAGAATGACTGATCATGCAGAAAAACAGTAAAAAAAAATAAAAAAATACACTTATCTAAGGGCTGCTGATTGTTATCTAAGTGGGCCCCACAGAATAGGAAGTTAATTGCCTCAAGGCCAAGGACAAAAGTTCCAGGTTCTAACATCCATGTTTGACCTGAATTAGTAAGCCTTGCAATCCTTATCAGGTCAGACCTGGCCCATATGGGTCCAGCCCAAATTTATGCCATTAACAACTCCAAATTGCTTCTTCTTTTCTTGACTACGTTGGACTCCTGGTCCTGGGTGATGCTTTATTTAGAGGAGTCCTGCTACTTGTCCCGGGGCGTTGGACCGACCCCGGGACAAATAGCATTTTCCTATTTAGAGTCGAAGACCCAGGGAAATGTGTGTGAACTGTGAAACCAAGGTACTAATACCACTCGACTATGACTATATGAGTATGTTGGCCTCTAAATTGCTTCTTGGCAGTCACTGACTCAAGGCAGTAGCAATATTTTGAAAATATCATTATAATACATGAAATATACAAAAAATAAAAAATAAAAAACAGGAGAAATCAGGAAAAACAGATAAATATATATATTTTTTATTTTCATCAATGCTTTCCCAATAGTTTCATCCCAAAAAACAACCCAAATTCAAACATATCCCAATGTTTTCCTGAGAAATTATTTCCTAAGAACAATATTTGTGACAATGGTAGGCAAGGTTGTAGATCCACTTGAACCATTGGAAACAAACACAGCACAATTGAAACCTGCCCTGTGGCGCAGCTATCATAACCATGAGGTTGCAGATTCAAGTTAAAAAGAGTGGTGAAGGACCAAAAAAGCTTTAAAAAAAGGCACTAGAGGTCTGCAGATGAGAACTTTACATGACATCCTATTGCAATCTCAACATTAGAAACAGAAGCAGTAACATTTATACAGGTAGTAATAGATTCAGTCCACCCAAACAGCAACTTGTGTTGTAAGTACATCCAATGACAATAGCCCTAACCGAAGTTGGTAGATACTAACTGTTATAATGCAACCTGACCTGGCATCTCTTCCTAAAAGAAGAGTGTTTTTTCTCACAATTTGACAGTAAGAAAAAAAAAAAATCTCTCACAGGTTGCAAGTCAAAATTGAAAGAAGATGCTTAAGACCATTGATGGAAAAATCAGTTTCCCGTAAAACAACAGATGCTCATGCATGTGAAGACACAAAAACATATTTGAACGGAGGTTCACTTTAAGGTGTCCCAGCCACGAGGAGGCACCACATGTTCCCAACCCAAATTAACAGCCAGTGCTGGTGGAAGAAGCACAAACAAATTTGATATTTCCATATTGATTCAGGTTAAAAATGGAGGACTTGGACAGACCACTGGATAATCATTTTTGGATTTCAAAAGTCGAGTTAGCATGCAATTAACATGTTCACCAGAGTACATTAGAATCTCAAACCTCTTTTCTGGCTACATTGGGAACTCTCACTCACACACTCATGTCCCTAACCAGCTGATCAAGGCCTTTGGATTGATAGCAAAATTCAGCTGTTTTGTGAATCACTGCTTTCCTGATGCACCTGCTGGAATGAACTAAAAGAGAGAATAGAAGAGTTTCCTCCAAGTGCTGACAAGTTGAGATTAGGCCTTTGCACAGAGCGCATCAACTTCTGAAATTCATCAGTAAGCTTTGTTTTCAATGCCTGAGGTGAGAACTGGTCAGGCTGTTGGATAACTTTTACCAGGGAACCGGCCGCAAAATTTATCTAAAAGAAAGTGCAAAAGAACAAAGTAAATAAGAATAAAATGCTAGCAAACAACCCAATACATGCCTCGGAATGGACATATCTATGCTATCATATTATGCATCAGCCTACTGTTGGCAACCACCAAAAAGTCATGTTTAGTGTGTGGGTACGCAATATGCTGCTATGCAGAATACAGAATCCATTTAACAGATGACAGACTTAAAACATATGACCAGGAAAATTAAGCATGAAATACACAGGATCTAAATAACCATGCATCAAACAGTTAAAAATCATATTTATCACTTGCCTATTCCAACTTCTCTTTCCATCCAGCTCATTCCATATTTAAGATCTCCTAATAAAACCATTATAATCATCATCATCGCAGCTAATTGCATGTATCTAGCTCAGCATTGTAAAATCCGCTCCTCCACCAATCCCTTGTTAAGGCTAAATTCGTCATCACCTAATCCCCGAAATGTCACTTCTAAATACTTTTCCCAAGCATTTATCAGTCTCCCCTTTCCCTTAGTGTCATGGATCTGCAAGCCTTAACAACTTGAATGCTGATAATAATAGGACAGAGATCTTATGTGAAATCTATTAGAAGAAGAGGACAGCAACGTTGTGAACGGAGATCCATAATCCATCATTAGAATGGTATTTGAGCAGCATAAGTGTCTTTGGGACAAGGGATCACATACATATATGTCGCTTGAGTGGTAGATGAGCGGTCATATAAACTGGTAAATTAGATTGAGATTTTAGGCCAGAGATAATTTGAGTGGGGAGCCTAATTGGTGCATCAGTGGTTTTGTGATGGGGTTTCATTTTCCCAAAAAGTAAATAAGAAGCCAAATACTATTATGGTTTGCTTGCTAGTAGATGAGGACATTAAAAACCTAATTAGAGAAAGGCAAATCTGTCAAATAAACCTTCATGCTATATTTACATGTGGGATAGGTGGTAGCAGCTTGAGTAGTAGCTCATGCATTAGTAGTTCTAAAGTGGCAATTGTTCTGTCAAACACGTGGAGAAAGCAGATGGATAAAAATGCAATGCTAGAGCATGGAATGGGAAGCATCAACTTGATATCAAAAGATTTGATTGCAAATCAGCCATGGATAGAATGATTCTTTTATGAGACATAGTAGGCGAAGGACAAGTTGGAGGCATATAAGCATAAGTTTCATTTCCCTAGAGAGAGATGAAAAAGTAGGTTTCCAATGCTTTTAACTCTCACATTAGATTGAGAGAATTTTATATTATAATTGTATATAAATGTGTCAAGTAAAATAGAAAATGAAAAGAAGGCCAAGATAACCAGAAATCGGATGAGAAAATCCAAAATAAATGCTCTTAAAAGATTATGGCCCAAATGTATCAAAACAAACCATATACACAAGGCAAAAAGGAATTAGGACCAATGCTGATACCATTCTAAATCAGTGTTGGGATGTCAATCCACTGGAAGGCCTAGTGGTGAGGCATCTCCTTGTCAACAGATACAATCGGGGATTGATTCCTTAAGTCTGTTGGATAGGGACTTGGATAGTGTGACTGTGGATGTGAGTCTGTACCAGAGGGGAAAAAAGTGCTGGGATTAAACAGTTTGGTTGTTTCAGCAGAAACAAAATGAAATTAATCATCATCTTTACAATGAAAATAAATTGTTCACTTCATTTGTGTATGCCAAAGCAATCATGAAAGGACTGTTTAGTGAAAGAGGTCTTAGAAAGAAGATTCCCAATATAAAACAAGCAAGCTCTTTTGTAAAAATTCCCATACAACAGATCACATAACAAGGACCAAATTTGGAGAGTTGTGTGTGAAAGTATCTTCATCATCATATAGAAGCCTATCTCATCTATTAGAGCCTGTCTTTATAAGTTCTACTTTTTTACTAAACCCTTAATTCTCTAAGTACAACTCCTATTGAAGTATGGAAAGGTTTTGAACCAACCGTCAATTAAACACAAACCTTCTTTACCTGATTTTGGGACCTGCACACAACCTTTTGTAGTTTAAAAAGGTATCAACACATGTGGAGTTAAATAGTATACTAACAAGAGAATAACATAAGTAAATTAGATTCTTTTTATCAAGAAAGCTTGTGTACCGATTGTGAAGCGATATCTATCACGCCTTTTGCAAGAGGCAAAATGCAAAACCTATTTCAACAGGGAAACAATGTATTAACATAAAAAAATCAATTTTAACAAAGTAAAATCTTAAAGTTAGTGAAAAAAGACATGGTACATTATGTAGTTACCAATTTAGTCAAAGCGCAAAGTGCAAGATAGATCCTAAGCCTTACCAGAGTTTAAAGCAATAAGTATACGTCAAGGCACAATCCTAATTTATAGGTGCCCTTCAAAGAAGATATGCATACAGACACATATAAATAAAATTTCCATGAACCCATTATTATCCCCCACTTTCTAAAAACCATGCAACATACCAAAAAAATTATTTATGCAGCTAGGGGTGCATCCTACTGTTGGACTGCCATGCAACATACCAAAAATATTATTTATGCAGCTAGGGGTGCATCTCAGTAAATCTCTCTCTCTCTCTCTCTCTCTCTCTCTCTCTCATTGAAGTGATTTTTTAAATGCCGGGTTCTTAAAAAAGAGAATAGCATATTCCACTTTTAGAAGTGGGAACAAGCTAGATGGGCTCTCTCTCCACATAATATACATATATTTAGAGAGAGAGAGAGAGAGAGAGAGAGAGAGAGAGAGAGAGAGAGAGAGAGGAACTCTCCAATAATCCACTTTTTCAGCCCTCCTTTTTGAGTTTTCATAGTATACATATATTTGATCAATGCAATCCATCCACACGTACCTACCCCTCAAAATTGGCACCTATCCTAATTTTTCACTGTTCATCATGAAATTTGCACAGTGAATAGCTATGAAACTTTGAGGACTTAAACTAAGGGCTAGGACTTGATATCCCAAATTCCCTCAACTACATCCAAGTTCCACCGATGTGTCTCCACTGATTGCCATGCATCCAATTGGGCCCACAGAAAGAGAGAATCTTTTATGGAAAAGCACACAAGTGTTCTATAGTGTCCCTTAGATTACCACTTAATTTAGCGGTAAGGATTTGGACAACTTTGAAGCCCAAAAAACACCACAACTCTAGATTGATGGTTTCCATTTTCTGCACTCAAATTGGCAATAGGGACACTTTTCAAATCCCTAAATCCCCAATGATTGTCATGCTTTGAGGTGGGCTGCACAAGCTGGACTGTTCCTGAGCTAGAAATGGTTTAACCATTCCAAAATAAGGACTCTATCTATGGGACTGAAGTTTGCCAACATTGAATTGAATTCACATTGAATTGAATTCCCAGGAATCCGCAGAATTCATAATAATGTGGGTTTCACTGAAGAAATATTAATGAACTGAGGAGTGAAAGAAACAAGGTGGAGACGCAGATGGGCATTCACTTTCCTGTGATTCTGATTTACTAGGGTGATAGCCGGGATGGGAAATCAATTGACGACCATTTGTGGATCTTCAACTATATAATTTTAGCCCCTTTGATAGGAAGGCATACAAGCATGTGTTGGCGAGTCAACCGATTCTCAGTCTTCTTCTGAATGAGATCCAAGCTAACCAAAGCAATCGAAAGGCTTTTCATCTTTTTTTTTGCAGGCTAACGGGCGTTTTGTCGTTCCTGAACCGGCAAGGGAAGCTACTGGCAACCCATCTCCCTAAAATTCCTAGGAATTCAATACCAAGCAAGCAAACAAGGCCTATGCATTTATGTACTTCTACACAATTCAGTTTTCACTCTTTCTGCCACAACTTTATTAACAAAATAAAAGCCACAACCCACTCTACATCCTAACCATATGAGAACGGAAACCATGCTGATAATTCATAATCTAAAAAAAAAAAACATGTTTTTTTTTAATAAAGTTACTCTATTGTCCATTCTCCCCACTATCACATTCCTAAGCCTTGTGACTTCAAAAGGCAATACTTAAGAGTTTTAATGAAATAACATGAAACCCCAACTTGAAATCAGCACCTGAATGAAGTTCCTCAATTAAAAATCTCTTCATCAATTAACAAACAAATATATATAAAAAAAAAAAAACTTACATTCCTCTGCTACCTGCTAAAGCTTCTTCCTTGGGGTCCTTCAATTCATCAAACCTGCCAAGAAAAAACAAGAAAAACAATAAAAAGTGATGATTTGCTTGCAGGAGGAATTATGGGGTTGTTCTAACCCTAATCAATCAGAGAGAAGCCGTTTGCTTGGTCTTAAACAGATTTTGGAGGAACCCCAGAGAGAGAGAGAGAGAGAGAGAAATACATACACCCAACCGTAACGCTTGTCAAAGAGAAGACGCTTTGGAGGCCGGGCTTTGCCTTTGATGGCTTTTGGTGAGTTCATGACTGCTGTGTTTGGGGAAGTGGAAATCTGAGAACCAGGTAAAGGGAAGTGGAAATGAGTTGGGTTGAGTCGAGCTCGGGCTAAATGGATGACCTGTATAGGATTACTCGGGTCGAATCTATTAAGTATAAACCCTACTTGTGGAAGGGTAAATTAAAATATTTTTAAATATTTAAATAAATTATAAATAAATATTAATATATAATTCATAATAAAGATGGAAACTCATTAGAGAAATTTTAGGTAGCTGGAATCAATTAAATAAAAAAAAATTGGACCTTGATTTGATTATATTTGTGCTTACCCATAAATTAAGTGTCATTTTATAATTAATTGTCGATTTTGAAATTAATTGACTTCCACAATGGGCCCCATATATTAATTAATCCTACCCAATATCCAAAGAAAAATAAGGGGAAGATGTCCACAATGGGCCTCACAAATTAATCTTACTGAATATTGAAAGGAAAATGAGGAGATCATGATACACTTATTTGCTGGGACACAATTTATCATTCTGCAATTAATTTAGAAAAATGTATTTCATAAAGTAGGTCTGAATGGATGTGCTGGATGTTGTCGATCATGATGCAGGTTGCATGGGTCTGCAAAGAAAATTCCTTGGCACCATTAATAAGAAAACTGAGACTGCCACTTTACCGAACCTGTGGTGACAATTCTCTGTTGTTTGACCATGACTTGGAGAGGTTGTTTTCAAATTCTTTATTTTAAGTACTAATTCATTGTTTGATTCTTTAATCTTTCAAGCTTTAAGTTCTATGATTTTCTCTAGTTAATGTTCAGACCATAAGTAATTAGAAAAGATCTCGTTCTCTAGTTAAGTTCTTGAGGGGCCCGCGGATTTAAGGTTTCTTGTTGATTCTTAAGATATGCTCTATTACTTGCATTGATATTAGAATTTGAGTTCCATTTAAACCTTAAGTTTTCTTATAGGCAAGGACTTGCCTCTAACATATTGCAATGGTACCCATGTAGAATGGAAGGTTGGTTTGGTTAGATATGTTGTTATTGAATAGAGCTTGCTCACTGATTTTCATGTTATGGGGTTTTTCTTTGTTCTCAAAAGAGATGAGCAGGTTGTAGATTGAGGTTGATGGTGTTTTTCTTATTTGAAATGTTGTGGTTTGATGTTGTTAGCTTAACTCATACTCTTTTCTTAAATAAGAAGTAATTCATATGGATGAGTAGAATGGATTTGATGTTGCAAATTGTTTGATGTAGTTCCTTTTTTCTGTTTTTGCAGGTATTGAAACTACAACTGGTTGCAGCAAGCTGAACTTTGTTTATATAGGGATTTATGGAATACTTTGTAATTTTGACTATTATATGTGAATGTTCATGTGACCTTTGTTTGGGCTTTGAATGTATGATTACCGTACATAACCTTTGTATGAGCTTGATAGGCTCGCATTATTTTATAAATGTAATTTAGATTTTAAATATTTGGAGTGGGGCCCATATTTTTATGAAAATTTAGTGATTTTAATGCATTTGCAAGCTAAAAAATTAAAAAACCCGGGCAATATTTTTTTTTAAATGTATAAAAAAAAAAAAAAAACAACGGCTGCTCAAAAGAGTTGTTTTTTGCCGACATAATTTACAAACAGTCAAAAACGGTCGTTTTTCTATGTTCTAAACTACGCTCGTTCTGTCGGCAATTTTAATATAGTAAGAAAAAAGTAGTAAAATACAGCTTATGAAAGTGTCCCCCATAAATTGTGAGCTTGGAAAGAAAAATAATTTGGTTTTCATAATGGGACTAATAGACTTATTTGGTTTAATTCGTAAATATAAATGATTATATATTAAGTGTGGATTTGAAAATTAACTAACTTCCACAATGGTCCATACGGATTAATCATCCTGAATACTGAAAGAAAAATAAGGGAAAAAAGTAGCAAAATATTGCCTGTGAAAATGTCCTAAATTTTTACAACTTGGATCTGACATGAGGGTCCTACAAATTGATTTAAAACAACATTTAATACATACATGTTCAGCTATCACTGAAATCATAGCAAATAAGAAAATTGTGATAAAGATGAAAACTCATAAAGAAAATTTTAGGTAGCTGGAAAACTTTAGGAAAAGATCAATTAAATAGTCAAGATTTTATGACCTTGATTTGATTATATTTGTGCTTAGCCATAAATTGAGTGTCATTTCATAATTAAATGTGGATTTTGGAATTAATTGGCTTCCATAATGGGCCCCACAAATTAATTAATCCCACCAAATATCCAAAGAAAAATAAGATAAAAAAAAGTAGCAAAATAGAACTTATGAAAGTGGCCCCCGCTTTGATATCAAAGAAGCCCTTCCTGTGTTGGTATTAAAAAAATGTGGGCCCCGTAAATTGTGAGTTTGGAAATAAAGAAGACTTGGGGGACTCATAGATTTATTTGGTTAAATTAGTAAATATAAATGATAATAAAAAAAAAACCATGATAAAGATGGAGACTCATGAGAGAAAATTTATTTGGTTAAATTAGTAAATATAAATGATTATATATTAAGTGTGGATTTTGAAATTAATTGGCTTCCACAATGGTCCCCACAGATTAACCATACCAAATACTGAAAGAAGAAATAGAAAAAAAAAGTAGCAAAATACTGCCCATGAAAAGTGCCCCACATCTCTATAACTTAGATTTGATATGAAAGTCCCACAAAATGATATATAACAACATTTAATACATACATATTCACTGATCACTAAAATCATAGCCAAAGAACCTTTATTTTATTTTTTTGTTAATTTAATAATACGTGGGGCCCATTGAAGGTAACTAAAGAGAAGTATCTTATTTTCAAGAAAATCTTATATTTGCATGGAGAAATTTTAGGTGATGGAGTATTGGAGAATATAAATTAGTTTTGTGAGATTAGATTAGAAGGGTAATTCCGAAATGTAGCATTGCAAAAAGTTTGAGGATGCACCACGTGTCGCTCTGTCATGAAAAGGGCTGTTATCTTTTATTATATAATAATTAGAGAATTGATGCTATTATGTAGGGTGTAGCATTATTTGGAGATCATATTATTTTCAAATCTTTACAATGTGGTCCCCATTCAAAATAATTAAAATAATTGTTTTGAGTAGTTAAGGTTTTAGATCAGATGGCCCTCTGATGGATTACTAGGAAAGTTGACCTGCTTATGCAGAATTATTTTAAGTTGTTAAGTTTTCGAGATGGCCCTCTGGTGGATTAATAGGAGAGTAGACCTACTTATACAAAGTTTTTTTCAAGTAGTTAGGGTTTTAGAGATGGCCTCTGATGGATTAATAGGAGTGGATTTGGACTAAGCCAGTAAGTGGGGTGAGTTGAGAAAAAAGTCCACCATGTTTGTGTCATATGTCGCATGGGAATGATTTCATATGTGATTGGTGGGACCCATCTATTAAACTCAAAAGAATAAAAAAATAGCTTTAGTTATGAAATGAAGGGGCGCTCCACAGAAACTACTCCTATTATGTAGGATTAATTAACCTTCTTCAACCTTCTCCTATTATGTAGGAAAATTATCAAATAATAGTGATTTGGTGAGATTAGATTAGAAGGGCAATTTCGAAATTAAACGGTGCAAAAAAGCTTAAGGTTGCGCCACGTGTCGCTCTCCCACACAATAACCTGCTGTCTTTTATTATATAATTATATTTCTCCGTTTCAATTTATTTTTAGCCACGGCCTCACGTCTTTATATATATTTTTATTACCTCCATCCACATCATCTTCAACGTACCTACTCTTTCTCCTTCGTAGGCCATCAACTTGCATAACTAAATTCTTTCTTACCAGCATCGTCGCCGGTTTGTCCCAACTATGCTTCAATTCTTATATTGGTTTTAGCTCATTATAGATATCTACTGAAGTTGTAATTCATACATGTTATCTTTATATGTTTCATTTAAAATTCTTTGAATTCTAAAACCTAACACCATCTCTTGATTCATCTACGAATGCTATTTCATTTGCAAATGACATACACCAAAGTATCTCCTTTTTAATATGATGTCAAATTCCTAAACTAAAAGGATCAACCTAAATCCTTATCTACCTTGTTGTTTTGTGTCCATTTTAAAATTGAGCTAAAAACTTGGCCTAATTTGGAAATTTTTCTAGTATTATGCTGACATTCCCTATCGGTTTCTTGAGGAATCAATGTAAAAAAACTCTATAATCAACCTCATTGAGAAGAACTCATGGGGTTAGAATAATGTGTGTGAAAGTGCATCATAAATTGAAAACAGGTGAGATTATTTTTATTTTTTTTTCATTTTTGCGTGAAAAAGTAGGTGAAAAGTTATTAGAGGATTTTATCCAAAAGAACACTTTACGTGGCCAGTGGACCAAAACAAACACTTTAGTGAACCGTGCACCAAATAAGAGCATTTCGCCCAAAAATCCATTTTTTTTTTTTTTTTTTACCATTTTTTCGAGTTTCGACCCTCATTTTATTTGTTGAGGGTCCATGCCGACCCTGAGGATAGCCCTCATAGAAAATCCCTCTACCCTAGCTCCCCAGCACCTACTCCTCGCTAAAGCTACGGGTTGCTATCGAAATCTTGGTCATCGAGAACTGGTGTGGCTTGTTAGGCGGCTGCGGTCACTTCTTCTTGTCGATGATGGAGTTGGGAGATCTTTTGTTGTAGCAGTAGTGTTAGGAATTTTATTGTGTTGGCTAATTCATGGGTTGGACAAAACTCTGGGTCCATTTCAATTGTAATTTTGTGTGTTTTTTTTTTTTTTTTTTATAATGGATTGTGGTTGGGTCACCGGAAGACCTGAAGTGACGACTGGAGTGTTTTAGAACCAAGAGAGCCAAATTCCAAAACACAAGTTCACTATAGCGGAGCTTCATTTCGTTAGAGCGAAGTCAGGGACAGAGAAGGTGCTCGCTACAGCGAGGCCTCCTGCTCGCTATAGCGAGCTTAGACGGAAAGCCCAATTTGATCCAACTTTCTAAGTAGAGTTTGCGAGTGATTGCTATTCTGATTGGATCATTTTTAGAAAACTCTTACACGAGTTTTGGGCTATAAAAATGGTGATTCTCCCAGCCCTAAGTAAGACAAGAAGTTTCTCTCTCTTATTTTAAGGTGAGAAAACCCTAAAAGAGATTCATTGTTCTCTAGAGCCATCATTGAGAGATTGGGCTAAAGATTTGTTCTAGAAGGTTTGATGCTTCTATGTTTTTGTAAAAGATCTAAGCATCTTGATTCCCAATGTGTTATTGGAGGATCAAGCACATGGAGCAGTGTGCGGCGAGTAGTTGTGGCATTGAGGAGTTGTGCAAGAATAACTACAGTCCTTAGGTCAATGTAGTGACTGGAAAAGGGAGCTCTGAGTATATCTTGTAACCGTTCAATAGTGGTTGGTTTTTCTAATCTTGGTTTTTCTCCCTAGATAGGGTTTCCATGTAAAAATTATGTCTGCCTTCTTATGGTGTGTGATTGGTAGATTTGCTTGCTAGTTTTATTTGGCCTTTACTTCCGTTGTGCGTTGGTTTGTGGAACTAGTAGCCATTCTAGTAAATGCTCTTTCAAGTAGAAATTGAGGACTCACACCAGGTAGAGGACGACCACCGCCATGAAAACCAGGAAAGCTAAGGCCGCTTTTGTCTCAGCAAGCTTGGACGATTGAGATCCTGTTACACCCCGACCCGAACTAATCATGATTAAGGCTAATTAATTGAGATTAATACTAATTAAGCATGGATAATTGGATTAACCAAGGTTAATGACCAAAGAGAGACAAACTAGTCTCAAATGATGCATTAAGCATAATGGAATGGAATTGAATGAAATTGAATTGATTAAGATGAGTTTAGACTCAAACAAGATAAGATAAGGACTTTTTCGTAAATACGGATTTTCACGTATTTCGTCAAATACAGAAATTCTTGGTACCAACGCGTGTATCTTGAAGAGTACGTCAACTTTCATAATAAACACGATTCCATTTGACCTCAAATGGGCCAAGTGGAGCGTCATTTGACTCAAAGTGTAAATAGAATAAATAAGTGGGGGTTTTGATGTAAAGAGTCTTATATTAGAATGGAATGAATGGCATGGGTTCATTTCTCATCTCCATTCCAAGAGAAACCCTAGGCTCTCCATTTTCTCTCTTTTCTCTTCCATTTTCTCTCCATTAAGAGTGAAGCTAAGAGTGATTTGAGGGATTTTGAGGAGTTCATCTTCAACTTCATCTTCTTTCCCAAGCAAATCCTCCATTGTTGAAGAGTGGAGCTTGAGAGAAACCTCAAGATCTCTTTCCTTTGAGTTACAAGTAAGTAATGGCCTTTCTTTAGGATTTCCAAGTTATAATGAATGGTTGGGCATGATTGCTAGCATAGATAAATTATGGTTGTGTATTTGGGTGTTTTTATGGATTATGATTTAAAAGGAAGACATTTGTGTTCAAGCCAAGCTAAGTAAAAGAGGGTTTTTGGCTAATAGCTTCAAAAGAGGCAAGTATAAACCTTGCTTGTAATAAGTGTTAATCATAATAGAAATGTATGGTACTTTCATGGGTTTTATGCATTTATATTGAGTTTTGGATTTATTATGGGTGATTAATGAAGTGATTAAGGAATGATTAGAAGAGTGATTATGAATGAATGTGAATGGATGATATATGAGGGGGAACAGGAGGTTTCAATGAACTTGTGCAGGTTATGGAAGTGTAATGGTAATAGAGTAGAAGAAGAGAGAGTGTATCAGAATTTCGGAATGAAATTCTGAAGGGTTCGCTCGAGCGAACAGTATGTCCGCTCGAGCGAACGAGGTTCTGTTTCGACAAAATGAAGTTCTGAAGAGTTCGCTCGAGAGAACATAGTTTTGTGTGGGTCCGCTCAAGCGAATAATGGATCCGCTCGAGCGAGGAATGTTCTGTCTTGGTCCGCTCGAGCGAACAATAATCCGCTTGAGCGAACCTGTTACTGGCCCAACGATGATAGTTAGTGAAAATTTGGGCACAATTGGTCGGACCGGTGGATTTTGGTTTTTGGATTTTTACGAGAATTTAGAGTACGACTCGTAAGCATAAATGCTTCCCTGATTAGTTTTTAAGACTAATAATGGATTAAACTAGATTAATGAGAATTAGTAATATTTCAAAAAGGTTCCTTGAGTGAACCATAATTGATTATGGCCTAAGCTCCATGGGTGATAATTACGGGGACTAGTAATGCACATATTAAATGTACAAATGTGATGTCCATTTCGTGAATAACACGTGCATTTGGAAACCAATGGTTACACCCGAATGGTTGATTAGGATTAGGATAGGATTGAAATGGGATTGAGTAAAATCATGTGTGGTTAATAATACTCTCATTGCGTCATTGTGATTCAATCTAATGAGATTGATATTATTGTCATTCCTTTCTTTTGTCATGAAAGGAATTATTGAGTTGAATTGGATTCATAAAAGGATTTCTTACTAAAGGTTATTGACCCTTGAGTCTGGCACTACCTAGCTATTGTATTAGAACTCTAAATGAGTTCAATGAATAATGAATAACTAATCCTGCTGCAGCAGATGGATATTGGGGTGTTCCGGAGCTCCGTGGTGATGCTAGTTGTCCTTGGCCCGGACACTAGTAAGTCCCACCAAATTCCGATCGTACCTTCAGGTGTTGATTGATGCCTTTCTTTGGAAGATGAATCCTCCCTTTGAAGGGAGATAGTAAATGAATGAATCCTTCCTTTGAGGGAGGATGGTAATGAATAAAATGTTATGCAATGAACGTTATGGTAGTTGCCGATTCGTTCATGTATATTGACTGTCATTGTCTCTTATTGTTATTGTAGAATTGTCTAGATTCTCTAGCATTGAATATGTTATTAATACAATATGAATGTGTTAATATACTATTGCAAGAATTGTTTATACATTGTTGAACCGTTGTGTTCATTAGTGTTATTGATGGCATTACAGGCCCGATTGCCCCTGCCGGTGTTGCAGCGCCCCCGGCGCCAGCGAAGGAGACCACTCCGGTTCCTCCAGAAGGTCTGATAGAGTGGAACCGGCGGGATACCATTTGAATTGGGTATCCAAGTGCGAATTGGAAATTGGAACATTTTGAGAAATGTTTTTGATAAACTGTCTATAAATTCATTTTGGAATGTAATTAATGGACATCTGCATAATGTTTTTGAAATGCAGTGTTGATCAATGTATATTGAGAATGATACATGTATAAGGACTGTATTTTGTATAAATGTAAATCGTAAATAGATATTGTCAAATATAATTGTTTCTGCAAGATTTTGTATTTGACAGGTACTTTGAGAATGATATCCCTTGTGGATCTCGTTTTAACTTCGGTTAATTCGGAGTTTATGGGAGTATGTATGCTGATCACGGTTCAAGTTTGCCGGATCTCAGGCCCGGATCGTGACAGATCCGATCAAGAGCTTTTCTTCGCAAGCTTCTGAAGTGGCGGAGCCTGAGACGAGCTTCGATTTGAGATGAGAAGTCCCAAGAGTGTATCTGCGGCAAATGCCCTATAGAAGCTGAAAACCCCACGAACATGTATTCCTTTTAAGTGGGTGGAGAGATCGAGAGGAGTGGCCTTGAACAGAAACCTGCACTGTCAGGTCCGACTCAGATGTCGATCCACCTCTGACGCCTGTTGTAGCTAATCCAACCACGGTGGACAGACCCGTCATTGAAGAAGACCCTCGCATCGGAAGCGTTTACCGTCGTCACCGTACCCTCAACACATAAAATGAGGTCAATATCGACCTTAAAAGATGGTAAAAAAAAAAAAGTGGATTTTTGGGGGAAATGCCCTATTTTGTGCTTGGTTTGCTGAAGTGTTTCTTTTGATCAAATGGCCAAATAAAGTGTTTTTTCGGGATAAAATCCTCTAAGTATTATTAAATAATTGCAGGTAGGGAAAATCTTAGTCTAAACCTCACAACAGAAAAAATGTGAATAAGTTTTGGATTTCTCCTAATCTAGCCTTGAATGTAGCCATGATCGAAACATATGGTATTCAATTTTTTTTCCATATTTTTAAGGTTTTTTATTCCTAATGAAAACTTCAAAAAATAAAAATTAACAAAAATAATTCTAAAAAATAAAATCATATAATTTTATAGATAAATATTTTATATTGCAAATTAATGTGTTACCTACTTTTTGCAAGTGTCTTCCATTATTAACGCTTCTACAAAAAAATAGTCACATGTAGTTATCATTATTTCTAAATATTGATTTTAATATCATAGTGATCTTAAGGATGAGATATATCTAATGGCCCATTTCATGTGTTATGAATCATATTGCATGGCATTAGTATTATTAAATTAGTTGTTGGGTTCATGTAATTCTCAGATAGACATTATATGGGAGTGATGAAATGGATCTTCAAATACTCTTAAATCAAAGGGTGTGAGAAAAATGAATTGGGTGCCTATGTAGAATTTGGAACCATTTTAAAGATGTTTCAAATATTCTTTTGACAGGATAGTCATGTTTAGATCTATGCCCATGGGATACATGCCAGTGGAACTGCCTACCAACACGACATATATGCAATTATTTTAATAGATGTACATATTAAAGGATGCTTTTTTTTTTTTATGAATAAAGATCTCAATGTTGTTTAAAAAAAAGGGGATAGATCACAAGTCCAAAGCTATTGTACATACAAGTATAAAAAAAAGGCATAATGATCTAAAGTTATACCTAAATGCACAAAATATCTTATATAGTACTGAATAAATTATGGGAAAAATGGGTTTAAACTTGGTGCAACTAAGGTTCAACATGAACTCTAAATTTATAAATCAAAATAGAACATAGGTTAGAGTACATGAACTCTAAATTTATAAATCAAAATAGAACATAGATTAGAGTAGTTCATTCATATATATATATATATATATATATTGTTTTGATAGCTATGCGCACCTTTCGCGATCACCCACCTACAATTCGGAATTGGTCCCTAGTTCTTTCCATGGAGGAGAAGATTCATCACCACTAGGCTAGTAATGGATTAACAAAAATTATAGTAAGAAAAACCTTCACTAATTGAGCAGATGTAAATGATTATCTCCTATCATTAAGCTAGCTGGCATGCCCGCTCGAGTTGGCTAGCTTTTGAAGGCTTGGCTCGTTGTAGGTCGACTTGGCTCAAGCTTGCCTCTCGTCATGTAGCTGACTAGGCTCAGCTCAAGCTGGGTCATTAAAAGGCTCAATCTAGCTTGTTGCATGTATATAATAAGCATATATTTAATACAGGATCTAAGCCTTTTTGACACATCTGTAGTTTGGCTTCAAACTAAGCAAGTAAATGCAATGCCATATAACATATAAAGATTTTTCTTGTTACATGAGATTTCTCACAAGAAAGCTTTATAAGCAAAATCTTCAACTATGAGGATACCCCATCAATACCATGGGGCTCATTTGGGCTCACCTTTGACCAGACTGGACCCTTTACACACTCAAATCCATTGACTTGGCAACAAGCTAGCCCAATTTGTCAATTCATCTAATTCTATCCACTTTTTGGATTGAATCTCAAAAGTAAACAGTTGCAGGACCTTTAGATTCTGATATTATTAAGTCAAGGGTTTTAGGATATTTTAATGGGGCCACCCACAACCATTATCCATGATAATGCTTGTCTATCTTTCTACTTCGGCTAAAAAGACTTTGGTCCAGGTGAGTTCAACGAGTACAGCACAAGAGAAATATGTAGTCTATTTTCAAAATAAAACTGCCCCAACCTTATATTAGGTGATTATTTTTACCTAGTCAAGTTCTTTAGAGACTTCAGTATTAACCCAAATTTTTAAAAGATATAATATGTGTTTTCTCTAATGTTTATACTGCACAGAATTCACTAGGAGAAGTCCAACTATGGAGCCCACTTGGAATCTCACCTATAAGGTAGGATGAAATGTCAGATGTACCAATAAAAGTCAAATTTCTCTTTCAGTTAAAAGAGTTGACATATATATTAGAGTACACCTATTGAAAATCTAAGCCGCTCAAAATAAAAACTCTCACACCATATGGGAAATTCTCCCAATTTTGCCCGAGTAAAAACCAGTCCCGCCATAACATAGAACCCTAGGCCACATTATGGAGTTCAACATATTGGTTTTACATGAGTCATAGCCTTGGGATAGAACTCTTGCAGATAATAATCTTGTGAAAATCAACTCCCGTCAACTTATTCTAGTTCTTGATTTAACTATGTTAAAAATTTCAGGAGAGTCTACTAACCATTGATTTGTTTAAAAAAAAAAAAAACTCAATGCAACAATAGAGAAAGGCCGATGAGTAAAAGAATGAACACGATGCCACATCATAGTGTGAACCATAGGAGCAAGTGAACCCAAACAGTCTCCCAAGCTTGAATCCACCTTGTAGGAGAAAATTTTCTATAATTCACCAATACACTCATGATGAGTGGTATTAGGCCGCATTTAGTTTCACATACATGTCTAGGGAATGTACCATTGGGTCACCAACATAAACAAAATCACACGGGTCCAACAGTTAAAAAAAAAAAATTTACCCACATCATAATTCACATGCTACACCAAACACACAAAAAAAAGTCCACATGATTCACATATTACACAAGAATAATGTAGTCTAACAGTATCTCCTTGTTTTTCCTTTGATGATGATGGTACATGATATTTCTTTACAATTCAAAATATCCGGAGATTACAAGACAAAGCCGTCTCCTTCTCTCTCTCTCTCTCTCTCTCTCTCTCTCTCAAATAAGATCAGGATTCAGAACTGCGTTTCCTTTTAATTTTTTTTTCTCTCTCTATCTCCTTTCGAGCTTTCGTTTTATTGTTTGTTGAACGGCAATGGAGCAAGAAGCCAGAGAGTTTGAAGATTGGGAAATGCTCCAAATCACTGACAAGGGTCTTATTGCTTCTGCATCCGATGAAAAATCTAGCGGTCTCGATGTACTTATTGGTGGGTCTGAGCGTGTAATCAAGTCGGATTACTTTTCCCTCGGTTCTGAAGCGAAAGGAGATTTGGGTTTTCAAGGAATCGAGACTGCGGATGGGAATTTGGGTGTTTCAGGGTCGGATTTGGGCAAAACCGGATCGGTTGCAATGAGTTTGGGGGAATTCGAGGGGAAAGATGAGTTGGGTCATGGAGTTGATGTGAAAAACGTGGTGGGTTTTGAAGGAATTGAGAAACTTGTGGATGAACGGGATAATCCCATTGAGTTTTGGTTGGATTCAGGTAGCAAAGATGGGAGTGGTAGGGAATTCGATGAAAAAACGGAACTGGGTCTTGGAGCTGATGCAAAAAGGGAGGATTCTGAAGGTATTGGAATAGAGAGTAAGAATTCTGGTGAGCTCATATTGGATTCAGGTGGAGTTGAATTGGTTTCGGAGAAATTTGAGGGCGCCATGGGCGAAAATGAATTGGATTGTGGTGATCTTTCAAAGATGGGAGATAAGTTGGAATCTGGTGGAGTCATGGAGTCTGGAGGAGGAAAAGGAGATGGTTTGGATTCTTCTGCATTTGTTGAGGAAGGAGTTGAATTTCCATCTGTGGTTGAGAGTGGTGGTGATTCTGAGGTCAATTTGGGTGATGGAGAGAAGAAGGGAGTGATTTGGTATAAGCTTCCTTTGGAGCTTCTAAAATTTTGCATTTTCAGGACTAGTCCTATTTGGTCAGTCTCCATAGCTGCAGCTGTGGTGGGATTTGTTATCCTTAGGAAGAGATTGTATAAGATGAGGCGTAAGAGCCGAAGCATTCCACTGAAGGTTAGCATGGACGATAAGGTGAGCTCTTCTCACAGCCATGAGCATTTTATTTACTATCTATCTTTGGAGACTCATATTTGTTTTTCATAGTTCTCAAATCATCTCTTTAGTTTGCTAATAATTGGTCGTCCTCATCATCATCTGAAACATGTTCTTTGCAAAGCGAGACCGGGGTAGTGCTGTAGTAGGTTGACTGGTTGAGTGATATTTCAGATAGAATTAGACTCAAAATTTGGTTATGAATGTTTTTATGGCCAACTGCTTGCCTGACACTAACCCTCCACTTTTTCCTAGTTTTACAAGCATTTGGACAATTGAGTTTTCTTTTATAAGATGTTGGGTGGAATAGGTTGTCCTATCCTGGATTTTGACTCTCAATTCTTGTTCCTTAATTGCGTATTCTGATTGGTTTATGATTTATTTCCAATTGTGTATTTGGTGGAGAAATTGTTTGCTTTGGTAGCTTGGTTGGTTAGTGTTGGGTGGGAAAATTTCAGATGGGCTGGTTAGTGGACTGTAATAGCAGTTTGCTTTATTGTATAAGGAAGCTGCATCCTGTTGAGCTACTGAGATCCCAAACCAAATCGCCCAAACATGAGATTCCGAACCAAATTCTCCCAAAATTTCTTAGATGTAATGTCTTCATTAGAAGGGTCCTTCTAGGAGTGATCCTGGGCCTAGATATCAGGATACTTAATTTTTCAGGTGGGCCACATGTATGGAAAAAGTGGGTGGTTGAGATTTAAAGTGAAACTGTTAACCCCTGATACTTGAGGTTGGCAATGCTATTGATGGGTCCACCATGGCCTTCTGATGAAGGGTTGACTCTCACTCACTTGTTCCATGTGGGGAACTATTGGGGATCTCTTTATATCTGTTTCCTTGAATTTCTAAATGTCAGCTCAATTATGTGCTGTTGAGAGAATGGTTTCCTAGTTCTAACCTTGACAAAGATATAAGCATTATACTTCTTCCTATAATAGGCCCTTGGGACTCTTACTCTACCGCATCCATGTTCCATCTTCACCCTATTTATTTATTGTTTGTTTGCTGGTGTAATTCATGGGAGAGGAGTTTCCCGAGGGGCCTGAACCTGAGAGAATCTACCATTTGTTGACATGTGTAAGGTGTGTATGGTTTTTATGTTCCAAAAAATAGCCTGGTAGGACAGACTGAGATTGAGTCCACTTATCCCACACCAAAATCTATCAAATCAGAATATTTCTTACCCTTTGAGTGGTATCCCTCAAATAGATTGTTACGAAAATGCTTTCTTACAACCAGGGGACCTCTCTCTCTCTCTCTCTCTCTCTCTCTCTCTCTCTATTGTATATATGATCATCATCATCAAAGCCCTGTCCTAACTATTGGCTACATGAATTCTATTATGCCTTTCTAGTTGATCATGGGCCAAATCCTCGCATAGGTTGCACTTCTTCAGATTCATCCTTACTAATTCCATCCATTTCTCTTTGACTTAACCTTTTTCCTTGAGGTGCCATCCGTTGTTGGCATGCATTGGGCATTTCCAAACCATCTCAAACGAGTATCTATTAATTTTTCATTTGTTGATACTATATCTAAATGCTTCCAAGTGCGCTTATTTCTAATTCTATCTTTCCTAGTTTTACCACCCATCAATGTCAACATTCTTATCTCTGCTACACTTATTTTTTTGCATGTAATGTTTCCTAATTGGCCAATATTTTGTTCCAAAGGTCATAAATAGTCTAATTATTATCTTGTAAAATTTTTCCTTCAATTTTGTTGATATGCGCCTATCACAAAGCATTGTAGAAGCAAGCCTACACTTAAATCATCCAGCTCTTATCCTATGTTTGACATCTTACTCGACCTCCCTATCCGCATGAGTTATATAGCTAAGGTACCGGAAGGACTCTTTGTCGAATCTCTTAAGCTTCAATACTCATTGGAGTTACTTCTCTTTACATATCTCCACAAGGTATCGGAAAGACACTTTTTGGTATCTCTTAAGCTTCGATACTCATATGAGTGACATCTCTATGCACATCCCCCACAAGGTATCAGAAGGACGCCTTTTGGTATTTCTTAAGCTTCGATATCCGACACTTTTTGGTATCTCTTAAGCTTGGATATTAATATGAGTTACATCTCTATTCACATCCCCACGCAAGCTATAATTCATGCATTCCATCTTTATAAGAAATATTTTAAAGCCTTTAGATTCTACTACCTCTCGCCGTCTCTCAAGATTCGCATTCGCTTCATCTCTCGACTGGTCTACCAATACCATATCATTTGCAAACAATATATACCAAGGTATCTCCTTTTGATTACGAGTGATTAACTCATCTATAATCGGTGCAAAGAAATAAGGGCTTAAAGTTGATCCCTAACACACATGATTACTGGAAACTCCCATGGGTAGTTCTCACATTCAGCACTCCTCCCTCTTATGTGTCTTTAATGATGTTGAAATAACCTCTTGGGACACTCCTTTTATCTAGAATGCACCAATTCAAATCTCTAAGTACCTTGTTGTAGACTTTCTCTAGATTGATGAAGAACATATGCAGATTTTTCTTTTTCTTGGGGTATTGTTCCATTAGTTGTCTAAGTGAGAAGATAGCTTTCATAGTTGATTTCCCTGGCATGAAACCAAATTGATTTTATGATATTTTAGTTTTTTGTCTAAAACTTTGCTAAATTACTATGTCTCATAGTTTCATTTCACAGTGTAACTCATGAGTTCAATCCCACAATAAGCAGTGCAACTTTGTATATATCCTTTGATCTTGTATATAGGTACTAGAATTCTTCTCCGTTCATTGACATTTTCTTTGTCCTTAATATCTTAGTAGCACAATAACCCATGCTAAGCACGGGCATATTTACCAATAAAAACTGCAGCAACATACATAAAAATCAATAGTAAGAGAAGTTGGGTGGAAAGGAAAGAGGAGTATACGTAGAGTAAGTGTATATGAGATTTGGGATGGAAATGAAGTTGAAAAGAGAAGAGTGAAAAGTTAGAAGAAGTAGAGTGGTTGCATGTGGAAGTGGTCGGGGGCAATAATGTGGGTTAGTTATAGAGAAGGGTTATAACTCCTAGTCAAAATCGGTAGTTACGGTCAAAATTAGCTTTAAAACGCTTGGCTTTAATATAGTATAATTGAAGAGCCTACTTAACCAAATCCATCCAAAATATCTTTTTTTTTTTTTTTTTTTGGATTGTCATCCAAAATGTCTATCTATCTTGTACATAACATGATATGAACACTTTAAAGAAAAAAAAATGTACACTTACTGAGGACTTGAGGCTCAGGATCTTGTATTTGTGATGTGAAGGATTGAAAACTATTTTATTTACCTTTGGGTGCAACTCACCAGTAAGAGTGGTCATCCAATCAAAGTTTTCTCCCATTTATTAATGAAGATGGTGACATTGTGGGGATTTTACTTGTATGTGCGCTTCCGTATGATACTAAGTGTGGGCACACCACACATACCCTTGCTTTTGTGCATACGTATGCATTATCTGGAAATAAAGGTCTTGTGACAAATCAAAATGTCAAATCCATGCTTGGTCGGAGTTAATATGATACCCGCAAACCTATGATACCCGGATAATAGGAGCAATGTATTGCATCATATTGTATCCGATACACCACTTTTTGTGCAAAAATCGTGTCCATATCTATGTTGTGTCCCTGCCATATCTTGGCATTGTAGGTGTAAACCCAATTTCAAATGTGTGAGCAAGGTTGTCCTTTTATGTTGCAAGTGAAGTAAATATTACAACTTACAACTGCTCCCATTTGTGCTTGGTATAAGATACTAAGTTGCAGTCTGGACTTTCCATGTTGAATGAATGGAATGCTCAGTACAAGGTTTAAGCATGTCTCCGCATCAACGTTAACTGGTTAGAGGCTGGAGGATCTGGAGTGGGTGGTTTCTCTCAACTGGTTTGACCATTGATTCTGAATGGCCAAAATTGGGCAATTCATAATTCTAGAATCACCTCACTAATTCCATTCATTCAATCAGCTTTTCACCAGTAGGATGGGTTGCCTTGGACTGACCTAGTAAGGACACTTGTTTTAGTCACTTGGCCAGACATTGTCCATGGTATGATCCAGATGCTAAGACAACAGATGCTTGGTTTTTAAAATGTTTGAAACATAATGGGTTGAGTGCTGATATGTGGTGATGCGGCCCAAAAAGGGATTGCCGCTGAATGAGCCAGATCCAGCCCCATGATCCATGGGTAAGGCCAGGTCCATTGGGCCTAAGCACAAAGGCCCAGGGCTGGCCTAACAGGCCTTGCTAGTTTAGCAGGAGGCCCAAGCTCCCAATTCAGCAGTAAATCATATCTCATTGAATATCTTTAGTAGGATTATTAAGTATCTTCTTTTATTTAGTTTCTTATAGTGTTAGGGTTTGGGTTCAACGAATCTTTTATTTCAAGTGAAGAGAATCTATGCTTACAAAAGAATATTCTCTCTTTGAAGGCCTATTTAAAGACCTCGCATATATTCTTAAAATCATTTGATTCATCAATCAAATTAAGACATTCTTTTCTCTTTGGATAGAACCCTAGAACTACTTGTGTGTGCTTGAAGGTGCCTATGCTTGGGTGGATTCTTCCACCAATCTGGCTGCGTCATGTGGGAAGTAAGAACTAATTCATATTAGGAAGTGGATGACTGCTGGATGTTTTGTTCCTTGCATTTTTTTCTATTTGTTCTGAGATTGTTTAAGAAGAGAGATCGTTAAGAGGATAGCTTATAGTTATTCTTTCATCATCCTTCTTCAGCTTAAAGACAGAAGTCATTAGTTGTCCTTGTGAATTTTCTTGCACCATCAGAAATTTCCTTTGTTGTGTGTGTATTGTGGGGGAAATTTACAAGTTGGTGGTCCTTGCTATAAAATCTAAATAGTGGTTCAAGCTTGAATTTCTTTTCTTTCTTTTGGAAGACAAAATAAAGTGTAGTATGGAGATAATAATTACAAACAGAAACATGAGAACTTGGAAATTCTGGGCTAGTGGTTTGTAGTGCTCACATATGCCATGGAACAGCACAGGTACAACTTGAGTGCAAATTCCAATCACGAATGTTGGTCTATCACCTGGTTGACATCTTAAAAAAAATGTGCTTGTGGTTTGACCTCCATACATTTTGAATTTTCGTTTCAGATTTCTGTGATTATCGTCTTTTGATGATGTATCTTCCAATTCCAACTTTGAACTTTTTAATTTTGAATACTTCCATGTTGTCTTCACCCTATAACCTCACTGCCTATCACAGAGCCCCTCGATTCACAGTCGCATCACTTTAGGTTCTAGTATTTCCTAGTATTCTCTTCACATTTTCTGAAAGGGGTCAACGATCGGCATAGTGTCTCTCTTCTCATTTCTCACACCTTCCCATGTTAACTGTTAAGTGATGTTGATTTGGTTTTGGCCTATGGTGCATGGATACTTTAAAATGGGCAACATATTATGTTGTATGGTATCCGATACTTCCCTTTTTATATGTAAAATCCGTGTCCATGCTATGTTTATCCATGCCGTATTTGGGCATCATAGGCTTAGGCACTGTTTTTTTATGTGCCACCATATTTTCTAGTTCATACTTGTCTACTTTTCTCTTTTTGCTACATTTCCAATGCGACTCACCTTACTTATATTTGTTCATTCTTGAGAAGTGGTGAGTGAGGAGATTCATCATGCTGCTCCCTGGTTGAATATGGCCAGCTGTGGCATGCATTTCCTGAGGCGTGTCTCATATATTAACAGTTTCTGAACGTGGTTCGAGGAGGGAGAGGATATGATGCATTAATTTGAATAATCAAATTGTGTCAAAGGAAATTTGATAATTTACGAAGAAATCTTACTTGCTATTTCAGTTATCAGCAGGATCATTATTAAGGCTGGTTCTTCATTGTCATATGTTATGATTAAATCAGTGCTATTTTACGTTCCTCTAAAAAACGAAGAAAGGAGTTGTGTTGTTTCACAAGAAAAGAAAAAAGGATTTGCATATATATGAGACGTGGCTAGTGGTAACTCAAGTATATACTTGCGATGTTTTTGGATTTTAACGGGCTTTGCTGATCAATTTAAACTGGCTAGATTTCTTGCAGACACTTACAGATTAAGTTCTTTCAAGCTCTTCTGTGTCTACCTTTTTTTTTTTTTTTTTTTTTTTTTTTTTTTTTTTTTTGGTGCCTAATCTGATGGTGTGGAATATGCAGAAGGTGTCTCAGATTATGGTTCGCGTTGCACGTCTGAATGAAGCATTTTCGGTTGTGAAGCGCGTGCCTATTATAAGATCTTCACTTCCAGGGGCTGGTGGGGTGACTCCATGGCCTGTGATGGGGTTGAGGTGAGATATACATTTGGAAAAAAAAGTCACTTTCTTGGTGGGTACCTTGGGAAATCTTCATAGTCCTATTCATGGACTCCAATGGTTTGTGTATAATCTTTACAACTCATTAAAAAGTGTACTATTTTATGGATAAATCATCATGAACAGTATATCTGTACATTTGTTTTAACTATATTCATGGTCTCTCTATCTCTATATTGGATATGTCCTTAAATGTGTTTTAAGGAGTTGATATAGTTTTAATTTTTGAGTTTCATACGTGCCATCTTAGATGGGCCATTCTTTCTATGAAAGGCTGACCCAACCCAAACAGAATTTGGTGTATAGATGACCCATAGGACCTTGACCCAAATGGGCATGTAGATGGGCCTTTTTTTTTTTGAGCAGGTACAAAATGCACATTGTAAAATGTAAGGTCTTTGTGCCGAAACATTTAATATGTATAATATATAATTGGGCCACCCTCACTTGGAGATGTCTCTTATAGCTTATAGCTAGTGTCAGAGCCAAAAATTCTAAGCCCCTCGTGATACCCATTTGGATGCACACCAATCATAAGAGGGTAGAGTAATTGTATGATGAAAGGTTCTCTTTGTAGATTTTATTTTGAGCAAAACCCGTCCATCGAATCATTACAACCATTGGGTTAGAGACATTAAAGTTTAACGATTTTTAGGTTTCACCTTTTTATGAAATTCGTTTTGATGGTCGGTGGAATTTGGATTAGTGTCAAATTTAGGTGAGTGTCGTCAATTCATGAGAGGTTTTTAAGTGTAAGGGGGTTGAATTAATAACGGTCAAGTGTGTTGATAAAAAAAAAAGTTGTCTTTCATCCAAGTGGTGAGAGACGTCTCTCAAGAGCGTTTTTTTAAATGTAATCCAGGTATTAATGTGCCAAGGTGAGGTATATACAGGCCCGGCCCGACTTTAGAAACGCATGCTCGGCCCCCAACCAAGCTTTCCCATTCAAGCAATTGTGTCGGGTCGGGCCGGCCAAACCAGGCTATCTACCAATTGTTTGGATAAAATACACTAAATTACAAGCATTCATTAGTTGGGCTGGGCTTTAGGCTTTCTGCCACTTAGGCCTGTCAAAGGGCCAGGCCGGGCCTAGGGTTGTCATTCCCTTACCTTCAGGATTAGATGATACCTTAAATTAATCAAGTCGATCAAATCCAAACCTCCCCACAAGACATGGTTCAATCAATGGCCAATGTCACTTCCCCATATGGTTAACTTTTTTGGCCCGTTACCTGTTATGAAGTAAAGTCAGAGTCGTCGGCTCAGGGTTATGTGAGAAAAAAAAAAAAAAAAAAAAAAAACTCTCTTTTTTATCATCACGTGGGACCCTTGGTGTGTAATTTATCCCCCTCACACTTACTAAATTCCCATGAATTGGAACTCGACTTAATTTGACACTAATCCAAATTATACTCACCATTGAACTGAATTTTATAGAAACTAAGACAACGTTAAACTTTTAGATCCTTATTAAAAAGTTGTGATGATTTGATTGAGATGATTTTTGCCCAAAATATTTGGTTGGTGTCCTTATAAAGGCCCCCCCCCCCCCCCCCCCAAACCCCTTACAAAAGGAGCCCGCGGCCCCCACCACCAAAAAAAAAAAAACATGATTTTAGGCTTGAAATGTATAAACCTGCTGATAAGTTGTCTGGTGCTATACCGATGTTGGACAGGCCCCATACTCAAGGAACCTGTTAAATTACCTTCAAACTGAATGTATTGGTGGGCTATCAGAACCGACCATCTAGTGGGCCCCGGAATGGATTCCAACTGTAAAAAAAAGTGGCTGTGCCCTAGAGTGTGATAAAAAGCATTACTGGGCTCCTTGTGGGCTGAAATCTGAATAGCAGTGGATTCACTTTTTTTGTGTCATCCTTTTCTAAAAACTCATCATTACAGGCCAAATGCTCTTCGTTTGTTGCTGTTGCTGCTTTCAGCACCAGCAGGGGAAAATAATTGGGGTTGTTGAAAAGTTATCCACAAGATCAGAAACAGATACATTTGCAGGATCTGGATCCTCTACAGCTCACACCACCCACTAACACTTTGTATAGAATATGGTCCCAAACAGTTTGAAGTTAGGACCTGTAGTTTATTACTGGATTTCCCAACCACTCCAACAATTTAAGTGTGGATAGAGAATAAGCTCAATATCACTCCAATGAGTACATCAATTTTTTACGACTATATTTAAATTGTGCGAATTTCTTGTGATTAAATTTGTTGGTAGTAACAGTTTGACCAATGTTGAAATGGGATGACTGCTCATTTAGAAAGTGTAGGTGTGTGTGAAGGGATTGAATTGATAATAAGTACTCATTCTCATAAGAAACAGCCATATTGACTATAGCGGGTGCTTTGAAAAATGCAGGGCATTGACAATTTTGATGTCAAATACATTTAGGACAGATTCCAACACCAGGAAGCATCCTTTGTATCCAATTGCTGTAAATCTTAGTAGGGCCATCAACAAAATCCAAACCTCTCAAAAACACTGCCCCCAACTTGTACTATTCACTACTGCCGGCATCCACTTCAGGTTGATCATGTTGTTAAACATATTATTAGAAAAAATTAGAAAGTATGCTCATTTCTTTTTCTCTGTTTCTTTTTTCTTTTATTTGAAACATAATCAATATAATGCTGGATATAAGTGGAGTCTGATGTTGGGATAGTGATTTTTAGTGGTTCAGATATCAAAGTTGACCCTCCTTTGATCTGACATTTGTCCAAAATAGTCAAAGTTTAAATAATTACTGCAAAACTTTTCATACTATAACAATGCGATATCGCACGTGAAGGTTGTAAATGCTGAGGAAGCATGGATTTAAATGAGCTGGCTATTACAAATGCAATAAGGACTGCGTCGGCTTGAATCAGGCATTAGTTGTGGAGATCTGTAACTGTCTACGAGAGATCAGTCATGTGTGATTCACTTTTCAAGATCCAAGGACAATGATGGACATCCTAGGTGTAGAAGATGATGACGGACAATTGTAGATCTAAAGGAAGAGGGTGATCATGTGTTAGGGAATGCTTCTGAGAACTGATATCTCTCATGTCTATATATATAGCCCTTTTGATTAATGGGTGATAAGATCTCTATTAATTCGAATGGAGAGATGATAAAGATAATAGATTTGATCAAACTCTCTCAATTTTAATTTGAATGGAGATATGATAATAATAGAGAGTTGGATAAAACTCGAACTATTAATATACATATCACTATGAGATTCCTTGTGAGGGGTGTCTACCCACATATAAACACAAGTGGGCCCCATCATAAATGCCAACAGCACGACCCTAGGATATTGCATAGGGTGATATTTACCCTAGGATGTTGCACGAATAACTTTGTCAAAAATATTTAAACTTCGACTTATTAGGGGCGAATGCCAAGCCTAAGTATAGCTCCACAGGCAATATCATAAAAAATAAAAAATAAATAAAAAAATCTACCTTCTTAGGAGTGTAGTGCATTGAAAATAGGGATTGTGATTGTACGACCACCCTTATACCTAAAATCTGTTCTATAATAATCGAAGTATAAATATTTCTTGTAAAATTATTTATAAAATAACGATGCGAAATCACACAGCCATAAAACATCACACCGCATGATAGGTGGGATATCCTACAACCCTAGGACATTACACACTACCATGTGTGCAATATCCCATATGGATATAAAATAAATACTTTTATGAGAAATATTTAAAGGAAAATATTCAAGTGAGAATTAGTTCTCACATATTATATGAGAACTTTTTTATAGGGCCCAACTAGCAACCCATCCAAACCTAGCAACTAATAGGAAACCCCTTAATAGTCACTAATCCCAAGAATTGACACACATTTGAATGGAGTGAACCGTTGAATTGATGGTTTAATATTTTTTTTTAATATGAAGCCTGTAAACTTGTGGGACACGGATAAAGGGGTTTGGAACATGAGCTTATAGTTAAAACTTAACACTTGAAGTGGTCTCGTATATCCAACCCATCAGTCCCATTCCCAAATGGGCCCCACAATTGGGCCATAAAAAAAATTTCATATCATACATGAGTTCTCACATGAATACTACGGACACTAACCCATCGTTTGGAAAGGAGGGGAAAATGTGGGGAGGGAAAAAAAGGAGGGAAAGTGGAGGGAAAATGAAAAATGAGGGTGTTTGGGAAGGGGGGAGGGAAAGTGGGGGAGGGGAAAATGGAGGGAAAAAGAGGGTGGGGCCCACACAAAAATTTCTCCCCCGAAAACAGGGGGAAAAATGAGCGTAAAGGAGGGGAAATGGGGGGAAATTACTAAACTATCATTTTTCTCAATTGGAACTTTTGCCTAAGTAAAGATAAAATGGTCTTTATCCCTCTACCTCACAAACAAACAAAATTATACTTTTTCACTTTTCTTCCCCCCACTTTTTAACTTTCCAAACAAAAAAATGTAAAATTAATTTCCCCTACCCTCCATCTTTCTTTGCCCTCAAATTTTCCCTCCCCACCCCCCATCCCAAACATAGTGTAAAACTCCTATCACTCCCAATAAATATTGGGACCAAAGGCAACCGTGGCAATATGCGATCCTGCTACTTGGACAGAACATTGGGACCGGTTTTTGGACCGATCCCAATGTTCTGGTCCAATATCTGCTACTTGGACAGAACATTGGGACCGGTTTTTGGACCGATCCTAACGTTCTGGTTCAACCATTGGATATTGGACCAGAACATTAATGGATATTGGACCAGAACGTTGGGATCGATCCAAAAATCGGTCTCAATGTTCTGTCCAAGTAGGATATTGGACCAGAACGTTAATGGATATTGGTTCAAAACGTTGGGATCGATCCAAAAACCGGTCCCACTGTTCCGTGCAAGTAGACTTTTTCGGCAATATGAATCCCTAGAAAATGTATGTGAGGGTTGTCATCATTTCATTGAATGACTTTTGATTCTTTCCTTTGGCTTTCTGCTTGATGTGATAGGCCATCCATCCTCTGCCCCTCCACTGTGAAAAAGTAGTTAGACGTGACATAGCATTTAGGTGGGCCGTAGTAAATTCAATGCAGCATAAAGGATCCACATTTTAGGACATCATCCGTACGCTAGTTGTTGATGTATTATATATATGCAAAAAGGATCCACATTTTAGGATATCATCCGTACGTTAGTTGTTGATGTATTATATATATTAAAATAAAATAAATTTCAAGTGCATCTATTTCTTACCATAGGATGAAGGATATTTCCATAATTAAAAATTTTTAAATAAAAAAGGTACTTTTCAAGTACATAGGGTGAAAGATAAGTGCTTGACTTTATGTGTAAAAAGAAAAGTATCCCTCACCCTATGATGAGGGATAGATGCACTTGAAACTTCTCCATTAAAATAAAGGGGAGGTAGGCTTTCAGGGTGCCACCTCACTCCCGAAAAGTCTCTTCATTTATATAAATATAAAAGAGAAAAACATAAACCTTAATAAAATTCTTTAAATCTCCTCCATTGAAGTCTCAATCCATACAGATTTCCTTAAATCTCTTCCTTCAATTCTAAGTTTAGTTTAATACAATTTCTAATCTCATTCCATCTCATATCATTGTTGTTCTAATCTTAAAACTGTCAAATTCCAATGCTCTTCAATCCGCTGGGTAGTTGGTTAAACAGAACCTGAAATAACTTTTTTGAAATTTGAATTCTTCGTAAGATGACAGGAGAGAGGAAACTTCAATCAACTCCTATCCTTTTCATGACCGACTTTATCCTTGGGAGATGTCTGAACCCAATTTCTTCAAAACAACTCAACTTTTTGTGCTTGCAGTGAGTTGTAACATGTGTCCATAATGAGCAGTCAGGAGCAACATGTGACCATAGGCGACATATTAATGCTTGGTAAGTATGCATTTGCTCGTAGGCATAGGGACTACAGTGTCATTATATTAGACATTGATGGATGAGTCCTGGGAGAAAGTGTACAATCATAATGTATCATAATGTGCAAATGGGTGGTCCCGATCGATTTAGAGGAGAAACCATCAACCAAACTGGATCCATCAGTTTTCTATTTTTACAAACCAAATTGAACCGCCCATGTGTTCAAACTAAACCGAAAGGAACCGGTTTGTTTCAGTTCGGTTAGAATTTTTTTGTTTTTATTTTACTTTATTTTTTTTCACAAAAAAATGACAGTTCAATTTGTGAGAGCCGTTGGACTCTAAGTAATTGAATGAGAGTTCAAGTTTTCTTCAATCAATTTTTCATATTCCTTTATATATTTAAAAAAAATATATGTATTTATATAATTGGTTCAGTTTGAGCACCTTCAAACCGAAAACCAAAAACCGAACCGAACGGTTTGAACGAAATTCGAACCGTGACCGAACCAAGCTACTACAAAACCGATCTGGTTTGGATCGGTCCGGATCGGTTTAGCGATTTTTTTTTCTTTTTTTTTTTTCACCCCTAATCCTTTTACAAAAAAATATATATATATATATATATATCAACAATCATATTGTAGTTTTTACAAAAAAAATAAAAAATAATAATAATAATAATAATGATTGGACTTACCTATAAATTTCTGCCCATTCAGACCGTATCATTTCTTATTTATCAAGTGCAGTGTCTTTAAGCCTGATAAGTCACTTTTTATTGGACTCGACTTTAATGACACAAATTTTCTACCCGTGAGAAACTCCTACTAATAATTTGCAACACATTTTTTTACTGGTAGCATCATTTTTACTTGTTTCTTTTTTTGGTACATTCTATTTGTAGAAAATGAATCAACCATATTTACTATTGACCTTATCCTACAACTTACGACTCTTCGAGCTGAAGTCAAGGTAGCAAAAATACCATTTACTGGCTTGGAGTGCACCTATATATATCCCTATGAGCAATCAACCAGCATCACACTAAACGCTTTTGAGGTAATGGACATTTGCTTTGGTCAACTAATGAAATTAATTGATACAGAATTCTTAGCCCTGAGATTACTGAAGTAGTGAGTATGTTGTTTCGTTAAAGTTTGAAAATCCTTCTGTTACAGTCTTAGTATGAGTATTCTCTATCTAACTTATATTTTAATACAGAAGCATATATAGCCGAACTATCAAAATAGATTTGAAGTGAATAAAATGGAATTCTTAGCCTTGAGATAAATATCAGAATGGCCATAGTTGCATTCAGGTTTTTTTTTTTTTTTTTTTTTCTATTAACATGATAAGTTAGGAATAATTTATGCTTCATCATCCCATGCTGTGTTCTTTGTTTTCTTGGGATTTGAAAACTCACCAGAACAATTCCTTATTTTATTAATGGTCATTTCTCTTCTGGAACTGTTTTCTGTGTTATTTGTTCCTCTGGTTTGTTATTATGGTATGATAGCGATGTGCAGCTATAATTGTGCCCCCGTGTATATATAATACTCTACATTTCTATTAAATTTATTTTTTTTCATAACTTTTTTTATATATATTCTCATTTCTTGGTCCCGGGCTAAGCACGGGCCTTTATTGCATGCTTTAGGTTCATCCAACAATCCCTCCTCACTAACACATGGAATACTTGTACATGCATTTTGAATCTCCAAATCTTGCTTATAATATCTCTTTGAATTCTTAACATCTTTCCAAAACTCTCTCTCTAAGATTCTCTTCTTAATAGTAGGAAAAATTATCATCTAAATAGAGCACAAAAACAGAATCTGGGATTTAGATATATAGATGATCTTATAGTGATCTCATCCGTCCATAAAAAAGAGTGCAAGGCTATTTGGACCGTCCAGTACTTTCAATTCCAATATGAGGCTAACCCACCTTCTATAACTTTCTATTTTCATTCTAATCATATGCTTTACCCATGATCAATCTAAAGTTGGGCCTCCCTCAAAGGTGAAGTTTGGTACAAAGCTAATCCAAGGGGTCACAGTTTATAGAAATGGACTTATAGAAACGTGAGGCATGCCCTTAGGTGAGTAAAGTGATGGATTTGGATGTGATAAGGGGCAGGCTTAACATGATAGGGATAGAATGATCCTAACTCTTTTATTTATTTATTTCTTTTAGTGCCCTAGCTTAGGCAGCTAGGGCCCAATAGATTTCATACAAGTGGGAATAGAAAGCCCACATAAGTGTGAAGAGTAGCCCACACATGTGCAAAGAGTAACATTCTTGAGAATCGACACCTGTGTAGCCCGGTGATAATAAGTGTCCCAACTCTTAATTTAAGATTTTCTTTCAAAGATTAAAAAAAAAAAAAAAAAATCTTAATTTAATGGCTTCACACTCAATTTAATGGCTTTAAATAGTACAAAGATCTTGTGATTAGATCCGATGGTGGATAATTATCACATCAATGTGGTGTAGGTATGTGGGGCTAGATTGAATGGGTCTTAGGTGAGTCATTCTTTGACAAAAGGAGCATAAAATTAAGGGGGTGTTTTGAGAACCACGTCTTACGCGGCATTTCTCACAACACCCCTCTTTTCTTGTATGTGCGACTCTCTATTACATCATATATGTGAGTTAGTCCTCTTTGCATGTATGAGATTCTATTGTTTTACATGTGCGAGTTGTTCGCCCTTTGCATGTACCAGTTTCTATTTCCATTGCCTCCCGTGTGCCTCTCAAGGACTCAATCCCTTAGCTGGATACCTATATATAAATATAGATATATATATATATATATATATATGAATGTTTATGCGCATCCATTTCTCACCATGGGGTGAGGAATACTTATATGATTTTACCCCTTTGAACATGAATGTTACTCTTCTGCTACATGACTTTCCTTTTTCTGCACAGGAATATATTTTCAATTAGTGAGGGATGGATGCATATGAACACTTCTCATATGGGAAAATGCTCTTGTGAGAGCTAGCTCTCACCTTCTATTACGGTGAGATACACCATGATGGGGCCCACCCACCTATCACCAATCTGAATCATCAGAATGGAATGGACGGTTGGATCTAGAGTCAAAAATTTTTTTCTCTTTAATATAAGGCACTAAACTTATGTGCTACAGATCAAGAGGTTAGAGGCATATGATTGGCAAATAATGATATGACTCTTTATCACTTTTTATCTTAAATCAATTTTCTTTAACTTAACTAATTTATTACCAAACACCAAGGCTACATAAAGAGATTTTGCTTTTGTTTACCAAGACTAAAAGAGATTTTTTTTTTTCCAAACTTCTATCACAATCAGGAATCGATGCTTGTTTTCTATAAATGAGTAAATAATACCAAATACATGCATCTGACAAGACCGAACGTCTTTTCTTCCTGTTTAGTGACCAAGCAAAAAAAATCCTCTACCTTATCCATTTTGTATTTTAGTTGGTCCACAGGAAAAGATGTTCCCCATCATTGTTTCACCACATCTTAATGGCCCAAACAATGACTCGCTTGGCCCGGATTTGGTTTCACCCTTTTTCAATTTGGGAGGTTGGGTTGGAGTCAGTCTTTTTTATTTATTATTATTCTGGTTGATTGGGTTAGAAGTATAAGTTGAGACTACTACTTTACCTTCCAACTTGATTCATTGCACTCTTCACTGGTCATGAACCCAACCTGATAGTTCCAGTACATGATTAGTTTAGGTAGACTAAATGGTTAAGCTCAAGTGAGACATCCAAATTAATGTTCAAAAATCAGCTGTCCAATTAGATGCCAATCATCATATTAGTAAAAAAAACAGTATGAATCAGTAAAAACCAGAATTGAACCAGTTGAAGTCACTGTTAATTAGTTTTAAACAGTTTTTTCTTTCTTCTTTTATCATTTTTACAACATGGTTGAACTGGGTTAAACCGGGTGGCTGAACCGTTTTGGACCAAACTGTCCATTCCACTGGTTCACCATCTGGTCTGACTTTTAGAACACTATGAACATATACACCCACCAAAGCAATGAACCAGAACTCCAATGGGTTTGAAATCTTCGGCATGATCAATTCAGCAGTCAACCCAACTCCAATGGGTTTGACATCTTCAGCATGATCAATTCAGCAATCAACTCAACTCCAATAGGTTTGAAATCCAAATGACAGTACATGAAAAAAAAAAAAAAAAAGAGTGTACTTTCAATGAGTTGAATCTTATTAAGCCTAAACAAAGGAAACGTTGGTTACTCCGTACATCAAGCCAGAAGAAATATTGTAGTTTTCGTGCTGCTTTTGTGGCACCGCACGTGTTTTCCAAAGTGTCAAATCCATCTTGGAATCATCTACATTTTGGTATTGTGAAACGGAGATCACTGAAGAAGGGATACCTGCTGTGAGAAGGAGGTAAAAAGGAGGAGTGGATGGAAAAAAAAAAAAGAGGAAAAAATGGAGGGAATATTGAAAATATTGAAATTAAGGGTATTTGGGGGGGGGGGGGTGGTTAGGGATAAAATTTTGAATTTTGCTTTTAAAATTTTTCCTTCAAAACAGGGGGAAAATATGGGAAATTTTTATCAAATTACTGAACAGCCCTTTTGTTTGTGAAATATAATTTTAAATCTTTTACAAAAATAAGGATAAAATGATAATTGTATCTCTACCTCACAAACAAATAAAATTATACTTTTTTACTTTTCTTTTCTTACTTTTTCACTATCCAAATAAGAGGAGGAAAAATTTTCCTTTCCACTCAAATTTTTCCTCCCTCTCAGATTTTTCCTCGCCTCCCCTCCCCCTTCCAAAACATAGTGTAAAAGTTTGCATTGGACCACTCATCAACACACTAAACACGTGCGTCCCCTATTTGAAAGAAACAAAAAATCCACAGCTCAATTGTGAGCCACAGAGTATAGGTGACTGCAATAATGTGTTATGGATATGTACTATGATCTAACATGCCAAAACAGTATAAAGCCTCACCCCCACCGCACATGTACCACCCACCTAGTTTTGGAAATTAAATAACACTTTCCAAGATCTTGAAGAAGAGATGGAGCCAGTTCATGATTCAGGTCGCAACAACTCGATACAAGGTAATGATCAACAATAAACAACAAAAATAATAATATATAGCAAGTGTTCTCATATCTGTGTGTAAGTAGCCCTTTCTGATGAGAATCTATTCTCTTATGCTGATAAAGAGTGTGACTTAGATATACAAACATGAGTATTTGACTTGTATGTTTCATGTAATCATTTGCATGAATAATGTGAAAATAATAGATGGGGTGGAGTCCATTGTGGGAGAAAATCACTGTGAGAAAGAGAAATGGCATGACATGTTACCAGATGAAGAAGATATGATATGCAGGCTTCATCGTCTGCTCGGAGACAGGTAAATCTAAACCAGAATCTTGTATTTAAAATCTCCAATATGCATTACCAGTTTATAAATCTAAACCTGGATCTTCAATTTGAAATCTACTTTGCACCACTAGTGTAGATTTTGCTTAAAGATTTAAGTTTTTGTTGACAGCATGTCTGAGAAGAGAAATATTTGCAGGTTAAATTAAACTTAATTCACTCACACCAACCAAACACCAAGATCTCACCTGCCTGGATAGCCAGCTGTTTAATCCGTCAAGCATTATCAAAATTGAATGCCAAGCACATGCCCATGAAAAAAAAAAAAAGAAAACACTGAGCTGGTTGGTTTTCTAGGAGATGTGTTAGTTTCAAGTTTTTGAGTAAAAGAGGAGGACACTGTAAAAACCTGTTCCACTTTAATTAATATGAGCTATGTTTTAATGAGAGAAGTATAAGTCACAAAGGCCACTCCTTATATATAGATATGATAAGGCTTAAATGGTGGTGATATATATTTGCATCAGATATGTAGGCACTTGATCATGCTAACACAGATTGGACTGGTCAATGGAGTACACACACATGGTTTTGTTAGTTATTTATTAACTTCTGTTTCTTTATCTAAGATTTTGGATTTCTCAGGTGGGAATTGATATCAGGAAGGATCCCAAATAGGACAGCTGAAGAGGTGGAGAGATACTGGAGAAAGAAAGAAAGTAAGATGTTAGAGAATAAGGTCTTCAAACCTGTTTGTGTGAGGGCAAAGCCTACTCTGAAACTAGCAATGTTGTCTTAATCAATGTTAAAAGGAAGGCAGTGTAGGGCCACTTGAGTATTCATGAATGGAATTGTAGGAGATTTTATTTTTAAATGTTGACTTTCCTTTGGGATTAGCAATAATTTCATTTCATATCCCCACTTTCCCTACTCCTCCAACTCGGCCGCCCTCTAACACCCCAACACATTACACATGCTTACAAATTCTTGGGCACATGTTAAGCTTGTAGGTGTTTTGACTATATATAGGTTTAAGTAAAGTAGAAAATTAATAGTCACAAAGCTAGCTATGGCTTAGATATATGGACAAAGCTATGATGATGATGATTCATGACGGTAATTCCATATAAAGAGAAATGCTTCCATAAATGAGAATATCAAATGATTTTCTTTTCATGCAAGTGAAAAGAGGGGCAATATGGACAACTCACAAGCAACAAACAACTTGATAGCCATTATTATTTAAGCTTTATCCCATCTATCTGAAATTGGCTATTGAGCATATAAACAAATGACTCTTGGTGTAGTTTGTCACTTTACTAGTATAGAAAAACTCCAGTAAAGTCTCTATTTTTGAGAAAAAATGTTACATTAAAAGTATTTTAATTTAAAACTCCTTTCATTTTTTTTTTTTAAATGTAAAAAAAGCAACCACTTTTATCTAAAAAAAAAAAAAAACCTCCACTTTTTTATACAAAAAGTCAAAAAAAAAAATTCATAACAAATAACTAAAAACAAAATACTCTCATAACCGAATTATATTTTATTCTTTTTTCAAAATTAACTTTACTTCACTTGTCTCTATTAATAGAGTTGCCAAAATGACCCTAAGTGAGTTAATTGTTATTTGAAACGGATCAACACACATTAAATTAGATCTACATAATGGGACAAATTTGAATAACTCACTTTAATTTTTAATGAAAGGATATACTGACCCACGATATAGATCGACTTGCACTAATCCCTAGATGAGTGTCTCTCTTTTAACTGGGGGATTTACAACACTCCTCTGTACTTTCTTTTTATGTGATAATGGTGGAGCAATCGGGGTATCAGTAGAAACAGGAACTGTAGCCTCTAACCCCTAAAACCCATTATATATCTTTTCTTAGACAACAGCCTTTTCATCATTTCGTCATTGAGACTTAGTTAGAGGAGGCTTTAGATTCCTCTTAGCAATAGGAGACTCTTACTAGATTAACCACTTTCTTTAATTAATAAAGATACTCCAATGAGAAGTCTTAAACAATTGAGTCTTAAGTGGGTTGATCGTGCAAATGGGGTCCACCATTTGTGCCTGTGGTCATTGGGCCTCAACTATAACCCAATTATTCTAACATTATTTACATATGTAAATGAGTTCGAACAAACCACTTCTAAGGATATAAGGATATGGAAAGAGAGACGGAAAAAATAGCTTCTGTAGTCACAGACTTTCATCCATTCAAGGTGTGCCATAAGTATCTTTTGTGTAGCTTAAAGCACGCCTGGAACACACTTCAATAATTAGGTGGCATACACACATCATATATTTGGGAATAAGAAAATTGTGTTCCTTAAGTTTATGCTTTGGATAATTTGAGTTGAAACTTATAATGTTTGATACTCACATTCTGGGTAAGTTTTGGTTAATTGTTGTGATCCTTGCCGTGGGATAAATATCAGATTCCTCAATTATATGTATGGTGTTTTCGAACTATGTTTTAAAACTCTAACTCGAGGGTTGCTTCTTGTTTGAGTTGACTCGGTAGAGCCGCATGGGACTTGGCTCTCTCAAAACAACTTCTTTGATAATATTAAAAGCAGAAGGAAGTGAGATGGTTTCATGCTGGAATGCACATATATGTGCCTATAAAGAAATTGGATTGATCATAGATGCACCCTCTTGGTACAAATTGAAAATAAAGGTTTTCTAAAGTGGGTGCTCTAGGGAATTGGTCTTGATTAACAATTTTGACATTCTGGGCACATAATTTTTATCTCAATGGGCCCATATAAAAAAATCCAAAGCTCTCAAAAACACTGTACCATCTTTCACTATTCACTCCAACCCGCTGCCACTGTCAAATTGATCATGTTGTAAAACACATAATTATAAGAAAACGAAAGGCTGAATTTTTTCACATAATCAATCTAGTGGCAGATTAAGTCCAATCTGATGGTGGATCAGTGATTTTTATGGGTGTTCAGCTTTGATAGGTGACCCCCACTACCATCTTGGGGAATTGAATTCTGTCCCTTTAGTCCAACTACCATCTTCGGAGTGTAGGGCATAGAAAATAAATATGAGGGTTGGGTGATCATTCATTGAAAGACTTTTGAATCTTCCTGTCCTTTTACTCTAGAAAAAGAAGTTAGGATATTTGTGGCGTCTCATTTGATGTGTGCAGCTGCTTGGGACATTATTGAATGAGGCACGAAGGAACCACCCAATAAGTGGTGATAGATAATATCCACATTGTATGTTTCAACCATGTCAATCATTTCAACATTTACAGATGGTATTGCCAGGAATTGTTTCCGGTGATTTGAGGAATCTACATTAGTCTGTTTACTAGGTTGTCGCTTTAGTTCGCGAAGAGACATTACAGAGTTTTCCAAGGCGAAAAAACTACTTGTCCCGGGTTCTGGACAGAACCCGGGACAGCTAGCAGGGCTCTTTCCAAGGAGAGGCACAGCAGCGAGGTTAGAGTGATGATTGAGATATAGTCACATGGAAGTTTTATATCAGATCTTTTGGCTAAGATCAGATCTTTGTTATACAGTTCTAAATTTTAAAAATAATTAATATCAATAACCAACATTCACTCCAACAGAGATACGAAAACAAGGATATACGTGAAAATCCTACTCGAAGAAAAAAAGCCCATAGATCTTGAAACCCTATTAAGAGGAAAGCCAAACAGTGTAAATTTAAGATTATAAGAATCACTTACAACCCTTTCCCACCCTTCCCCAATTGCATCTCAACTTGAAGGGACTGTAAATCTTCTCGCAAAACTTAAAGGGACTGTAAATATAAGATTACAAGAATCACTTACAATCATTCCCCAATTGCATCTCAACTTAAAGGGACTGCAAATCTTCTCGCAAGCCACTCGCCGTTCACCTTCAACCACGCTTGAATCAATAGTCTACTGCGTCGAAGCCTCTTTGAGACAAATCCACGAATGGAAGGAGGATGATTGAATATCTAGAGCATAGATCTTTAGTTCTTCAATGGTGGAGGCTGAAAAAAGATATTTTTATGGGTCCGCGATTTCTAGATTGGTCTATTCAAGCAATTAACCCAAAAAGTGTACAAAAATTAACAATAAGCAGCGGAAATAAAATCAACAAGCACACACACCACAAGAACACCAAATTTAAGGTGAAAAACCCTAACCGGGTGAAAAACCATCGATCCGAACTGGATCAAATCAAACACTATGAATCTCGCAATTATAAGAAACTCAGATTTCTTCCCCAGATATCCCCTACCCAATGACTGAAGTTACCTTGTGTCGCTTCACGCTTCAACGACTTCACACCGTTGATTGTAACAGATCCAATCTAGCGCTTGACTCCTCAAGTCTTCTCGAAAGAAGATAATCTTCTACAAAGGATGCAGAAGAACTGACTATAGAGAACTTGGCAGCACAACTTCATAAAAACTCTAGAGAATAATTCTCTCAATAATAATCTCTAACTCAGAACTTTGAGAGGTGATGTGTGTTTTTGGAATAGCTCTTGAGTCCTTTGAATAGCCCTTGGGACGTGTTTAAAGTTGTCTAACTTGATTATGACTAAAACAAGCAGTTTGAGTATAATTAGAAAAACAACTTCTAATTCCATCCAACTCTTTGCGCCTTGTCCGCTCGAGTGGACCCACCATCCGCTCGAGTGGACGATGTTCTGTTTCAGCGCTGGGCATTCTGACTCTGTTCGCTCGAGCGAATGTAGTGGTCGCTCGAGCGGACCCCTTTCTGAATTGATCCGGAAATTCAGCATATATTCTCCAGCAGAAAATTTCTAATTCTTTCAGACTATCTTCTTCTAAGTCCTTCCAAACTACTAACTTCAGAGTCTTTTTCTAAATAAAAAATACAACTCAAAAGACCCAGAATTTTGTCCAACCCATGAAATAGCCAATACTCAAAATCCTAACAGAGGTTCTAGATCTGATGAAAAAAAATCTCTCTTTCGGATTTCTTGGATTTTTGTCTCAGAGAGACCATGTTTACGGCTGAGAAAAAGATGAATATATATTCCTTATGTCAGGTGGCACAAGAAAAAAGTCATGTTTTCACGCAAGACGGATTGAAAATCTCCGCTCCTCGTTCGGCAGACACCCCGTTCGAATGCACATTGTCTTTGGTTTTTTACTTGCGAATTTTCAGCTTTCTCGGCCTCCATTCGAACGGATGACATTTTTCGTAATTATTTTAAAAGCTTTACGAGGCCATAACTTTGTTGTTTTAGCTCCAATTGACGCGATCTTGAGTTGTACTGATTTCTACTTGAAAAGACCATTCCGATGGTACGTTGATTAACGTGATTCAACAATCGGTCTAAGAGATATCACTATTTTCTCCAAACTCCTTCTTTCATGTGACCCCGATGAAGTACAAAGCAGTCCAATCTAAAAAGTGAAAAACTATACATAGTGTCAAACCTAACTTTTGTCCAATCCCATGAATATGCCAACAATCTAAAAACCTTACACATATAAGTCAATTTCATCTTTAAAAAAATTAGGTAAAGTTAGGCTGCATTTGCTTATAAGAGTAAGTTGGATTTTTTCAAGAAAAAATTGAAAGGGCACAAAAAAAATTAGATAATTTTTTTTTTCTAGATTTGCAAAAAAGTGCCCCTAATTTGGATGTTTGGATATTAATCGTAGTGCGTGCAGCCTTTTTTTTTTTTTTTCTGGGTAAGAAGGGTGTAGCTTTTTTATTATCTAAAATGAAGTGCATTATAATATAAAATAGAACTAAAAAAAAAAAAAAAAAAAAACCCCATCTACTTTCATTGGGAGGAGAAGTACAGTAAGAGGGATTGAAGGGAGACTCCCCTAAAAGGGGCATAAAATGTACTACACCAAGAAATGGAGATCCAAAGAGTACTCCTACCTACCTGTTTTCATTCCACGGAAACACCATACATTTCCATGGAAGCATTTGATCAGGAACCCATCCAAGCAGATCCAGGAATTTGCCCATATCTTCAATCTGAGTCTCTGGCAACTTCAGATGATTCATAGGTAATATATGTGATTTAACTCCCTATTCTAATTCTAATGATATGTTTCACCAATGATGAATCCAAAGTGGGGTCTACCTCAGTGGTGAAGTTTCCTACAAAGCTAATCCAAGGGCTCGCAGTAAGAGTATTTTTTGAGTGGTATATTGAATTCATAGGTGGGCGTCACTGAATTGGACTTAGAGAATTATATATGTGAGTCATGCTTTTATAGAGAATCCATTTATATCATGATGGGCAAAAGGAACTACTAAGGCACCAACTCTTGTGGGTCTCAACTAAATGCTCAACAGTTAAAGGTGAGTGAGTATAGTGATATATTTGGATATGAGTTTAATGGCTTTAATTAGTACAAATATTTTGTAATTAGATGTAAGAGTCTTATTTGCATATACCCCTCTAATGTTTTTAGGATTTGTAGATAGATTTATGGGGTTTTAGTATTTGCAAATCCTAAAAACAGTAGAAGGGTATACACATAAAAAAAAAAAAAAAAAAAGAAGCTCTCGATCCAATGGTGGATGATTATTACATCAATGAGTGGTAATGTGGTATTTACGGCGTCATACAAGTTTCAATGACAACATAAAAAGATAAAAAATTTCAAAAAAGTATAACTTTTCGCTCATTTCCAAAATAGTAATGAGGATTTGAACATTTCAAAAAAGTATAAGGTCATGTTTGGTAACCAAATCTTTAGAGAAAAAATTTTCGGTTTCCCTCATATTGTAGTAAATTCATGTTTGACAGTTGTAAATTCCCAAAGATTTGGACAAATGAAAATCTTTATTTGTTAGGATTTTCAAATCCGACCACCGCCAATAAGATTTGAATATCCTCACTTTAATGGATTTGCACACCCAACCCTATTTTTTTTAGCTATATGCATTACTACACACCAATATCAATGTGAAATCCCCAACCGTACAATTCCCCAGCGAGGAATCTTTGTTTCAGTGGTAGTGAAGAATAATCAAATCTATGGATTCATCCCCTATTACCAAACATGCTCTTAAACGTTTTTCATATTCCTTTCAATCAAGTCATCTCCATCAAAAAAAAAAAAAAAAAAGGTAAAAATGACAAAAATACCCTTATGAGAAGTTTTCGCCTATCTTAATCTTCCTTCTTCACCAAAACCAACTAAAAAATGACTTTGCGGGCCCTTATTGATCAAATGTTGATGATGAATGTTAATGGAGGAATACCTTCTTTGTTCAGTCACCTAGGCGAATGCCAAAATTGCTTTGGGGCTTCTTTCCCTAAGTTCTCATGTGACCCAAGTCCTCATAACCATTTAATGAAGTCAACTTTTTTGTCATTTTGGGATCCATATGAACTCTTCTTTTTTTAACCATTTATACACAAAGGTTGTTGAAGTGGGCCCCACTAATTAATGAGAGAGATACGTTTAGATGAGCAGAGATTTTATCCAGAAAGACAGAGTAAATATGTAATGAAGTCAACTTTTTTGTCATTTTGGGATCCATGTGAACTCTTCTTTTTTAACCATTTATAGACAAAGGTTGTTGAAGTGGGCCCCACTAATTAATGAGAGAGATACGTTTAGATGAGCAGAGATTTTATCCAGAAAGACAAAGTAAATATCAAAAAAGTCTATTTGGATAAATTTTTTGGATAGGATTTTGGACAAACCCTATGATATGCCTTGAATATCCCCTATGATATTCAAGGTATACCATAAGGTTTGTCCAAAATCCTGTCCAAAAAGTTTGTCCTTGAATATCCCCTATGATATTCAAGGCATACCATAAGGTTTGTCCAAAATCCTGTCCAAAAAGTTTGTCCAAGTAGCACTACTCAGTAAATATAGGGTGGTATAACTATTGAAGTCGCCTAAAACTTGATAATATTTTATATGTCATTATCAAAGATAAAAGGGACCTTGACCGTACTAATGCCCTTAGATATGACATTTGAAGTTTAAATATTAAAGGCCTACTTATTTACCAGTTGGAATTCATGGTTGGAGAAATTTAAGTTCTCTAAAAGTTATCCTCTCGAGGGGAAATTCTAAATCCTTCTTCTTGGTGTAGCTTTTGAAATTCTAAATCCCTCTTCATTAAAGAAATATAAGTTCAATTTAAGTGGCTGAAATTTGAAATTATAATGAAAGAAACAAAAGCAATTTAAATACAAGAACAAGATGTCTCATCATGTTAAAAAAAAAGCCCTAACAAATTAAATTCTTGTTAGGAATTTTGATAAGGAAACAGATCTTAAGTGGAGTCATTTAGTAGAATAATAATATTGTATTACATAATTTTAAAAGGGAGGTGCTCTTGTGAGAGATACTCTCACGTTACTATGAGAGATAAAAGTGGGGGCCCTCACATTTAAGTTGTTGGCATTGGATATGGATGTGAGGGCCCCTACCTTATCACTCATAGTAGGGGTATAACGGCTCGGTTAACCGGTCAATTTGGGAAAACCGTTAACCGAACCGTAACCGCGGCTTTCTGTCTTTTAAAACAGTAACCGTAACCGTATCCACAAAAACCGTGGAAAACCGTAACCGCGGTTAACCGTATTAAACGGTTCGGTTACGGTTAATAACCGTGGAATGCCTTCCTCACATAAGGGGATAAATGTGAATGATTGAAGGTAAAATGACACATAAGGAGCAATTGAATAAGGTAAGAAATATTTTATTCAGCCCCCTTATTTTTTCTTTTATTTGTAAACAGTATGGTTAACCGAACCGTATCATACGGTTTGGTTCGGTTAATAACTGTGAATCATTACGGAAAATCGTAATCGAATCGAACCGTGCGGTTTTTAGATTTCATTAACCGTAACTGAACCATGAAATATGGTTATTAACCGCGGTTCGATTCAATTCGGTTTGGTTCGATTAAATGATTTTTTGATTTTTTTTTACACCCCTTCCTCACAGTAACATGAGAAAATCTTTCCTATGAGCATCTTCTATCTTAAAATATCTAAAACATGGCACGAATAATTTTGTGACGGTAAAAAATATTTTACCTATGAGATTTAAGACTACTCTTAGGGCAAAGTACCAAGCCATAAAGCACAACTCCCAAAATCAATTGCGTGGGGTTGGCGAAACTTTTTCTTTTGTACTGTGAAAACAGAGATCACGTGTTGGCGAAGAGGAATCCCAATAGGAAGAAGGAGTACGTACCTTGCTTGTTCATGCCACACTTTTTCTGTCGAGGATATATATGGAAAAAGTCTTAATGTCTCGAACATTGGACCGGTTCTTGGACCGATTTCAATATTCGGGGCTATTATTATTCATGACGGTTTTTGAATCGATTTCAATGTTCGGGACCATTATCATTCATGATAATGGTCCCGAACATTGGGATCGGTCCAACAACTGGTCCCAATGTTCGAGACATATAGCAAGGTTGGTATGTATATCATCAGCGCAGCAAAAAGTTGATTCCCCATCCCATATGACACTGTTTTGTGAGATGATGTGTGATGGTGATAGATGGCCCACCCAAATGTATGAAAATGCGCACAAAGCTAATATGAACAGTTGGTGTGTGAATTCACATCATACCATAACTGCCGGGGTAGTTTTCACCTCACCATCTAGGGTTTATTTAGAACTTTAGATACAAGCTAACAAAAAAGTAAATAAGAAAAAAAAATCATCTAAATAAAATATGATGATAAAAATATATTTATATTAGAGGTATTCATATTATTATTTATTGCATTAAGTAAAATATCAATGCATACTAATTTTAACTTGGGATATATAGAGGCTAAACAAAATATTAATGGAGCATTTCTCCAGTATTGTTGTGAAAACTTCATTTCCATTGTTATACACATATCCTTAAAGGACTCCATATTTCTATATTTTACAAAAGTAAAACTAATATCATAAAAGTGATTCAAAACTTCAGTTGATGTTGTATAATATACCCCGAAAAAAAAAAAAAGATTACATCATAATTAAAAAAAAAAACTTCATAAAAATATCCTATGATTTCAAGAACTTGCCAATTTTCTTTACCTATAAAAATATCTGAATGTATTAAATGTAAAGAACGATATTGATTACTTATAGCTTTGTAATTGTAAGTCTCCCTTAACAATTGATAAGTAAAACTTTACCTATACGTTACGTCTGTTTGTATTTTCATGGGATTCTCATGGAGACTTGCACATATTTCCGTCCGATTTTGTTATAGTAGATGAAAAAATGCGACATACAATGTATTTAATCACTTTTATTATAGGCTTTATAAATCTTATTCCATCTTGTAAAATAATATTTAAGATGTGACATGCATGTCTATATTGTGAAAAATAATCCCATTTAAACTAAATTGGAGCGCAATTTTTAGTATTTCAATAGTGTTGTTGGAGCCTGCATTTTCTAAAGTTATAGAAACTATTTTTTTGTGATATTATATTCTCTGTTTTTTTTTTTTTTTTTTTTTCTAGGATTGTGGACACTATCCTAATGTCAGTACATGGGTATTCGAGTAAAGATATTGAAATCATTCCTTTCTACATAATCCAGTTCTAATCAATATAACGTACGCAGTTATTCAAATATACTAAACATTTTGTTTGGAGGTCCATAAACCTAATGTTAATCCTATTTTCTGAGTATATTTTGAAGAATTTTTTTTTTTTAAATTCTCTCTTTCTTTTGCAAACATTTTTACTACATCATTTCTGATAGTATTTCTAGAAATCTTTTTAAATAAGGGGTTCGTTCACAAATTCTTCTAAGGATTCATTCTCAACAATTAGAAATGTTAATTGGTTAATTAGAATAAACTTTAAAAGTTGGCATCTAGCATTAGAAAGATTATAATTAAAAACTCCTAAAGAATTTTGAGACAATAGAGTTTGCGTGCCACTACCCTTGCCATCGGATCGATATTCCCTCCTACATGTTTGGCCATACACACTTGAATGTGTCTATTAAGGTGGTCAGTGCTATCTCTTGACTCACAACTGTAACATTCTTTAGAGAAAATGCATTGGGATGGGTTGGGCAGCGGCGGTCCGGGTCGGGACAAGTTGACCGGTGTGTTGGGCCTGAGCGGCCCTGCCCATTTTACACCTCTAGGTTTGGGTTGGCGTTTATGCACTGGTTGATAAATGGGTTGAGTTCAAACCGAGCCCAACCCACTCATTCATGGCTGAAAGAATAGTCCTAGGCTCAGCTTCTTTGGCTGAAAAGGCCTTTAGGCCTCCCACTAAACCTTTCCATCTGAGGCTTTAAAAGTGGCATCACAAAATACACTAGCCAACTTATCTCCAGCCTCACTACAGAAACCTTGATAAGAGCTCGAATGATGCCTTGGTCCTTGGACCAGACTCCAATCTAAACCTATATATAAAAAAAAAAAAAAAAATGGGTCCAAGTCCTGGATCTATACCTACTTTTCAGGTCAGGTCCATCAGCTATTCTTGAGAGAGACTGGACCCATTCTAATCTCTACCCCTTTGATATTGTGAAACTCAAATTGAGCTTGAACTATCTGAAGAGCACTGCACTGGGCCAAAACTCTTGATCTAAACCCGACCGGTACCTCGCTCATTCTGCCCAATATTGAGAATGATCAGTTCCAGACTAAGAAGCTAAGAAGGTCTATTTCAACTGTTGTGAAGCAGGCTGGGTTAGCCCTGTGGGCGTTGTAATTGTGACAGACTACAACTGGTCCATCAACAATCATGGCTAAAAATAGGCCTACATCCGTTCTTCAACTGTTGTGAAGCAGGCTGGGTTAGCCCGGTGGGCGTGGTAATTGTGACAGACTACAACTGGTCCATCAACAATCATGGCTAAAAATAGGCCTACATCCATTCTAAGTGTTTCATCTTCAATCATCATGTCTGGGTCATCCCCGTGTGGGCCATGATTGACTGGAGTTGCTGATTTTGGGACCTGTATGAGTTTGAGAGAGGACTCAGGCCCGCATAGGGTGGTTGTTGTAGGGTTGTCAAAAGGGGCCATCCCGGTGGCTAGCAGGGCCTGGCCCAACATGGCCCGTAGGCACGGCTATGGGCCGTGCCATGCTTACCCACGGGTATTTTTTTCAAAAAATTCAAATGGGAAAAAAATAATTATGGTCCATGTGCCAATCAAAGCGTCCCACCAGTTTAACTCTGCTCATAACACAGGAGAAGAAATCCATCTTGAGCAATCTCTCTGGATTTAGTTGACTGGGCCTCACCAAGTAAAAGTCCTGACTCTTTTCACCTGGCAATTAGACTACATTTGCTGAAAGAGAAGCCATCTCGAAGGTAATTGACTTATTGCAGGCTCTCTCTTGGGTCCCAGCCCCTTAGCTGTGGTACAAAAGAAAAAAAATTTTTGAAAAAATTACCTTATGGACGTATGAAAACCCAACATTTACTGAAAACCTGATGAAAGAGTAAAATTTTCCTAATCAAAGATTGTACATAAAGAAAGTCGAAAGTAGGACAATTTTACCCTTATCATGCGATATCCTAGGAGTGTAGGATATCGCAGGATTTGACATCCCAGAATAGTAGGATATCGCACCGTTCGATATCCTAGTTGTAGGATATCGCACCATTACCTACTTCCATCCTAACTTATTTTTACACCACTAACCGAAAGAACTCCTTTTCTAAACTCATTTTTACACCACAAACTGAAAGAGCTCCATTTTTACGAATTGAAGAGCTCTGTATCCATCTTCTCCCTTTACCATTCCATCTTCTTTCATTCATATTTTATACATTTTATTCATCGGTATGTAGGACTATATAATTTCTGAATGTGTTAAAAAAACAGCCCATAAATGTAGTATGGACGAATTTGAGAGAAGGAAATGAATGAACAATTGATGTCGGTAGGAGATGAGAGTAGGAGTGGTTGGGAAAAGAGAAAGGAGTAATGGACGAAAATATCCTGCAAATTAGCAGGACGAAAATACCCCACGGTCTCGCTCTAGCGAGAATCTTGCTATAGCGAGACGAGAAATCACTCTTACTATAGCGAGACTACCTGCTGTCTCCTCCCACCACTGTTTATTCTCGCTATAGCAAGAAAAGGGTGGCTATAGCGAGACCACTCTCTGGGATTTTTACTTTTTATTTTGAGGCAAAGGTTAGGATTGGTGAAGACAACAAGACCACTAAGGAGCGTCCATCTGCTGAAGAACGGTCAAATCAGATCCTACACATGGAACGTGAACAAGGGTTTTTGTTGGCTGATGAAGCGATTGTTGCAATAAATAAAAGAAGATCTGCGGTTATTTCCGGCAACAGGTTGGATCAAACACTATTGCAGAGCGTTAGTGCTACAGGTGTCTTTCATGAACAAGAATCTATGGTGGCTGATGTGGAGTTTGATACATTAAAAAACGGGAGGTCTGTTGCCATTACCGAACGCACAGCAGATCTAGTGCAGAACGTCGGCGCAACAAGTGTACAGACCGTGCAGGCTGAGAGTGGCCCACATATGCAAATATCTTCCTGGCCTGCGATATCGAATCCTGCGATATCCTACATGCCTAGGATATCGCAGTATAAAAGGGTAAATTTGTCCATCTTTTAGACGTGTGCTGTGTACGATCTTCTCTTAAGAAAATAAAATTCTTTCATTTGTACTTGTATAAATATCGACTTTTCAGACATCATACTGTAAATTTCCCAAAAAAAATTGAAGGTAATTGACTAATTGTACTGGTACCTTGAACTTTGAACTTGACAAAGAAATGCGTGAAGGGGCGCCCCAAGACCCAAGTGCAGGGTAATATGGGCCAGACCGTACCTGTGTCGTGCTGTTCCCGTTGGCCTAGGAAACCAGACCCGCCCGGTCCGGACTGGATCGAGCTGCACCCGTGCCGACATCAACGTTTTGAGCCGGGCAATGGCACTTTGACTAACCGGCACATTTGAGTTGTTTTAGATAGAGGTGGCAAAACATGATCCGACCTGCTAAATCAATCCGACCCGACCCGCGTATTACCTGCTTAATCCGCTAAAGTATTCATGACCCGCAATTCAGTGGCTCGGGTTAGAGTTGACCTGCAGAACCCGCTTATTTAAGCTAAAATTGAATTTGATTGTTTTAATGCATATGCTAAAAAAGAATGAATGAACCTTGACCAATTCAACTCCACTCTTTTTATTAATGGAAAGTAAGGCAATGTGCATCAAATGATTGTTGAAATGAGATTAGACCAAATTTTAACTTAAAAGTTAGTTTTGGTCAGGCAGGGACCCGTAGTTGAGTCATTGATTCACTAGATGGATGTGGGTTATGCTAGTCGACCTGACTTGTATAACTCGCAATGGTTATGTGAGTTTAAGTGGGTCGGATCAGGTTGACCCGTGGTGGGTGCGAATTAAGGGTTTCCGACCTGTTTAATAAACGAGTCGGATATGGGTTAGGCTTTCCTAACCCGTTCAATAAATGGGTCCAACCAGTTTAGCACAACCGAACCCGATTGCCACCTCTAGTTTTAGGGTAATCATTCTTGAGGATGCAAATGAGTGGGAACTCACAAGTTCGCCCAGATAGGCCCCACGAACCTACATTGCTTGTCCTCTTTTGGTAGACCACGAACCTACTTCATTGGATACATTGCTTGTCCTCTTTTGGTGGAAATTGTTTACATTGCTTATCACGTGCAAACAAATCCTGATTTAGATATTGTGCCGTTTCCTGCTTTGGCTTCATTCAATCAAAGAGGATAAGGTGAATGTAATGAGGTTTTTATTTGGCTTCACTCAAAGAAGACTTTCTTATTGGAATATGTCATGTCACCAGCTCATGCTTCTCTCTTTTGTCCATATATGATTTTGTAACCTTCTTGAGAATGAGACCATCCTAAGAACTCATTTATCCTCTGTTTGTATTATAGTAATTGTGATGAGAATGAATAAGGTGTGGGTTGTTTTGGAGAATTTGTCTAATACTAATATTCAGGTGAATAACATAAAACAAAGTTATTACCACAAAATGAAATGAAATGAAATGAAAGAGATTATCACATGCTTAATATTAGAAATACATGAGTAGCCTGGTAAATTAGAAACTGAGTCATCCTTAGACAAAAAGGAGCCTTAACTAAGGGGTTGGTTTGGAGAATTTCTCTCTTTTTTTAAAAAAAAAACTTTTTTTTTCCTTACCATTTAAGTGAAATTCAACTCAAGATGCTCCTTTTGCTTGTATGAAATAAACACATCCACCAAACAGAAAATCTTCTCTAAACCAATATACAACCCTCTCCCTCATCCATTTTGTAATTTATTTAGGATGGTCCACAGGAAAAGATGCTCCCCACCATTGCCTGACCACATCCACATGGCTCTAACCTTATGGCTCGATTAACTTTCCTCTTCTTAGCTCATGCTTTTTGCTTTTTCAATCCACTGATTGTATCCATCAGTTGGTCTAGGACCACGGTTTGTATCCGGAGGTTGTAGGTTCGAAAGTCGAAACTGCACTACCACACTGGGCTATAAGGGACTTTACCCGGCTTCCCTCTGGGCCCGAGGAGATTAGTCAAGCCTAAGGGGTTGAGAACCCTCCAATAGCAAAAAAAAAAAAAAAAAAATAGAAACTCACTTATTGTATCCATACCAATTCAAACTTCCAAAGTGGCACATTGTGGCCAACACACATGCTTGAATGGTGTTAGTACCATAGTTTCACACACACGTCTAGGATCATCCTCAAACTGAACTATCACTCCTTGGGAAAAGGGTGAACAAGAATGGTAATAGAGGTGGGCCCCACCATGTGCGCGGTTCGCTCACTCCTGGACCCGTAGCCCAACCTAGCGGAAAAAAAAAGGAAAAAAAAAGGAGCCCTGCTGCTTGTCCCGAACATTGGGACCGATCCATGGACCGGTCCCAATGTTTGGGACCATTATCATCAATGATAATGGTCCCAATGATGATAATGGTCCCAAACATTGGGACCGGTCCATGGATCGGTCCCAATGTTCGGGACAAATAGACTTTTTCAAAAAAAAGTGGCACGTTTTGGACGCCATTTTTTTTTTTTATAGAGTTATGGGCGACAGCATGCCAAACCTATCCCCTAATTGAGGATATGGTTTGACCCTTTTTCAGGTTTGGAGGTTGTATTAGAGACCGGTTTGAGAGTTGAAACGACTGCTTTATCTTCCAACTTGAATCATTGCACTTCAACCTGACCTGATAATTCCTGAACATAAACAATTTTGTTTAGGTGGACTGAATGGTGAAATATAATTTTAAGGGATAGCTTTGTTAGTTTAGGACTACAGTTTGTACTCGGCTATTGTAGGTTCGAAACTGCATTACCACACAGGCTATAGGGGAGTTTACTCGGCTTCCTTTTGGAGCAGGAGGGATTAGTCCTACCCAAAAAATTGAGTACCCCACGATTGCGGAAAAAAATGAAAAAGTTGTTCTAAATCTCAAATGAGACCAGCGGGCATCCTCACCTGTGACCTGTCCCATAAGATGAACATCACCATATTGGTCAAAAACCAATATGAATCAGTCAAAATCAACAAAAACCAGCGCTGAACCAGTAAGTCATCATTAATTACTTTACAATATATTTTCTTCTTCTTCTATCATTTTTTGCATCACAGTTGAGCTGAGTTAAATCAGATTCCTGAGCTAGTTTGGACTGACCCACCCACTCCACAGATACACCCTCTTCTTCCCTTTTTTAAACACTAGGAAAAGATAGACACTACCCAAAATAGTAATTTCCCAACTCCAGTACATGTTCCTCACAGATGGTCAATTGACCAGTGAAGCCAACTCCAATGGCTTTGAAGACTTTGCAAGTGCCAAGACATAGAAAATCTCTACTTTATTAATGAGTTAGATAGATCTTCTTTTGCCAAAACTTAAATTAAATTTAAAAAAAAAAAACGTGTTAGATCTTAGAACAGGAAACTTGGGTGACACAACACAACAGCACATGAACTAGAACAGTACTTTTCATGCTGCTTTGCTTCCCTGGTATGGCTCCATCTTGCTCTGTAGTTTTTGCGCATAAATCACATCTCCCAAAATTACCTGCATGGGGTCATGGCTCATGAAGTACTTACTCTTTGGTATTGAGAAACAGAGATCAAGTGAAACCCAAAGGGAAGAAGGGATACCAGACCTGATCATGTACGACTGTCTGGCAGAGGGTACTCAGTTTACTGTGCAATGAATACTATAAATGAAAGGGGCAGCATTTGGACCACTCATCAATACAGTAAGAACAAAAAAAACCTCCCCTGCATCATGGCCAGAAGAAGGTGCCCCCCCGTCAGAAATTTTGAAAACCACCTTTCCATTATAATAATTTTATACTTTTTTGGCATTGGCCCTGAAGAATTTTTATGGTTTAACGAAGTAGCACCCCCTCCGAATGATTTTAAGATTTTATGCAGTGGCCCCAAGGGCAAATTTCCTGGTGAAAAAGTCTATTTGTCCCGAACATTGGGACCGATCCATGGACCGGTCCCAATGTTTGGGACCGGTCCATGGGATCGGTCCCAATGTTCGGGACAAGCAGCAGGGCTCTTTCCTGGTTCTGCCCTTCCTCACATGATACTCATTTGTGATATGATGTGAGATAGATGTGTGAAGTTGTGCATAAAGACAATCTGAACAGATGGTGACTGGTGAGTGAAAGTTTCCTATGCATACAATAACTAGAGAAATGCTACATGGCCTGAACATTTGGGACCGGTCTGTGGACCAGTCCCAATGTTCAGGCCATTGAGACTTTTTGCAATAACTATGGCCATGTGATCTAGGACCAACATATTTTAGCCATTGAAATGTTGGTGCTCATATCATTGACCCAACATGCATGGATCTATCTAGTGTCGCAGAATCAACAGTATAAATCATTAAATTTACATAACCAACAACATACAACTTGAAATAAATTTAGGCATACTCATTGTCGTGAAGATACACAAGATGGATGGCCTAGATCTATGATCAGGTGCTTGATCATGTAGGAAATTGTGTGGCCCGTATACCACAAGTCCCATGTCAGATCAAGCAAGGCTGATGCCAACAAAGAATACAATCCAACTTATTGTAAGACTTGATTCAGTCTCACTAATAAGACTTCCAATATGATTAGTGGATGTGACTTTCTTGGTGAAGAAGTTTCTATTACGTGTGACTCTTTGGGATTTGTCTTGATCCGCGGAGCTTCCCAATCGCCAGAATGTACATAGATCTCTAGCCACGTGTCGGAGTGTCCGTATCCAAATTCATCAGATCAGCCCGATTTACAAACTAGATGACGGATTTTTTAGTTTGGGTTTGATGCTAGATGAGGAACCGAGGCTTCATTTATATAATACCCAATGGGTTTCTTACCATCATAGAAATCCCGACTTAATTGGAAACTAACCTTGTATTAGGCAATGGAAATCCTTGAATGAGGGTAAATTCAATAAACCAAGGACCTTGCAAATTTCAAAAGGCAGAAATCATGGATTCATTGTAGGGCCTCCTCATATGAAATTCTAATGGAACCCCTTTGTGGTTGAGTTGCATTGGCATATTACTTTCACACACATGCCTAAAGAGATCGGACCTTAAACCATTGAACCCAACCCAACATGATAAAAAAAAAAAAAAAAAAAAAAAAAAAACCCAATAAGAAGCAAAGGGCATGTATCTTTACTAGAGCTCCCGACATGAATTTAGGATGTTGGGTTTTTGGAAAATTCAGACCGCATTTTAAAGTTAAAAAATATAGATATTTGAAAGAGACAAAAAAAACCTACGGCTCCATCGTGAGCCACACAGGTGACTGCCAGTGGTCAGCTCATCCACGGCTCAAACCCAAGTCCAAGTTGTACTGTGTTGTGGATATAGTGCAACATGCCGACTTCACCATCACCAACTACATTTGGAAAGTCTCACTTCCAAGATCAAGAGAAAAAGGATGGAGCCAGTCCATGATTTCGATCGCAACTCAATACAAGGTATAATGAATTACACTAAATAGAAACAAGAAGTGTTCTCAAACCTTTGTTTGTAGTAGTCTTTATGATGAGAATCCATCTTCTTATGCTCATAGAGAGAGTGATTTGGATGTCCAAACATGGATAGTTGACTTAAGTTTCCTGTATTCATTTGCATGAACAATGTGAAATTTATAGATGGGGTTGGGTCAGAAATGGTAGAAAATCAGTGTGAGAAAGAAAAATGGGATGACATGTTACCAGAGGAAGAAGATTTAATATGCAGGCTTCATCGTCTACTTGGAGACAGGTAAATCTAAACCAAAATCTTCTATTTAAAATCTCCATTGCTTAACCAGTGTAAAAATCTAAACCTGGATCTTCAAATTGAAATCTCCTGTGCACAACTGATGTAGAATTTGCTGACAGATTGTCTAAGTTAAACATTTAAGTTTTTGTTGACAGCACTGAGAAGAGGAGAAATAATTTTTTTCCCCCAGTTTAAACAACTTGTTCACTCACACCAACCAAACACAAAGATCTCATCTCACCTGGGTGGTTAGCCAATTTAACCCCTCCAGCATTACCTGAATACTAAGCATGCCGAGCTGATTGGTATTCTTGGAGATGGTGATTACATTGATGGCTTATTAGATAAGTTTTGTTCATCAAATTGTTTTCTCCACATACATTTGCACCCTTGTTGACGGTCATGTGTTATTTTTCATCATGTGTCAGTTTCAAGTTGTTGGGGGAAAGGAGGGTACTACATAAAACTTGCCACACTTCAATATGAGCTTATATTTTGAGAAGAGTGGAGAAGTATAACTCACAAAAGCGACTCAGATATGATAAGGCTTAAATTATGATCATATTTGCATAAGATATGCAGGCACTTGATCATGCTAACACAGATTGTACCCATCAAATGAAATATACATACATGATTTGTAAGTTATTTGTTTATGTAAGATTTTGGATTTTTCAGGTGGGAGTTGATATCAGGAAGGCTTCCAAATAGGACAGCTGAAGAGGTGGAGAGATACTGGAGAATGAAAGACAGTAAGAATTTAGAGAATAAGGTCTTGAGACCTGTTTGTGTTAGGGCAAAGCCATCTCTGAAGCTGGCGGAGATGTCTTAATGAGTGGAAGAAAAAGGCAGTGTTGGACCACTTTAGTATTTATGAATGAATTGCAGTGGATTTTATTGATGAACGTTGACCGTCATTTGAGATAAGCAGAAACTTCATTTATGTTACACTCCGACCCGAGTTAATCAAGATTAACTCTAATTAATCGAGATTAATGTGGATTAAATATGATTAATCAATTTAATGGTGATTAATGATTAAGATGGGTCAATTTAGTCTCAAATAAGTGAATTAGGTGTAATGGAAAGAGTTTGAAAGAGATTAACTCAGCAGAGTTGAGTTTAGACTCAAATTAGTGAAGTTGAGTACTTTTTCGTAAATATGAATTTTAGCGTATTTCATCGAATGTGGAGGAAGTTGATACCAACATGTATATCTCAATGAGTACAATAACTTTCATAATATACTCGTATTCATTTGACTTAAGATGAAGCAATTGAGTCTCAATTTGACTCAAATTAATAAGAAATCAAAGAAGAAGGGTTGATATGCAAAAGTGCATGTTATATGTGTCAAATGGACTCAGCTCCATGTCATTTAAGTGTTTCATTCGGGGCTTTCGTCGTCTCAGCAACAGAGAGAGAAAGGGAGAACAGTCTTTCTTCTTCATTTCCTTGTAGTTTCTTCATCAAAAGTGTTTTAAGAGATTAGATTGGTGTGGGAGTTAGAGTTGTCTTCATCATCTTCATCTCCTTGCTTGGCTTTCTTGGGGGTAAAGTTTGAAAGAAATTTTAAATTTCCTTTCCACAAGTTATCAAGTGAAGCTTGGAAAAGAGAGGTGTTTTTGTATTAAATTTCAAGTAAAGGCAAGTATAACAATTCTTTGTGATTGTGATGCTAATTTATGTAAGTTTCATTAGTTATTTGTAGTTGTGAGCTCAAATATGTTATGAAAGTGGAATTGATTTGTTTTGGATTATGGATTGATTAAACAATCATAGAATGGGTTATATGAGGTATAAAAGTGTTTTATGGTTTATAGATGATGATTAAAGGAGGGAACAGGAGGTTCCAGGTGTTATATGCAGGTTGTGAATGGTTTGAATGGAAGAAAGGAAGTGGGTTTTCAGTACAAGTACAGAACCCGAGTTCTGTTTCTGCAGTTCACGCGGTCGACCGAGCATTGGTGCGGTCGACCGAGCATGAAGAGGACAGGTTCTCTGGAACCTGACGAAAACACTGTTCCTCTTTTATTAGTTACAACTGCCGGTCGACCGAGCTCTGGCCGGGTCGACCGGGTACACTTGGGCAGGTCGACCTGCTTTGTCCAGGTTGACAGTGTGTGCAGCGCATGAGGTCGACCGGCCATGGGCTAGGTCGACCGAGCCAGCTGAAAATTCCTTTTTAAAAAGGGGTTTTTACTTATTTATTGATGAATTTAGGTGATGACCACTAGGTACTTATAATGATATCTAAACCTACATAAGTGTTAGCTAAGGTTATTTAAATGCACATATTCAATTAAGTAATGTCCTCCAAAGTAACACGTGCATTGACAACAAACGTTTCACTCATTTGTTTGGTTTAGATAATGTTTTAATAATTCTTTCGCTATATAATTGAATTGTTCGTTGAGTCTGGCACTACATAGTGATTTCTATAAGCTCTTTGGAGCTGTTACCGCTGCAGCAGATTATTTGGGAGTGTTCCGGAGCTCCGTGGTGATATCAGTTGTCCCTGGCCCGGTCACTGGTAAATCCCACAATATATGATTCCTTCCGTATGGAGGATGAGATTCCTTCCTTTTTAAGAAGATGTGATATGAATTGAAATACTATTGTAGGCTTGCCAACTATGAAAGACTCATATTGAATTAAATTAAATGGTAAATTGTATTAGTCTAACTTGGTTTAGACAAATGAAATGATGTGTTAGCATGTTAAATCAGATAATTGTTTATACATTGCTGAATTGTCAAATTCATAGTGTTATTGATGGCATTACAGGCAAAGCTGCCCATGCCGACTCTTCTAAGGCCTCAACGTCAACGGAGAAGACCACTCAGGTTCCTCCAGGAGGATTAGTAGAGTGGAAATGAAATGAAAACTTGAGAGGAAAGTTGGAATTAAATGAATTTGAACGTTTCACACTTTTGATCCTTGCATTGTATTTAAATATGCAAGTGATTAATGTTGTATGTGATGTAAATGAGTTTTTGTTTAAACATAAGCAATGTATAGTTGTTTATATTCCGCATAATATGTATTTGATATCTCTTGTGAATTTTATGGGTATTGGAATTCACGGGAGTAAGTATACGTCCCGATTCGGAATTATCTCAGATTTAATCGTAATCTTGGGCTCGGGTCGTGACATACTTATTGTATGGTATCAGAGAAAAGTGAAAGAATTAAAAAGAAATTTAAAACCTTTAGGAATTGTAAGAAAGCAGTGAGAAAACGTGAACGTACGAATTAAATCCTACCGTTTGGATTTATTGTTTATTGCTTTCACTATATGTGAATTGCTTTCACTGTTTATGATGTCTATGTGATGGAAGTATAAAGATGTATATCTTATCTTCCTGTGTTATTTTCAGAATGGCATCTGGTTCAGGAAGCGGAGGAAATGGGAATGATAACCCAGATTATGTGGTTAGTGGAAACGAAGGTCCTACACCCACTCCTCCTACTCCAAATAGTGATGCTAGATTTGCTGCTATCTTAGAGCAGATGGCTAAAAGCCATGAAGCGCAGTTGAATATGCAGATCCAAATCAATACTATGCTGCAAGTACAAGCACAGATGCAAGCTCAAATGCAAATTCCACTAGTGCCACCAATTCAACCACCACCTACTGTTGGTACTCAGGTGGTAGTGCAGTCGAAAGAGAAAGATCCTAATGTTCTGTATGAACAGTTTAGGAAGAGAGGAGCAACCGAGTTTTATGGTAAGGAAGATGCTTGAGTGGCTGATGAATGGATCCAACACACTGAAGATGTGTTTGACACCATTCTTTGCACTTCAAGACAAAAGGTGTTGCTTGCTTCTTCGATGCTACGGGATGTAGCAAAAGATTGGTGGAAATGTATTAAAGATACCATGCTTGAAACACCAATAGCCACTGTATGGGAAAATTTTAAGAAGCAATTTGAGAGGAACTTTGTTCCGGAACATGTGAGGCAGCGGAAAGAATCCGAATTTTTGAATTTGAAGCAAGGGCAAATGACTGTGACTGTGTATGTCCATACATTTATACAGTTGTCCAAATATGCTAAAGACCTGATTGATACAGAAGAGAAAAAGATCAAGAGGTTCGTAAATCGTTTGAACCCAGCTTATAAGAAGATGGTCTTGGCAAGTCAAATGCCTGTGCATTTTGATGATGCAGTTGACAGAGCATATACTGTTGAAGAGGTTCATCGTGAAGAACTAGAACTAAATGCTGGTTCTAAAAGAAGTAGTGGTCCTTGGTTCAAAAAGGGAGGCAAAGATGAGAACAAAAAGCAAAAGTCTGATGCTAAAGCTGAGGGTAAACCGGTTTGTGGGACGTGTGGAAAAGCTCACAAAACTGAAGTGTATTGGAGAAACACTGGAGCATGTTTAGCTTGTGGTTCAATGGAGCATAAAATGGCTCAATGTCCCAGAATTAAAAGAGATAACCAAACTCCTCAGCAACAGCCTCCTAAAGGACAAGCACCAGTTCCTACTCCTCCACAGCAGCGTCAGTGGCAGCAACGTCAGAGACAGCAGCAACCACGGCAACAGCAACAGCAGAATCGGCCTCAGGTTGCAAGGCAAGTCTATGCTGCTAATAGGGAACAAGCTGAAGCTGCTACTAATGTAGTGGAAGGTATAATTTATGTTGATAATAGACCTGCGGTTGCACTATTTGACCTTGGGTCTACTCATTCATTTGTTGCAGCTCCATTTGTTTGTGATATGCAAAAACAGATTAAACAGTTGTCGTATGATTTTACTGTCACTACTCCATTGGGAAGAAAAGTAGTGTGTGAATTGTATGTACCCCAATGTAGTGTTCAAATTGGAGAGGTGTCAATGCCAGCAGATCTAGTAGTGTTGGCTATGAATGATTTTGATGTTATTTTTTGTATGGATTGGCTTGCGAAGTACAGAGCTTGCTTGGACAGTTTTCGCAAAATCATCACTTTCAAGCTAGATGAAGCCAATACCAGTGTATTATTTGAAGGAACACAGAAGCAATTTGGTACAAGGCTTGTTTCAGCAATGAAAGCTGAACGAATGATGCGAAGTGGTTGTGAAAGCTACATCGCATTCATCACTGAAAAGAAGCCAAAGAAGGAATTAGAAAATATTCCTATTGTCTGTGAATTTCCAGATGTATTTTCGCAAGAAGTGCCAGGTCTACCTCCAGCAAGAGAAGTAGATTTTACTATAGAGCTTGTGCCAGGTTCTGCACCTATATCTCGGGCACCGTATAGAATGGCACCGTCAGAGTTACATGAATTGAAGAAACAAAAACAGGATTTGCTCGATAAAGGTTTTATTAAAACTAGTGTTTCGCCATGGGGAGCTCCTGTATTGTTTGTCAAGAAGAAGGATGACACCCTACGTATGTGTATTGATTATAGGCAGTTAAATCTGATAACAATCAAGAACAAGTATCCTTTGCCTAGAATTGATGAGTTGTTTGATCAACTCCAGGGTGCAGCGTATTTTTCTAAGATTGATCTCCGATCTAGATATCACCAGATTTGTGTTAGAGATCAAGATGTACAGAAAACGGCATTCAGAACTAGATATGGACATTATGAGTTTCTAGTTATGCCTTTTGGACTAACGAATGCACCTGAAGTGTTTATGGCTTTGATGAATAGAATTTTTGCTGCTTATCTGGATCAGTTTGTCTTGATCTTCATTGATGATATTCTGGTATATTCAAAGTCAGAGCAAGAACATTCGCACCATCTCAGAACAACATTGCAATTACTGAGGGACAATCAGCTACATACAAAGTTAGAGAAGTGTGATTTCTGATTGCAGCAGGTGGCATTCTTGGGTCATATTATTACTAGAGAAGGATTAGCTGTGGATCCAGCTAAAGTTGAAGCCATTACCAATTGGCAGAGTCCGAAAAATGTGCCCGAAGTTCGAAGCTTCTTAGGATTGGCAGGCTATTACAGAAGGTTCGTCAAGGACTTCTCAAAGATAGCAGCCCCTTTAACGAAACTGACTCGGAAGAGCGTTCCATTTCGATGGAATGATAACTGTGAGTCTAGTTTTCAAACTTTGAAGCAGAAGTTAGTTTCAGCCCCAATCTTGTCTTTACCTGAAGGAAGAGGAGGATTTGAGATTTACTCTGATGCCTCAGGTATTGGGTTGGGATGTGTATTGATGCAGAGAGGTAAAGTGATTGCCTATGGTTCGCGTCAATTGAAGGAACATGAGAAGAATTATACTACTCATGATTTAGAGCTCGCGGCTGTTGTATTTGCATTGAAGCAATGGAGACACTAACTGTATGGAGAGACTTTCGAAGTCCACTGTGATCACAAGAGTCTTCAGTATTTGTTCACTCAGAAGGATATCAATCTGAGGCAACGCCGTTGGTTAGAACTGATTAAGGATTTTGACTTTCCATTCAGATATGTACCTGGAAAGGGTAATGTTGTAGCTGATGCTTTGAGTCGAAAATCTGCTGACTTGGCATCGTTGGAGCGTGGATGGGATTTGATTGATGATTTTAAGGATTTAGATGTCTCCATTGAGATAGTGGACAATCGGGTAATGATTGCATCAATGTCTGTGTTCGAACCCCTTCTTATCAAATAGAGTAAGGATAGGCAATTCAGGGATCCTGAATTGGTGAAGATTCGGGATAACATTGCCAAGAGACCAGATTTTGTAATGGTAGAAGCAGTTCTCTACTTTAGAGATCGATTGTGTGTGCCATCACAGGAAGATTTAAAACAGGCAGTGATGTTCGAAGCTCACCACACCAGATATTCTATGCATTCGGGAAGTACGAAAGTGTTTAGAAATCTGAAGGGTAGATTCTGGTGGAATAATATGAAGCGGGAGATAGCAGGTTCTGTATCTTCCATGGTTTAAAATCTCGGTCTCGGTCGCGGTATCGGCCGGGCCGAAAAACCGATATGATATCGGTATCGGTCGCGGATATCGGTCCGTCGCGGTCATCGCGGTGCGAATTTGTTTTTTAATCCAAAAAAAATCGCAAAAATATCCAAAAAATCCAGAATATTAGAAAATGCTGGAAAACAATATTTTTTTCCATTAGTAATAGCAATAAATCAAAATCTCGGTCACCTTAAGTTATAAGTCCTATCTGTGTCGCAGTTCGCTGTCTTTTCCAGTATTTCATATAATGCAGCCATTATTGATGATCATGATCAATTTATTAGTGTAAAATATAAGAAAATAAATATAACATATCAATCATCATTTAATACTAACTCAATAATAAAAAAAGTTGTGAAATTCAAGACCATGAAGATGACATTAAAATCAGAAACATGATAATAAGATCGATAAATCATAAAGCAGTTAGGCATCAAAGATTCATGGTTTACCTGAACTTAGAGGAGACTAGTAGAGAGTAGAGACTATAGAGAGATTGGTGAGTATGACTGTATGAGACTATGAGTGTATTACATTTACAGATTGACAACTTAATTCCAAGTGGAGTGTCGGCCTGGCTCGATATCATCGTCATCATTTCTTCGGTATTGGCTAAAATGATATGCTCCATACTGTTGTGCAGCACTACCATACCCATAACCATATTCAGATTGTTCTTGATAAGATGATGAACTATCTTGATCCCCCGTGGATTGAGATGACTGGTTGTAGTCATATGGCATGAAATAGAGATGAGGGGCATGAAGAGGTCGTTGGGAAATTGGTGGGGCAAGCCTCCCTTGCTCAATTAACATCTCTTCAATAGAAATAATCGGTGTTGGTGAAGGGGGTACCCAATTAGGGTCATATGAATAACCCCCATGCTGTCCATACATGGCACCTTGTTGGCCAACATAACCTCCATGCTGTCCATATATGGCACCTTGTTGGCCAACATAACCCCCATGCTGTCCATACATGGCACATTGGCCAACATAACTCCCATGATGACCATGAGTAGCAGCGCCGCTACTACTACCCCCTGCCCCAGTCTGTCCAACATGTCTGACATAGCCACGACGAGGATCTAACTCGGTAGCATCAGGAAAATGTTCAACTGTTTCATAAGTGATATGCTCATCATCTCTATAATGACCCTCATCCCCGGGAGAGTCAGGTGGAATTCCTGCTGATGATGAAGAAGTAGAAATACTTGACTCACTCTCCTCGTCCACCTCCTTTCCCCTTGGCTCACTCGTATCAGGTGCGCGCCCCTGCTGCATTGTCAAATTTATTTCTTGTATCCTTTCTGCAGCCCTCACTGGCTCAGGCCTATCCCCAGTCAATTCCTCCATCAACTCCTCAAACTCTGGGTCTTGATCTAACACTGGTTCTTCTTGTTCCTCCAGCCATTGACCTAACACAGTATCCTCTTCTGAAAAAATATAGTCCAAATTAATTGGACAGAAATATTCCCGATGATCCTCAAACTGTCTTCTCCTTCTATTTTTGCTCCGGAGCTTGAGGTTGTAGTGGATGTAGACCAATTTATTTAGCTTCTGCATTGTCAATCTATTTCTTGGTCTAGTGTGGATAAATGAGAATGTGCTCCAGTTTCTTTCACAATTGGAAGACGATGTAGTTTGACTAAGGACTTTAATAGCAATTGTCCTTAGTGCAGGAGCACTCTCTCCATAATTCAACCACCATTCAGCTGAAAAAAAATAGAAATGATATTAGAGTCAATAAAATTATAATAAGTCTCTGAATAATATAGAGACGACATCACAATCAATACCAGGATAGGTATGTGCGATAGCTCTCCGCGCAGTCGTCGTTCCAAAGCTTCCAGCGCGTACATTGTATATGTCAATCTGAAGACATTAACGTAGAAAAATAAATTAGAGAAATTATAAATTACAATGTTATATACTTTTTTCCTTAATTATCCTACCTGATTAGTAGCCCAAATTGCATCATCTGTACTCGCTGCCAATCTTTCAATTACATTTTTTAGTCCCAAACGGATTTCATCAGATATGTGTCCATCCGTAAATTGGGGATTAAAGAAGTATCCTATAAAACCAATGAATTTTAGTCATTGATAAATTAATATAGTGAGGACTGAGGAGAGATTGGAGAGTTGAATACAACAATTCAAGTATTAAAGGAAATAGCATTCACTTACCGGCAGTGTGTAAATCATGTTTCAATTGTCGTCCCCATCGATCGTCGATGATCTTCCAAAACTTTTTGTAATATTTACAATCTGCTTGAATAGCCAGCTTTGATCTCTCCATGGCCTCATGTAAGAAGCCCATTGTTGGCTTATCATCGCCATCAACCAATCGAAGAACCTTTATTAGGGGATCAAAAACATTCAAAACACCCTTCACATGAGGCCAAAACTTGTTGGACTCAATTATTTTACATACTTCAAGAGTAATGGGACTTGGCCTCTTTCCCCATTTTGAGTTTATGAACTCATGTGATTTTATCAATCGGAGAAGTCCTTCTCTATACTTGTAAACACTTTCGATAGCAATGAAGTGGGTGGCAAATCTAGTGATGCCAGGCCGTAGTAATTCATGGTTGTCTGTATACGTTTTCATCATGGAAATGAGTCTATATGATTGATAAAAAAAATTGGTGATCTTCTTTATCTTACCAATCACTTGCTGCATGACTTTTCCTTTTGCAATATCTTCAAGCATTAAATCCAGGCAATGTGCTGCACATGGAGACCAGAAAATCCTTGGCCTTTGTTTCATAAGCATCATTCCTGCAGCCTTCATGTTTGCAGCATTGTCGGTAACAACCTGAACTACACAATCTGCCCCAATTTCTTCAATCACTTCATTCAATAACTTATTAATATATTTTGCATCTTGAATGTAATCAGTTGCATCAACTGATTTCATAAACACAGTGCCCATAGACGAGTAGACAAGAAAATTCAAGAGATGACGATGTGTAATGGTCGTCCACCCATCGCACATTACTGTGCAACCTCTTTCCTTCCATGCCCATTTGAAAGTTTGCACCCAAGCCTGCAACTCCTCATACTCTTTTTCAACACAAACATGCCCAATCTCATAAGGGGTGGGTGCCTTTATACCTGGACCATGTTCTGCAGCTGCATCTAACATGGTGGTGAAATAAGGAGAAGATGCCTTGTTGGGAGGAATGCCTCCATCTAAAAAAAACTTCCCAGTGGCTCTCACTAGATGTTCTCTTGCTTTACCAAACTTGCCCTTTAATGCTTTCATAATGCTGGGCTGTTTTGATGTTGGTTTTCTATAAGCAAATGGGTCAGTTGGCCCCACATGTTGAGGTGCATGTGTAGGAGGTCTTGATATCTCCTCAATGTCTGGATCCTGACGGGGTTGTTTTTGACTAAATGCCCGACGCAAGCTCGCTCCCCCAGGTCCGGATGACCCACCACCATGCTCATATTGGCTACCTCTAGAGGCTGCTTCATATTGCATTCTTCGCCTCTCTTCCTCCTCCTGAAGTGACCTCACACTTTCTCTCCTAGCCCTCCTCATTTCCGGATCTTCATCGTCATCATCAGAGGAACCAAATACTTCTTCTCTACAAGCATCAAGTTCTTCAGTTCTTCTTTTTTGTTGTACAACTTTCTTTTTTGCAGATGCATTGAGGAGCTCCTTCATTTCAGCAGTTACATTCGGTGGCACTTTATGACATTTTATTACCTGTCCTGATACATGTGCCAAATGTTGTTTCAATCGAGTAATCCCGCCATTGAGCACTTTTCCACAATAATTACATTGTACTTTACTTCTGCTTCCAACTGCTTCACCGTGGCTCCATGCTGGATCTATATCACGCACCATCTTGTTCCTATAAAATAAGAAATTCATGTAATACACTAATACTCTAACAACAATTATTTTTAGGAAAAAAAAAGATTTAATAAAATCATTTTCAAAATCCTAAATATATAGATCTAGCATAAAAGTATGTAAATCAATCATTTACACACCATACAATGATCATGAATCATTAAAAGAATATATTTATGATGAAAGCTCCAAAAAATGATATATTATAATTCAAATATTAAAAAATCCGAAAATAAAATAATTAAAATAAAAATTTAAATCATGTTTATGACTATGAGTAGATGTAGATCTATTATATACACACTATTAATAAGTCATTAAGCCTTTGGTTAGTATAACAAATATGCTAACAAGTAACAATAATTGTTTTTAGGAAAAAAAATTAATAAAATCATTTTCAAAATCCTAAATGTATAGATCTAACATACAAGTATGTAAATCAATCATTTATACACCATACAATGATCATGAATAATTAAAAGAACATATTTATGATGAAATGCCCAAAAAATGATATATTATAATTCAAATATTAAAAAATCCGAAAATAAAATAATTAAAATAAAAATTTAAATCATGTTTATGACTATGAGTAGATGTAGATCTATCATCTACACACTATTAATAAATCATTAAGCCTTTGGTTAGTATCACAAATATGCTAACAAGTAACAACAATTATTTTTAGGAAAAAAAAATTAATAAAATCATTTTCAAAATCCTAAATATATAGATCTAACATACAAGTATGTAGATCAATCATTTATACACCATACAATGATCATGAATAATTAAAAGAACATATTTATGATGAAATGCCAAAAAAATGATATATTATAATTCAAATATTAAAAAATCTGAAAATAAAATAATTAAAATAAAAATTTAAATCATGTTTATGACTATGAGTAGATGTAGATCTATCATCTACACACTATTAATAAGCCATTAAGCCTTTGGAATCACATATATGCTAACAAAGTAACAAGTAACAACTAACAACAATTATTTTTAGAAATTTTTTTTTTAATAAAATCATTTTCAAAATCCTAAATCTATAGATCTAACATGAAAGTATGTAGATCAATCATTTACACATCATATAATGACCATGAATCATTAAAAGAACATATTTATGATGAAATCCCCAAAAAATTATGTATTATAATTCAAATATTAAAAAATCCGAAAATAAACAAAAAAAATGAAAAAAAAAAGTTCAAAATCATGTGTATGAGTAGATCTAGCATGAAAGCATGTAGATCTAACTTCTAAATGAAGAAACAACATAACTACAAAAGTAACATACCCAAATGATCTAAAATTTCATCTAAAAAAAAAATAACATAAAAAAAATACTTTAACTTGATTTTCTCTTACCTTAGATAATTTTTTCTTCAAAAATAGAAGTGGAATTTCAAAAATGCAAGGGGGATGTGTGAAGGAGAGGGGCTGCTGGTATAGGTAGTAAGAAGATGAGAAGAGAGGAGAAGAAGACGAAGATGGGGGAAAAAAAAGAAAAAAAAAGGGTTTTAAAGCATCTCGGCCGATATTTTGAAAATATCGGCCGAGATATCGCTAATTCCGAGATTTTGAAAATCTCGGCCGATATCGGCCGAGATTTTGCCGATATTTTGCCAGTCCGATATCTCGATGAGATATCGGACCGGTATCGGCCGATTTTTTTATCCATGGTATCTTCCTGCTTAACTTGCCAGCGTGTGAAAGTAGAGCACCCAAACCGCCTGGATTACTTCACTCACTGTATATTCCTAAGTGGAAGTGGGAACATCTCACTATGGACTTTGTTTCTGGTTTACCAAAGACGAGGAAGCAGCATGATGCCATATGGGTAATCGTTGATCGTCTTACAAAGTCTGCACACTTTCTTCCATTTAAAAAGGATATGGGATTCAGTGATATGTCCAAATTGTTTGTCAAAGAAATAACTCGATTACATGGAACGCCGGTCTCGATTGTTTCCGATCGGGATAGTCGGTTTGTTTCCACATTTTGGCAGATATTTCAGAATTCGATGGGTACTAGACTTCAATTTAGTACTGCTTATCATCCTCAGACAGATGGTCAGTCTGAAAGGACAATTCAGACATTGGAGGATTTGCTTCGTGCCAGCGTTATGGACTTTGGTAGTGATTGGGATGAGCATCTCGCGTTGTGCGAATTTGCATACAATAATAGCAATCACTCCAGCATTGGAATGGCACCATTTGAAGCATTATACGGTCGAAGATGTAGGACTCCAGTGAGCTGGGAAGAAGTTGGAACTCGAAGTTTCCACGGTCCTACGATCATTGCTGAAACAGCAAAGAAGATTCAGAAAGTACAAGATAGGCTAAAGGTTGCTAGATCAAGGCAGAAAAGTTATGCTGATAATCGTCAGCGTGATTTAGAGTTTGCAGTTGATGATCTAGTCTTTTTAAAGACTTCTCCAATGAAAGGTACTATTCGGTTTGGGCAGAAAGGGAAGCTTTCCCCGAGATTCATTGGACCTTTCAAGATCACAAGCAGAATTGAAAATGTGGCCTATCGTCTTGACCTTCCAGCAGAACTCTCCGGTATCCACAATGTATTTCATGTTTCCATGCTTCGAAAATATGCGGCAGATCCTTCACATGCCGTTCATCATGAAGAGATCCGAGTGTTACCAAACACCACATATATCGAAAAGCCCATTCGAATTATTGATACCAAGGAGCAAGTTCTCCGTACGAGAACTATCAAATGGGTTAAAGTCCTTTGGGCTCATCATGAACCCAATGAAGCCACATGGGAATTGGAGGAACAAATGGCTCGAAAGTATTCAGAGTTATTCGTTCAAGTAAGTTTTCCTTATTTTATAGTTTTACTTATTGTATTATGCCTGGTTTTGTTTATGTTTCATTCGGAGGACCGAATGATTCTAAAAGTTTAGGAGAATGTTACACTCTGACCCGAGTTAATCAAGATTAACTCTAATTAATCGAGATTAATGTGGATTAAACATGATTAATCAATTTAATGGTGATTAATGATTAAGATGGGTCAATTTAGTCTCAAATAAGTGAATTAGGTGTAATGGAAAGAGTTTGAAAGAGATTAACTCAGCAGAGTTGAGTTTAGACTCAAATTAGCGAAGTTGAGTACTTTTTCGTAAATACGAATTTTAGCGTATTTCATCGAATGTGGAGGAAGTTGATACCAACATGTGTATCTCAATGAGTACAATAACTTTCATAATATACTCGTATTCATTTGACTTAAGATGAAGCAATTGAGTCTCAATTTGACTCAAATTAATAAGAAATCAAAGAAGAAGGGTCGATATGCAAAAGTGCATGTTATATGTGTCAAATGGACTCAACTCCATGTCATTTAAGTGTTTCATTCGGTGCTTTCGTCTCAGCAACAGAGAGAGAAAGGGAGAACAGTCTTTCTTCTTCATTTCCTTGTAGTTTCTTCATCAAAAGTGTTTTAAGAGATTAGATTGGTGTGGGAGTTAGAGTTGTCTTCATCATCTTCATCTCCTTGCTTGGCTTTCTTGGGGGTAAAGTTTGAAGGAAATTTTAAATTTCCTTTCCCCAAGTTATCAAGTGAAGCTTGGAAAAGAGAGGTGTTTTTGTATTAAATTTCAAGTAAAGGCAAGTATAACAATTCTTTGTGATTGTGATGTTAATTTATGTAAGTTTCATTAGTTATTTGTAGTTGTGAGCTCAAATATGTTATGAAAGTGGAATTGATTTGTTTTGGATTATGGATTGATTAAACAATCATAGAATGGGTTATATGAGGTATAGAAGTGTTTTATGGTTTATAGATGATGATTAAAGGAGGGAACAGGAGGTTCCAGGTGTTATATGCAGGTTGTGAATGGTTTGAATGGAAGAAAGGAAGTGGGTTTTCAGTACAAGTACAGAACCCGAGTTCTGTTTCTGCAGTTCACGCGGTCGACCGAGCAATGGTGCGGTCGACCGAGCATGAAGAGGTCAGGTTCTCTGGAACCTGACGAAAACACTGTTCATCTTTTATTAGTTACAATTGCCGATCGACCGAGCTCTGGCCGGGTCGACCGGGTACACTTGGGCAGGTCGACCTGCTTTGTCCAGGTTGACAGTGTGTGCAGCGCATGAGGTCGACCGGCCATGGGCTAGGTCGATCGAGCCAGCTGAAAATTCCTTTTTAAAAAGGGGTTTTTACTTATTTATTAATGAATTTAGGTGATGACCACTAGGTACTTATAATGATATCTAAACCTACATAAGTGTTAGCTAAGGTTATTTAAATGCACATATTCAATTAAGTAATGTCCTCCAAAGTAACACGTGCATTGATAACAAACGTTTCACTCATTTGTTTGGTTTAGATAATGTTTTAATAATTCTTTCGCTATATAATTGAATTGTTCGTTGAGTCTGGCACTACATAGTGATTTCTATAAGCTCTTTGGAGCTGTTACCGCTGCAGCAGATTATTTGGGAGTGTTCCGGAGCTCCGTGGTGATATCAGTTGTCCCTGGCCCGGTCACTGGTAAATCCCACAATATATGATTCCTTCCGTATGGAAGATGAGATTCCTTCCTTTTTAAGAAGATGTGATATGAATTGAAATACTATTGTAGGCTTGCCAACTATGAAAGACTCATATTGAATTAAATTAAATGGTAAATTGTATTAGTCTAACTTGGTTTAGACAAATGAAATGATGTGTTAGCATGTTAAATCAGATAATTGTTTATACATTGCTGAATTGTCAAATTCATAGTGTTATTGATGGCATTACAGGCAAAGCTGCCCATGCCGACTCTTCTAAGGCCTCAACGTCAACGGAGAAGACCACTCAGGTTCCTCCAGGAGGATTAGTAGAGTAGAAATGAAATGAAAACTTGAGAGGAAAGTTGGAATTAAATGAATTTGAACGTTTCACACTTTTGATCCTTGCATTGTATTTAAATATGCAATTGATTAATGTTGTATGTGATGTAAATGAGTTTTTGTTTAAACATAAGCAATGTATAGTTGTTTATATTCCGCATAATATGTATTTGATATCTCTTGTGAATTTTATGGGTATTGGAATTCACGGGAGTAAGTATACGTCACGATTCAGAATTATCTCAGATTTAATCGTAATCTTGGGCTCGGGTCATGACAATTTCATATTTCTACTTTCCTCACTCTCCTCCAACCTGGCCACCCCAAACACCCTAACACATGCCAACAAATTCTTGGATACAAGTTAGATGGTATAGTGGTCTGACTAAAGCCTTAACAAGAGAAGTAGAAAATTAGAAATCAGAAAGGCAAGGCCAGATATATGGAGCAAGGCTGTCATAATGACAATTGACATAGACAAATCCTGTGCGAGGAGAAGCCCTTCAATCAGTGAAAAAAAAAAATTGTGCAAGTGAAAAGAAAGAGGAAGAAAGAGAATTCGCGACAAGAATTTTGTCTTCATCGCCGTTTTTTTTATTAAAACCTTATCCCATCTATTGGCTTTTGAGCTCTACGCTAACACATTTTCACTTATCCGTATTTAGCGGCGGACCCAAGTGTTAGCACGTGGGTGCGATTGCACCCATGTGGTTCTAGAAATCCCTTAGATAAGATATTAAAATATTTAACGTTATCATTTAACTTCTTCACTTGACCATATACCACACCACCCAAATGAAAATCCTACGTCCTACATTGTTAGTATTTAAGGTTATTCTGTCATTCAACAACCTAACATGTGTTCTAATTGCTTAGCTATAAATCTATACGTCTTATCATTTTTATAGTTTTGCTTTATTTTCTCTTTTTTTTTTTTTAATTTCCCAGAGGTCTTCTCTTTTCTATTAGATTGTTTCCCTTTCATTTTTTTTTTAATAAATGGTCCTTTCTTATAATAGTTTCTTCACCACTTCATTCTTTCTTGTGGACTGTTTCTATTCTTCTATGGTCATTTTCAAATCATCTTAAACAATATTTCCTCATGCAACAAACACTTTGGACGCTACACCTGCTGATTATCTCAAGCACCACACACTTTTAAGGAACTTTCAAAAATCTCTCTTCAACATGGACATGATATTAGAGGAATCCTGTATAATTTGGAACAAATAAGAAATGCTCTCCTTGGTTGCAATGCATCTGGCAAACGAACACCAATAAACAAATTCTCTCAACGAAAGTCAAATGTATGCATTATAGTAGCTTGAGATCATCATCTTCTTTCCTCTCTAGTTTTCATTATAAATGTCATATTTAATTGCAGAGCAATCCATCCACAAATTAGTATATGCAATATCTTGTCAAACCAAATCATTCACTCAGTGAAAGCAAACAAGGGAATTTGATAAATTCAGCAACAATGGAATTTGATCAATGCAAGATCAGGAACCAAAACAAAAGTTTTTTATATTAATAAAAAACTGTTTTTTTTTTACCTTTTTTTGAGTTGCAAGATTCTTCTATATATAGAGTTCTCTTGCTTGACCGGGTATTTTATTGGAGCTACCTTGGATTGCCATATGCAGGGACGGAACCAGAATGTAGGCCTTGGGGATAGGGGCGGAACAAGAATGTAGGCCTTGGGGGGCGGAACCAGAATGTAGGCCGGGGGGTGGGGGTGGGGGCATTGTGAAAAAAAAAGAGATTTCATGGGCAGCCATTGCAAAAAATAACATTAAAATTTTAATTATTTTAAGGGGATTTTTGAAATTTAGGGGGGGTTTCCGCCACTAGCCATATGTCTATGCAATATGTACCATTCAATAGGAAGTTTTGAGAGATCAATCTTGAGATGCTTTTGGTCTAATGGTGGTGTAAAGGCTACAGAAAATTTTGTAATTGGAACATTTTTTGACTTCCAACGGTGGAAAGCTGCCTACGGCTGAGAATAGTCCTAAGACTTAAATGAAGCCAGCGTGCAGAAGCTTGGATGGAAAATGGCCTACTTGGTTTAGGTGTACATGTTTCAAAAACTCTTCCACATGGCAGATTGCAAATCATCAAGGGGCTCTTGGCTATAAAAGCATGTCAAATATATACTCCCTTTCATTCAGTAGGGGAAGTAAATGGAAAGTACGTAGGGAATGGGCGTAAATTAGCCTTGGCTTGACACTTGACCCATAGCACAATATTTAGGGACACAAATGGGTCCTTGATTCTCCGATTACATAGAGGTTCTGATCCATTAAAAATCGGATTTAGGTCTTTATTTAGGCCCTGATAAGTAAATGGGTTTTGGTTTGGTTCATTCTTTTTGGACCTGAGACCTAAACAGGTCTAGATCCGGTTCCACCTTGGTTCGGACTCGTGGACCTAGAACCCGACATATTATCTTGATTTTCGAAATTCTTTCTTAAAAATTAAGTTTGCCCCCATATTATTCTCTATTTAGACCTAGATCCGTCCCATATACAGTTCCGGTTTCGGAATCAGGAAATCGGCTCCGAAACGGGTCTGAGTTCGGATCCACTTTCTCCTTAACGGGTCCGGGTCCGGGTCCACCATGGACCCACACCAAAACCGACCCATTTACATTCCTAGCAACATCTCATCCATTTATCATTCTCTTCATCTATCTCAATGGCGGCTCTTATTAATAATAGTGATGGGAAGATTCATAACCACTACACCCTAGCATACAGGCCTGCCTATCAAATCTATTCTTCTTAAATCCTCCAAATTCTTTTTAGCAGGACTAATATTTATTGTTCTAACATTGATATACATTGTTGCAGCATTCTTTATATATATCAGCTTAAGCTTTTAGAGCAACATGGTTTCAAAGTCGAAAGTGAGTGTTCGAAGTGCCATGCATGTATTCTCCCAATCCTTGTTCTCTCCATGGAAGGTGTAATTCTTGTAAAGGAGTCCGCACGTGCAAGGGGTGTTATATATAACCTTGATATACATTGTTAAACCGTTCTCTATCAACTCAAGCTTTTAGAGTAAGTGGTTGTTAACATTTATCAATGGAGATTGTATGCTTCACGTAATCTCTCATTTAGGGCATATGTGTTTGTTTACGTCGGATTGCATAGGTATTGAATGCATAGGAATTCAAGGTCAAATGAACTCCACGTAGAACTTAAAGAGGTGAGTTGGAACGGACATAAGGTGAAGAGGGAAAATTATGTTAGAAGATTTTAAAATGATAAAGAACTCTTTAAGCTTCATAACTTTTGAATGCCACAGCATATATGGTTGAATAGAGAATGACATTTATATATGCTTCTTTAGATAACTCTATTAAGTTGGTATGAAGGTTTTGTGATTTAGTCGGGCTGGTACCAGAATTCAAGACTTATTGAGTCCTATTTTTTGCTATTTACTAGAACTGACTTAGGTTGACCCAGTTCCTATTTGTCTGGTCGGATTGCTTTTCTACGAAGTAGGGATAATGGGCCAAGAAGTTGGAAGGGTAGTTATTATCTTTAACCCATCTCAACAGAAATTTCTAGGGAATTTATACAGTGCCATTCTATATCTCCAATATACGTCCAATAATTAGTACGTAGCTCATTTGCAGCCATCAATTGATGTTCAATTCAACTCAAATCTAACAAGATACTAGGATGATCGCTGTTTATTCATGTCCCATCTTTCTTTAGATTCAATTTCAATTTTAAGGGAGGTTATTGGATGGGCATTTTTTTATATTAAACTTTGGTATTTATTTTGAGCTTTACTGCATTGAATTATCCCAAATTCCCATGTAATCAATTCCTATGAATTCTAGTGCAAGCAAACAGGCCCTCAAACGAAGCCTCGAATGAAATAAGACATGGAGGGACTACTAACTGCTGCCTGGCCCAGTCAGCAAGTATTCACTTCGCTTCAAGATGCCCTCTCCTCACAAGCATACATGTGGGTTAATTTGAGCACTGTAAGGTTTTTTGGTTGGCTAATTCATTGGGTATTGGACAAAACCGGAATTCTTTAAACTTGTATTTTGTTTAGAAAAGGATTGCCCATCTTTGAAGAAATTCGTTGCAAGGAGAAGTTCTCAAAATTCTGGAAATAACAGAGGTCGCTCGAGTGAACCTCCATTCGTTCGAGCGAACCCTTCACGGAGGTGTCTTCGCTCGACCCAACCATCTGTCGGCTCGAGCAATCAAGGTTCTGGAGTGAAAGTTTTGAAGACAAAGTAGGTCGCTTGAGCGAACCATATGATTGCTTGAGCGAACCTCTCACGGAGATTAGATCCCTCGACCGCCCTTTTACATCGCTCGACCTATGGAATTTCTGCGCTGAAGGTCTTCAAACAGAGAGCAGTTCGCTCGAGCGAACCTGGGCACAAAATAAGAAACCTGCCCATAACTTACTTCTATTTTGTCTCAAGATACAATTACCTATTGTAATCAACTTACAACCCTTGAGGCACGAATTGAGATCTATATAATGCTTTTATCTCTCTATTCAAAGTCACCTCTCCCATTAAGAAATTTCTTAGAGAGAACTTGAGAGATCCATCCTCCTCCAAGGCTATCATCTGATGTGTTGAAGGTTTTCAAGCTTTGGGTTCATGCTTCATTCGACTCTTCTGATATAGAGACATCTTGAAGAGGCTTTTAAAGTGATTGTTGCAAGCACGGTGAAGGTGAACGGCGTGTAGTCGGCAAGATCACGTAGTCCTTAGGTTGAGTCAACAACTAGGAAAGGGTTGTGAGTATATCTTGTAACTTTTATTCAAATAGTGCTTGGTTGTCTGTTGGCCTAGACGATAAGGCCCGTGGTTTTTTCCCGAGCAGGGTTTTCCACGTAAAAATCCCGCGTCTCTTTCTCTTTGTGGTTTGATTGTTTTTAATCCGGATTATGGTTAATTATTAGTTTAGTCACGTGTGGATTGATATTCAATAAAGATCAGATTATTGGGACCTCTACCTGTGTTTAGGTAGAAATATAAGTTTTTCAAGCACGATTCATATGTATTTCTAATGTGAGTTCTTATTAGCATATGGGGTCATTTTCTTTATAAAAGTTCTGCAAAACCCACTAGAATGGATGTTAGTCTAATTAATCAAACCAATGCAGTAGATGTAACCAATCTAACAAGATAGAACTAGCAAATAAAACTACCAAGCAATCATCACAAGAAGGCAGACACAAATTTAACGTGAAAACCATTTCTAGGGAGAAAAACCACTATCTTGAAATCAAGAACTCACGAACAGTTACAAGATATATTCACAACTCCTTTACCTTAGTCAGTATCTCAACCTAAGGACTGTAGTTGTTCTTGCACAACTTCCGCTGCCACAACTTCCCCACTGTGCAACGTTCTCCTTACTTGATCTCGTCATATCTTATCAACCAAGATGATCAATCTTTTACAAGAGAGTAGAAGCATAAAAAACCTTCTAAAACAACCCTTCATAATAATCTCTCAATGGCTCTAGAAAAACAAGAAAATCTCTCTTAAGGTATTCCATCCTCTGATCAGAAGAGATAATTAACTTCTTGTCATATCTTTGGGGTAAGAGGAACACCCAATATATAGCCTCAAATTAATGTAAGAGTCTTCTAATAAAACTTCAATCAGAAAAACAAACAGACTCAAACTCTATCAAAGTGTTTGGATGGAACTTGACTTTCCCGTCATCACTCGCTATAGGGAGTTGCCTCTTGGTTTTCTTCAGCTCTGACAGCCTCTACAGCCCCTGTCATGCGATTTTGACCCTTACACTTTAGTTAATGGGTCTATTGTTTAGCCTCATATTTAGATTCAACTCAAATGGTCCTCCTCTTGGATAGGCCAGAATATGGATAAAAAAGTGCTGCAAGATGCCTATGGCAGGATGTAGCTGAAATTAATCATTAGACTTTTTTTTCCCCTATTTTATCTCATATGGGATATAATTGTTCTTTCAGTTTATAGTTGAAGAACTCAATTCAATGTGTTTTATCATGGGGTCTAAAATTGATGAATTAAAAGATAATATTCATCAATACCATCATATAGCCTTCTCTTGGATAGTAAATGAATGCCTAACAATCAACCTAGACCAGATTGTACAAAGATAATTTCTCAACGACCACCATCTTGCTTGTTGCATTGCATTAGCTATTCTAAGTTCAAATAAAGGAGGATTCACATTAGGTTTATATTTTTGGCACCCTGTGGCAGTGTAGCTACTCAATCCTGACCCACAAGGGTTGGGTATGGCCTAGGTGGTGCAGGCCCTCCAACTGCTTTGGGCCCCTATGTTGAGGGTAGGGCATGGACAACCTCGGGCCTGACCCGGTTTGGCCCTTTGGCAATCGTACTCTGTTCTCTAAAATTCCCCAAACACCGGTTATATTTTGAGAATTTTGCGACATTATGAGACAAATTCATTGATTTTATCATTATGTTTTTAAAATACGAACAAATTGAGAATGTCACAGGAAAACATTAGAAACGCACAAAGTTAAGATAAATAGCGAAATTGATAACAATAACATAATTCACTTTTTTAATAAAAAAAATACATATATTTATATCTTTTTGAATTATAATTATTTCAAAGTTAGTTTATTCTCAACTTAAATTCTCCATGACAATCATAACCCCTAAATAACCAAATAAAAAAAATCCTTCGTGTGACACTTTTGCGTGGTAGACTTCCACACAAACTCATTGGGAGGAGTTCGGATCCGATGAGGCTTTAAGTTAAATAAAATAATATAAGCTACATGAATGGAACGCCACTTGGAACGCCAGAGCCCCACCAATAGAATGTTCGAACCTTTTAAAATAAATGCCATCACATAGTATCATATAGCCTCAAATTTTCCAAAAGGCCCTACTATGGAGCTAAACACTTCGACTCAGGATTTCTTCGAAGTCCCAATGGACCGCGCCCCCCCCCCCCCCCCCCCCCCCCCAACCTCTTTTGGGTACCTACCAAGGAGATTGTAACCTTGAGAGACCCAACCTAATGCTGGAGTGATCAACCCAAGCACACTTACTAGGAAGAAGGCCGCATGCATGCATGCACACATAGGAGGAAAGATCATTTGCACACGTAAGAGAGAAAACCCAGGAATCAAACCCTGCAGTTTAGTGAGATCGTGTCTCATTTATTTAAACGATAAGATTGCAAGGAATTGAAAGGGAGGGATAACTAGCTTTGGTACTTCCAAGATCATTTCTATCCAAAGATAGCCCATGTAATTGGAAGCTGCTTGACTCAAACTGATTTGGTAGTTAAACTGGAAATAAATTAATGTGATGATTGGCCATGCCTCATACCCATACGTGTGTGTGTGTGTGTGTGAGAGAGAGAGAGAGAGAGAGAGAGAGAGAGAGAGAGAGATGGGCCAGGTTGGGCCGGGTTGATGGTTTATCCATATTTGCTCAGGGATGCCAATTGGAGTGTATATACTAATATATACATGACCAATCTGTAACCGATGGACTTAGAATCAAACCTTAATCTGAATCAAAAAGTCTACTTGTCCCGGGATTTTTGTCCCGGGACGTGGCCCGGCTCCCATGGGAGCCGTTGGATCCCATGGCAGCCTTGGATCCAACGGCTCCCATGGGGAGTCGGGCCAAGTCCCGGGACAAAACCCGGGACAAGTAGCACGGCTGAATCTGAATTGGCATCTGCTTGGTCCTTGGACCAGACCCAATCCAAACCTACATATAAAATGGGTCTAAATCCTGGATCTGTACCTGCTTTCAGGTTAGGTCCATCAGGTATTCTTGAAAGGGACTGCTGGATCTTATTATTAAATTATCTGCTCAAGATAAGTAGCCAGTCATTATTCATTCTAATCTCTAACCCTTTGGTATAATGAAACTCGGATTCCCTTGACCTTAGAATTATCTGTAGAGCACTGTACTACACTGGGCCAGAATTTATTCATCTGAACCTGGCCCATTTGCTCATTGTGCCTAATATTGAGAGTGATCAGCTCCAGACCAAGAGCTAAGAAGGCCTGTTTCATCTGTTGTCCACCAGGCTGGGTCAGCCTGGTGGGCATCTTAATTGAGACAGACTGTAACTAGCCCATCAACAATCATGGCAAAAAATAGGCCCAAGGAGAGGTTTCAGCTTCTATTATTATATCTGGGTCATCCCTGTGTGGGCCATACTTGACTGGAGTTGCGGCTTGTGGGACCTACATGAGTTTGAGAGAGGACTCATCGCTTATGCACAAATTCACACAAACGGGCCCACAATCCTACTGAAATAGAATTTGGATTCCTGTTTGGACCAATCATGGGGTGACACATGAACTTACAGAGTTTAAAAACCGATGTTGCCTTCAAAAGCCAACTCCGTCTTTTAAGTATAAAACAATGTGTCACCCTAAGGAGGAAATCCGGACTCACAGATAATGCATAGGCCTTTGTTACTGAGAACAGGGGGAGGAGTAAAAGTAGGGGACCAAAGGGGGGTCGTGGCAAGTCTAGAGGTGGATCATAGACTAAAAAAAAGTCTGGAAAATGCTTTCATTGTGGCAAGGAGGGTCACATTAAGAAAAATTGCTTTACCTTGAAGGAAAAGAAAGATGCCAACAATGAGCAGAAGAATGACACTAACACTACAGCTACTTTGGATAATGAAGTAGTGATATTGGCCAATGAAGATGAAAAGTGTTTGAGTGTTGCAGATGATCATGTTGAGTGGGTTGTTGACATAGCGGCATCCTACCATGCTACTTCTTGTAAGGAGATGTTCACGACGTACAAAGCAGAGGACTTTGGCACGGTGAAGATGGGCAACACAAGTTATTCGGATATTGTTGGGATCGGTGATGTCTGCATTCAAACTGATATTGGTTGCACAATGACGCCGAAAGATGTACGACATATTCCCGATCTGCGGTTGAATATCTGATTTCCGAAACTTCATTGGACCGTGCAGGTTATGAGAGTTACTTCGGAAAGGCAGGTAGAAACTCACTAAAGGGTCTCTTATTGTTGCGAGAGGGAAGGCGTGTAATACGCTATATAAGACACATGTGAAGCTATGCAAATGTGTGTTGAATGCTGTTGAAGACAGATCCTCTCTAAATCTATGGCACAAGAGACTGAGACATATAAGTGAGAAAGGACTATAAATATTGGCAAAAACTGAAATATGTTGGTACGTATATTCTAAATTTATGGCACAAGAAACTGAGACATATAAGTGAGAAAGTACTGTATATAATGGCAAAGACTGAAATATGTTGGTACGTATTCATTACTTTGTTTTTCTTATTTGTAGACATAGTATAAATTATTACTTAACATATGCAAGTCGTGATGGAGCCTTTTTCTTTTGGCCTCATTCAATCATGAGGACGAGGTGCATTTATTAAGACTTTTTTTGACTTCACTCAATAAATACTTAGTGGAGTATGTCATGTCAACAACTCACTCATGCTTCTCTCTTTTGTCTATATTCTTTTGTATTTGTAACATATGTGGGCTGCTCACATGTATAAGTTCCCATCACCTTATTGGTGTGAGTTGTTTTTTTTTTTTTAACGTGCGAGTCTCGCAGAGTCCAGTACCTTATCTTGGATACCAAAAAAAAAATCATCTTGAGACCATAATAAGAACACATGCAATCCACTGCTTGTTTTTATAGTCATTGGGATAAGGATGAATAAGGTTATATTAGGGGTGCAGAAAAAAAATCTGTCAATCCATAAAAGCGATCCGATCCAATCCGATCCGCAGACTTTTAACTGATCCGAAGGCAAACGGATTGGCGACGGATTGAATATCTTGTAATCTATTAACAACGGATTGGTTATAGATTTCACCCTCAATCCGCGGATTCAATCCGATTCGATCCATTCGCATTAAATATAAATACAAAAAAATTTAAGAGGTCTAAATATAAGTTAAGATGTCTAAATATAAAATAAGAAAAAAAAATTTAACTGGTCAAATATGAAAATTTTTACAACACGTTTGATATTTTTCTTTTAACATTAGATTGAACGGATTACTCATATCCTATCCGGTTCTCCACGGATCGGATCGGTTTTTAACAGTCATGGATTGATGACGGATTCCAAATCCATCAATCCGTAGGTAATGGATTAGTGACGGATTTGGCTCAATCCGCACAAATGCGATCCATATACAACCTATTATATGTGGGTTGTTTTAGAGAATTTACTAATTACTAATATTTGGGTAAATAACATAAAATAACATAAATGGAGAAAAAACTTAAAAGAGAGGAGAGTATTAGCTGCTCAATATTAGAAATACATGAGTGACCTTGTAAATTAGGAAGGCGCGAGTCATCTTTAGATAGAAAGGAGCCTTAACAAAGGGATTGATTTGGAGAATTTGCCTAATATAAATTTTTGAGCTGATTGATAAATTGCTAGAGTTCACAAAGTGCTCAAATGAACTCAACTACTTGCAATCTAACCCACCAAGCCAACTTGAACTGACCTGAAATTAAGGGTTTATCGCGTTGATTTTAAGTTGAGCGTATACATGTTACCCAACCCTTATAAATAAAAGAGGTTTTTTGTTTGAATTTTTTTCCCAATCACATAAGGTCACGTTTAGCAACCAAGTTCTTGAGGAAAAGATTTTTGTTTTCTACGTAGTCATGCAAAACCTATGTTTGCCAATTGTAAATTCCCAAGAATTTCAACTATGTAAATCCTTATTTTGGAGGATTTTCAAATCTACACTTCTCCCATAGGATTTGGAAAACTTCACTTTAGTGAATTTGTGAATTTAAATCAAAATTTTCTCATCTATGTGCATTGATATGCACCAATATCGATGTGAAAGTCTCAACTATATAAATTCTAAACAAAGAATTTTCATTCTAAGGGCAGTGAGGAACCCTTACATCTGCAAATTCCTCAATCGTAACCAAAAGTTCTCCAAGGAAATCCAACTCAAGATGCTTCTTTTCCATATATGAATACATACATCAACCAATGGGGAATCACACATGGTGATTGCTGTGATAGCACGTTGGGCAAAGAAAAAACTAATAATAATGATAAACAAATGATAATACATCCACCAAACAGAACAACTTCCCTTTACCAATAAAGAACCCTACCCTCCCCACCATTTTGTGTTCTAGTTAGGGTGGCCCACTGGAAAAGATGCTCCTCACTATTGCTTGACCATATTCGCATGGCTTTATAACCTTATGGCTCGCTTGGCTCCCCACTCAGCTAAGCTCTGCTCCTTCTCTCATTTGTCCAAACAACATTAGTTCCACATGTTTTAACCAAAAAAAAAAAAAGAAGAAGAAGAAGAAGAGTAATTTGTATATACCCAGCTAAGGTTTTTAGGATTTTTAAATAGGCTCTTTTAGTTTCATTATTTGCATATTACCCTATGCCTTATCATCCTATTACCTTTCATGCCCCGAAATCAAAATCAGTACCCCTACAATCACCATAAGTTTTTAGAGTAAAATGTCACTCTTGCCCACCTCTTTATCCCTATATATATGTATAAATTTAAAAGCTTGGGTTTGTTTTTCTCTAATGCTTGTAGCACCTACCATTAGTATAATGCATTTTGTAGGAAAGAGTAACCCTACATAAATCTGATTTTATCAATATGCGCCCATTTTAAGAAATCCAAATCAATCATAATCTATAATAATAATTGGTTATAATTGATCCAATCCATGCACAAGCCATTGTTGGGTTAATGTATGTTTCAAAATATATAATTACGCTTCATATGTATGTATGTGAGAGTTGTTAAGAGAAAAACCATTGAAAATTGGGCTATAAAAAAATATTATTTTTTAAATAATGACAATACTAATCTCTTGGTGGTTGCTCATTCTCGTTAGGACTACCGACTTTGAGGGCATGAAAGGTGTTGAAATGAAAAGGTATGTAAGTATATACAAATACTGAAACTATATAGGCTTATTTACAGGTCTATAAACCTTGGAAGGGAATATGCAAAAACCTCAAAAAAGAAAAAAAAAGAAAAAAATCCAAAAGGTCTGCTTTTCAAGCCCATTAACTATATCCATTCTATATAGACCCCGGTACCCCCAAGGAAGGAAGCCCACAAAGTGGGAAGAAAAAATAAAATGGGTCCCAGCCTCTGTAGCTGGGGTACCCAAGAAAAAAAAAAAAGAAAAACTATATTCATTCCATTTCAGATTTCCATAGTGGCAAATTGTGGACCCATCTTTTGATAGAGTTATGGGCGACAACTCCTGACCTGGCCCGCTTCTGGTCCAATCGGCTCAACCAAAACTGGTACCTTCACCTGTCCCTTTAGATGAGATTGAGAATCAGCATATTTGTCAAGATGAATCAGTCAAAATCAGTACAAAAGAAAAAAAAAAAAAAAAAAAAAAAAAAGACAATGTTGAACCAGCTCAAGTCATCATTAATTAATTTAAAATATTTTTTTCACTCTTTTGTCATCTTCACAATTCACCACCTCTTTTGGGTTTTAGGGGGTGATAGTTTTGGTTTTCTAACAAGCTGCTTTTGTGTTTTTGCTTGCATTCAAAAGATAAGTAAATCTTCCTCCCAAGTTTTAAGGAGAGTTTTAACAATTAATTAATATTCCTCTCCAAAATGGAAGTCTCCATATCTTACTCTAGAATTGAATTTAGGCGTTCAAAACATGAGTTGGTCATATTTCAAAAAAAAAAAAAAAAAAAAAAACATGATTTGGTCCCACCATGTATGAGAACATTTTAAAATAGAGATTTTGACTAGTAGCTTACCCCTAGATATAGTTTTTCCCTCTCCCTTCCTAAATTTTGAATATTTTTCCACATTTACATTTTAGGACTAAGATGCCCATATTGTGGGAAATATACATTTTTGAGAATGGGTCTAAAATCTCGGTCAATGAATACGTTCTAATTAGAAAAATATATATATACAACTTAGTATATATATGTCTCCCACAAACATGTGAAAATACTAAGAATGTTACACATAAACATAGAATCATGTTAGTAAAATATCAGAAGTTAGTCCAAAAGAGTTTGTTTTCTATCTCAGAACATAGTGATTATTTCCAGATTTGTTGGACAACAAAGTACCTGTTTTTCCACTTTAGTATACTCGATTCAGAAATTCTTTTCACTTCAATCCACATGGATTATATTTTTCAAATGCCATACTTTAGTTTTGAAAAGTTTGGAGGCAAAAGAAAATTCCCAACTTATAGAACCCACTTCTAGCTTAAACTTGGAAACCAAAACCTGAAATTCTGATGCAGTAGAATTTCAGTCAGGCAGCCCATTTCATAATCTCACTACTCCTTTGATATAATCCCGAGTAGATGGTCCCATATTTTTTTGGAAGTAAAAAGTTACATACTTTTAAAAGTGTCAAAACCTATATTATAATTATTTTTCTAATATTTGTTTTCCAGAGGCTTATACTTCGCATAAAAACGTTGATTGTGCTAAGTCTCAGCATGTTACCTCTCTACACTAGAGTTTATAATTAAAATATGATGGGCACAATCATTTGGTGGGACAAACTCCTATTAGAGCAGAATTTACAAAAAGTTCACCGTAGAAAAGGCCGTTTATTCTAAGCAACATAGATATTAAATCTTTTTATAGCATTGGTCAATGGCTACTAGTTGTGTGGTATCAACTATCCACCTAATTGTGGGATTTTCAACCATCCATGTCTCCTATAGGCATCGTAGCCCATTCAAAAGTTATAAATAACCAATCAATAAACTTTCATCAATTAATAATGGCTCGATTATCTTACATGTTATCAATCCAATATAGGCCCTTCTTTTTATTACAGTGAGATACAACTCCCGGTCATAAACAAGAAAAAAGAGTAAATGATTATTTGATTGGTTTGGATTCATTATACTGAGCCTCTTTTTTTTTTTTTTTTTTTTTTTTTTTTTTTTTTTTTTTTTTTGCATTGAGAAATTACATCTTTAAAAATATTGGAATACTTTCAGATTTAGGATTTTTCTCCAGATATTAGTATAGAAAAAAGAAAACTCTTCTAAGAAGAAATAAACTCATTTTTACATTGTAAGTGAGAAATCAAAAAATAAAAGCATTATTGATCCCCTTAAAAATGAAAAGAATTCAAATAAGGCCTAAAGTTTTTGCCTTATTTCAAAATAGGGCACGAGTCTCGTAACTTTTCAATTTAAAGCTATTTTCCACAACTTGTTCCCTCAAAATTTTAAAAGTATCCAAATCACCCTTCATTGAAATAAATTCCTCCTTCACTACCTCTATATTATTCTCATTTCTTTCACTGGTGTCCTCACTGTGATTAATGACAACCAGCATCCCCATTGTGATTAGTTTCATGTAGTGGTTATTAGAATCATGTCATGGCTTTAAATGAAGGGTAATTTGGATATTTTTAAAAACTAAGGGAAAAAGTCACCATAAAATGGTTGGTTGTCCTTAATTAAAAAATTACTGGAAAACTTAGGGACTAATTTAATAAATTTTAAAACTTGTATCCTTTTTTGAATTAATGCAAAAAAAATAAGGCTTTATTTGAAGTTTTCCCTAGACAAAACATGGGCTCTGCCCCTATTTCTAATGTTCAATCAATTAGTGGGGGGGGCTTCTATACGGTAAGAGAATGGCATGTCAACATGGAGGATGAATTGAATAACGGCACTTTTAATGCTTCTCCTCAAAACATTGGTATTTAAATAAATATAATTATTTTCAGAAATACCCTTGCTAATTCCTTAACAAAATGGTTTCCAATACTATCCTTTACAAACTCTCAACTTATGAGATGAAAGGGTGGGTCCCATTTATTGTAATTCCAAAACTATGAGGCCAAATTATAATTTCTAAAGATGTATTCCTGTTATAATTCTTAATTGTGGGACCTATATCCATATTAAAAAAAGTGGCCAGCCTTTTAATTTTTGTAAAATGTGAGCCATATGTAATTCCTAATTAAAGATGGGTTTCATGTTATAACTTCTAAAGGTGCATCTCATATTATTATTTCTAAAGCGGGACCATTTTTTTTTTAATGCAACATGTGAAATAATTCTTAAATGTGAACCCCATGTTCTATTTCATAAAAGTAGGTCCAATTTTCTAATAATGAGCCAACATTGTAACATCTAAACTACTCAAAATCATCATTCTATTATACATGATAAGAAAAAAAAAAGATTAATCTATTAAATAAAAACTATGTTACACACTTTAAATGAATAATGAAAAGATTAAATAGAAAAAATGTTACCCATTTTAAACAAATATTAAGCAATTAATGATAAAAATAATTACACATTGGAGTACAATAATCAAGCAATTAAATATTAAAAATGTGGCTCGGGCTCAAGTATTATTTGATCTACTTAGAATTCTCATATAATCTAACAATGGGCGACAAATCATTACTCTCCTCAATGGGGCCAGCTTATAAAAAGTGTTGATAATGAGATTTACCATTTATTTTAATTAACTCTTAATATTAATATTATGTTCATTATTGAGAATTAATGCTTTTTCCAACCTTTTTTAATTTACATGTACTACTATTAATATTAACATTAATGTTACTTCAGTATTACATATACAAAATAATTATACTTTTTTATTTTTTATAGAAATTAAGTTTTTTAGTTTGTCATAGACCTTTATCACTAAGCCAGTGGGAGGAGAGGGTGGACCACACAGTGTGACAGGCCCATCTTTAAGTTATTGAAGTCGGATTCTCCACACCGGGCCTAACCAACCTATTATAATCCAAACCATTCATAATAAACTCCCTACGAATATATCAGACATCCTCAAATTTTATCTCAATCCAAGCTTTCTTGCCGTTGGATTGGAAAAAAAAATAAAATTAGTGCATCAATGCATGTGCTATTATTCCTACCACGACCAAATACTATTTCAATTAATTAAAGAGTTGTATCATCCATAAGAGGCATACCATTTTATTTGATTCAATTGTTTATTTATTCTTTATAGTCTAAATCAAGCTTATAGATAATCCATTTAAAGGTGGGTCCCACTTCAATTCAAGGTGCTAGAATTATATAAGAAAAGCTTTAATTTGATAGTCGGTATTAAAGAGGTGGGAAACCTAGGGGTCTCATTTTTATGTTCATGTAGGAAAAATGTTGAGGTGGGGCCCTTATTTTTTCATCAAAAGATAAAAAAAACCATTGCAAATGACTCTCTACTTGAAAGGGTAAAAGTGGAAAGAAAATGCATTTATTATCTCCAAGGAAATTTTGCAGGGTATGGAAGCATGCATTCCCCTCAATTACTACCTCCAATGGGTTTGAAAACTTTGGAAATGCCAGGATATAGAAAAATGTGTATTTTAATCAGTTGGATCTCAAATCAGGAAACGTGGGTCATTCAATACGACACATGGAGCCAATAGAATACTACTTTTCTTGTTCCTTTCCTTCTCAGGTGTGATTCCATATTGGAAACATCTTGCCTGTAATTTATATGCACAAAGGAACAAGTCCCAAAATCACCTGCATGGGGGTCCTCAACTTCTTTTGGTTTTGTGAAACGGAGATCTCAAACGGGGGATCTGAGGAAGCGATCCCAGGCAATGTCATGTACAACTGTCTCGTAGAGAATACTCAAGTTACAGTGCAAAGCATTAAAAAAAATTGCATTGGCCGGGCCACTCATCCACAAAATAAGAAATTGAGCCCCCCCAAGATGAAACTCATTTGTGATATGATGTGAGATCGATTGAACTAGATGAACCACCAAGATGCAGAAAGACTATATGAACAGATGGTGTATGAAGTTTACTCCACCTCCAGGACCTATAAGGCTATAACCATGTGTATATATCTAGGCCCAACATATTTCAATTCAGCCGTCGAAATGTTGGAGTTCAGATCATACTTGCCACTACCTGGACCCTGGAGTACCCCAATGCATCCCACTCAATCCCATAAATTGTCACCTAAATCATTGCCTAACTTGGCAAAAGGTGTCATTGAACAGGGATGGCAGCTACAACATTAAAAAGAAATACTAGATATTTGAAAGAAACAAATAATCAAAGGCTCGTCAAAACTCATGGTTGAGTGGGTGTTGGCATCTTGGTCTCACATACATGCCAATTTTTTAATCCCTTATTCCTCAAGTGAAAGTATCAATTCTAGACCAGCAGCCTAAAATAGTTAGAATCTTAATTAATTAATTAATTAATTAATCTTGGCCTTTTTAACACTATAATGAGGACTATGCGGGGAACTCTACCATGGGGCTCAGCCATTAGAGATCCAAAACATTAGTAATGAAGGTAATTAATCTCCTTCAGTGGGCTAACCTCACATTTTACGTCGAGGAGTTAGTCCCACTATAAGATTTGGAATATGACATTATTGAACATATATGCTCGATTTCTATGGTGGGACCAACTCCTATTGGATTAAAAAAAAAAATCTCATTTCGGGGGTGGGGGGTGGGTTTGGAAATTCAATATTGGACACCACTATAAAGTTTCATATCTTTCACAAGAAGGGTGAATGAGACAATCAAATGATCTAGGCTCCTTATTTTAGGGGCATTCGGCGACAGGTCCCTCAACATTTGATTTTATAGCCTTAGATCTACCATCTCTTATCATAGTGTGGTAGGTTTTTTTTTCAAATTTGAAAACTTAAAATGTCCAAGTTAGTAGGATGTGCAGTTAATAATGGCCAACTACCATTTCAAAAGACAAATAAAATTCAAAAACCCAAATAAATTTCAAGAATTCAAAATTTTGAATATGGATCAAGATTTGAAATTCAAAATTTGCCAACAAAAAAAAAAAAAAAACTCACATAGATTTTCCAAAGATTTGCCTTTTTACTAAATCGGAAATAAATTTAAAAAAATCAAAAATAAATTTCAAAAGAACACAAATAAATTTTAAAAAAATGCAAACAAATCTCAAAACACAAATAAATTACAAAAAAAATCAGATAAATTAAAAAAAAAAACTCAAATAAATTTTCCAAAAACACTAAAAGATTTGTTGAAAAACTCAGTTTAATTTTTAAAAATGGAGACAAAATTGTTAGAAATTCAGATATATTTGCTAAAAACTTAGATTAATTTGCAAAAAACTCAGATGGATTTGTATAGAACTCAGATAAATTTGTTCCAGAACTCAAATAAATTTACCAAAAACTCAAATAGATTTGTTCAGAACTCAGTTAAATTTGTTCTAAAACTCAGATAAATTTGCAAAAAACTCAGCTAGATTTGGCTAGAACTCAAATAAATCTAAATATGTCCAGAACTCAGATAAATTTGTATAAAACACAAATAAATTTGACAAAAACTCAAAACTCAGATAAATTTGACAAATCAAGGTAGAAAGAAGGATATCGGATCAGATCTTAAAAAGGGTTCTTGGCTGCATTACAGATCTACTGTTGATCGCGAATCGGTTGGCCACATGCAAGTCGAGATGAAGATCGGACCAATCGGCTACCGGTCTTGATGCACTATCTCCGATAAACCTCCTTGAATTTCAAATCGCCAATACACTGATCTCACTCTCTCTCTCTCTCTCTCTCTCTCTCTCTCGATCATGGTGACTGCAGTTCTTTTACAACTTTCTCTCTCGTCTGCTCCTAAAATCAACTTCAACCACATTAGATCTCTATACAATCCTATGCTCATTCGACCCTCTCTCTCCTTCCCACAGAAATCTCCTTCCAAAACGAAGAGGGTCTGGATGGATTTGAAGAGAAAAGGATTATATCGGAGAAGAAGGAATGAACACTGCCCTAGGAATGAGGGGAAATTGAAAATTTATGTCCAAACAGTTGAAAGAGAAAACTAGTCATGAAAATATATGATGTGAGGCCAAACTATGTCCAACTGTATAGATCATAGGCCTTAAATGAAAAGTTGTTGGACTGGAAGCCTTACAAGACCAGTCTTAGTGACTTTTGGTAAATTTACCCATTTTACCCTATTCGGCTTTTTACACCTTTGGAGTTAGCGTTACTAATAAATGTCTTTAAATGCTGCCCTCTTAACTAACTATGCTTAACACAGCAATAAGTCCCATCAAATGATCATATATAAGATATTAACAATCACAGATTTTCATTACTCAATAATGAAAAATGCAGACTCAACTCTGTACTGACTGAAACAGAAGCTTATTTGCATTACAGAGTAAAAATGCACTAATTACATAAATAGATAAAGATCCTAAAAAGTAGCAACAAATTCATAACTATCCTAAACAATAGCAACAACTACAACAGACTAATCTATTTGCTGGAGTCTCGGTCTACAATTGCTTATTGAAACAGAAACTGGGACACCTCATATAACAGCACAGTCATAGAATAGAACAGCATGTTGTACAGGTGGCCCATATCCCTTCTTCCTCTGCAGTGAGTTGATGATGATCTTTAATACTTCCCCTCAACATCAATTCTCTATTCACCATACCAATCTTCTTTCTGAACTTAGAAAATTTCTTTAAGCACAATCCCTTCGTCAGAATATCAGCTAATTGTTCATCTGTATGAACTGATAACAACAAGATTTCTCCACGCAAAACCTTCTCTCTGATAAAGTGATAATGAACTTCAACATGCTTTGTTCTGGCGTGGAAAACTGGATTTTCTGCGAGCTTAATTGCACTTTCATTATCACAGTACATAATAACCACTTTACTAGTAATTTGATTCAAATCTTTCATCAATTGAACCAACCACACACTTTCTTGGGCTGCCATAGCAACTGCTCTATACTCGGCTTCTGTAGTTGACAAAGAAACCGTTGGTTGCCGTTTACTGCACCAAGATACAGCACCAGATCCTAGACTGAACACATAGCCTGTAGTTGATCTTCGGGTTGATACATCTCCAGCATAATCTGCATCACAGAACCCTCTAAGTTCAATTTTCTTTCCTGCTTCATAGAAAAGACCAAAATTCATAGTTCCCTTAACATATCTGAGAATTCTGCGAATTGCATCAAGGTGAGGCCTTCTTGGATTTTGCATAAAACGACTAACAACTCCTACTCCATGGGCTATATCAGGCCTAGTTAGAGTCAAGTAAATTAAACTCCTAACAAGTTGTCTGAACATCACAAGTTCTTCAAGTTCTTTTCCTTCTTCTATTAAGAGTTTTGCATTAACCTCTACAGGTGTAGCTATGTCATTGCAGTTTGTCATCCCAAACCGATCAAGCAATTGCTTTGCATAGCTTTCCTGACAAAGAAAAATACCTCCTTCACTCTGAACAACCTCCAGTCCCAAGAAATATCTGAGTTCTCCCAATTCTTTCATTTGGAAGCGAACTCCAAGATTAGTTCTGATTCTGGAAATTTCAGTCAAATCATCTCCTGTGACTATCAAATCATCAACATAAATTGAAACAATAGACACCTTTGTATCAACAGTTCTTACAAACAAACATGAGTCAGAGGAGGCTATGGAATATTCATTGGCTAATAAAAATTCAGCAATTTTTCCATACCAAGCTCTTGGACCCTGTTTCAACCCATAAATTGCCTTTTTTAGCCTGCAAACATACTGTGAGTTTTCTTCAAAACCTCTTGGTTGTTCCATATAGATTTCCCGATCCACCTCGCCATGTAGAAATGCATTCTTTACATCCAATTGCCATAGTTTCCATGACTTGCTTGCAGCTATAGCGATTAGAACTCGAACAGTTGTGATCTTGGCAACTGGGCTGAAGGTCTCATCATAATCAAGACCATACTGTTGTGAAAATCCTCTAGCCACTAACCGAGCTTTGAATCTCTCCACAGATCCATCTGCCTTTGTTTTGACTTTGTACACTCATTTACACGAAATAGGTGTCACTCCAGCGGGTCGTGGTACAAGCTCCCAGGTTTCATTCTGTTTGAGAGCTTTCATTTCTTCAGACATTGCCTCCTTCCAAACCAAAATTCCTTCAGCTTCTTCAAATGAAACAGGTTTATATACACTGTCTGCATCATCAGTTGTAGCCACCCAAGCTGTGGTTAAAGCACAATTTGCATACCTTGGGTTTTGCTTGTGAGTTCTAGATGATCTTCTCAGTTTATCAACACTATCTTCATTTTCTGGTTCATCCAGCTGGGATGGTCTTGCCTCTTCTGCATTTCTGATCTGGTGAACACCAGATCTCCATGGATTCAATGATGTGTCAGCTTGATTGGGATTCTTTTCTAGGCATGGCTTCTCCGCTGGTTCTTCAAGCACTGGTTCAGATACAACATCTGAATTCATCTTCTCTTGAGTTTCTAACTCAAGTTCTCTGCTATCTGGAAGGGCATTATGATCAGTTGACCACCATGAAGAGGCCTCATTGAAGACCACATTTCTAGAAACATGAACACGTCCAGTGGCTGGATCTACACATCTCCAGCCCTTTCTTTCAGAATCATATCCAGTGAAGATGCATCGAAGAGCTTTCTTTTCAAACTTACTGCGTAAATGGTCAGGCACAAAAACATAACAAACTGAACCAAAGACACGAAGGTGACTTACATTTGGTTTGATGCCAAACAACTTTTCCACAGGTGACATGAAATTGAGTTTTGGTTGAGGAAGTCGATTGATGACATATGCAGCAGTCTTCATACATTCAGCCCAGAATCTAGTTGGAACATTCTTAGCATGCATCATACTTCTACATGCCTCAGCCAGGTGTCTATTCTTCCTCTCTGCTACCCCATTTTGTTGAGGTGTGTTTGGACAAGTGAATTGTCTACGGATCCCATGTTTTTGTGTGAATGTGGAGAACTCATTTGATGAGAATTCTCCACCATTATCAAACCTTAAACATTTGATCTTATAGCCTAGTTCACTTTCTATTTGTTTGTGAAACTCCACAAATTTTTGGAATACTTCGGATTTTTCTTTCAAAAAATACACCCACACAAATCTTGAGAAGTCATCTATAAAAGTTAGAAGGTAATGTTTACCTCCAAAGGATGGAGTACTCACCTTGCCAAGAACGCCAGAATGCACTAATTCAAGTGGTTGTTTTGCTTAAAACTCAGATTTGGAGTAAGGTAACTAATGAGCCTTCCCAAACAGACATCCAGCACAAACAACATCAGGACGAACTTCTAGCTCTGGAAGCCCTCTTACCAGCTGCTTCTTCATCATTCCTTTCAGCTTCAAGTAACCAACATGTGCAAGACGAGAATGCCACAAATCGACAGTCTCATTCTTCCGAGCTTTATCAACATATGCATCTTGAGCTGTCATAACATATAAAGAATCCTTTCTCTTTCCTTCCATATAAGGTGTTCCAACAATCTGCAGATCTTTGTATACCTTCACATCATTTGGACCAAAAATAACAAAATTACCTGAACTTGTAATCTGAGAAACTGACATCAGATTCTTCTTCATGTTTGGAACATGGTAGACATCTTTAAGCACACAATTATTGTTGCTGGACTTCGGAATACAGACAGCATCTCCTACATGAGCAATAGGTAATTTAGCATTGTTAGCAGTAACAACCACCTTTTTACCTGTATACTCTGTCTTTTTGATGAGCTTTTGTTCGTCTCCAGTCATATGATTGGAGCAGCCAGAGTCGACAATCCAGTCCTTAATATAATTTGTTTGTTCCAAAGTACCCTCCTTCATGGAACTAGAAGATGCTGCCACATGGTTAGTTAGAGCGATCTGTAACTCTACTTCAGACCTCATATTGTTCAGCGAACTACTTCTTTCTTCAGACAAGTCGAGTTGATCTTCAAGAATGGAAATAAGAGCGCTCCAATCATCATCACTCTCTGTAGTTGGATGTGCATCATTTGAGGTAGCTGAATTACTTTCCTCAGATTTCTTTGGTGCTCGACAGTTCCTGGCAAAGTGGCCCATCTTTCCACAATTGTAACATGTAACAGTCTTTCTTGGATTTTGATACTGCTTCTCTAGTTCACGTCCTTTGGATACTTCCCCTCCGTGAGAGGTTCCTTGACCCATCTTTGACTTTGAACTGGACTTGCTTCCCCGTCCAGTGAAAAGCACTTCTTCATGTTCTTTTACTGAAACTCCAGCAAGTTGTTTAGCAAGACTCTCTTGATTGGCCAGAAGGCTTTCAAGCTCAATCAGAGATGGCTGAATTGGCCATCCCTGAACAGCTGTAATAAACCCATTATACTCAGGTTTTAAGCCTCGAATGAGTATTCTTCTCTTGCGTGCATCAGTTATATTAGATTCTTCATCAAGTTGAGTAATTTCATGACATATTCCTTTAACTTTCAAAAAATATTCAGAAATTGACATACCTCCTTGAGAGATCGACCCAATTTCATTCTCAAGCATCTGAAGCCTTGCATTGTTTGTTTTAGAAAATAGAGAAGCGAAAGAATCCCATGCCTCCTTTGGGGTCTTGACATCACGAATATGCTCCAGCATATCCTTCTGAATTGTAGCCTTGAAAACAAACAGAGCCTTCCCAGCTTTGATCTTCCACTTCCTAGAAGCATCTTGATTCTCAGCTGTGCCATTAGGAGGAGTGACATCAGTCCCATTCACCACTTCCCAGAGGTCTTGACCTTGAAGATATGACTCTAAACATGACTTCCAGTAGTCATAGTTTGAGTTATTTAATTTCTCAATTCCGCCTGCATTGTTAGTGAGATCCATACTCACAACTACAACTGGATGTGCTCTCAAAAATACAACAGGCTCACAAGAGTCCGACGAACTCTCAAACAGCCAACCTGGCTCTGATACCAAATGAAAAATGCAGACTCAACTCTGTACTAACTGAAACAGAAGCTTATTTGCATTACAGAGTAAAAATGCACTAATTACATAAATAGATAAAGATCCTAAAAAGTAGCAACAAATTCATAACTATCCTAAACAATAGCAACAACTACAACAGACTAATCTATTTGCTGGAGTCTCGGTCTACAATTGCTTATTGAAACAGAAACTGAGACACCTCATATAACAGCACAGTCATAGAATAGAACAGCATGTTGTACAGGTGGCCCATATCCCTTCTTCCTCTGCAGTGAGTTGATGATAATCTTTAACAAATAATGGGTGGATCGACTTGGATGTGATCAATCTAGCATGGCCCGCTCTCACCAAGTTTTGAGAAATTGTATCTCGAAAATGTTTGGTATTTTCAAATTTAGGATTTTTTTTTGGACATTATTAGAAAATATGCAAAAGATCTTTTATTTTAAATGAGTAATAATAAATCAATAAATATAAAAGATTATCAATCTCACTGTTTCTTGTCCTTCTATAAGAAAATCTTCTTGTCTCTACCACGAGCTATACTTCGGCTGTTTAGGGACATGAGCAGAGTCAAGAGTACATCAGTACTGTCACTGATGAGTCAGCTCATGCACGGCTCCATTGTGAGCCACATATCGTGACTGCCAGTGCGTCAGCTCATGCAAGGCTCAAAGCCAACTGAAAGCTTTGTTATGCTGTGAAAATAGTATAAAACTTCACCCCTCCCCCATATCCATCACCAACTACATTTGGAAAATAACACTTCCAAGATCAAGAAGAAAAAATGGAGGGCGCTGTTCATCATTCATCAGACCGCGACTCCATACAAGGTAATGAACGATACAAAGCAAAAATAATAATAATGTGTGTTCTCATGAAGTCGGGTCACACCTTTGTGTGTAAGTAGTCTTTCTGATGTTCTAGCAAAAAAAAAAAAAAAAATCTGATGAGAATTTATCCTATTATAGTCATAGAGAGAATGATTTGGACCTGCAAATATGAATGGTTGTCTTTTATTTCATTTATTCACTTGCATGAATAATGTGAAAGTAATAGATGGGGTGGAGTCAGAAATTGGAGAAAATCAGTACTGTGAGAAAGGGAAATGGCATGACATGTTACCAGAGGAAGAAGATTTGATATCCAGGCTTCATCGACTTCTTGGAGACAGGTAAATCTAAACCAGAATACTCTATTTAATATCTCCATTGCATAGCCAGTGTATAAATCTAAACCTGGACATTCAATTTGAAATCTCCTATGTACAACTGGTGAAGATTTTGTTGATAGCTTGTATAAGTTAAAGCTTTAAAGTTTTTGTTGACAGCACTGAGAGGAGGAGAAATAGTCTCAGTTTCTCAGTTTAAACAACTTACACCAACAAAACACTCAGATTTATCCTGGGTGGTTAACCAGTTTACTTTAGCCCCTCTAGAATATTTATCTGAATACTAAGCTTGCCCTTAGGAAATTAAAGAAACCACCGAGCTGGTTGGTTTCCTAGGAGATGGTCATTACATTGAAGGTTTATTAGATAAGTTTGTTCAACAATTAGTTTTTCTCCACATTTATTTGCACCCATATATGTTTGACTGTCGTGTTTAATCCGGTGTCAGTTTCAAGTTGTTGAGCAGAAGCTGAAGGTACTATGAAAAACTTGCTACACTTCAATGTGAGCTTATATTTTGGGAAGAGCGGAGAAGTACTACTCACAAAAGCTACTCCACATAGATATGATAAGGCTTAAATCATGATGACATTAGCATCAGATATATTGGCACCTGATCATGCTAACACAGATTGTACCGATCAAATGAAATACACATACATGATTTGATTTGTTAGTTACTTATTTATTTACTTCTGTTTGCTTAGGTGAGATTTTGGATTTTCCAGGTGGGAGTTGATATCAGGAAGGCTTCCAAATAGGACAGCTGAAGAGGTTGAGAGATACTGGAGAATGAAAGAAAGCAAGATGTCAGAGCATAAGGTCTTGAGACCTGTTTGTGTTAGGGCAAAACCATCTCTGAAGCTTGCGAAGATGTCTTAATCAATGGAAAAAAAGGCCGTGTAGGGCCACTTCAGTCTTATGAATGAGTTGTGAATTTTATTAATAAATGTTGACCTTCCTTTGAGATGAGCAATAACTTCACCTCTGTTTCTCACTATAGCAGATTCAAGTACATATTCTTCATTTAGAGGCAAAAACTCATGCGTCAATGTACTGATTGTTAGACGTGAGTATTCCTATTGGATACATGTGCAATACTATTGGGATCCACGGTTTGAGCCCACTTATTTAAGTAACTTTTTTTTTTCAGTTTTTACTAATTTAAGTTACTTTTTCCTTTTTAATTTTTGGTTTTATTAAGTTTATCTTGGATTCAATTTTAGTTAAGCCCAATCAAATAGGACTCTCGTTAGCTGATTTGAGGGAGTTAAGGTAACTTATCTTTATTAGATTTCTTTGATGGGAAGAAATCTCTAGAGCTTATCCATATATATGGTTTCCGATCCTCCTTCTTAACCTACGAGATATGAAATGTACTTGCCAACTTCACGCATATTGGAGTGGGTGATGAGGGAGATAAGAGAAAACTCTATTTTGAGAAAAGAGATCCACTCATCATTAAGATGTTGGTGTACACTTTTATATTTTGAGATCATATATTATTTAATGCATAGATTTAAATTACAAACCAGATTAGATTTAACACTGAGGTCCACATATTCCCATTTAGTGCCAAAACCATGCACCTTGCAAATTTCTTATAGGTTAAAAAACTTTTTCAATAGCTTAGGCATGCAATCATGACAGTGCTACCAAATGGAACTTGTAGAGATGTCAGTCTTGCCATTTAGGTCTGGAGCTCTAGCAAAGAACAAAACCTCTATCTCAAAAGTAGATGCTGCGTAATTTGATTTGGGTGTTTTGCTTTGTTACTTCAACCACCACGATTTCACTATCCATAACAAGGGATCTGCTAGTCCTCATAACCAACATCAACAAAATCCAGTTTCAGAACATGAACTATTGAAATGAAAATCTCCAGTATACAAGAAAGTTGATTCATCATTGAAAAGGATTAGCCCTGTTCATAACTCAGACAGTCTAAAAAATGGTAGCAGGCAAAACTGGTTTAGTAGTTTGAATGTTTTTTTTTTTTTTTTTTTTTAAATGGCATTCATTAAAAGAAAAGGAAATTGCAAACAACAAGAGGAATCGAAAATAAAAGGGTAAAAGACCATTGTAACCCTACCAAACCCCTCTTTCATAGTAACACCCGGCCCACCCAAGGATGCATTTCCTCTACCCCTTGTTTTTTGAGTTTTATTTTGTTTAGCACAGTTGCATATGAATGCATGCATGACTCTCCCAACAAAGGAACACAAGGTTTCCATGATTGCCTTTTCTTTTTTGCTTGTATTATCAACTGAAGAAAGGTGGAATGGAATACAAACCTTGGGAAGCACATGAAATCCTCATTGAATTGGTCATTGGATAGCAAGAAATGTTATATGAAGCTAATTTTTGGTAGATGACGAAACCATAACCCCCTCCCTAAGTTCAGATTGCCAATGGTACCATCAGCATGCAGTTCGTCATCCATCATAATCAAATTCTGACATGGGCAGTCAATTAAAACTTTTCATTATAGGTAAGATATTAAAACTGACTTCCTTTGTGCGACTAGTAAAAAAGATGCTTTAACATAGCTCCTTATTTTCTTCTTTTGGAGAATTCAACTTACATACTAGCTCAGGCAGATGAAAATCATAAGAATAGTATAACAAAGCGAGTCTCGAGTATAGACTTCTTTTCATAAATTTCACTATAACATTCAATTGAGAATTGATCTCAATTTATACAATGAAGAGTAACTTTAATCAACAATTATTTAAAATTCAAACTACCTAAAATCTCTAACGACCAAATTAATCCTTATCTAAGATACTTAATCTCTAACATCGAGCATAAGACAACAGCCCTTGACACAATGGAAAGTGTTTGTTATTGCAACCTTTTAAGAAAAATAGAGTCTCAAGCATATATAATCTTTTCTACAAAGAAGACAAATCACTGATCAAGATATCAGTCAGCAGCTTTACATGTTGAATTGCCATAGAAAAGCCTTCAAATATTATTTATATATTGCATTCTAATGGAAAGTTTGTTCAGTCTAAATCATTCCGCACCTTAAACAAAAAATTAACTGAAATCTGTAGGGGATAAGTTTTGGAACAGTCAAAAGTCTGCTAGCCAAAAGCTATCACTCTAGGAGTATGGAGCTGCTGCTAGCCTGATACAGTTATACTAGTACACAAAATAATACCAAATTCACCTCTCAAACTCCCAACAATGCTCAAACAATCCTTCAATGATTGCATAACATATCCCACTTGAAGCCACTAATTAAAGAGTTCTGCGTGCAATCTTGTACTTAGACTTCTTACAACCAAATAAAGGATAGATGCCATGGTTCAAGCAGCCCTGGTTTTTTTTTTTTTTTTTGGTAGAAAAGCAGCCCTAGTTGAACAAACAATTAACGCATTCTAATCACATGAAATCTGATTTCCGAGTGTGTAAACATACAAATCTACAGGGTCCAAAAGATTATGATTGTTTGTAAGCCCACCAACACTTTAATCGTCCACTTGATCCAATATAAGAGATTATTAGCCCACCTTAAACCCACACAGAAAAGTATAGTTTCTGTTAATGATTCTTCCAAGCTTGTACATCACTACCATCTTAAAATGTTGAAAAATAACTGCTGTTTCAGGCATTACCAAATCTTTCAAAAATTCTCTATGGACCAAACCATTGAACATATCAAGATACAATTTTCTGATGATTCTATGGAAGAGGATCAAAACAAACTCCGACCCCTACCCATTGTAGAAGTACTGCTTTCCCAGTTCTCCTGGTGAGGGAAAACTATAAAAATGAGCCGTAAAGTCATGTTCACGTGACGCTGGAAGTACGCTTTTATGCGTACTCCAAGAAAAGTTGTTTCATTTTTTTTTTTTTTTTTCCTCGTATCAGGAATAAAAAAATAAAAAAACACCAGAATGAACCAATCATGAAAATTAGGGGGATGAATCCTCTGTTTAGATGATTCTCTCCATCTTCAATGAATTAACACCTCTTTATGTAGGATTTCTGATAATAGTTTCTAGTTTGTATGGAGGGTGGATTCCTACCATTTGTAGGTTTGATTCGATGGACGTTTTTACAAATATCTCAAAATATAATAAGGATCTACAGTTGAAATTTGGTCACCTTATCATATTTGACGTTCCCAAACTAATAACTACTTCCGGTCATGATTTTGGACCCCACATAAACTGGAAAAACGAACTGTTTTTTTATTCCCGTTTTCAATACTAGTGTAAACTGTCAGGACGTTTTGGCACATATCTCAAGATATAAAAGCAATCAGCGGCTGGAATTTAGTCACCTTGCCTCGACCTTCCAGAACTAATGACTGGTTCCAATCTTGATTGTGGACCCCACATAAATCGGAAAATTTGGAAAAACAGACTGTATTGATTTCCATTTTCAATAATAGTGTAAAGGGACAAACGTTTTGACACATATCTCAAGATATAAGAGGAATCAACGGATGAAATTTGGTGAGGTGGCCGTATTGGACTTTTTAAAGGTGACAAACGGTTTGGATCTTGATTATGGGACCCAAAGGATACATTCCCAAAGCAAAGACTTATTATTCTCATATTACCGCCCTCTGCACTGTAGTATTATTGTAGCTCCGCCTTTCCTCCATTCCATGAATTCTGCGCGCGCGTCCGAGGAGGAGGGGTCCAACTTGCAGAATCATCAGTAGAGGAGATAATTTATGTCTGTCCTCTTCAAATCCATAATGCCCAGCCAAACATGGAGAATCCACCATCCCATAGAAAAGCGGGGAGTAATCCTCTACAATGACAGTTGCCAAACGTGCACATTTGATAAACAGCGGATTCTTCCAATCCCCTAGAACCATGCTATCCTCTCTGAGGATTTATGAGGGAAAGAGTCAATGCAATCCGGGTTTGGGAAACACCTAAGAGGAATCTCTTCTTGTAGCTCAGGTGCTTCTTTTTCTCCTATGTGGATTTGAAAATTGGATGGGTGGAGATAGAGACCGAGAAATCGGTGGAAGAGAGGGTTTTCAATGGGTTAGGAGGATTTGAAAACTCATGAATTTTTTCATCGAAAATTAGAGAGGAATTTCGAGGACGGTGCCCAAAACATGGCCGGGATCTTGGGTGCTACGGAAGAAAATTTCTTGATTTTCATTTTGGGAACATGTGAGTGAACCCTAACTAAAGATATAAAACGGGTCATGCCTGCTAGCCTAGTCATGTCGTGCCAGCCAATGTGATGTCATGGGTCGTGCCATACTGTGCCTAGATTGGTAGGGGCTTGCTCACCACGGCCCACAGGCATGAGCTGGGTCGTGCCCTCCATGAGCCGGGTCGGGCTTGTCTGGGCCGTGTTGGTCTATGGGCCTTTCTTCTTCTTCATTTTTAATATCAAAACTTATATTTAGTGTGGTAGATGTGAATTAAAAAGAGTATTCTCACAGTGTTCCACCTAAATGATGGTTAAGTAATAACTCCATTGGGTTGGAGGAAAAGTAGCGTTCCAATGCTAATACCCATTTAAGCAAGGGTAATGATATTGATTACTAGGGATGTAAATGGGTTCCCGATTCTTCAATTACCCGAAGGTTCTGATCCGTTAAAAACAGGGTCTGGGTCCTTATTTACGCCCTGATAAGTAAATGTGTCCGGGTCCGGTTCCACCTTGGTTCAGACCCTTGGACCCGAGACCCGACATATTACCTTAATTTTCGAAAATCACTTCTAAAAAATATATTTTTTTAATATAATTCTCTACCTAGACCCGGACTCGAATCCAAACCTGCCACATATGTGGTTCTGGTTCCAAAGCCAAAAAATAGGTTCCGAAACGGTTCCGAGACAGGATCTGGTTCCACCTTTTCCTTAATGGTTTCGGTTCCAGGTCCACCATAGACCCGGACCGGAACAACCCGTTTACAACCATATTGATTACCATCATAGACAATTCACATCCATATGAATTAATGCTAATATCCAAAAGTTAAATCAAAGCTAACATGTTTTACCATTTAACATTTTGAATTGATTTTTACTTAACATTACTATTAATCTTAAAATGAAAATAAAAATAAAATTAGATTTTGTAGTTAAATATACTAATTTAATTTTATGTTATGGTTTTAGTGTTACTATTTTAAATTGGCAACAATTGATATATTTTCCATCATTAAGTTTACTTTAAATAAATTAATATATTAACCTAAACTTGTATAGCTTAGCGTTGTTAATTTTTTTTATTCCTAGACACTAGGCCAGAATTGTATCATTATGGGCCCGGGCCCATAATCGGTCCAAATCTTTATCTTTCTCTTACTCCTCTCATCTTACTTCCCATACAAATATTTTTCTATGTTTTTTTATATTTCACGGGCCTCTCACACTAGTATTAATTAATGATATCTTGGGAAAGATAATCCTCAATAATCCTATCCCACTCATAAGTCATAACCTATTGACAGGGCCACTAGGCCAGGCCCAGACGTGCCAGGCAGTGTCGTGCCTGGGCCAGGCATGAGGGCCGTGCCACAAAAGCTTGTACAGCATTTTCCACGGAATTCAAACGTTTTCAGCATTTTTCATTTTGTATGGTGAAAGCATTGCATACAATTTCTTTGGAAAAAGCTTGTTCAAACCCAAGAGGTGGAAACACATTTTACCGTTGAAAGTTCTCCGCGGAAACAAACAGTGGAAACTAAAAAGTGTAGAAACATTTATAGTCTTCAGTTTCTACTTTCTGTGGAAAAAAATGGAAGCACAAGGGAGATAAAATTCCATGGGAAACTGTCAGCTCAAAAACATGCCTGAAGGGGACGCTTGGATGAAAATTTATAGGGTTCTTTGGATTCCTAATGCTATGGTATAACAAAAATAGAAATGAACCACATGACTTTTTGCAATAGAGCTAAACTGAGAATGTACATTTAGGGCTTTTGCCTTGAAACGTCTATTTCCCCTGATATTTTTCTGCTCCCTTTTTCTATCATTTTTTTGTAAAATCAAAATAGAATATTTTATTTTATTTTTTAATATTCTTTTTCTATCATTTTCGTCCCTACAAATCGCAACAGGGGCGTAGTTACAATCTTTTAAATTCGACCTATCGTCTCTACACACCTTATGTCACAGATCCCATTGGGTTTACACCGATACAAATAGATTGGACTGGTTAGTCGTCTTTTTTTTAACTTTAAAACAATTAAACTTGTGGGTGATAGTTAAGGGGCGAGAATGGTGGGATTGACTTGAGATTTTCATTTATGGGCCAAGTCCACTTGGATCTTTCCATCCCCTGCCCCACCCTTGATTGCGGGCGCCCTATGTGAGCCCCACATGTATCTTGATCGAGAGTGAGAGATATCTACACCTCAATACAACTCTAGATATGTAAGTGATACATATGCAAATGTTAGGCATATAAATGATCACATCTAATGATAATAGACGTGTTTTGATATTTTAAATGTTTTTCTTTTCCAAAGGGTTGTGGCTTGTGAGGCACTTCTCTTTAAACCAGCCCATTAACTTGCGATGCTATCAAGAATCATGTTAACCAAAGATGCAAAATAGCTGAAATTGCCCTTCTCTCCATAGGAATTTCCAAAGCATTTGCTTGTTTTGCAGTGGGCACTAAGATAACTTAGAGCAAGAACATGTTTGAAAGCCGGCTAGAAGCTTAGGGTCGTTTTCCTTTATTTAATCACTTTGTTGAACTCTTTTGACATTAGGCCAAAACATTAAGAGCTACTTTGATTTTTTTTTTTTTTTTTTTTAATCTATATAGATTAGGGGGCTTCTATTGGCACCACAAATCTTGCTCTCCCCACCACACTAGAAGACAAAAAAAAATAAGTTTTTCCTAAACTACCCCTCCTCCCCCTCCCTCTCCCACTCCCTCTCCCTCCTCTTCCCTTCCTCCCTCTCCGTCTCCGTCTCCCTCTCCCTCTCCCTCTCCCTCCTCTTCCCTTCCTCCCTCTCCCACCCTCCACCCTCTTCCCTCATCTTGCCCCCTAGTCTCTCGCTAGGAGAGAGCCCTGGCTGCCTGGCCGGTCTCCCTCCCCTGCCCCCCCCCCCCCCCCCCCCCCCCCTTTTTCTTCCTCCCTCCTCAGACCGCTAGCGACTAGGTGGGAGAGGAAGAAGCGTAGGGGAGGGAAGGAGAGGGAAGAAGAGGAAGGGAGAGGGTAAAGAGGGAAAGAAAATAGAGGGTGGGGGGTGGGGGGTGGGAGAAGAAAGAGGAAGAGAGAGGGAGAAGGGGGAGGGAGGCCAGCCGACAGTGGCTTCGAGGGGGGGGTTTTAAACTTAATATGGAGAAAGTGTTATGTTTATCGTTAATGGGATAACCCATTTAAATAAGCTCTTTACAAACTATATTCCCTTCATTGTAGGGATTTGAGATACACACTGTTACAACTGATAAGGTAAAGCTACAACTGATAAGATAAAGATATACAAGAATGGATCAAATGGATCAACATAGAATAAGTCAATACTCCCCCTCAAGTTGGAGCGTGGATGTCATGAACGGCCAACTTGCAAATCAAGTGATGAAATTGATCTTTGCCTAATGTCTTTGTAAATACATCAGCTAATTGTTGTGTAGTTTGAATATAAGCCGTTTGAATTAGTCCTGACTGTAGTTTCTCACAAATGAAGTGACAATCAATTTCGATATGTTTTATTCTTTCATGGAAAGTTAGATTCGCAGTAATGTAAATTGCTGCTTGGTTATCACAATGAACAGTCATTGGCCGAGGATGTGAAAGGCCAATGTAACTCACAAGCAAGAAGATAATGGAGCCAATGTAGCTCACAAGCAATTTGTGCCATTGCCCTATATTCAGCCTCTACAGAAGACCGAGAGACCGTGTGTTGTTTCTTAATTAGTACGACAAGAGAGGGGGCTAGATCCAAGAAATGTACAATAACTAGTTGTGGAACGACGCTTTGTAGGACAACTAGCCCCATCAGCATCACAATAAGCAGTGATATAGAGAGAGCTATCAGAAGATAGTAATATCCCTTTTCGAGGAGAGCCTTTTAAATAGCGAAGCAATCTTAAGGCAGCATCAAGATGCGGACGTCGTGGAGTTTGCATAAACTGACTTAAAATGTGAACAGGATAAAGAATGTCTGAGCGAGCTATGAGCGAGCTATTATGAGATAAATAAGTCCGCCTATCAACCATCGATATTGGGAAGGATCTTCAACTACATCACCATCTGTTATGTAAGTTTGAGATGTTGTTCCATTGGAAATGAAGAAATACGAGCACTAAGCATTCCCATGTCATGTAAAATGTCCAAAAGTATATTTTCGTTGGCATAGAAAGAGTCCTTTATGAGAGCGAGCAACCTCTATGCCAAGAAAATACTTAAGGGGGCCTAAATCTTTGAGATGAAAGCGGGTATTGAGGTAGGCTTTCAGAGATGTAATGGACTGCAAGTCATCTCCGGTGACAAGAATGTCATTAACATATACTAATACATATGTGGAGGATGCCTTTGTAATTTTAGTAAAGAGGGAATAATCTGCCTTGAATTGAGAAAAACCAGCGGCCTGGAGAGCAGTAGAAAATTTAAAAAACCATTGTCTTGAAGCATGCTTCAGGCCATATAATGATTTTTGAAGTTTGCAGACACGATTCTCCCCTTGTTGAGAGAACCCAGGCGGAATTTGCATGTAAACCTCCTCGCCTAAGTCACCGTGTAAAAAAGCATTATTAACGTCAAACTGATGAATGGGCCATTGTTTCACTGCAGCAATAGCTAAAGAGACAACGTACAGTAACCATTTTTGCAACAGGTGCAAATGTCTCATGATAATCCAAACCTTCTGCTTGAGTATAACCTTTATCGACAAGGTGCGCCTTATATCATTCAATGGTTCCATCTGCCTTAAACTCATCTCAAGATCGGTGTAGGTGGGTCCAATTGTTGGATCAGTGGGTCCCATTTTGTTGGTTTGAATTAGGCCTAACGAAGGACTACTTGTATTAGGTGGTATGGATGGTCTCGTGGAGGACATGTTAGGGCCATGTGATGGATCGATGGCAACAGGGAGGTCATGTGCTGAAATGGAGAGGTTAGGTGTGAAACTAGTGGGTGCATGTGCTGGAATTGTGGGGCCATGTGTTGGATCATGAATAGCAAGCGGTGATGATGGATGTTGGGTTCTTACAGATGCATTGGGATGTGGAGTGGGACCAGGTTTTGTTGTACGTAGCTGGAGTTGGTGCATGGGACTTGTCCAAAGGAGGTGAGTGAGTAGGATTAGGTAATGGTTCTGTTTGGAGCAGTGTGGCTGAGTCCGGACCTGAGGTGGATGTAAAATGTATGCCTGGAAGGGCCAATGGAAGTACTAGATTTGAAGAAAAATTCTGAGAATGATCAAGGGCAGCATCCTTGAATGGAAATGTTGTCTCATAAAAAACCACATCCCTGGGAGTGTAAATAGTTTTTGAAGCTAAATCATATAAACGATACCCTTTTTGGGCATATGGGTAACCAACAAATATACCAGGTTTGGCGCGGGGGTCTAAGTTTAAGCCGGTTAGGATCGGAATTGCTTGCAAAACAAACACATCCAAAAACACGAAGGGACGAGTAATTTGGTATATTTTGAAGAAAGCCCACAAGGGGTTGCTCGGTTGGCAACCCCACTGCCACTTTCCCACTTTTGTGGACTTTCTTGGGTCCCAGCCCCGTAGACTGGGGTACCCAAAAAGAAAAGACATAGAAAGTCCTATATTTACTTTCAATCCATTTTAGATCATATATCAAACAACGCATAATTGACTTGGTTTTTGGTATTGGCTAGTCCACTAGCCCTGCTGTGCTGCAAACGTGCTTCATATTAGGTTCGGGGATGCTATATTAATGCTCTTGTACTTTTTCCTTTTGTAGTTTTTGCTCTTTGTATCCCCTTATCCCTTAATGAATGATTTGGGTCCAGAACTTCTCTGGAGGCAATACAGTTCCCCTAGATACAAATAAGATAATGTTACAATGATTTGCATTGGCATTCATACATCGGCGTTATAAGTAATTTATGGTCTTGTTCCATGTAAGTCAATTTATAGGACTGATTTTTTATAAGTGGTTAAAAATGAAGAGTCAAATATAAATATATAAAGAAGACCTTTAAATAACTGTTTCTTTTTTAGATCCCTGAAAGTCAAGGTCACATCTACATGATTGCCCTATGATGGAGCAAATTTGTCCATGAACTCTTTGTATTCAATTCAGAAGCACTCTATGAAAACAACAAGCCCTTGCATTAAATTCACTTGCCCAATCCCTTGCAAGAATTTCTTTGTTTTCTACTTCTTTTTTTTTTATTATTATTATTGGTATTAGCAAGAGTTTCGAAAAAAAAAAATGTTGAACCTGGAATTTATAATTGCATAACTGTTATGTAGGGCTCACCAGGGTGCATAGGGTGCCACTGCACAGTCTTGGAGTAAATGAGCATTCAGTAAAAGCATTAGCACTTTTTTTGGTGTGATGGAATTGATGATATGCCTAACTTTCATCGAAATGAAAATTTGACCGGACTTAATTATTTTACTAATTCAAGCCCTCTAAATGTAAGATTTTTTTTTTTTTTTTTTTTTATACGGGACTTGAACTCACGCACCCTCACCCACACACACATACATGCCTGACCAGCTTAGCTACAGCTTATGAACTTTAAATATAAGAGGATTTATCCCAATCTATCAGTTGGGATGGTACATCTTCCAAGCAATTAATTTTCTACTCGACCTAACTCAAAAAGTAGAATTTACATAGAGAAAAATGTAGGGAGAGTAATATTTATTTGTTTGGATTTTGTAGATGGGCCTCTTTGTAGAGAAGATGGTGGTACCAATCCTTGAATCATTGACCTCTTGTATATACTCCTAATCAAACAACCACTGAGGCACAAGGAAGATCGGTGTAGATGGGCCTCTTTAGTAATAGACTTCTAGGAGCAATCTAGGAGATCTGGATTCCTCTGCCAAGGATCTATTCTGGTTAATCTAATCATCAAATGAACGACAATGATCTTTCCCACTTGCAGGAGCAAGACTAAGTTGGAGTATCCAAAAGCCTCAACCCCTAAGCTTTTGTTTTTTAATTCTAGAAATTCAGGTGGTTTTGAAGATCATTTATCAAACCATTGGGTTCATTGTGAACAGGCCTTGTTTGTTTTCTTGTTAGCGTCCGAGGTTTTTTTTTTTTTTTGGTGTGTGTGTGTGTTGTAGCTTGTTTGTTGGCTTCTTTTTTTAATGAAATCTCCATTTCTTATACCAAAAAAAAAAAAAAAAAAAAAAAACCATTGGGTTCGATGGCTAAGATTATTTGATGGAATAAACTGTTGTCATATGTCTAGTTTACATCCTTCTCCATTGAGGTGTGCTTGTGTACTAAGAAACATACTCATCACTAATTTGACTAGTTAACAATTACCAGTATAGATTGAAGTGGTTATTTGGGTGCACCAAAATTCAGCTTAATTGGATGCTATTACAAGTCATTTAATTAAAAATTGTTGGTTGTGTGTCCAGCTGATTTTGTTCTCATTATCTATCTTAAAATTTTAGATGAAGTGGGGAAGAAATAGCCGACTGATTTTTAACAGGTGCCTAATTTGCAACTCTATCTAAGTGAGGTTAGGCCAACATGCTAAATGCGAACTCAGTACCATTAGCTCTCACAATTAGAAAACCAACATGTTGTAAATTCTAATCCAAGTCAATCATGTGATCAATCTAAGGTAGGGTTGGCAATTGTAGATGGCATATATTTTCTACTTCCTCAACCCGAACGCAACCTATCCATCTAAGTGGGTTGCAAATCATGTCAATCTAAACTCAACTTAAGATATTTAAATATCATTAAAGCTGGCAGGGTTAAGAGCACAGTAACTGGGGTTTGTGTTTTTAGCGAGGATAATGTGTTCAATGTAAATATACATTACATCTATTAATTGGGTTAAAAATGTCAACCCAAACCCAATTCAATATTACAGTAAAAATAGTCAACCCGTTCCCGGAATTACCAGATTGGAGTACACTTGCATTGGCGAGTTGGGTCAGGAATGGCCAACCCGATCCAACGGTGGGCTTGATCATGCCCATTAAGGTGAAAAGGGACCAACATATATGTGATGATTTAAAGTTTTGGAAGGTGGACCCCAATGGGTTTAGCGGGAAGCTGTAATTCCACCCACCCTAGTTCAACACAACACAGTACTCAGATCTTTTAGAGCAAAATATCAAGCTTATCAGTGGGTCTCATCATCTGTAATTAATACCCACGTCCGCAACAATGTCACATCAGCACCTAGTCATCAAATACCATGTGTGATCCCTAACCCACCCCATCTTACCCTACACAGGTTATGATATGTGGTACCAAACCTGTCCTGTCATGATTTTGGGTCAAGTCGAATTTAAAGCTTGAAGTTTTTAAAATAAATGCAATGGAATGAATGTAATAAAGATGGAACATACCACGTTATCTTTCCATGTGTCTTGAGATAATGCGCAACGCCACCTACACCACATGAGATTTTTTTTTTCTTTTTCTTTCTTTCTTTTTTTATTATGACAAGGGTGTCCAGCCTCTTTGAGAACTGACTAGTCCCCTAGGTGTACATGAAGGCCTTGCCGCCTCCCCCCATGCATTAGGTGAGTTAGGCTTTTTCCTAGACAAGTAACCCTAGGGGGAGAGCGCGAGTTCGAAACTCCAACCTTCAGTTTTTGAGTTGTGTCCTAGCCAATTGCGCTATCCCTTCAGATGTGTACAAAGAGGATGCACAACCAATGAGATGTGTAAGTTTTGCCCCTCTAAATGACATCATCATATCTAAAATGGGCAACTCTCTCTCTCTCTCTCTCTCTCTCTCTCTCTCTTTCTCTCGATATATATATATATATATATAAAACAACTACCAAAGTGGCCCCTAATAGGAGCAGGTTAGGGGGGGTCCCTATATAACCTTATCTCATTCCTTAATTGTAGGTAGGATAGATACAAAAAGGCCTCTTTATAGGTAAAGGTCATGCAAAAAAGAAAAAAAAAAAAAAACCTACCTCATCCTACTATCCTGACCCTTTATTTATCAGTCAAGAAGTTTAATGGTCTTTTAACTAACAGCCTTTTCTTAAATTCACCAGCAATAAGATTTGATTTATCATGCTTGACCAGAGGAGATTAAGAGTATGAAAGCAGTGCTTAATCAAAGGTGGGCACAAGCGGACCCATAGGCCTGGGCTGTATGTGTGTTAAATTTGCAGGAGAAATTTCTCTATCATTAAGAGCATGTCTGGTAATCTGTGACAGAAACGGAGTTAGGAATTTCTCATGTTTTGGGGGGGCGGGGGCGGGGGCGGTTTTGGGTTGTTTTGGGGGGGCGCGGGGGGCAGGCTGGGGGCAAGGATGGGGATCAATAATGTAAAGTAAAACAATTTAGCACATTAAAATAAAGAAATTGAAAATTAACACATTAACATAAAATCATCTTTTCAACCCAGTTTTACCCATAAACTAGTATTTAGATTACCCAGAAAAATGATAAATTTGACATTTAATAATGGGTCAAGAAGTTGAGAAGAATTGCAAATTTCATAGTTTAGGATATTTACTTGTGAGCACATGATATGGTTAAAAAATCATAAATTCATGAAAACCATAATATGGTATTGATGATGTTCACAAAAAAATTCTTAATCTATGGCCCATTAGTCATTTAAAGCTCAAATCTTCAATTATAGTCGCACGAAATTTCTTACTTACTAATTAGATTAGGTCTATTGAATAAATTTTAAAAACCCATTCAAAATTATTGCCTTTCCGATTTACCAAATATCATTACATTTTACCCCAATGGGAGTTAGTTTAAGATTGAGAATATGATTAAGACAGTGATTAGCAGAATCTTATACATCATTAATTATATGTATTAATCTCATTCTTAGATGGCCCCCACGAGATGGGAGTTTTTTTTTTTTTTGGAAAGTCTATCCATGTCCTACTTTTGTGCAAAACATGAGGACCATTTGATCATGAGGGAGGTTTAAGGTCTTGTGTTCAAGGATATCAAAGTTACAGGGCTCACCTTAGATCAGCTCTAGGGCTCACATTAGATCAGCTCTAGGACTTTGTATCCCTGCAATATGACTGATCTATGAACCAATGTCCCTAGATATAGAATGTCCTCTGGATCGGTCAATTATAAAATAGTTAGATCTATTGGATATAGTCAGATTTAGGGTTGTTGACCAAAGTTATAAATATTGTGGAGCAAACTCCAATCATTAGCAACACTCATTCAACTTTTTTCTATAGGATCAATCTAGAAAGGTTGTTGTCCTTTTTGTGACTAGTGAACACCAAGGACTTGTTAGGTATCTTATTTTCAAGGGGTTTTGACTGGTTGTTTATCTTTTGGATGAGCTTATCTCCACCTTTTCAAATACCACAATTTTCCATGCAGCCTCTGTGCATATTGGGGAAAATGACAAAACTTCCCATAGTAATGACATTTTGCAATTTCACATTGCACAAAAGTTCTCCGTTTGTTGGGTTAAAAGGGAACGTATCTATATGATGGGGGACATTCATATGCATCTATCCCTCACCATAGAATGATGATACTTTTACTTTTTGCACATGAATTATGAAAGTGTACCTCACCCTATGTACTTAAAAATTCTCTTTTGTACATGAAAATTCCTAATTATGGAAGTGTCCCTCACCCTATAATAAGGGATAGATGCACATGAATATTCTCCCTATATGATATTGCACAATTTAAAATTTTATTTGATATTGCATAGTCAAGGGCATTCTAATCCATAAAAATTGTATAAGGCTGGGAAAATATCCAAAATTTGGTAACCCGGTGAGGAAATCTATCTCTATAAGTAAGTAAACGGTCAAAACCCTTATTTAAACCATTCCCCCTCTCATCGTCAACACTTTCTTCTTTCTTTTTTCTTCTCTTTCAGGTAAATACTCACACTCCGATCCAGACAAACCCTTGCATCTCTCCCCATCAATTACTACAACCAGAATTTATCTCTATTTGTTATGTGGAAGGGAGGTCTCTCCGTATTTATGTCTTAGGTATAATTATTATGTGGAAGGGAGGTTTCTCTGTATTTATATCTTGAGTATAATTTGATACTCATTTCACTTTTACTAACTATTCGTTTGTGTAATTTGGTATTGTATGACACTATTTCACAGATAAAGGAAAAAGAGATTGAATTGTTTTTTTCTTGAGTGTAGAATTTCTTTTTCTTAGCATTGGGGGAAAAAATGAAAATCCACGGAACGCAAAATTGAAGTGTTACAAAAACATGCCCTAAAAGTTGGATTTAAACATGCTGCCTTAAAATTGTCCAATTTGAATCCCTTTAGATCAGTAGTAATAATGACGAGGTGGATCCATTTTGGTCCTGCAGATTGACCTTTCCAGCACCTCCATCTCTGATGATTGGCTGGCATTGGTGGGCCCCCCATATCTACCCCATAATACCTCCCATCTTGGAAGAGGAGGTGACTACATGGCCGGGGCTGTATGGAGTGTTAAGACTGTCTATGACCACATGTCTAGTAAGGTATCAGACATGGAGTAGATCTTACATTGAGTAGGAGGATGAATGGAGTGTTTCCCATGATCCATGACCATATTAGATCTTATTAGATCTTCCCTATACATGTGTTAGCCTCCCTCTTTTGTGGTGGGGTTGCAATTGTCCCCACTCAATTTCCTTTTCGGGGCGCAATTGTCCCCACTCAATTTCCTTTTCAAGTTTCCTAAATAAGAGAAAACATAGGAATAAATTTAGGCATTTTTATCTTATGCCTTTTGCCCCTCCTCAAATTTCTCTCCTCTTTTGAGAACTTTAGATAGCAACAAGGGTATTCTTCTCTTAGTTAGGGAATTATTGACCTTTTCTTCCTAAAAGATAGAGTGTTGTGGTATTATGCCTCTCCCTCTCTTGGTAATGTCATTTTCATCCCTCCCATGACCACATTAGATATTACATGGAGTGTTAGACGTAAGCGCACTCAAGAATATATTTGACATAAAGTTGGTGGACATGTGCAATTCATGGGGGTCATTTATTTGGTCAATTTGGATGTACCAAAGGTGGGCCCCACAAGCAGAAATTTTATCTTAAGCTTGAACTTAAAAGAGCCTTACCCATATATATTCTTCCCTTTATACATGTTACCTCCCTCTTCATATCTCATTTCTGTCTCTTTTTTTTCCCTTGACAAATGCAATTAAATACATCGAACAAACAATATTCGCTCTACAATCCTATTATTCATTTTTGTATTGGAAAGTTCATGGACCACTGAGCACATCGAAGTTTAATAATTTTTTCCATGTGGCAAGGAAGGAGGGAGGGGGGTCGACTAAGGGCAATTGCCCCCACTCAATTTCCTTTTCAAATTTGATAAATAAGAGAAAACATATATAGGAGTAAATTTAGGCATTTTTATTTTTTTCCCTTTTGCCATTCCTCAAATTTCTCTCCTCTTTGAGAATTTTAGAGAGCAACAGGGGTATTCTTGTCTTAATAAGGGCATTATTGACCTTTTTCCCTTAGAATATAGAGTGTTATGGTATTATATGAATCTTATAGTATTATCCCTCTCCCTCTCTCCATAATGTCATTTTCATCCATCTTTTCCCCACATCAAACTATATTTAGAGAGCATTTAATGAAGATCTTGATGGAGCCCACTTAATAAAATTAAGACAAGCTCGATATGTGGGTCATCTAGGGCCAATGCTATTAAGTGGGGCATACTTTGAAAAAATATAAATCCCATTAAATAAATGCACTAGTTCTCTATAAAAAAGAATATAACTCAATATGATTTAGGCCCAAGTCAAATTGATCTATATGAAAAATAATGAATTTGTTTATCAAGATTTTATGAAATATTTGTTTTAAAAGTTAACAATTTTAGGCTGGGTCAGTTGAGTGAAATCTAATAAGATTCATACACTATATAAGAAGGCTATTTTTCAACGATTTAGATATTTTTTAAGTGAGTCTATTGTCATAGAACTCTTCTATCTTTTTTTTTTTTTTCTCTTTTATTTATCTCTACTGTGCAAATGGCATCCGCGATCATTGAAATCATCCTAGCTCTTTATTTAATAGCCTTAAAGTCTAACATTATTTTACTAATGATTCTTCTCTTTTTTTTCTTTTTTTTTATGAGATCCTATCTAATAGTGGGTAAAGGATTGATGAGCATCAAAACATGGCATGGTGCCTAATCAAGGTAAGGATATTAATGTGAAAGGAACTATAGATTAATCAAATGTTGGCCCTAGTAAGCCCCCTATAGAGTTGGACTTTACATGTAATCTACTTGTAAACAAGTTTTTCCTTTTAAGTGAATCTTATGTAGATAACAACGGAATGGGTCATTTCTTGAATGGTTTAGATTTTTCATAAGTGGGCCCACTAATATTATTGGATGATCAACTTTGCCCCCACTAGAAGAAAATCAGGGCTCCGTTCCCGCCGGGTGGGCTTGTTCATAATTAGATGATGAATGAGATGGATTTTTACTTCCTTTTTTTTATTTGTTTATGGTAGCAATTTGATCACAAGACAACAAATTGTGTTGAACCATACATTATGCTACAGTTTTAACTCCAAAGTCCATCCTGTACTCTATAGAGTGAATATAATCTACTTCTAAGCCTTTACGATTATTTGGAGGCAAAGAATATCCGCTCTCATGATGAGTTACATGGATGGGCAAGAACCATTCATGCAATATATTCCTTTAAAACTTGAATATAAAAACTTAATTAGTAATTTTACATCACAAAAAGAAAGAAAAATAAATTTTAAATAAAATATTTAAAATAATATCAAAAAATAAAAAATTCCTCGCTTAGTGTTGTTGCTTTACGCCTCAAATTGTCTCAAGCCGGCCCTGACTAATAGAAATCTCTGTAGTGAGGACCATCTACTAAAAATCCGAGCCACTCAGAAATTAACTCTCTTCTCACTTGTTAGATATTCATAAATCTCGCCTCAATATTTGTTTCGCCCCATTATAAGATTGATCAATAATTTAAAACATGATTAATGAGCATAACTAGTAAGTATAAGATTCTCCAAATCATGTTTTTAATCTTATGCTTAATCTTGCCGCGGGATTAACTCATTCTAAACTAGAACTTTAGTAAAGTCTATAAGGTGGAAGGGTGTAAATCCTTTTGAATAGCTCGGATATTCAATGAGTGGGCACACTAGGGAGGTCCATTCTTACATGGAGACTCCTGAGTGCGGGGGACCACGAGAAGACTAGTGGGTTCTTTGGTTTTTTTTGGGTAAAGTAAAAGACTAGTGGGTTGGATTGGAGTTTGGACCTGTCTCATTACGTAGCGTCTACTTCATTTCGTTGACCTTTTGAATGGCTGCTAATGAGAAACACCCCTTTTATCCAGTGGACCTCACAAAGAAGACAACACAAATACTAAATAAGAAGTTCAATATGTTGACCTTTCATCCAGTGGACCTCACAAAGGTGACAACAGAGTGCTATCCCATCCCCCAAGGGTATATAACATGTGATGGAGTCCTATCCCCCAGGGCACTGACTTGGAAGAGAAACTTGTGATTAAGGTGTGTAACTCCTCTAGTGGAGCTCACCTATTGATGATATTCCAAGTCTCTCAAAATGAACGTTTTTATAATTTTAATATTGTGGGAGTTGAGTCTAGCATAGGGGCGGACGCACCCAGGTGGAAATGGAAAAACTCCGTAGGGCCCATTGCCCTCTGTTCTCAATAAATATCGCCCCACCTTTAATCGTCAACTCTGCTTTTTATAGCTTATGCTGTTTTCAAGCTCTAATGTTGGCGTGAAACCTCTTGGTTGGCCATCCTCTTCCGGATTAGGAATTGTATGTGAACAATGTGCTATGATTCTTTAGGTGTAGCAGTTTGTGAATTAGAGATACTCATAGAAAGAGGCATTTTGGAAATGGAAATATTGGTGGAGGGCCCGGTTTTTAACTAAAGAGGAAACCAATTTGGTGCTACGCAGGAGTCCAGAATTTTGGAATTTTCTCTTGTGCAGATTTGGGTTTGAATATGGGGTGGATGAACATGATATGTGGTGGGGGAATGATGTGGTGGATGAACATGCTGAAAATCTACCTGATGGATACCTTGTGGTGCTACCTTTTCTTTTCTCTTATTAATCTAAATTGGTCAGATAACTTGTATGTTTATTTACACTAAATGGTAAAGAATTTAATTTGATCCGATTGATGGTAGCTGTTAGATTTAAAATGTGCAAGTATGAAAGTGCTTTTTCTTACACATCAGACTACTTAAAGGGGTTGTATAGAGCTTATTTTGTAGTAAAACTTGGGTGAGCGCAGAGATGTTTACCATGTTGTTTTGATGGATTTTGATATAAAACTAGGGGATTAATCCCTCATAATTTGAATTGACCCTTATTGGCCCCACCCAAATGAAAATCCTGAGTCCGCTACTGACCATATGATTGACTATTGATCAATAATATAATGAATGAATGTGTTTTAATAAGATGTTAATGGTATTAATTATAAAATGATCGGTCACATGGTGGGACCAACTACTAGTGAAATGAAATTTTGGGATATTTAACACACGGGAGGGTGTTAGATTTGAGCAGATCTGATTTTCAATTGGTGGACCTTAATCGAAACTTCCACTCGTTTTTTACATAGAATTTCTCTGAGCTGGAGCCTGAGATGATTCAGACTCCATTTGAGGATCCCAAGTCTGGACTCCTTTTAAAAGCAATGTACAGATTCTCTGACTAGGAAATGACCATGTGCATGTGCTTAGATGGCCTAACTGGGAATTAGGAACATCACTGCCACATTCTGCCGAACTCACAGACTATACATTCCAACCTACCACTCAACACTCGAAATTCATCTAAAAACAGAGCTGTTTAAATTGAAGGGTGTCTGTTTAAATGACAGTTCGGTCTATGTACTACTGCTTGTTTGAAGGGAAGCTTCTGCATAATAGTTGTTTTTTATTTTTATTGGTATAAGTTTCTGCATAAGAGTTGAAAGGGACTTGGATCACGGATATATATCCATATATATATATATATATATATATATATGATTCGATGGGTGTGTTTACCAAAGGCCAAAAGGCATAAATGAGCAAGAAATATCAGGAAGGGTGGGGTCTGGGTAGTTAAAGCCCAGCTCCCTGACAAAGATAAAGAGCCCACATGGCTACAGATAGATGAAACCAACACCACCAAAGAAGACACGTGCCATGAGAAGATCTGGATCAAGCTAATCCATGGCAGTACTATTATTAGATCAGTTTTCCAGGTGTGATTAGCTTCAAAGAGTTATTGTGACTTGAAATTGATGCTCTTGTTAGTCACCAAGATCACCATGCAGAGGTTAGTGTTCTCCATTCTTATTTCCCTTTTTTTTTTTTCCTCCATGTTTCAAGCTCAAGACGAACTGATGAGTTGTGTTCATACATACAAGTTTCAGTCTTGTCCGATACCAGTTCATCTGTTACTTTAGTTCAAAACATCAAACGTGTATTGAAAATCAATTCTCCCATATCTCTGCGGAACCAGGAGATATTGCCCAATATTTGGTGGTTTCAGCTATGATGGATAATAGTTTCTTGTTAGTTCAGTTCCAAACTTGAGATGCATCTCCCCTCCAAATTACATAAATAAATCCATGGCTTCTTTTTTTTTTTTTTTAGAAAAATCACTGGATTTAGCACGCGCTGATGGTAAGGGCTTGGAAAGGGTGTGTATGACAATCTGAGTGTGACTTTATAAATAGAAAAAAAGAAATTTACCCCGCTAGGCGGTCATTGTATGAAAAAGTCTCTCCTAACTCGAAAGACAGAATCGGAATCGGTTGAAAAATCTAGGGGCGCCCCACTCCCGCCCCACTATGCCCCCCTCCTCCTTTTTCAAAGATAAAAACTTTCAAAACTACCCCTCTTATCTCCTTCTCCCTTTTTCTCTCCCTCTTCGTCCTCGTCGCCAGCCGCCGCCCGTGCCACCCTTTCCCTCCCTCTCTCCCCCTTTGTCTCGCCACCTGCTCGCCGCCCACCTCCGCGAGCACTTGATATAAGGGAAGAAATTAGCTGATTTTTCTTTTCTTTTCTTTTGTTTTATCACCGTCGTCTGCACATCAAAAGAGAGAGGAAAATAGACTTATCATGCATAGAAAGGAAAGAAGGCATCTCAATGGCTTTCTGTTGCTGTAGTTTCCTGTGTGTCCTTCAGTGATCGTTACTACTTACTATGATGTAGTTAGTGTTTCAGTTCTCAATCTCTTTCTCTGTTACGTCAGTCCATGTTGCTTTGTGTATCTGTTTGTTCTTAATTAGTCAGTCTTTTACTTCATTTGGATGCACTGAAGCTAACTTTGCCGACAGTATAAAAAAAAATCCATTTTTTTCTACAGGGAGAAGCCACTGAGTAGAACCAGCTGTGCATGATTTCTTTCCCCATATTTACAAGAGAGAGAGAGAGAGAGAGAGAGAGAGAGAGGAATGGATCAAAATATGACTGACATCGAGAGTGAGGCACTAGAAGAGAATGGAATGGAGCAGAATGACCTTGACGAGACTGCAATAAGAGAGCCTCTGCTGAAGAAGAGGATGAACACAACCTCTCAGATTGCCATCATTGGTGCCAATGTCTGCTCCATTGAGAGCTTAGACTATGAGTAAGCTCCCTTCTTTCTTTCCTCTCTTCCTTTTTCTTTACCATGCTTTTTGATGTGACCCAATTGGCAAATGGTTTCAACAAATTAGGAGTTGTGGTGGTTAAAAAAAAATGAGATTTCTCATAACAGTAGGGGGTGTTGAGGAGATGCTCTCTCTCCCAAAGAATGATGGTGGCATTTGTGCCGTTGGAGTAGTTAGAAAGAATTTCCCAACTCACAAGCACTTTGTTTGAGGTTTTCCTGCCACCCCCACGTTGTGTAGGCAATCTTCTGCGGAAAAATGAAAATGGTTTCTGAGGTAGAATGATTCTTTTGTTGTTACCTTATTCTTATAGGTAGAGGGATTTTCTGTGGGTTTCTGCAGAGTAGATAAAGACCCAAAAGCTTTTATAAAAAAAAAATCATTTTCTGCTGTCCTTGGAGTAGGGTAGCAAATTAGCAATACATTTCAGTGTGGAAAATGTTTCCCGGAGCACTGGAAACTGAAACCACAGAAAATGAAGTTTTTAAGTCTTCACTTACCATGGACAATATAAGATATTGGAAATAAATTGCCTGGCACAAACATCCTCCAACTATTATTGCACAGTAGAATGTAAACCATCACATTCTACAAAAAATCTCAAAGTGATTGCAGTTTGAGAACATTTGAATATCATTTTTTCTTGATTGCCTATATCAAGTTTCACATTGTTTGGCCTGTTTATGAGCTGCCAACCAATGCAGATATCATGTAAGTTTAATTTTATTTCCTCTGCTCTGCTATCTCTAGGATTGTGGAAAATGATTTTTTCAAGCAAGACTGGAGGTCAAGGAAAAAGGTTCAGATATTTCAATATGTTGTCCTCAAGTGGACTTTCGCACTTCTTATCGGCTTGGGCACAGGTCTCGTTGGATTCTTTAATAATATTGCAGTTGAGAATATAGCTGGATACAAACTGTTGCTTACCAGCAATCTCATGCTTCAGAAAAGGTAAGTGGGAACGATTTAGTGTCTGAAATTATTAAGGTGCATTTGGGTGGGATGCAAATTATAAGTGAAACCCTTCTTTTTTTTTTTTTTGGTTTAATTCTTGTCATTGATTCAAATATTTTTCCCCCTATGATTGGGGTGGTTCTGGAAAGTGAAGCTGCAGTAAATGGGTCAATGTGTTTCTTCTCAAAACCCAAATAAAAAATGATAATATTTCAGGTCTGCCACAAACTTGTCGCAAAGTATCATGATTCCTGCCTGACTGAAAATGCTGTATCCCAACACAACATTTAGGATTTTATTTAGTGCATTCTACCATGATTTTAGAAAGTTTCTTGGATAAATGTATCTATGTTTCAGGGTGAATTCTACATTTATGGGACTTGTATGATTCTTTTAACTTTGTAAGACTTCTATGGGACCTAAGGTGATAGGCTATGATAAAGAAGCTTCCAAATAACTACTCTTCAACAAAATCAATTGCGACTGTATTACAGATTCTTCAGTATGAAACCATCAGGTGAACCTGAACCTGAACCTTCAGTTACCAATTCAATTTTGGTCAGGTTGGCAGGTCAGGTCAGGTGAGGACTAGCCAGATGCAACCCCTAACCAGGATCATAGTTACTAGTAAACATCTCCTTGAGCCTCATACAGTCATACCTGCTTCAAAGGAAGCCTATTTGGTCGTGGATTAAATAAAAAAAAAAAGATGGAACCTTGTTTGGTTAAAGTGAACATATTTCCTAAGAATAGGAGCAGTTTGTCATATATCTAAGGGCGAGATTGGAAACTCTGTGAATTACGGATATTATTGTAAAGACATGAAGTATGTGGAATCTGAATGGTCGTATTAGAACTCTAGTTTAGCTTCTGTTTCATACTATCCATTGACACCATTGTAATAGTTTTTAATTTTCTACTATAATAATTGACCATATATAACCAGTTAAACCGGTATTGATTTTCAATTTCCAGCCCACCATATATTGAGAAACCATTGGATCTCAACATCCCCCTTGATTGGTGTCGAGTCGATGTATTCACTCCAATCAGGATATTATCTATGTTTTGCACCTATTTTTTATTAGGCATATGATATTTTTGCGTCCATCATGAGGATAATTTACACATTCTCAAGTTGGGACTCAATAACACATCGTCTTTAGTAATTCTAGTAAATACTTAGCTGTGATTTTAAAAACTCTTTCTTTTTTAGTGTTTGTTTTTAGTACACACTTATAATTCTTCATCTTCATCTTAGCCTTGTCCCATCTTTTTTTCTTTTCTGCTTAAATACCCTTGTCCCATCAATCTCGGCTGTCTTATACGTAATTATTTTCTCTTGAGAAACATTTTATTGAGAAGACTAATATGAATGCAAAGTACTCATCTGAATTTATTTTCAACAAAGCCGTGCTTCTAGTTTTTCTGTTACTGAAGGATCGCACTCTCTTGTTTTTTTACTACGATGTTTATGGACATCATGTGGGAAAACTGGCAAAGTGACTTTTAAGTTAGGATGTAGACCTGTTTTTGGTAACATTCACTTGTTCTGAATCATTCTGAGTAACTGGTTTGTTATTTTGGTACCAGTGCAGGTACTACCAGGCCTTCTTTGCATATGCTGGTTGCAACATAATTTTAGCAGCCGCTGCTGCAGCCATCTGTGCTTACATTGCACCTGCTGCAGCTGGTTCTGGTATTCCTGAAGTGAAAGCTTATCTCAATGGTGTGGATGCTCATTCAATATTAGCTCCAAGCACCCTATTTGTAAAGGTGAGATAGAGATTTGTATTTGGTATTCTACTTTTACATGGTAAAGAGGATTAGAGGAACCAAAGGGTCTTGATGTGCGAATCTGTAGGGATGGCCCATTAGATGGGGGTCCAGACCATTGGTCTGACAGGACATAGCATCAATGGGTTGCTAAAAAATTCTTTCAAATTGGAAGTTCCAATGATTATTTGCTGGTCAAGATAGGTTTTTTTCTTTTAGCTCCCTGGAATTGGTATTCCCTGCGCCATAGAAAACTCGTTATTTATTCATTGATTCTATTATTATCATTATTTTTATTGGTAACGTGACTCGATCTAGCAACCGCAAGGTTACAATAGTAAGCATCTTCTATTTACAGTTCTGATCAAACTTCTGGCACTATACTTTCAACAGATTTTTGGTTCCATAGGTGGAGTTTCAGCTGGATTCATTTTGGGTAAGGAGGGACCCATGGTGCATACAGGGGCTTGCATAGCTTCTCTGCTTGGGCAGGGCGGATCTCACAAGTATCATTTAACATGGACATGGCTTAGGCACTTCAAAAATGACAGGGACAGGCGTGACTTGATTACATGCGGGGCTGCTGCTGGTGTGGCAGCTGCCTTCCGAGCCCCAGTTGGTGGGGTCCTATTCGCGCTTGAAGAGGCTGCTTCATGGTAACCTCTCTACCTCTCTCTCTCTCTCTCTCTATATATATATATATATATCCAATTATTGATTCTGGGAATCAAAAGCTATATTCGAATTAACTAGAATGAAAGGAATCAAATCACATACATAATTTCCAAAGAACAAAATGATAAAATCATGTAAATTCACAAAATACATATGCATTCTATTAAGCAAGCATATAAATAAATCAAAATTTTGGGCTCTCAGTCTAAACTGTACCCAGACGGTCTGAGCCAATTAGGGGAAATTATTCATTTAGATATTTTAAATAAAATCTTTAAGTTGAAGCATTAAATCAATTCTTGTTGACTGGCCCAAGTTTTACTCTGATCGCAGTGGTGTTCCTAGTAAATTCAATTGACTCTCCATATACCCAAGATAAAATGCAACAACTGAATTTCTACAGATGTTCTTAATTCAACAGCTATGGTTTTGTATCCAATTATTTCGACGGTTGATCCAATCCTTGAAAAGCATGCTGAGAATTTGGATCCAATAATGTTGTTCAAACTTTAAATCTCATATATGGATCTCAAGGCCCTCACTAATGTATTGCATTTCTCTTTGTATTCTTCAGGTGGAGAAGTGCTCTTCTTTGGAGGACCTTTTTTACAACAGCTGTAGTCGCTGTCGTATTGAGAGCTTTCATACAATATTGCCAAAGTGGAAAATGTGGACTGTTTGGTAAAGGAGGATTGATCATGTTTGATGTTAGTTCATCCATTAACATATATGGCACGTCAGATCTGCTTGCAGCCATAATGCTTGGGGTTATTGGGGGGATCTTGGGAGGCCTGTACAACTTTCTCTTGGACAAGATACTTCGCGCCTATAGCATCATCAATGAGTATGTCCACTATAATTCAATATTATGTCATTAATCATTATAGACCTGTCAAGGATATTCATGTTGTACAATTTGAATCAACATACCTGATACCAGTGCAAGTGTCCAATTGCTCGCCTCTAGTATTCTACGTCTTGACTGAGTTGTGACTTGTGAGTATCCAATGGGGATTTCCATTATCTGGCATCTTCTCAGTGATACCAAGTGATGATAGTGATGGTTATAATTATGATAATTCATGTTGGTGATCTTTTCTTGAAGAGTGGTCTTTACATTTCTAGTTTTGTTTCTAGTGTTGCTGTTGCTGCCGCTAATGCTTGAAAATGATTGCAGGAGAGGAGCTCCATTTAAAATCCTACTAACTATCACTATCTCCATCCTGACCTCATGTTGTTCCTACGGTCTGCCCTGGTTAGCCAAGTGTAGTCCTTGCCCCTCTGGCCTTACAGAGCAGTGCCCCACCGTAGGTGGCTCAGGGAACTTTAAGAATTTCCAGTGCCCTACAGGACAATATAACGACCTTGCCTCGCTCTTCCTCAACACCAGTGATGATGCCATCCGCAATCTCTTCAGCTCTCACACGAAGACCGAGTTCCACTACTCTACCCTCATCATCTACTTTGTCACCGTCTACTGCCTTGGCCTTGTAACTTACGGTGTCGCTGTCCCCGCCGGACTCTTCATCCCAGTCATACTCGCTGGTGCCACATATGGTCGCCTTGTTGGGACCCTACTTGGCTCCATCTCCACCCTTGACACTGGTCTTTTTTCCCTCCTTGGGGCTGCCTCCTTCCTTGGTGGCACCATGAGAATGACAGTTTCCATTTGTGTGATATTGCTTGAGCTCACCAATGACCTCTTGATGCTCCCACTAGTAATGCTAGTCCTACTCATATCCAAAACTGTAGCGGATAATTTCAATAAAGGTGTTTATGATCAAATTGTAAAAATGAAGGGGTTGCCTTACATGGAGGCCCATGCTGAGCCTTACATGAGGCAGCTGGTGGCCAGTGATGTGGTTTCAGGTCCCCTTGTGAGCTTCTCTGGCGTGGAGAAGGTGGGAAACATAGTCCTTGCATTGAAGATAACAGGACACAATGGATTTCCTGTCATTGACGAGCCACCTTTTTCAGATAATGCAGAGCTATGTGGACTAGTGTTGAGGTCTCATTTGCTTGTGTTACTCAAGGGGCGGAGCTTCACAAAGGAGAGGGTGGAAACTGGGACAGATATCTTTCAGAGGTTCAATGCTTTCGACTTTGCCAAAGCAGGGTCAGGTAAGGGGTTGAAGCTGGAGGACTTGGAGATTTCAAGGGAGGAAATGGATATGTATGTCGACCTCCATCCCATTACAAACACCTCACCATATACAGTTGTTGAGACCATGTCGTTGGCCAAGGCTGCAGTTCTATTTCGGCAGCTTGGGCTCCGCCACTTGTGTGTGGTCCCTAAAACTCCTGTGGTAATCTCTCTCTCTCTCTCACACACACACTTGTATTGTGTGCTCAAACACAACCATACACATTGATTGGTACACAATATTGGTCATAGAATTCAGGTCAAATAAATGCATATAGATTCAGACATACTGATTTTAGACTCAGCACATGGATTAGGCTTTCAGATTTTATCCCTCAAATCTCCTCATTACATGAATGGAAATGTGCTTATAGGACATTCTAACCTGTCTGATCGAACATTGTCTTTGTCCAAATGTCTGATGATGAATTTTGCCCCATTCAACAAGTGTATTTTTGGCCCAATCTCACCCTCCATGACCACTTTTAATCTCTTCCACCATGTCAATGAAGACTAACAAATAGGGTGGCCCCAAAGGATACCTATCCCTTCTTTTTGTTAGTTTTATGCATAACTTGTCTACCCAGTGATTCTGCCGAGTTGACTTGGTTAGCATGGTGTCGAGCTGAGTTACCCATACAATTTGGTGGTGTTAAGAGTTGGTACAAGTGGTTTTTTGCTCATCAGACATTACTCAGCCACATCACACTGTCAATTTCTCACAATCAAATTTAAGTAAGACTTTGAAAATGTTAAAGGTCCATTCTTTAAGGGCTGAACTTATCACCAAATCCTCCTCATGAAGTGACCGGACTCTACCCGTGCAGCATTCTTCACTTGATCCATTTATAGAACTTTGTTAAACATATTAAAAGAAAATGTCAGAAAAAAGCTTATTCGTTTTACTGAATGTCATGGGTAGTTTTAGCATGGCTAGAACCTTCAAACATGTAATTTTAGGAACCTCACTCATCCATCAACAAACATGGCCATCAGGCCATTGGTTTAAAGTTTGGATAATTATCAGAGGAGCCCATGTGTAACAAAGACTATACATTACTATGAAAATCTTAGGTGGTTGTTGAGGATCCATATGATTAGCATAGCAAAACCTAAAAGAAAATATAATCTCCATCCCAAGTCACATGATCAGTATATTATTTCATAAAACTTACAAAAAAATCACTTTTTTCTAGATTCATCACTATCTTCAAGCTATATATATTTGTGTTTATAACTTTATAAAATTCTGGCTTTGTTCACTAAGTTGACTCCACTTCTTGGCATTTCGAGTCAAGTACGAGTCACAAGTTTGCAAGCTATGGGTTTAAGCAATGGCAGTTTTGTTCTACTGTTGAAAGGTTTTGGTTGTGGGACTATGTCATCCTCAGACCACAAACTCATATATTACATACAAAGTATCTGGTGATCGGATCTGACATCTATTAATATTTGTTAATCCAAGAAACACCAATCAGTTCACTGGTTCGGATCGCTAAATCATAGGATCAATAAATACAATTTCATGGCTTGAGTTTACTGCACAAAATATTGAATTGAGGATCATATAATCCCTCAAGCTCAAAAGATAAATAAATGATCATAAATAGATGGATGTCCTGTTTTAAATGAACAACCATCGTCTACTAAACATTTCATATTTCTATTATTCAATTCTTTTTAGCCTTTTAGGTCTTAAAATGAGTCTTTCTGAATCTGTGTTTGATCATAGATGCATATGTTTGTAATTTGTACACTACAGCCATTTACACATTGTCATTGCTCTGAATAATAACCTTCAAAAGGAAGCTTGTGTTGTAGAAAACAACTGTAATTCCCCTCTACAGGGAAGATTTACTTCTTTTTCTGCTTGCAGAGGCCTCCAATTGTTGGGATTTTGACACGGCACGACTTCATGCCAGAGCACATCCTTGATCTCTACCCTCACTTCAAACTTCACAAATAGGTCTGGTGACAGTAATTTTTAATTTGATGAGTTGCTCTTTTCTATTACTCCATTACTTGAAGTACTACAGTACCATGTTAAATGAATATTTATGTTCCCCCTCTCTATCTGTACAGGTGGATTGCATGGCAACAGTCCCTCCAGATCATTTAAAAAGTGTCTCATTCAGTAGCTAATGTCACCCAACTGCAATGGTTTATTTGGTAGTCCATCCACGCAAGACATGGCAGATGAATGCGAACTGGTCCTAATAATCTACAGAGATGAGAACTCTTGGTAAATAAGTGAAAACACTACATATTTTCCGCATTGTTACCTTTTCTTTGAGAAATTTATTTGAGGCTATTCATGGAGTGATGTTCAGGCTTGTTAAATGCCTTCTGTTCTTTTACCATGTACTTTTATGTATCTGTGTATAGTATGTGAATATAAGGACCCACAATCCAGACAGTTTCATGTGTAGAGATGGCCTGACCTTCTTGAAACTCTCTCTCTCTCTCTCTCTCTCTCTCTCTCTGGTACATATTCCTTGCAGGGTCTTATCATATGAGGTAGCTGGATGGGGCCCACCTAGAGCCTCAGTGATGGTCAGATCAAGGAGGATGGGAAGATCCACTTATGATGGGCCCAGATATGAATTTTGGGGTCAATTTCATGCCTCTAACCCCTTAATCTATTGCCCACAAGTTTAATGGCTTTATATTAAAAAAAAACGGAAATAAAGAAATTTGTCCTTGATCCAATGCTCAGGCAAAACAAAACTACAATCTATTTTATCAAAGCCTGCAATTGGCAGTGACTTCACCACAAATCCCACATTCTCATGCTTTCTTGTGGATGGAGTGAACCCAATACCCACAATGGAATGGCTTTTTTCATTTAGGTAAACAGAATATTATCAAATTCCCACTTTTTTCTTTATAAGATAACATCAGAGTAGTTCACCCCATGTATCTCCTACTTTTTTTTTCTTGGTCATGTTTCCATTCAACCTAGATGCCTGATTCAATGCCTCCTTTTATTTTTCCATAAATATATAAAAAAAGGGATATGCTGCAACTGCAAAGGTTCTCATTTGTGGTGAAGTCAAAAGGTTCTCATTTGTGGATTTGGGGTTGCAGCAAACGAAGAAATTGGTTGTGAATGGACCCTAATTACCTATCTATCCAATCGACTGGACCTGAGAAATCTAGCTGTGGACCATTATATTGTCATATAAATAATTACTTCTAATGCAACTTATATGAAGATTAAACAGAATGGAGAAACGGAATTCATGTAGCAAACTTCAACATTATTGAGACAAGCTTTGATGATGATGATAACGACAACGACGATGACAATGATAAATAATTAGTTCCAAGTCTAATTTAATATGGATAACCAAATACGCGTTTACCCAGGGTACATAATATTTACATTATATACTTATAGTACGCAATTAGCAACCTGGGTCTTACCGCCTCAACTGGTCCGGGTCCTGGTATGCCGTAGACCAAACCCAGACCCAAACCATTCATAGGAGAGAATTCAATTGTTTTTACAGACCATATGTTGAAAATGATATCCATTACCTTAATTTACATCAAATGGCCTTGCATTCCTATATATTGCCAAATGCAGTTTAACAATCTAGTTCTCCAGAGAATATGTACGGATATTTTTCTTCGAGATGCTCTTATGAAAGTTACTCTCACACCGCACTCTTACTCTTATGGTACCGTAGTAGAAAACAGAAATCATCCTTTAAATAATATAAACCCGGCAAATTGAAAAATAAAACATACTAAACTTATATTAATTTTTTGTAGTTTTATATATTTTATATATATGATGATGATATTAGAAAATATATTTTCACATAAATAATGCAATATCCTTTACATGGCTGCATCCCACTGTATGATGATTGTCAGATCATTATACATAATCGCTAACATGTATTCTACTTTAAAATTATAAATTGCAATCATGAATAACAAGCCATCATAATAGTACATAAGTATCTTTTATCTTTTCTTTTTTGTGTTTTAAACTCCAAACTGGAATTTCTACCTTAACCTATTTGCTTAACATTCATCATTGTGTCTTTTTTAAAATCTGAGGCCTGAGAGAGGAGTTGCAAAAGGCAAAATCTTATAAAGCAGTTACCTTATCTAGCTTGGGATTCCTTGTGCTTTTTTCTTCTTAGGAAGTCTTTTCAAAAAAACATGATTTGATTTGTTCTGAAGAGACTTTTTTTTTCTCCTCAAAGGAGGACATGTCAAAGGCCTTTTTGAGTTGTTGCCTCTGTAATCTGATTCCAAAATCAAGGCATCCAACTAAAGAGAAATTCAAAACACTTTTACTTTCTCTTACATTAAATGAAATCACAAACTATTTTGCACTGGGATCAAGCTCTTGGTAAGGATGATAAGGGTAGCAGATATTCAAATACCAGAAAGGCCCTAACTGAAATGTAGACATGTGTGGTGACCCACTGGGGCCCATCAATCATGGGAAGTGGGGGATTGCAAGATTTTGACGAATCATTATAACCCTTTGATCCATGGGCCCATAGCCCTCTAAGTTTAACGATTGTATGAGGCATTAATTTCATACTATTTCAATCAGCAGTCAGTCCCATTGGATGGGTGTAAAAAACCTAGGGCCTGTGACATTCAAGGGGACATAGTCGTTGTTGTCATCATCTTCATCAAAGCCTTGTCGCAACTATGTTAGGTTCGACTACGTGAATTCTGTTTCTTCATTCCGACCTATCTTGAGCCAAGTCATTATATTCAAGGGGAGAGATAGTGTTCAATTTTATTAACGTTTGTTACCAGTTGGACCAGAATTCGGGTCATTAAGGGATATGGAAAATCGGAACTCCATAGGGAAATTATGTTTCTATCAAACAGTTGAATTTTCTATCAAAATACCCAACTTATTTCATCAAATCGCTAGTACAGGTTACTTTCAAGCTTAAATGGGCTGTAGATTTTGGGAGATCAAGGAATCTATTTCTTTGTAAGCAAGGAGTCCTTTGGAAGTCTACATTATCATCCACCAAATAGAACTATTTGGCTCTATTGTAGGAGAAGGAAATAGATGGGTATATAAAATTCTAGTTGAAGTGTTCTAATTATCCAAGTTGTCTCATTGAATTTTTACTTTTCAACTTGATTAAATTGTACATGCAATCCTCACCTATTGTTGATTATCTTCTTAATCATTGTTATCCATGGAAGGTGAGTAAGTGGACACTAAAAATAATCACCATTATCATTTTGATCCTAAGTAACATATGTTATTAAGGCTGATCGTTGGTAAATGCTTAGTCAATGAATTTATTTTTATCATTGCATTGAACATTTCTAAGGGCAGATGAATAACATTGAGTTAAGGTGTGGTTAATTTAATCCAGTAATGAGTAACACTCTTGTGCATGAGATTTCTGAGAGCTGCTAAATACATATTGAAAATCGATCTCTACACACTAAATAATTTTTTTTTTTACCAAAATACCCATGTAGGAAATTACCTAAAGGGACATCTATCAAACTCTCTATATCCCCAACTTCTATCTAGACACACCAACCCTCACCCCCACCACTGGAGGGCTCACCCCCACCACTGGAGGGGGAGATGGAGCAAGAGAGAGGAACATGGAGGGAGAGAGAAAGAGGGAGAGCAGGGGGGAGAAAGGACAGCGGGGGGAGGCGCACAGAGAGAGGGAGAGAGACAGTGAGAATAAGGAGAGGGAGAGAGACAAGGAGAAGGAGAGGGAGGGAGAGCGGGTAGCAGACGGAGGAGGACAAGGAGAGGGAGTGTAGAGAGAAGTTGAGAGAGTAGAGGTAGGGTATTTTGGGAAGTTACATAGTGTGTTGAGAGTAGCTATTGTGAGTGTAGAGAGTAGTAGCATGCAGAGATCAATTTTCAGTGTATTTAGAAGCTCTCCTAGCTAGTCAAATATCATGTTAATAGAAGTAGGTCTAGAGTTAATCATGATTACAAGTGACTCCCCAGTGCATTAGATTTGACATGATCTTTGGTGTAAGGTCAAGTGTGAAAAGGGCTCCACCTTTGATTAGTGTAAATCCGCACACATTTCACACTTACCAAATCATACTCTAGGATTAGGTCGTCGACGTCATCATATTCATCAACGCCTTGTCCCATTTATATTCGGATCATCAACTCAAACTTTATTTTTTTTTTTATTCCAATCTATCACGAGCAAAATGCTTAAATGCTTTCCGAGTCTTGATATCAATCTCAATTAAAAAATAATAATAATATCATTAAACCCTGAGACCATTCATTAATCATGAAGAGATCATCTTATTGGGGTGGTTTTTGGCCAACTCATCCCCACAATGACCTTCCTAATGACCTCTACTTCATGATTAGACGGGGACCACAAAATGGGGTGGTGCACTTTTCTAAACTTAATTTTGTATTAGGGCCCCACCAATTTCTGCTAGAGAAGGAGGAGAGCCAATCCCACGAAAGATTCCCGACAACACAATCTATCGATCCCATCTTTTTCGCAGTCAACAGGAGGAGACACTTTTGCTTAAACACCGAACCACTTTGCCACACTTCCCATGAAATTCGAACCCTTTCCTCTCATGCATCCTCTGCCTGCGGCTCCCTCCGTAGGAAGCTGATCTCTGGTGCTGGTCCAGCAGCTGTAAGGCAAGAATTCTAGATGTCAACGTTTCACATGACTGATTGTATGAATTCTCACTGTATAAAAGACCTATCAAGAATTTATGGTTGTGAAGTATTTTTTCGAAAAAAAAAATACCTCCAAACGAACAAGCCCGTCAGGTTCTATGATGATAGTTTTTTATTTTTTCTTACCTGAAAGGTAAAGATTTTAAGTTAAGAGAAGGACAAGAGCCCATGAAAAGAAATACAAAATAGCTAAAAAAAATAAGAAAGACGGAAAGAAATACGAGAAAATCTTATATACATGCATGTTGATGGCTATTAGACTAAAAACAATTGGGAAAAATGGATGGAGAGAGTGGCCAAGATAAGAAACTTGAAACCCACTAAATAGAAGCTTTTGAATCATTTTATAAAAACAACTTTCAAACTCTTGGAAGGGATGATTTTATTGTTGAAGGTTGATTGATTTCTGCAATTCCATAAACAGGAGATGAAGTGGAAGAATATAGAAAAGGTTGTTTTTCTTTCAATATCATCGATACCATGATGATAGTTCCTTCAATATAAAATATTATCAAAAAAATCAATTGTTTCATAGTGCTTAAACTGACATTGAGCCCAACTCTTATATAAGTAAACTTCAGAAACAACTAACAAAAGCAACATTTATTCTCAGCGATTTAAACCTTTTAAATGGTCCCACTAATTAGCCCCACAAACTTACCGTGAGTGAAAGATTCAGAGGATTGAAACTAGTTTTCTAGGAGTAGTAGTGTGACTAAAGCATTCAAGATCCTTTCCTAATATTAGAATTATATATAGATTAAGAAGAGGGAGAGAAAAGAAGAAGCTAGTGGGGCTGGCCATTTTATTTCCAGCTCTGCTGCCCCGGATTGTGTTTTGGGCAGTGAAGACAGAGGCAATGGGTGCAGAGGCAGATCCTCTCCCTCCTTCATGCACTGAGGATGTTCACGTGTTGGTGGTTGATGACTGCCCGATTGACCGGAAAATCGTTGAGAAGTTGCTGCTCAAAAATGGCACCTTCAAAGGTGTGTACAAGTGCAACTTTCTCCTTTTGTGAGCTTTTGACTGAAATGTGTGTGTGTTTTAACTTTTGATAGTAAGTCAAATGGGTATGTTCTTTGATTTCAGAAAAACATCTTCTTCATTTTTTTTTGAATTTGTGAGTTTATGGATTCAATCAGTTTTGTTCTCTGGGTAAGTTTGAAGTTGGTTGTTAAAACCTGTTTGGGTGTTCCAGTTGTTAGTTACTTGTGTCTTTTGGTAAGTAGTGAAATGGGTTCTCTTTTTTTTTTTTTTTTTTTAATCTGGATTTGGTTGAATTTATGAAGTTATTTTTTAGCTTAAATCCATTCTGTTCTTATCAGGTTGAGTATTTGTGAGTAGTGTGTGTGCGTCTGTTTCAATCTACCTATTTTATATCATCAATATGTGTGTGCGTGTGTACTGATAGATAGTGGATAGATGGATATATAGATAGACAGTTGCATGGGTTTTGTTTTTCATATATCATATATTCATGTATGTGTGTATGTGTTTAAATATAGTTTGAATTTATGAGTTTGATATTGTCTTTAGTCTATTTTGTTCTAAGGGTGAGAATGAGGTTGGTTGTAAAAACCCGTTTGGGAGTTCCAGTTGCTGGTCATCTGTAATTTCTCTTCTGGGGTCATTTCAGATTGAGAACTCGGATTGAATTGTGTTTTTATTTTATTTTGTTTTCATCTTAAGATGAGATTTGGATTGTCCTCTTTTTTTGGGTGGAGGATTGGAATCTCTAAGAAATCTTGGTTTTTTCTTGTATGAATATCTGTGCTCTAATTGAAAATTGAAAAGAAAGATGCTGGAATATTTCAATGCCTTTGCTTTATGCTTACTTCACTCTCACTCTTCAAAACAAAAGAAGATTTTCTCCAACAATTCTCTAGCTTGCCCTCATTTGTTTTGAATGAATCCCACCAGTTTTTGTGGGTTGGATGAAATTGTGCTACAGCAGAGTGAATGGCTGTCTGTTTTGCAATGCATTTGAGTGTGTAGAATTTTGGATTCACATCATCTGGAATACTATTGTTCTAGTTTTTATGTCCCATACAACCGGAGCCCTGATAATTGGAAGCACATGAAAGTGGGATATGGTATTATTATTGCTGAAATATAGAGACGTGCACAAAGAGAAGAACAATCACAAGCACAAGATTGAGATATTACAGCTACTCAGTTGACCACTAATGGCTATGTCCATGTGGTTTTCCACTGTATTGAAAAGGAAACAGGAAAACTCAAATGTGCTTCCACATTCCAAACCCATGAACCTCTTTTTACAATTTCTCTTGGACATTTGAATTCCCTTTTACAAAGCCTCTATAACTTAGAAGCATATGAATGAACATCTTGAATGTATTGTTAACCTGAGTTTCACTCACAGCCGTGCTGCAGGGTTTTATCCCTATGAAGGTGGCCCGCCACTTAACATATAAGAATAAAGGAAAAGAAAAGAGGTTAAGGACATATATTTCATAAGACCAGTGTCTTCTTTCTCTAGTGGAGGAGGAAAAGAGGTTTTCTCTTTGGCGTCAAAATATGAGGCTATGAGCATCCTTCACTCTTCCACCATGCTTATAATTGCTGTTGAAGCCTAGAGTCTCTGCAGCATCTGATTCCTTATAAAACTTGATAATGAATATTGTGCATGCCTCGATAAAATAGTAGGTCACTAACTATTTTTTATTTTTTTTAATCAAAAATCACATTTGCAGTTGTTGCAGCAATTGTAGAATCTCTATGGATATATGGTTTACAAGTAAATTGATTAGAACCACAACTGAAAGCTGATTTTGCTGATACAACTAATTTCACGTAGTTTGCCACCAAGGGTTACATCAATAGGTAAAGAGGAAGACAGACTTTCACTTTACACAATTTGAACCACAGCTTTAGTACTTATTTGTTGCCATGGAAGATCTCAACACGCACGCCCCCCCGCCCCCCCCCCCCCCCCCCCCCCGCCACAAAAAAAAAAAAAAAAAAAAGAAGTGTCACCGATCCCATGTTTTTACAGTGATCCGAATTCCGAATAAGGTTGACTGTTGGATTGAAATAAATAAATAAATAAGATACAGTCTAAAATTATTAAAGTTGAGGACCACATATCAAGGAGCTAGGATGACATGATGGGCATGGAGTTTTGCAAATAGGTGGGTTACATCGAGATCATTCGATGCCCACCTTTCCATGAATTGACGTGGTCCCAGTTGGGCGATCAAGTGTGGCAAAGTCTCACATAGAAAAACCTTCTCAAAGACCTTACACATGCACGGCCTTCCTAAATATAGAGATATACAAATCCTTCTCAAATAAAGAAACTTCGTACGAAAGTACTCATTTACAAGTAGTTTTCACATTAAGAAAGCGAAAAGAGGCAAATCTTATTAGGACTCTTTTTTCTTAGTGGGAACAGGGCCGTAAGTTTCAACTATCATGGCCCATTGAGTGTAAGTTTGGCGGACAAGTATCTCAGCCAAACATTGTGGCAACTTCCTTATGCACTCTTAAATAATAAACCATGTCAATATATAACTCCTTGGCTCCAGATTTTGCTTCAATAGTAAGGGTTCGCAAATTTCACTTTTATTTCCATTTACACTTCTTTAGTTCCTCTTGGAGAATTCGTTTTATTTGCCATGACTGGCAAAATTTTCAAGCTTTTAATATTTCGATTGACATTCTTTTAGCCCTAGATTTCCACTTCCTAAAATTTAAATGCAAAGAGCAGTACCAACTTTGTTTGATTTAATTGCAGTTACTGCTGTTGATAGTGGCATTAAGGCCCTGGAAGTTCTTGGCTTGAATGAGAAGGTTGAATCTCCTAGTGTCAATGTGAGTCAATTGTAGTATTGTACGCAATCTGTTTTCTTAAATTTTTTGCTTCTCTGCACACTTACTTATCAATATCTTTTGCTTCTTACTTTTCTTTTCTTTTCTTTTTCTTTTTTTTTTTTTCTTTCTTTTTTCTTTTTTTCTTTTTTTTAAGAAGAAGAAGAGCTTCTTACTTATATTTACTGTTTCATTATGACCTTATACCTATAATTCTTGTTATATGCATCTTAGATATAGTCCTTTTCAAAGTCATGTAGCCCCATGTGTTGATTCTCTCACACTTAATGGCCTTGATTCTCATTTAAAAAATGTTCCAGTTTCTTGCTGCATCTAGTCCTAGTAAATTAAGGGAAGGCTGTCGTGCAGGAATTCAAAATTGACATGATACTGACTGACTACTGCATGCCTCAAATGAATGGCTACGATCTTCTCAAGGTTGTCAAGGTAAGAACTACGAAGCTTCAAATCTTTTTCTGTTTTTTTTTTTTTTTTTCTTAGCCCCGCTTTTTGCAACTCAATTATGTTAATCTTTTGCATTCAGGATGACAACTGCTTAAAATCTATTCCGGTTGTCTTAATGTCGTCTGAAAATGATCCACAAAGAATCAGCAGGTACTGTTGCTTAAAACACAATCCAACCTTTCTGGTTTTAGCTTCATCCTGCTGCTTGCCCACATTTAATATATATATATATAGAGAGAGAGAGAGAGATGGCGATGACGATGATGAAAAGTTTATTATATGATGAAGCAATCCATCAGCCAGGGATGGATCCAAAGGTGAAGAGTTCTTTTGGAAAGAGATCTCGATCCTTATTGACATAACTGAAACACCATTCAAGAGTGGACATGATATGACAAGTATCTGGGTATTATAACTTCTAAGAAAAAAATAGTTGGTATTGGTATCATTTCAAGACTGCCTCATGGTTTCACATACGGGTCATTCCATTCGAGCTAAGTTTCATGAATACAAGTGGTCATTCCATTGGAGTAAAGTTCCATGAATACAACTATGCAGAGACTAAAATTCTATATTTTTCTATTCAGGGCATGCACACGCGCACAATGTGAAGCCATATATGTCTTCTGAAATTTAGATACAACAGAAGAACAAAATACATCAGAATTAATGGTATTCAGAATTATTGATACTCGTTTCTTGTCAATTTAGAAGAATCCATTCAACATGTCTATGGAATCTCTCATCCACTGGCAAATGAAAACGTAGAAAAGAAGATAGGTGAAAGGAGAGAAGAAAATTTGGAACATGTAATATTTATGGGCAGGCTTTATATGGATCAAAACAGGTTTGGAACATGCCCCTACTCTACTGATAAATGTACCTGTTCACTCTATATAGGTGCCTTGACACTGGAGCAGAGGATTTCATTTTAAAGCCTCTTCATCCAGGCGACATACAGAGGATGAGAAGTTACACTAGACCCTTTACACCAACATCCAAAACGGGAACGAAGAGGAAAGTGCCTCTTGATATAATGCCAGAGAGTAATGAGTCTGAAAGGCACCCTCGCCTTGCTGGAGTCACAGTCGCATGAGCAGATTCTGTTAACAGGTTTAAACCATCATATTTGTGAGTTTTATTATTGTTATTAGTGTGAATGCCCACCGTTTATCTTGTTTTCTTCATTTCATTCGGGTGGGGTTTTGTATGATTCTATTTTCCCTCCAGTTGGATTTTCTCTTACTGTTGTATGATAGTATCAGGCCCATGAAACTGCCATGTGAATATTTTCTCAATAATATGGGGCTTTTTTGAAGTTGAGATGTTCCTCTAGAGTTAAATTGTTCATTTCACTACTCTGAACACTCTCCCATAAGTAGGAGTTATGTACTTATGTTGATTTTTTTTTTTCCTTATTAGGATTGTGAAATTATGAATCTATGAAAAACGAAGATTATCAGTTAACTCGTAAATTAAATCTGAAGTTGCATCTAATTTTGATGAAGTGATAATAAGAACTTTGATAAGTTTATAATCTCATATAGCTGCCTTCTATGATGAAGAAACCGAAAGCCATCAACTTTTAAAATGAAGGTGACTCATTGTTGACGATATTTCGGTTGCAATGGAGTTGGGAGTGGGAATTTGGAGCTCTCCAGAATGGGAAATCTGGATCGACTGTTCGTGCATGAGACTACATAAGATACAAAGTGTTTCAAAGACTCTGTTTGGACCCATCAACAGCACCATAGCTGTATGGTGTTTTTCACTCATCAAGGAATGAGATTGTTGGAGAGCTGGTTCACTGGCAACTTAATGAATACCTAAGCATTTTCCATCTTTAAAGAAAAAATGTTTTAAGAGATTCATTTGATGGTTCAAATTTCAAAACTTTATTTATGCAAAGATACAACTCACGCTTGTCATCGCCAAAGTACATGACCTTACTCTAATGTTATGCACCAGAATTCCTTCTTCTGTTAACATGAAAAATATAGTCAAGAACTCAAGATCTAAAATGTTCATTCAGTGGGTCTAACTACCAAAGGACCATAAAATTAAAATACTGAAATCATTGAATAATCCTAAACATTTGAACATGAACGAAAAGAAGCGCTTTGGGAGCATTTAGGGATGGCATCAGTACGTGATAAAATATGAAAAACTCGTTTGAAATGGTTTGGATATATCCAACACAGACCCCTCATTAGCGTCTCACTTTTCCAACATGCTACTTTGCCTCACTAGATAATTAGTGCAAGTAGACAAAGGCTGTCTACTAGTAATTTCAAGCTAAAAACTAGGTCTGAAAATAAACAGAATACAGATATTCTATGGCTAGCCTTACAGTTGGTCATGGGATAACCTACGGCTAGCTGTGAGGTCACCGTAGTGTAAAATACACCAGGGAGTTCAGTTCTGGAAAAGCTCACAGATGTACAACTACGGTTAGCTTATTCCGGAATTACGGTTAGCCGTGTTTCTATGACAAGGTGTCCTACAATTTGATACCATTGTTAGAGCTTCTTTCTGTAGCAATGATGGGCTCTAGTTGCATCCTTGTGAAAGATCATGTCATCATCACTAAGCTACATTTTTTCCCATTAGGCTTCATTGAAGAGGATGTCTTTCGCTCCAGAGCCTCATGAATTGTAAATGGCCTCCTCACAAGTTTTGTTTGCATGGGGGCCACTTTTCAGTGCTACATGCAATTGAAAAGGGCGAGACTCATCTTAGATGGGAATTCCATGAAATCTACCAAGTTGGATGGTCGTAACCTTCGACTTGTGGCATGTAGACTGTGAAGAAAAGGTTGTCTGCAAAAAGCAAAGCTTGCCTACTTGGCGAGTCAACTCGGTCACTCGGGTGACTCGGCTTCAGCTAGTTTTTTGTTTTAGTGACCTAGAGGAGAGACTACGAACCCATATCGCTTTTTAATGTAAATGAGTTCCTATGGTCTTTCGCTGATTCAGGTTGCACTGCCAAGATTTTTAATTACATTTTGAAAGGACAAAACCACAGGTTTGAACCGGACCACTGCACCCACCTTGGACTTAGTGGAGGGGCAAAAGGAGTGGGTTTGCTCCTCATTAGTTGTGTTCAAAACTGCATTAGATTTGCCCGGTGAGTTTAGCGGGTGCTACCCGGAGATTAAAAAATTTCATGGCCCTGTGCAATGCAGTACACTAATGTAACCATTCAACATATGCAATCTTTCGCTAAGACTAAATTTTGAATTACCATAAAGAAAAGAAAATGTTTTGGACCCATTTTGTTAGAACTATATGTTCAGCGATGCAATCCATTTTACTGATTAAAAAAATAAAGAGTGATGAAAATCCCTTCATCTAATGCATTCCCACATCCTCTTTTTTTTTTTTTATAAGTGGGTTCACTAGCAAGGAGTGATAGTATCTACTTGAAGACCCAATGATAAATCCCTGGGCGTGTGTGTGATACATGTTGGAAGTAGATGGGCCTTCCGGACAAGACTTTTAAAAGAATTTATCCGCTTAACACAAGGATCTGACATCCAAATCTCGCTGGAACTAATCCCAGTATCTGAAACCCTTTTATTAGTTTATTAAAATCCCAGACCAAATAACAAGAAGAATAAATCTGAACATACAATTACTCGATCTACAAGAAACTAGTGCATATCTATACATGAGGAGCTCTGTTGTGCTCAAATCGAATCCTGGATCTTGTGTCTCTGCAAATCCTCTTTGCAGACGCAATCTCCTAGACCCTGCATTCTTCCACGCTATGACCCAATTGAGAGATCTTCTAAAAAAGAATGGTGAGGTCACAATTGAGAAACCGTTCTTCAAGGAACTCAACCAGAGATCAAGAGGAGAGAAGAGAGGGGAGGAGAACTCCACGAAAAACGTCCAATAATGATATAGGATGTCCCGCCCTAGCATGGTATTTATCTTGCACACACCTCTTTCTCTTATAAATTCTTATTTGAATATATATATATATATATATCAGTTAGGGCTAGTATGGGGACCACTAGGAGTTCCTTTGATATTACTCCAACTGATGCATCTGGACCTCACACATCTCACGTAAGATCCTGACGAACAGTTTGTTTGCCAACAGTTAATTATAAATAACATCACTATATAAATATAATTGCATTCCAGTTCTAGGAATTTTACAAGAATACCCTAAGCTTTTCAATTACTACAAACAAGCCCCTCCATCAAATATATTCATGAATCCATTCAAAAATAATAAAACTGTCTAACCAATAAGGAGTCAGCTCTTGTTATCCTTGTAACCCAATTAATAACATTAATCGTCAATACCATCTGATTAACTCTTAATCAGAACATATGCGCACTTATCAACGATAAATTCCATTAATTATTTCAAGGGGATATTTATCTTAAAGATGACAAATTTCATTTTGAGAATATATATTCCCACGGTTCCACTACCATCTATCCAAAATACTGAAGAGTTGACCAACAGTTAGCCTTACTCATTGGTAAGTTAAAACAAATGCATAGAAGAAACTTGAGTTCATTATTCTCTCATGATTAAGAGCTTATTGATTGAAAATTATGAGAACATTCTTTAATAAGAGACAGTGTTTTATATAAGGTGTTACTCATGGTCATTCAGTACATCCAATGTACTAGCACACCAATCAGGAGTCTTTCACTTCGATGGTCGAGACAAACCACATTATTTCATAGTGACTGCAAGGCTACAACCTTTCAAATGAGATGCTCAATCCCATCACCGATTGTGAAAATATTTTAAAGATAAGAATTGTAACCTATGTCTCCCTCATATGAATCTCATCCACATCACATGAATCACATTTTATATACTTATAGTATGAACAAACTTATCATTCTATATCAGAATGTGTGCAACAATTAAAAAAATCCAATTCATCTCGTAAATAAAAGCATGAAAAAAAAAAAAATATATATATATATATCAATTAAAATAATAAATAAAATAATTTATGTCATCCACTGAATTGAGGACATACAATCTAACAATATTTACATGCTAAAATCACTCAAATCACAAGTGTGTTGCCATCTATTGCATTTCCATTGATTTGATTAGCAAAAGGTGTAGACGGTTCATTTAATTTAAAAAATAAAATAGAAAAAATCCAACCATGGTAACTGTTCCCATCAATAAAAGTTAAACAAGCTGAAGGCATACAGAAGATTCTAGATCTCAATAAAAGAGAGAGAGAGAGAGAGAGAGATGCAAATAAGTGACACATAAACATGGTACAAATTAAATGGTTATGAATCAAATTACCTTTAAAAAACTCTATACAAACATATCAAAATTACAAGATTACTTCACCAGTCCCCCATCTCCTCTATTTGCCCTTTTAGGCCATTGTAAGGGAACCCAACAAAGCCACTCTAATAGAAATCAAATGTCCGTACAGCTCATTCACTCTCCCTTCAAACTTCCTAATCCCTTGCTCTAATTCCCCACTCTTCCTCCCCAAACCTTCCACTCTCTCCCTCAATTCCCACTCCCTCACTTCACCTCCTGACCGCTCGATCAAGCCCCTTACCTCCCGAGCCATCTCCACCGTCGATCTCAGCTCGTCCAAAACTGGCCCACCACCTTTCCTCCCCTTAAGGACCACCGCCTTCTCCAACTCATGCAATGAACTCGCCCATGACTCGGCCCTTGCCGACTGAGTCACACCCACCCCGCCTCTCCTCTTGAATGAGAGTAAGGTGGATAACATCCCACATACAAGCACACCCATTGCCTTGGATGCACTCAAAACCTCATGAAACTCGCTCTTGCTGAGACCCAACTCGCCATGTGGCCTCTTCTTCCTCTCTCCCACCTTCTTCAACCTGGAGGTGCACTTCTCCAACTTGTTGCACCTCTTCCTCTCTGTCTTCAAACATGCTGTGAGAGCAAGCTGTGCTCGTGCCAATGCTGACTTGGTTGGCTTTGACCCACCCTCAATACAGTGCAATCCCACTGCTATTGACTGTGTGTATTGCACCATTGCCTCCATCTGCTCGCGTAAGATGTTGCAGGCATCCAACAGCTCCACCACATCATCAAGATAGTGTTCGACCCAGCTCCGGTCGATGGCGCCTTGAGTTGGGTCTGTGGCTATTGATTCGATGGCCTTCTTTTGCATGGAGACGGCTACGTCGAGAGCTTGAAGGACCCAAGTGGCGTTCATGCTGGGTTGGTGCTGCAAGTGGTGGACCTCCGCGGCAAGCCACCCACTGAAGTATTCTGTGGCTGGCAAGGGAACCACCGGAGAGGGAGAGAGTCTCGCTGGAAAAAGGAGGGAGAAGATTGCAGAGGGGGACATGGTTGTGGTAGTGAGAGTAGACCTCAATTTCCTTAATATGTAGTGTTTGGACTTTGAAAAGGAAAGAGGTTTCTTGGATTTGTGAGAGATCTTTTTGGATGATCCATGCTTTAAATTAATAGTTACTGGAGAAAGAGGAAAGGAAATGTGGGGCCCACTTTGATGATGGTGTGGATGGACACCTAATTGTCGGTGTAAGACTGTCGTCAGCTGTATATGATACTGTGTTTCACTAGATGAATGACACGTGGCATGTAAAGGGTGTGGGCCTGATTCGAGTGAGTGAGTAACTTATTAGATGATGGTGACATAGAGATTCAAATGATTTTGAGGTCGAATATCCTATATATAATTGTGAAGGCTACTTTACTATGATCTAATTCACTAATATGATCATGTGCCTCTTTATGATTAGATTTAGAGGATAGTTTAAAATTTTAGAGCAATCAAAGTAATATGGATTGTGTTGTAATCTTGTTATACATTCTGCTGAAATTTGTAGAGCAAGTAGTTGTCAACATGATATCAGAGAAAAAACCCTTATATTCTCCTATAAAAAGTGTAAATCCATAAAGGAGCCCACACGTGCAGGAAATATTTAAACCTTGACATATATTATTACACTGTTATCTATTGACTTAAGTTTTTAATGAAAATTTGATTAAAATGCTACTTAGAAGGGGGTGTTTGCAAGGAGTGGCTATGATTAAGTAGGGTGGGCCCCACTAACATCATTTATCCAACTGGCAGAAAAATTGATCAATTAATGCAACCAATGGAGCATTTAATGTGATTCGGCACTAACACACAAGTGGAAATAATTATATATTCAAAGGTGTCTTTTGTGTAGAGTCATGCTTGGCAGGACCTTGGGAATGCATGATGGAGGACAGACGAGGATGATTGATGTTAGGTGAGTAAGTCCAACATGTTGTCCAAGCTACATAAAACCACGTAGCCATGCAATGGCACCAGGTAGGGTGGGGTGAATGTAAATAAATCCTTTGCAACCCTTTTTTTGTGCAATCTCTTCTTCACCATTGATTCACCAATCCAAGACGTCTCATACTCATCCCACGTTGGCTTCTGTTGCCCACAACCTAATTTCTGTTAAGTCAATGAAGATGCTGTTAAATGTAGCATCTGGCCCGTTACATGTCTGTTCTGGAAGTCAGCATTACAGATTCACAGTTGTCTCAAATCAGAATGCATACTGTTTTGAGAACTCACTCTGTTATAAACATAAACTATGCACACATCAGGTTTTGATATGGTGCAATGGGTCTTATGGTGCAATGGGTGCAATGAACCCACCTTGGACCACTTAGGGCTATGACAATCATGATGGACGTGTGCAAAATATCAAGACCCCATTAGATTATTCTTCTATAACATTCTAGTTCAATGGCTTTATAAGCCCTTTTTTTTTTTTCATCAATCCAACAGTAACAGTTGGATGTATATGAGAGAAAGTTAACTTGAACATAGATATAGGCCATCTGCACCACGATCACACCATTAGTTCATTACGCCAGATCAAAACTCTACACAACATATACACTATGCATAATGGTATTTGATAGTGCTTTTTCTTTATACCTGCAAAACAGTATAATTACCTTCTTTTTTACTCTCTCTACTACATACACACCCATGAAAACCCGCACTACCCAAGTCTCTATCCAACGGACTTAAGGATCGATCCTTAGTTGTATCTGTCACTAGAGATGCCTCACTTGGAACTACAAGTGGATTGACAAAGTTACCTAATATTGGGTATTTTCAAAAAAAAATATTTCTTTTAATGTTTTTTGTAAAATGATTTTCAGCATAACAAAGTGACAAGCAAACTGATAAACCAGTTCGACACTTACATCATACATTAGGGACACTTACATGGCCATTACAGGGTCTGAACCATTTTTGAAGTTTAGGCACACCAATGACTTACCATAAACTGTAGCAGTAGTACTTTGTGCCTGTGAAAAAATTGGAAGAATAACTCTAAAATAGTTTGATGGTGAGGTATTCCCTCCATTACAAAGGGGTTCAAGGCTCCAATTAAAGCCCTCTATTAGTTTCAGAAAACAATCCACTATTTACTGACTGCAGTTTTTTTTTTTTTTTTTTTTTTTTTTTAAGGAAAAAAAATGATGAACTAGAAATTAAACTTTTACAAAAATTCACATGGCCAATCAAGTCCCAGTGCCAAGCATAAGTTGTCACAGCCCCAAGAAATGTGAGGAATGGATGCAGATTCGCCTTCATTGGGCATTTCAAGTTGTCTGACTAAGGTGGTAACATTTAGCTGTATTATCATATCAATGAACCTGAATCACTTTCCTTTTTTTTCCTTTTTTTTTTTTTTTTAACAACTGGATCAAGGGAAATTCTATATGCACCCCTATTTTTTGCTGAGCACACCCACCTTTAGAAGAAGAAAAAAATTACACATGAAGAAGAAACGTGGGTGTGCTCAGCAAAAAGGGTGTGTGCATATAAAATTTCCCTTGGATCAAAACACATTAAACCATCCATGCTGTGCATTCTTGGACCCACGGCCATGATCATCCAATCAGGACATCGGTCGGGGGCTAGTGCAACCCATGAGGCCATGACAGGCCCCTCTAATCCACGTCTTAGAAACTGGATCATTGGATGCAAAGCACTCACTGAATCATTTCTCTCAAGTCTCAAAAAAAACCTGGCCAATGATAGAACTGAGCCAACCCCTTTCTGAGGCATAACCAGGCCTAACAAACAAGCAATGAACCCAACTCCAGCCGGTACTCAGCCCTCTTGACTCTCAGTGGACGCATGCCATGGTCCTGCAAGGTCTGGCAATGGGCCTCCAATGACTCAGTCTCATAGGCCTAATAGCATAGGTGGAGAATAGTAGAGGTATGACTGGGCTGCAACGCTGAAAAAAAATGGATGACTGATTTGATGGGTTAGAAAACAGACAATTGGAGAAGGAGCAAGGGCAAAAATTAGCTTTAGAATGAAGGAAAGATGCACTTCGTTGGTGGGGAAGCTGACAGCAAAACTGAAAGAATGAATCATCATTCTAGCTTTTTAAGAAGCTTGAACAAGCCAGCTGCTTCCCTAATCTGTGAGAACTCAGATGCAGAATTTCCTGCACTGCTATGAACAGATCTTGAACTGCAATCACAACAACCAAATTGACTGAAATCAGTTACATATTTGGCGACATCTGCATTGTCTGAGTTAGTTTAATTACAGGAGAACCATCGAACACTCTGCACAAATCATAGAATACAATTAGTACCAAACGTTGCTTAAGTCTATGTGCCTAGGCCTGACATGGATGACAATGAAACCTGTTTACCAGACTACCGAAACAGCCCAATCTGAAAATTTCAGATTGGGGCCTATTTTAGGACCCCATTAGATGAACATATCTAGTTTTTGGTTCCATACCTAACTACCCAAATACTAAATAGGCAAGTAACCAGACATGGACATGATACTAACATGAAAAATCAATTATGGGCCCTATTTCAGGACTAGTTGACAAACAGATCTCAATTCAGGTCCACGGTAATAGACCTGTTCGGTAATCTGGTCAGATATGGGTCTCCAAAACCTAATGAGATACAGGGTTCAGAGTACAGATTACCGCCAAATCAACCCAAACCTTCATTTGCATCCCTAGAAGAGAAGGTTCTTGTGCGTACTCAAACATACAAGCATTCAACTTGATCCATCTCACCAGATACATAGTCCATCTTATGATCTTAACACATACTAGCAGAAACACAATTATTTTAAATGTACCCAACATCCATAAACATAACAGAGAAATAAGCACAAAACATTTGTGCACCTAATGTCCATGGATCCACCTGGCATGCACACTAATACAAACACATCCAAAAACTTCTACATCCATCTTCTTCATCAAGCAAACAAAAAGGCAAGCGTGAATGGTGTATCCTAAGAACACTAGAGATGCATGATCAACATAAGATGCCAACTAGAAAGACAATAAAACTGCAAGGAATTATTACAAGAGATAAAATACAAGAACAAAAAGCATAAAATAAGGCCTTCCCCAAAAGTCATGTCATTGCAAATTTTAGAACAATGGAGTCTTTCCTAATAAACATGTCTGAGATGTCAGAAAATCTTCAGAAAATGGTGCCTTAGGTATATAATTGACATAACCAAATGCACGTGTAATTGTGGATACAAGTAGTCATTGACTCATTCATACTAATCATTGATTATCTTATTCCAAATGAGGCTCCGGAGAAAAATGCACACCAATCTCACCAGTCTGTTCTGTATATACTTGTCCTGAAAGGAAGGAGAATAATGCAAGAAAAACAAGTATTTCAACAAATACTAAAAATAGTTAACTAACCCAATTCAATATCAGAGATACTATCGATCATGCTTGCAGTCCAAACGCAAGCAAAATCAACAAATTCTACAAGTGAATGTTTAAATCAAGGAACGATCTCGAACCACAAGAGTCAGTACTAGCTTCCAATCCAATTTTCAAGTCTAAAAAATGGACACTGGTGTTTCAGTTCTCTTTCATTAACAATTATGTACCTTCGAATTTAAAATAGCCTTTAACCTCAACACAAGCCATGATCGTATCTCAAGAAGACTTGAGTTTATCAAGCAGACACTGTTGTTGGCTCCTCAATCGGGGCCCACTTAAGAAAAATCAAAGCAATAGCCCCACACTTTTCTATCAAAACTTTTTAGTTGTTGAGGCCTACGATCAGATGATGTATGGAACATTTGAATTTTTTTTTAATATTTTATTTAACTATTTCAAAAGTTATTAATTTGAAGTGGGCCATTTGGTTAAGCAAAGTTTAATGAGTACTATTACTTCAGTTATATGTAACATTTAATTGTTTTTGGATATTTCGTAAGTGACCCACTAAAAAATTTGAAATCTGTATACTAATACTACAATATTATTTCATTATTAATTCATCATCATCATCATCAAAGCCTTGTCCCAACGATCATGGGGTCGGCTACATGAATTCTTTTTCTCCATTCCGATCTATCTTGAGCCAAATCCTAAGATAAGTTACACTTCTTCATATCTATTTTTTATCACCTCCATCCATGTCATCTTTGGCCTACCTCTTCCCCTTGGTGGGCCATCAACCTTTATGGGCAAACTTTTCCTTACCGGCGCCGTTAATGGCCTATGTTGGATATGCCTAAACCATCTCAAACGAGTTTTTCTACTTCTATCCCCTATTGTTACTACCCCTAAATGCTCTCGAAAGCGCTCATATTGAATTCTATCCTTCCTCGTTTTACCACACATCCACCTCAACATTCTCATCTCTGCTACATCCATTTTATGTATATAATGCTTCTTGATTGGCCAACATTCTGCTCCATAGGTCATAGCCGGTCTAATCGCTGCCCTGTAAAATTTCCCCTTCAATCTTATTGGCATTCATCGGTCACAAAGCACTCTCGAAGCAAGTCTCCACTTCAACCATCCCACTTTAATCCTATGTTTGACATCATCAATCTCTCCATCCTTACTAATTATAGAGCCAAGGTAGCGGAAAGAATCATTTTATGGTGTCTCATGGTCTTCAATTCTTACAGTAATTTCAGCCCTTTCTATATGCCCTTTGAAGTTACAAACCATATATTCCGTCTTTGTGCGGCTTATTTTAAAGCCTTTGGATTCTAAAGCCTCCCGCCCTCTCTCGAGTTTTGCATTTACACAATCTGTTGATTCGTCTACCAACACAATATCTGCAAATAACATGCACCAAGGTACCTCTTCTTGAATATGAGCAGTTAACTCATCCATAATTAGCGCAAAAAGATAAAGGCTTAGGGTTGACCCCTGATGCAAACCTATGGTCACTGGGAACTCCCATGTTTCTCCAAAAGTAGTTCTCACACTCGTCACTGCTCCTTCATACATTTCTTTAATAATTTCAATATAACCTCTTGGAACATTCATTTTATTTAAAACCCACCAAATAAAATCTCTAGGTACCATGTCGTAGGCTTTTTGTAGATCGATGAAGACCATATGCAGATTTTTCCTCTTTGCTCGATATTTTTCCATTAATTGCTTAAATGAGAAGATAGCTTCCATCGTTGACCTCCCTAGCATAAAAACAAATTTATTTCATATATCTTGGTCTTTTGTCTAAGTCTTGGCTCCATTACTCTCTCTCATAGTTTCATAGTGTGACTCATAAGTTTAATCTCACGATAGTTGGTACAGTTTTGTATATCCCCCTTGTTCTTATATATATAAGTACTACAACACTTTTTCTCCATTCATCCGGCATTTGCTTTGTCATTAATATCTTATTGAAAAGTCTAGTTAAACAAATCTCCCCAACTTCTCTTAAGCAATTCCAGGCCTCAATCAGGATGTCATCTAGACCCATAGCCTTTACTGTCTTCATTTGTTTTAATGCTTTCCTCACTTCCACAACCCTAATTCTACACACACAAAAAAAAAAAAGTATGCTTTGCTACTGAAGTATCATATTTTGTTCTTACGTCTCCTATATAGTCTTCATTTAAAAGTATGCTAAAATATTCCCTCCACCTTTCTTTGATATCGTTATCCTTCACTAGAACTTTTTGGTCATTGCTCTTAATACATTTGACATGATCTAAGTCCCTACTTTTCCTTTCTCTTATTTTTGCACGCTAAAAAATATTTATCTCTCCTTCTCTTGTTTCTAACCTATTATATAGGTCATCATACGCTTTGCACTTTGCATCCCTTACGACTTTCTTAGCTTCATTCTTTGCCTTTTTGTACATCTCATCCCTTACTACTTTCTTTGCTTCTTTCTTTGCCTTTTTGTACAGCTTATAGTTTTCCATATTCCTAGAACCCTGCCAAACTTTCTAACGTCTCTTCTCCCAAACAGCTTCCTGAACCTCTATACCACACCACCAGGTTTCTTTATTATCATGCCTCTTCCCTTTCGACTCTCCAAGCACCTCTTTAGCAACCTTCCTAATATAGTTAGTCATTTGAATAAAATTTACATTTATATATATAAAGTTTTTAATTTTTTCCGACATGAAAGTCTGAATTGGGATGCCGAAATGCCTAATAGACCAAAATCTTTGATTTTGGAGCCAAACTGAAACCTGGTCTGAAACGAAATTGACAACTATGCTTCCAAGAAAAGAATATTATGATAATTGATGCCTCGACAATTATATCAAAACCTTGATAACTGCAAATCTACTCTGTTCGAAAATCAGCTTTAAAAATAAATAAAAAAATCCGATGCAGCCAGGCCCAATAAGCACCACCTAAGCTTCGTGCCGTACAAGCAACGAACATGGTAAATATTAGCCAATACATACCATATCAACTGATATGCACCGATACAAATTATTGGTGTGAAACCTAGTTCACATGTATTGCCTGGTATGAGCAAAACGGGCCACATTACAGCCAACACATCACCTATGCACCATACAGGCATGAAACAAGCCAATAGGGCCAACATAGTGATGCAAACCAGACAATAGGTTCAACCCATTAGGCCCAGTCCATAGGCCCAAGGGAACATCCCTTTATTTAGGAGTTTGATTTGTTTAGAATTAATATTAGTATCCTTCCTATTTTAGGCATTATACAGTTATTAGGAAATATTGTTACTTAGGGATTAAGCCAACTCCACTATAGAAGGATGTTAGGCATCATCGTAATGCAGTGCTTATTTTCAATTAATTAAAGGTTTTCTTTGAGATTTATCTCTCATGGTTATGGTGTTTTCTCATCTCGTGAGGATGCCCTAGCGGCTAAATCCATCCTTGGATTCGATTAATCCTTTGGGAGATTGATCTATTGGTTCAATCACGGATCCGGGCTGAGCCAATTTGGTATCAAAGCCGAAGACCGGTCACCGGGGAGACGTCTATCGACTCTATCCTTCCCGGATTCCTATTCCGTCGTCACCCACCCACCCCCATCATCACCACCAAAACCGACCAAACACCTTCATCAAACCCAAATCTGCCCAAGCCTTCCAAACCCCCTAGCCGAAACTAGAACCCACCCCTCTACCGAAATCCAAATTCCCCAAAACTTCCCCAATTCTCCAAAAACCAAAAAAAAAAAAACCCAAGACACCCCACCCAAAACCCTAGCCCCACCATCAATCACGAACCAAAACCCACCTTCCACCGTACTCATCTAGCAACACCATCAACTTCATCGTCGCCAGCCAACAATCCATCACCCTCTACAGCAACCAATAGCCTCGCCTCTGTTTCATCACCATTGCAGGTCCTGCCTCTATCCCCTAGCACTCCTCTTTGTTTTCTCTGAGTCGAAACAATAAGAGACTTGAGCCCTTTCTTATTTCTCTCCCTGCACGATCTCCAAGACAGAGCAAAAGGAGGGGGGTTTTTTTTCTCTCCCATTTGCTAGGCCTCCTACAGTTTGGGCCTAACCTAAGTCTAGGTCCAACCTGTGAACCCAAACCCATCCCACTAGCAGTGTAAAAAGGAAAAAAAGAAAAAAAAAGAAAAAAAAGAAAGGAAGACAGAAAGCAAATCCATATCGGATACGATCAATCCCTTGGGAGATTGATCTATAGCATCGATCGCCAATCTGTGCTGCGCCACATAGTCTATAATTTTATTTTTTTTCAGTGAAAAAAGAAAAATCACACAGACAGCTGAGATACCAATCCACATCTCGGTGTATGCACCAAAAGACTTCACCTAAGAGAGGGAATTGTCTAAAATCTGCACCAAACAGCAAGCATGCAATCCATCATATTTACTCGAAAGTGCTACAGATTACACCTACATTAGAATTTGATATGCTTTGTACGGAAGTCATATGCACTCCTTTCAGTCAAATAAGGAGTCCTAATTAATAGAAATCTCTTAGAACTACTTAAATCAGAAATACAAATAAATTCCTCTTTGTAGGACTCGAAAAAGAAAACCGAAAGTAGCACAATTCCACGAAATATTAACAAAAACAAAATTGAAATAACTAGCGTCTCCTCACTGTGTGTACTGTGTTACATCACATGGAGCCAATGGATGGTTGTGGCCTTGAACCCGGTCCATGGCTTTATCTGTCACGACAGAGAATGGACATGAATATTTGTATAATACTTGGATCCCTCTCATGGACGATCCTCCCTCCCTTTTATAATCTCATTTAGCCTTAATCAAGGCAATTCAAATCTTGATACAATCTATTGTTATGGAATGAAATCTGTTACAGTGATTTGAGTATATCCTAAACGTATCCCATATGATGGGTTAATTTGTTACAATGAATGGGCCTGGGCCTGGTGGGCTTTGTATCACTAGTGTTAACACCCCCCCTCAAATTGATGATGGTCAACCAACATCAATTTGCGAATCAAGAACTCATGGCGTGGCCAAGGCAGTCCTTTGGTGAAGATATCCGCAAGTTGGAGTTCACTGGAAACATGTGGAAGACTAATGACCTTGCGATCATATTCATCTCGAATAAAATGACAATCCACTTCAATATGCTTGGTCCTTTCATGAAAGACTGGATTCTCAGTGATACGGATGGAACTAGTATTGTCCGCATGAAGTGGGGTAGCAGAGGTCTGAGGAAACCCCAGATTTGCAAGTAAGCCACGAAGCCAAAGGATCTCAGAACAAGCAGAGGACATGGCACGATATTCGGATTCAGTGGACGATCTGGAGACCCTTTCCTGCTTTTTGCATTTCCAAGAGATGAGCGATTCACCCAAATACATACACCAGCCTGTAGTGGATCGACGAGTATCTGGGCATCCAGCCCAGTCGGCATCAGAATAAGCATTGAGGGTGAGAGGTGTGCCAACTGGAAAAACCAAGCCTCGTGTCGGAGAACCAAGAAGGTACCGAATAATCCATTTGACAGCAACTAGATGGTGATGCCGTGGTGCTTGCATGAATTGACTAACAACATTCACAGCATATGAGATGTCGGGCCGAGTGATGGTCAAGTAGACTAGACTCCCGACTAATCGTCTGTAGGAGGTGGGGTTAGAGAGGAGAGCCCCATCATCGGACCGGAGTTTCACATTGACTTCTAATGGAGTGTCCACAGGGGTTGCATCCTTTTGGCCAGCAAGATCAATAAGATCAGTAGCATACTTATGCTGATGTAAAAACAGTCCCTTCCTAGACTGTTGTACCTCAAGACCCAAGAAATATGTTAAAGGACCAAGGTCTTTCATATGGAATGCAGATTGAAGTGAGGATTGAAGACGATGGATCATGTTACTGTGAGTGCCGGTGATGATGATATCATCCACATATACTAGAAGGATGGTGGTAGCTTGAGCAGTGTTATTCAGGAACAGTGAAGGATCAAAGGGACTTTGAGCAAATCCAAAATGAAGCAGAGTAGACCGAAATTTTTCAAACCAAGCTCTGGGTGCTTGTTTGAGTCCATACAGCGAGCGACGGAGCCGTGCCACCTCGGTTTTAGAAGTAGTATCATATCCTTGAGGAAGACGCATGTAGACTTCCTCTTTAAGATCTCCATGGAGGAAGGCATTCTTAACATCCATCTGATAAAGAGGCCATGAACGTGATGCGGCAATAGCAAGAATAATACGCACCGTTGTCATCTTGGCCACCGGAGCAAAGTTCTCATCATAGTCAATACCATACTCCTGACGGTTGCCAAGTGCCACTAATCGAGCCTTATAACGCGCCAAAGTACCATCAGAATGGAGCTTGATAGAGTAAACCCATTTACAACCAATGGGTTTGATGGATGGAGGACAGGGAACCACATCCCAGGTGTGATTCATTTTGAGTGCGTCAAGTTCTTCCTACATGGCCTGCCGCCAACACTCATGTTGCACTGCTTGAGAAAAATGATTAGGAATGTGAACAGAAGACAAAGTAGCAAGTAAGGATGTATGGGTGAAACCAAACCGATCAGGGGGGCGGGAAATCCTAGAGGATCGACGAAGAGGAACTGACTGGGGAATGTCTGGAGCAGGAGCTGGGTCAAGTGCCGAGGAAGCTGACAAATCAGGAGGCTCAGGTGCAATCGTATTTCCCCGCCGACGCCTTTCATACACAAGTAAAGGCTTGATAGAGTCCGAAGAAGAAACAGGATTATCACAAAAGTCAGGAACACGGGAAAACACAATAGGATTATCATGATCTAAATTATGTTGAAAAAAATACTGATTTTCAAAAAACACAACATTACGAGAGGTTCTGATACGTCGCACCTTAGGATCATAACAGAAAAATCCTTTGTGGTCAGTTGCATAGCCTAGAAAAACACACTTAGATGATTGAGCAGATAGTTTTGTTCGTTCAACTTGGGGAAGAAGAACAAAACATACACACCCAAAAGTATGGAGATGAGAATAAGTAGGATGCTTCTGAAATAAGCGAAAATAAGGTGTCTCATTCGCTATACGAGGTGATGGTAGTCTATTAATAATATGAACTGTCGTTGATAGAGCTTCAGGCCAAAATTTTGGTGGAACAGAGGATTCTAAGAGAAGGGACCTAACAATGTCCAGAAGGTGTCGATTTTTCCTCTCAGACACACCATTTTGTTGTGGTGTATAAGGACAAGATTTTTGAGAAATGATCCCTTTGTTTTGCAAAAAATTCTGAAACTCATTAGAAACATATTCACCACCGGAATCTGTGCGAAGTGTTTTAATGGATGTGGAGAAGTGATTTTCCGCATAAGCTAAAAAAAATTTAAAAGTAACAAACACCTCAGATTTAGAATGTAAGAAATAAATCCATGTGAATCAACTGTAATCATCAATAAATGTAACAAAATACTTAAACTGAGAATGAGAGATGACAGGGGCGATACCCCATACATCACTATGAACAAGATCAAAGCATTTCAATGATAATGAGGTACTGATAGGAAAAGGAAGAGTCTTACTCTTGCTCAATTTACAACTAGAACAATCAAACGAAACATCTTTAAGAGATAGTTTATTATCATTAAGCAAACCAGATTGAAATAAAGACAACAAAGTACGAGAATTAGGATGGCCTAATCTATTGTGCCATAATTGGCTCTTGTGTAAACTAGAAGCAGAAAACAAAGCAGATGCAACCAAATTCCGATCTTGTGTAGAAAGTTGTAGCGGAAAAAGACGGCCACACTTAGGTCCCTTCGCTATCACCTCCCCCGATGCTTGATCCTGTATTACACAACCAGAACGTGAAAACGAGACAGAGCAATGGTTATCAACTAATTGTCCAACAGATAATAAATTTGTAGATAACTGAGGAGAAAGAAAGACATGACTCAAAGGTAAGGGATGGGAGATCTCACCGATGGCAGTAATGGGGATACTGCCACCATCTGCGGTATTGATTCGGAGATTTCCATCATAAGGCTTTACTTGAGATAAATTATCAAAAGAGTGGGTCATATGATTAGAAGCCCCCGAATCCATATACCAGGTAGAGGTTGAATGTTTACCTGAGAGACCAAGAGCAGAAAAGGCATTTACTATCATCTGTTGAACCATGTCAGGGGTAAGAGATGATGAAGAAGGAAGCTGAGCAGGCATGATTGTATTGGCAGCAGGACTAACTGTAGAAGTGGACGCATCCAGGGTTGCTAGATTAGCCTTCTGTGAGGAAGACTGAGCACGACGCCGACATTCCGGAAGAACATGGCCTTTGCGTTTGCAGTAAGAGCAGAATTTCTGATTGCATTGAGTGGCGACATGGCCATACTTCTGACAAGAATAACACTGTACTTTGGTCATGTCTCTAGTTTGCTGTTTGGGACGAGCCAGGTAGGCAGCAGGCAGTGGTCCTGGAGAAATAACTTGTTGAAGAGTAGCTTAGGTTGTAAGACGTTGTTCCTCGCGAAGAAGCTCTCCTAAGCATGAATCAATAGATGGGGAAGGCACCCTGCTCATCAGATTGGACCGAACATGTTCAAATTCAGACCTCAGTTTCATCAAGAATTGATCCCGCTGACTAGTGGAATGAATGCCTTGAACCACCGCAATCGAAGCATCAGGTAGACTTGAGTAAATGATCTCAGTATAGTCCGTCCATAATTGAATAAAATGAGAGTAATAGTCCTGGATGGACATTGTTCCCTGATTAAACTGAGATAGCTCATGTTCTAAGTGAAAACGTCTTGCGGAGTTATCTTGTTGATACACCTGGCGGAGATAGTCCCACATTCCTTTTGCTGTTTTATAGGGCCGGAGATTCAGAATGTATTGTGGGTCAACTGACCCCAGAAGCCAAGTCATGATTTGGGCATCCTTGGTTTCCCATTTAGATATCGCTTTGACATCCTCTAAAGGTTTAGGATCAGTCCCGTCAACATGACCCCATAACTCTTTTCCCTTAAGGTATATTTGGAATTGGAATGCCCATGATGAGTAATTTGTCCCATTGAATTTAATCAGGTAATGGTCACTTTTATCCATAATTAGAACTCAAAATGTACTAGCAGGCTGCTGGGCCAGTTCTCAAAAGCCACAAAATAAATGGGCAGGCTGCTGGGCCAATTCTCAAAAGCCACAAAATAAACAGTGGATGAAAAAATAGTGCACAGGTGCCCAGTTTCAACACAGACGACCCAGTCGTCACTGTGTAGATCTGTACGTGGGCCCCACCAAATGATCTGTTGACAGATCTGAGGATGAGGATGGGTGCACAGTAAATGTCTGCAACTATTGGAAGTGGTCTCAGGTAGAACGAATCCAAATCCAAACTTTTGGACGGCTGAGATAAAAAGATATGGACAAAACTCACGATCTACAAAAATTGGTAGATGGCCTACCTCTGATGATCCATAAATATTGAGAAAATCTTCATAAAGATGTATAAATCCAGGCGACCAAGATGGGCTGTGTCAGCTGAGAAGCAGTTGATGATCGCAGGTGGGCCACGTCAGATCTGAGACAATCAGGGATGATCACAGACGACTGGACTGGAGATTCAGGGAGATTTCGTCAGAAATCCAAGAAGCATGCAGAAATCAGAAGTTGGAAACCAGAGATGACTGGAGATAGAGCAGAAATCAAAAAATATAGGTCCAGGCGACCTGTATTTGGACTTCTAATGCTCTGCGTGAGGCCCACAGCTTGATATAATGGAGAATCAGATCAACAATGTGCAAGTATAATCAAATTATCTATCCAGCAATGCAAGATTTAGCAAAATTCATCCACAATCCAAGATTTTGTACGGCTGTGATCAAAACTATCTTAAAGAACTGGGAAATCACAAATCGGGACAAATGGCCTACCTCTGATCTTGGAAAAATGATGAAAAAATCTTCAAAAATACCAGGATAGAGAGTCGACCACTGCTGTAGGGATTCTGGGACAGTCCATGATGATCGCAGGTGGGCCACTGATTGATATGGCCAGGCGACAGATGATCAGATGATCTGAGATGGTCTGAGATGGTCTGAGGATTTCTAGAAATAGATCAGATGATCTATATGGAGTGACTGAGATGCAGACAAGTCGTCAGCATGAAGGCTAAGCAGATGGCTCTGATACCATGTCACGACAGAGAATGGACATGAATATTTGTATAATACTTGGATCCCTCTCATGGACGATCCTCCCTCCCTTTTATAATCTCATTTAGCCTTAATCAAGGCAATTCAAATCTTGATACAATCTATTGTTATGGAATGAAATCTGTTACAGTGATTTGAGTATATCCTAAACGTATCCCATATGATGGGTTAATTTGTTACAATGAATGGGCCTGGGCCTGGTGAGCTTTGTATCACTAGTGTTAACATTATCATGGGTCTGGCACACAGATTTGTCATCAACCGCATTATTAGAGTTTCCAGCTTCTGATCTGAATAAGCTTTATAGGAAAACTCAAAAAAAACTTTACAACACTGAAATGGTAAAAAAAATCAAAGAGAAAACACGTTGGAAGAAAATGAAGGGAACCTTTTCCCTTTTTTATCAGTAAGCAAACTTTTTTAAATGGAAATTAAGAAAATCAAGATCACAAACAAAATTTCATTACTCAAACATAAAGATACAGAAAGAAAACTATAAGGAAATTAAAGAAAATCCAAGGCCTAAAAAAGCATCTAACTAAAGAATACCAAAACCCCTAAAAAAACAATCTAAGCATTTTTCAATGAGACATCAAAAATGAGATACCAAAAGGTAAATTTATGAAATAAAAAAAAAATTATAATGCCGTAAAAAAGTAAAGAGAAAAAGAAAAAACATATTTCTCTTTCAAAACACTATAGAATTTAGAAGCTTAACTAAAATTAGAAATTTCAGTGAAGAAAAGTACAAAAAAATGAAAAATTAAATGCAAAGAAAACGTAAAAATTATAAGAAACGAACATCACATCGCTTGTTAGAGTCAAACTGGCATTGATTACCAAACACTTGCCAAAGGAAGCTTTTGAGTCTACTTTCAAAAAAGTAACACTTAGCCAGCTTCAATTAGATGGAATATAATTCACAGAAATGATGCTGATGAAATATCAGATGGCCCCTGCTTCTAACATCTACAGCTCCTTTGTTTATTCAATCAAAATGAGAACCAAAACAATGGAAGTAGAAAAAGAGGGTTTGTCCGATTCCATTTCCTCACTCCAAAGAGAGGAAAAGAGTTGCCAAATTGTCTTTCTTCCATTCCTTGTAAATAATTGAAAGGACCATTTTTGTCTAAAAGAAATTTTAAAAAGCATAAATATATAGTAGATGATCATCTAAAAAAGGACCAAACCTGGATCTAAGGTCAGGTACCCCACCACCCTGCCTTAAAATACCAGTATAGTGTGAAGTTCTGTTTTCTTCAAAATATTTTTGCATTTCGCTAAATCAAAAACAGATAGATAAATATATAAAAAATAAAAAAATTCTGGAAGTTAAGAGAAGGACCTTAATATTTTCACAATATGATATGCAATTAGATATGTAAATGTGTATAAACTCGGTCAGAGGCTCAACAGCTGTTGTAAGCCAGTTCACAACTTCCATGGCATGCAGGCTAATTTCCATATTCATAAGAACTGTGGAATATCTGTAACCACAAAGATATAAGGAACTAAAAGAGAAAAATCTGCTTAACCATCCAACATAAAAAAATGAGAAAAATTTACTCTGCAATTTCAGCATAATGCACCAGCTTTATCAGCACCTCAACAGCAATAAGTGGCTTGTGTTCCACCAGTTCCTGAAAACAGCAAAATTAATCTATCAAGTTATAAAAAAAAAAAAAAAATTGAATTGTAGGGATAAATCAACAGTAACATGGAATCCAAATCACATACAGGTAACTTTCTTGGAGTCAGTCCACAATGATAGACAAGCTTTGGGCCATTTGCAAGCTCCAGTAAAACTTGCTGAAAAACCAGTTCACATTATGAACAAAAAATGATGACCTCCTGAATCCATCAAGTTTACCAAAAAGAATGAAAAGCTCTCCATGTAACCATAGCTAGTGAGCTGGCCCAATAACTCAAGAACACTAGTCATCAAAAACAGCAAGAAGCAGAAGCAATAAAGCAACATAAAGTTTTTAGGGTAAAATTCAATGAAAAAAAAAAAAGGTAATAGTAAGATTTAAGAGTATCAATTAACAAAAAAATTACATTTGGATCAAACAAAAGCCAATATAGTGTGACCACTCCTGAAAAGCTTCTTGTCATCTATACAATACCTGCCCAATTGACATTGTGCGCTCATTCTTATAGGTATCCAACACTACAATATTGCCAGTCTCAAGTCTCAACTCCTTATGTCTTTACGTAGATCTGAGCATCCAGAAAGGTTTTATTGTTATCAATCTTATCTATCTCAGGGAGTTTGACTGCTTCCATGCTTGTACTTAGAAAGCTAAGTGGTACGTATTAAAGAAGATGGAAGTGGAAACTGGAAATGATAAAGGCTCAGAGAAGAAGCAAGAAAGCCATATGAACAAAGCCACAGTATGAGATCTGAGGGAACAAGTGAACAACAAGAATCATATAAAATAAGGCCACATATGATGTCAAAGTTTATTCGTTTGCAGAATTTATTTTTTTTATTTCCAAATTGAGGCCACACAAATCACAGCAATCACACACCTCCTGCTGAAGAGGGACAAGAGGTCCCTTCAAGGCTTTAGCAATTAAATCTCTAACTGCAACCCCATGACTGATGTCAGCACACATGCCGTAGTCCCACAACAAATCATGGTTAAGTCACACAAGCTGAGAAACATCAGAAACAGAGTTAATCCAACAGACCATGCAATAAACAGAACTTTTTTGGTAAATATGTAAATCACAGAACTTGAGAATACCAATTCCCATTAGAAGCCTTGCCTCTCCATCTTGAACAGGAAGCCTTGGAGGAAGAGGTCTAACTCTGATCCACTAAGGATCTAATCCTTCCATTGATAGATTTTGCAGCAAACCAGCTCCCTCCGCTTTCTTTTTTTATTGATTTGACACTATATTTTATTTCATTTTACTCTACCCAACAAACAAACAGGCCCAGAACCTCATTGGATGTGACCAAGTAGAGCTCGTGCCCTGTTTATTTAGCAGAACTCCTCATTGGAACTTCTGATGTCAGGGGTTCCGGGTTTCTAGACAATTCTGTGATGGTTGTCCCCGGCATTTTCCAAATGTCAGGTTTTTTTGCTTAGAATTCTAAATTTCAACCACCTGAAAAGGTCATTTTATCCTTTGGAATTCCCAAATTTCAACCCCCTTAAGCATGTTTCAATGCTCTAACCAAGAGGAGGATTCAAGAATTCCACCACAGGGGACAGCTTTTGGAGATTACAAATTCTCCAACATGAATTCTTTGAAAGAAACAGGCCCTAAATATATAGAATATAAACGATCAAGACAAAACAGAAAAATGAAGAGTTCAGGGTTTCTAATGGCAGAAAGGAAAAAGGAGCATCCTACCAAAGGTAAATGTCAAAGATAAATCGTTATAGGTATATCCATCAAAAAAAGGTTTGGTTATCAATATTTGGAAAAATGTTAAATTTCTTTACAATTTTTCGGCAAAAGTTCCAAAAAATAAATAAATAAATAAATAAAGTGCCAGTTAAGTTCTGCATGTTTGAACCTTGAATCATGAGTCTGGACTCTATGAAGCTCTCACAAGATGAATTAGATAGACAAGTTGAGATCTAAAGAAAGTTGGTAGTGCGTAAGGGAGATAAAGTTGCAGCTTTGACTCCCCATGCATATGATTTTTCATTTTTAAATAAAAAAGAAGATCAACCAGTATCATATTTTTTGCTAGGTTGCCCTACTAGCCAGAGGTGATACTTCCAACTTGAAGGCAGCTGGAAGTCCCACGGATTGATCCCAGGGCACACATGTGATACAAAGGTTCCAACACCACTCTTGTGTTGGCCAACAAATATCATATTTGACCTGGCCCTACGAGGGAAGGTTTGGTATCACATGCTATATAGGCAACAAGGAGGTGCCTGAGACAATCAATTTATGTACTGCATTAGGGTGATTCGTACTATACCCAAACCTGTTGCCATGTCCAGGAGAAGAAGATGAAAAGGAGAAAAGCAAGGTGGAATACAAAATGCAAGCAATTTATCCACATAAACCACTTTCTTGGTCCTTCCTTGGTTTTCATATAAAAGTCTCACCTTTTACACAAATTGATCATTTTGCATTAACATTAATCCAAATTTCAAGACAACTATGTAATTAGTAACATATATTTTATCAAACAAAGACTTAAAATGCTAATATTAAGGTATAGGATGAGTTGATCTGCTTAATATTCAGTTTCTCCTTGACCCACATCCAAATGTTTTCATTTTCGTGACTCCCTTCGCTATCATGCATTCAGGAGGTTCATAGAAAGCGAGTGTTTTACAAGAAATAAAGCCTGGTGCCATGAAGCATTGGCCCCCCGTTGTAGCCTTTGAGATACGAGTTTGGATCCATGTTTACAGACTTATTAGATTCGCGAGGCTCCTCGGTGGAGCCCATTGTTTGAAAAACAATACTGCTCAAAAGTTATCATCTCCTGTATAATCCAATGTCAAATTTCACTCCAATAGGACTTAGGCCATCGCCAAATTGATTGCTATAAATAGTTGAATTTTTATAAATCCAATGGAACATATGGGAGAGTGCTGCTGATATACCAGCTCAGTAGTCACTTCTTGAATCTACCATTGTGGCTTTCCTCTACCCAGTGGCTCTTTAATTTGTTGACTCAATGTTTTTAACATACTGTAGATAACATCTCTTTCGGGATGCGAAGAATCTGCAGCTACAAACACATGCATCCTCCTTTCCACCTCAATCCAACTGCAACCAGCTGGCTTTCTCATCTCCTTCATCTTCATCAATCTCCTCACTTCCTGAACACCATCCCATCTACCATCCGCTGCATATATATTCGACAGCACTACATAGTTTCCAATATTTTCCGCTTCAGCATCAAACAGGCGACTTGCCACAACCTGCCCAAGCTCCACTTCACGGTAGGTCTTACAAGCACCAAGAAGTGTCCCCCACACATTTGCATTAGCTTCAACAGGCATATTGTTTACAAAGGCATATGCTTCCTTCAAGTGTCCTGCTCGAGCGAGAAGATCAACCATACATGAGTAGTGCTCCATGGTGGGTTTAATGCCATGAATTTCACTAATGGAATTGAAGTGCTTCCACCCTTCTTCGACAAGACCAGCATGGCTGCAAGCTGATAAAACAGCAGTCATGACAACATGGTCTGCCTTTATATTGTATTCAAGCATCTGATTATAAACCTCAACTGCCTCCTTGCCAATTCCATGCATAGCATAGCCACCGATCATAGCAGTGAACATGACCAAATCCTTCTGAGGACTCATCTGGAAAAGCTTGTGAGCATCAATTATACTTCCGCATTTTGAGTAAACATCTAACAAAGCTCCTTCCAAGCAAACATCATCAAAGCAGGCTCTTATTGAATAAGCATGGCACTGTCTCAGTAGAGGCGCCGAAACAAGATAGGCACAAACAGGAAGCACGCTCATGACGCTCACCACATCTGGCTGCATACCGTGATGCTGTAACTCACAAAATAGATTAAGTGCCTGTTCAGGACAATCATTTTGTGCACAAGCTTGAACCATCAGATTCCACGTGGTGAGATCTCTCTCTTGCATCTGGTAGAAGATCGTCTCAGCGTCCTCTTTGAAACCATGCCTTACACAACCTGAGATCATTGCATTGTTCGTGACAAGGTTTTTTCCTGAGAGGCTTTTGAAAGCTTTGAATGCGTAATCGATGCTCCCACACTTTGCATACATGTCAAGTATTGCATTCACAACAGCCACTTCATGTGCTAGACCAACTCGAATGGAATATCCATGAACTTCTTTAATGATCTTCACATTGAAAGCAATAGATTCCCGAAGTAAACTTAAAATAGTAACAGAGTCTGGCCGTATCCCTTGATCCTGCATCCTATGTAAAAGCTCAACAGTCTTTGCCTCTAGTCCACCATCTGTGTAAGCAGCAAGCATTGAATTCCATGATATTAAATCTCTCTTTCGCATCGATGCAAATGTTCTAGACGCTTCTTCCAATTCACCACATTTTGAATAGAAACTTATAAGAGCATTTTTTACCGCCGTATCCTCACATATTTCAGGGCATCCAAGTACATACTCATGAATCTTTCTACCTTCACTCACATCACACAACTGGGCACAGACAGGAAGTACACTGATGAGAGTGACGGAATCAGGTTTCATGCCTGTCAGAAGCAATTCATGAAACATTTCTAATGCTTTAGACAGCCAACCATTTATGGCATATCCCGCAATGACTGTATTCCATGAAACTAAATCTCTGAAGTGCAACTTTCTGAAAATGTACTCAGCTTCTTTCATGTTTCCAATCCTTGAGTAAAAGGTTATGAGAGCATTGCAAACGGAAACATCAGCATCTAAAGCAGATCGCAAAACATAGCAGTGAATTTCCTTTCCAAAATATACACCTTCTAGAAGAGCACAGAGGGGGAGAATGGTTGCAATTGTTGCATAATTAGGCCGGACACCTTCTAGCATTTGACGGAAAGATCCAAATGCTTCCGCAAATAATCCATTTTCAGCATATCCTGCAATCATGGCATTCCATGAGATGACGTCATGAGAAGCAATCTGATGAAACATTCCATGAGCATCTTCCAAAATGCTACCACATTTTGCATACATTGAAAGAAGTGCATTCCCCACGAGTGTCTGCAATACGAGTCCGCTTTTAATTGCATACGCATGAATACTCCTGCCAATTCTGAGAGCTCTCAGTCGGGCACAGATAGGAAGAACAATTGCAAGTGTAATTGCATTGGGTTTAGGCTCCTCCTCACACACATGCATCAGGAAGAACAGTTTCAGGACTTCTTCATAGAGTTGCGACCCTGCATATCCAGTCATGAGGATGTTCCACAAAACAGGATCTTGCTGACCCATTCCACAGAAAAGCCGGTAAGAATCATGTAAGGCCCTGCATTTTGCATACATGTTTATCAGGGCCTTCTGAACATCTACATGTGAATCGTACCCTTCTTTAAGGACAGACGCATGAAGTCCTCTCCCTAATTCAATCATTGAAAGAGCAGCACATGATTTGAGAAGAGCAGGCAAGGAGTTGTGATCTGGTCTAAGGCCCAATCGCAGCATTTCAGAAAAGAATGACAGAGCCTTAACATAATCAGCATTCATGCAACTGTCCCTGATCATGGCATTCCATGGTTCCAAATTGTGTTTAAGCATTTTGTCAAAAAACACATTTGCATCACTGTAATTATCATTAACTGGGAAAGAAATCAACTTTTTCATGGCAGACTTTGAGACATGATGGATTGGGATAGCATGAAGCGCTGTTCTAGCACTGACTTTTGAAAAAAAAATGGAGTGGATGTGCAGGATTTTCAACATAAAAGATTAGATGGATAGATGGATAGATATCTATATATATATATATAGAGAGAGAGAGAGAGAGATCGCTATCCAATGATTGACAGTTTACTTTTTCCTCCTTTTCTTCCTTCTGGATGCGCAATCAGCTCCACAATTAGCAGACTCCATCTATTCTCTGAACAATTGAAGAAAGCAGAGATAGGTCATATTTAATTTTTCAAAAAATAATTTAAAAAATAAAGACAGAAACAAAAGCAAGTATGAAAGGAAAGAAAATGAGAGTTCCGTGCAGCTGGAGAAGCCCAAGATGAACAAAGAAAAATAAGAGACAAAAAATAAAATAATTGAAGAAATAGGTTTTCTTGAAATACACTATGGTATTGAATTTTAAAGTACAACATAGATGGAGTATTCAACATTCTATCACAAGGAAATTGCAATAACCTGTTTGCTTCATGCAATTGAATTCCTAGGAATTCTACGACCTTTTGTTTCGATAGGTGGTTAAAAATGAGAGAAACAAAGTTGAGTAAAATGATCCTCAAATAACCTCCCCTTTAATGAAAATTAAATCAAGGGAAGATGGGCCATTACCCTAGCAATTCAAATCCTAGGAAAGTCAAGTCTCCCTCTACATCACTACTACCTTTAGATTCTCCACCCCTCACTTCATACCCTTTGCCGCCTCTTTAATAATCCTTTGGTGGAGCTCATTTGACCATGAATTCCTATGTATTATATGCAAACAAACAAGCCCTACATGAAAATGGATTAGTGTAGTGTAGCTTTAATGGGACACATGGTTGATAGAGGATGAGAAAGATGGAGAACAAAACTTTCTAGTTCACCATGTTTACTTGCTTTTCTCACTCTGTTGCTGTAAGTTAACAGCAAGGAACTGTTTAAAAGCTGCCTCAATAACTACGAGACTGTCATGTAACAGTTTTGGAATTCAGCAGTATTGATCACAGCCTAGACCTTGTTTTAAATATATGCTAACAAGAAAGGTCCAATGACAACCCAAAATCATTCACCCAACTATAACCCACCATGATAATCACATGTCTCTAGAATCACTTCAGTTGCACAATTCATAAGGAAAGAAAGAAAGTAAGAAAGGAAAGGCTTACACAAGCAATAGAGAAATCTCACTTTCACACACCTGCATTCCTTGCACCAAGCAGTCTAGCTTAGTGCGTATACTGATGACGCTCTCATAGGTGAATTCACTTGGGATGAGAAGAGTGGTCTTGAGAAGTCATGGCCAAAGAAGAGATGGGGAGGAAAATCACCTCTCCCAAGTTGATTGGTGCGTTCCACCACACCATTCTCCTCACGGGATTTTCATCGAACAGTTGGTGTGCATGGAAAAATAATGCATGGGCCAGCTGTGTAGGAGTTGAAGACGGTTTGCAGTATTTCTAAGCAATATCGGATGAGAATGCAATGTTGAACTGCATTGCACGGATTGAGAAAGAATATGTGTGCTTGTTAGTGTCACTTCCTACCTCCGCCGTTTTTAAGGCCAAAGATAACCCAAGTCCATTTTTAAGTGAAAATCCCAAATAAGGCCTTACATTCCTGTCTTCTTTCCAAAAAGGATATAGTTTCAAAACTTCTCACATTACTACACCCTAATTATTTTTTTCGGTAAGTTGGCAATTAAGGACATTAAAATACCCATACTCCCAATCATGTATCTAATCTTTTGCACTTCCATGGCCCCCCAATTCATATCCCAAATTGATGATAAGAATTGTCCAATATTATCGTATTAATTGTAAGCATCATGGTTTTTGGTTTCATAACCCAAATCTTAACTAGCATAATAACCCGTGCTGAGCACTGGGCAAGGCCCACGCAGCTAGGGACTCTGCTCCATTGAACTATTTTGACGAGTAATTATACATATGTATTATATAGTGTAGTGGTTAGGTTAGTTGTTTAAAAGAACAAAATGTTATGAGATTAAACCTCCTAACTTATATACATTGTTTGTTAGTTTTTTTACTACGGCGGTTAAATAAAAATATGTCAAAATTGAAAGTAATCTGGTCAAAATCGAATTCAAAATCTTTGGCTTTAATATATTATAATGGATTTTGAGAAATTTGTGACAAGTTCCAATCCATCCAATTACATCTAAAACCATTGGATACACTAATTTTCTCTAGTAAAAAATTGATGTTTTAACAAACATGGTAGTGTGTATCACATGTGAAACATTTGCATAGGTTAAATTGGATGTATAATGTTTACATATATAAAACTCAACTTTCTATCCGAAAGCGTAAAAGGCAAATAACCCCTTTGGGCATGTTTGTTTGTGTAAAAAGGATGGAAATAAAATACATAGGAATGCATGGTCAAATGAGTTCCACCAAATGGTTATCAAGGAGGTGAAGGATATGAGGTGGTGGCCGAGGGGCAAAGGATGTGTATATTCAATTTTATGAAGAGGAGAGATTATCTAATATCACATTTGGAAGTAATTGATTCTTCGTTTTTAACCATTTATAGAAATACAACCCTAAAAGTTAAATTATACAAAACAGCCCTTACGAAATCAAACTAAACACACCCTCTCCCAGCCTTCAAAATTGGGCATGTCTTTAAAACATTACGCCCAAATTGCTTGCCTGCAACTCACTTATTCAAATGAGTTAAGCAAACACAGTCAAAGATTTAGTTCAGCTATGTTTTTAGTAGAGTTGCATTATTTAGTTCTTAAACTATATTTACTCCGTGTCCTACACGCCTACTACCCTATTTTATTGTCCTAATTCATCCATTACCTATATATATATATATATATATTAGGGCTGCTCTCCTTAGCTGCAGCCCTCATTATCCTCAGCTGCAGGCATGTGAGGAGAGCAGCTGCAGCCCTCCTCACATGCCTGCAGCTGAGGATAGAGGGGGGCTGCAGCTGAGGAGAGCAGCCCCCAATATATATATATATATATATATATATATATATATATATATATGACATGCCCTGTGCTGATAGCTATGTGTCATTCATTGGTGCATTCAACCAAATATCCATCAACATTGGGTTATGACTTATGAGGTTATCCATCACAATAAATATATTTATCCGGCTTCCCTGTGCCTGTAGAGATTAGTTCGGCCCCAAAGAGCTGGAACACCCTCCGTTATCAAAAAATAAATAAATACACTATTCTTAGCAAAAATTCACTATAATATAGTTTCCCACTGTGACATCATTTACTTATAAAAATGTAAATTACCTTATAAAACATATCATTAAGACATTGTAAAAAAAAATTAAATGTTTGTATTGAGTCACAGCATGGGGTCATTTGTTTTATACCCTTATGTTACATATGTGAGCGTATCCACTTATGTCAGCAAAAGGGTTTCTCCTGTAAGCAAGAAACTTCTTGTCATCGCGTCTCTGGTTTGGGTCTTAACTCTATGAGATACAAAAACCGGATTCATATAGGCAAAACTTGCAAACCTAAATTTTAGATACGTAGAATTTACACTGGTGGAATACAATATCATGTTAACTTGAAAGCACCACTCATAATTCATGAATGTTTTAAGACATGAAACTTAAGTCATGTTTGGAAATCAAATCCTTACGGCAGGTTAGGTAAATAAAAAGGAATCCTTTAGGATCCATCATCCGCAGATGTGTGATCCAACATTATTTTTTTGTAATTTTCTCAAAATCCATGAAAAATCAAGGGTTAGATTTTCACCACATATCCGTCCTTGTCTCTCAAGAGAATTGGAACGGTTCGGATTTTACAAGCGGGGCCCACAAGAATAAAAATTAAATAGTTTAAAGTTTGAACTTATTTGCAACTATCTCAGCATTCATTCACGACGGATTAACGGCTGATATCTAACATAATAGTCATTTTGGACCTTATAATCGGATTAATGATACACATATTGATTGTGAGACCCATATAGCAGGTTTCCAAAACCAAAGGGATAACAAAAAATTAACGGTTTAAGTACTGTAGTGGTATATTACAACGTCTTCTCCTTAGCTCAGTTGAAAGTACCTTCAATGGCTGATTTTTTTTTTTTTTTTTTTATTTTCACATGATCAATGATGGATCACACTGCGGAATTTGACCCCATAGCCACTTTAGGCCATATGAAGAGACTCAATGGTTTAGATTTCGCAAATGGGTCCCCACATAAGTGAATCATGATCCAATGATCTATACTTTTTTACAAATATCCAAAAATATACGATGAATCAACGGTTAATGTTTTATATCATAGCCTTTTTGGACTTTCTAAACATGATTAACGGTTCGAGTTGTAATCTTGGGACCTATAAAATGAAAAAAAAATCACAAAAAAACCAGTGAGTTCAAAAACACACGGTGGAATACTATGGCTGCACTTTTATGAGCACTCGTTGATTAACAAGTTCCGATGGGAGGAAGCCTCATCCTCAAGATATTCAAAAGCACAGAAATACATAATCCATCATGCCATTTCCTCATATGCACCAAAGGTGAAAAATCTATGTAATCGAGGAAAAGCTTGATAAATCTACACTGTGCATGTTTACCAAACATACTCAGGGATTCTTCATCGGTTTCCTCAAGAGGATTTGTAGAATCTATATTTGACAATCATAAATACTTGAGGATTTAGGTTAGTGTCTGGCCTCCCTCCCAAGGAATTTGAAAATCTTTAATTTTGTGGATTTAAGCATCGATACAAAGTTTTCTCCACTATACGTACAAGGTACAAATGCATATCGTGTGAAATCCTTAACAATACAAATCTTCGATGAGGACTCTTCAACTAAGCTGCAATTAAAAATCCTCAAATCTCAGTTAACAAAAAGGATTTATGTTTGAAACATCATCCCTCTCTCTCCCTCTCTCTCTCTCTCTTTGCTAATACATTCACTTGAAGTCCCAGGGATGAGGAATTGATCCCTAGGCATGTGTGTGAGACTAAGGCGCCAACATGACTCAGCCATGAGCGTGTTGGCCTCCAACGTCATTTCCACATATGCCTTCTTAAGTAAAATTTTTCATATGGCTCCTATAATTAGAAAGGCTCTAAAAAAGGCCTAGTATTTTATGGTTTTACTACAACCTCTCTTAAGTCTTAACTCTCTACAATTATATAGAAAGTAACTTGACTGCTCAGATCTTTTTTTTTTTTTTTTTTACCAACCCACCCTCGAGAAAGACTAATATAACTGATCTTTTGAGTTAAAAGGATGAAGAGAGGGGGTTTGCCCCCTTAATATCTAAAGACCTAAAACCAAAAAACTAATATAACTGATCTTTTGAGTTAAAAGGATGAAGATAGGGGGTTTGCCCCCTTAATATCTAAAGAGCTAAAACCAAAGCTTAGAATCGTTTGAATTTACCTATTTCCCTAATTTACATCCAGACCTTTCCATCTCTGTATCTTCAATTCTTTGATCGTCATGCATTCAGGTGAGCCCTATTAAAATTAACTTGAGCTAACAAGATATTCTAATCTTAATTAAAGCGCATTTCCATCATTTATCCAAAAAAACTTTTTTCAAACACATTTATCCAAAAAACTACCAGTCACATATATTCACTAGGGGTGTAACGGTTCGGTTAACCGGTTTTTTTGGGAAAACCGTTAACCGAACCGTAACCGCGGTTTTCTGTATTTGAAAACCGTAACCGTAACCGTGCAGACAAAAACCGTAGAAAACCGAACCGCGGTTAACCATGTAAGACGGTTCGATTACGGTTAATAACCGTGGAAAAATTTGAATATTAATTTCTCAATTTGCATCTTCTTTTTTGGTTTAATATACATTAACTTCTTAAGTCTAGTCAATTTTGCGAATATTTTTACTTATGTATTACGAAAATTTTCATTCAGCCCCCCCTTTTTTTTCCTTTATTTTATAATGATACGGTTAACCGTGTGCGGTTAACCAAACCGCATTTTACGGTTCGGTTCGGTTAACCGTAGTGAATTTTTATGAAAAACCGTAACCGAACCGAACCATGCGGTTTTTGAATTTCATTAACTGTAACCGTAACCGAACTGTGGAATACGGTTATTAACCGCGGTTCGGTTCGATTCGGTTCGGTTAGATGGTTTCTCGATTTTTTTTTACACCCCTAATATTCACAGTCAAATTGGAGTCCATTTTATAAAAACATGAACAGAGTCCTTTTTGAGGTCTCTTGAAAATATAGTTCCCTTTTTGTAAAAACCTCACATGATAATAGCCAGTTTGCCATTTTCACAGGGCAATCAAAAGGTGACCAGACCTAAAAACATATGCATGTGATTCAAACTACTGACACAGGTTAAAATCACTCAGGGCTTTTATCAATAGGCCTTAAACCCTACACCGTGACAAAGCTCCCGCCCTCTCCCCCGCCTTAGATTCCTTCAATAAATCCAAAATCTGTTGAAGACCCATTTCAGATCCTCGTTTTCACCATCTGGGTTTTGCGTTTCTCATCCGATCGACGCAGATTTCTCGATCTATTGCGCTCTCGTAACAATGGCGGAGGAAGAAGTAACCGCAGCAGCAGCAGCAGCAGCAGTAGAAGCATCAGAAGAAGAAGCTACGATTCCCATTCCATCAGATGACAAGATAAAGGTCGAAGATTTGGAGACGGACGAGGAACAGAAACCGGCCATTTCCATCCCACCACCTGATGAAACCCTAGCTGAGCAGGAAGAGCCAAATGCAATCTCCAACGGCGTCGAAAGCTGCATTGAGAAAGAAGAAGATAAACCCGGTCAGCTCTCGGATTCCCCCGAAGCGAAGCGACCGCGTCTGGAAGAAGAAACTAATGGCTCTGGTAATATTTTCTGTACATGACATTGTATTGATGTTCTATTTGGTTTTTTATATATTGGAAATTGAGTTAGTTTTATGTGGGTTTGTCACTGTACTATAGATTCTATGTGTTTGTAACAGTTTGTAGCTTGTTGAAAAAAATAAAATAAAAGATGGGTCTGAGAAATTTGGTTTCTGTATTGTAGAATTTCATGTGTTTGTAGCTGTAATTAGGTTTAAAAATGAAAAAGAAGCTGGGTTGAGGAAATATGTCATGGTAAAGGTTTCAATGAGCAAGTTGATTTAAGGGTTTTGAGGGCTGATTTGAAATAAAAGTAACCTTGAAATGCATTTTTAGTTAAAAGATGTTTTTGATTTGTTTTGAGGATCTGAAGAATTCTTGCTGGTGAGATGTTAGGTATTTGTGATATTCAATTTGGAGATGAACTTTAAATATTTAACTTAAAATTTTCTTCTCTCTTATGTCTTTGATATTCATTTGTGTAGTTGTGTTTTCTTTTGAATAAGTGTACGTCTTTGGATGTGTTTTGGTTGTGTCACCCAATGTCATATTTTCCTATGAGTAAACCCACCAAGGTTGTGATAATTGAACTCAACAATTTTGTATCATAGACAAAGGCTGAGAGGCCCTCTACAGAAACAAACAGTGACAAGTGGAGAGCACAAATGTTGTATGGGCATCAAAGAAAAGCAATGAAGTATAACTTTCAGTTCTGAGCCACCCTTTTTCTTTATCTTTTATCTTTTTTCAGCTGGAGATTCCAGTCAACAAGAAGAAACACAGAAGGGAGAGATTCCACAAACTGGGGATTCCCAACATTCCCCAGCACAAAATGTGCAACCTGCTATCGAGATTACCGAACAAGGAAATCTTACTACAAAGATTATCCAGCAACCTGCTTCAGAGGTTCCTCAACAAGGTGATCTTCCTACAGACAATATCCAGGAACCTGTTATCCAACAGGGCAATCTTCCTTCATCAGAACAACCTAAGCTTGATCTTCAAACATCTCGCAAAATTGAAATTCCCAATAACAAGGTGCGGGAGTTGGTGACTTGGTGTGCTCTTGAAACTTTGATTGGATTATTCCATTTGCTTATTTTTATTCCCTTTAATATGTTTACTTGTTCATAATGAAGTTATCTTGTTCAGGTTTAATAAGGTGCTATTTGGCAAGCCTACTTTTTATAGGGGTGACAAAATCTGACGTGACATTTGACCCACGTAACCCAACTACAACATGTATGGGCTGGTCATAGGTTAGGCCACAGTAAAAACGGATTGGGTTAGGCTAACCCACAGAGCTCGCCTAATCCATTTAAATGGATTGGTTTAGGGCAGACCCGCATATAGAAATCCATTTAAACAATTTGGTGGTTTAACATTTTCATACTTAGAATAGTTTATTTTTATATGGAATGAGCTGAGCTTGTGTAAAGTGTTTTTTTATTTTTTTTAAATTTTATTTAACTTAGATTTAGCATTGCTATTTGAAGTGGATTCGGTTTGGGCTACGCTTCTATAGGTTGGGTTGGGTTAAATGGGTTGACCGGCACTGAATGTGGGTTGTGCAGGTCAGGTTAGGTTGACTTGCAATGAGTGCAGGTTGAAGTTACTTGACCCATTTTAAAAATGGGTCTACTAGAGGTTGGACTTAAACCTATAGACATGTCTTGTCAACCCAACCCAACAGTTTGCCACCCCAAATTTTTGGGGTCTATTTGACTTAAAACCGATTCAAATTGATATTTGAGTGCTTAAGACTCACCCCAAATAGATGTTAGAAGTAGCAACTCATATCCTCTTCTTCTTCTCAAACTTGTTGCACTCATCTAGATTGGTGGTAGAACCCTTGCCTACTTTCCACTATAACCGGGCACCATTGCAGCGTGTTGCTTAAAGTGAGGAACATCCTAATCCTAGCATGAAACTGTTGCCTACTTCTCAACGGGGAACGTCCTAGCATAATCACAAATGTTGTTTTCTCATGATTCATGTTTGGGCTGTGACAAGTTTTACACTGGCTGTTGACCTGCCTAATGCAAACCTCCTTATCCTTGGGACCAATAGTAAAAACTGGCGAAGTTTTATCAGTATCTTTAGATCTGGTTGATTCTTACCAGCCAAAACTTCCAAGTTATTGTGGGAGGTTGATCCCATCCAAACTACTTACATTACTATGATATAGAGAGTTTTATGAAAATGTTTTTGTGTTACTCAATCTGAAGGGAAACATGTCAATGTTGGGAATAGTAGCACAACGTTACGAATTTGGTGGGTGATTGCCTAGCAGTGCCATGAGTCCCACATTATTTTGTGTGCTTGTGTGGGATGAGATTTCACTTTAGACTTATTCTATTACGACTTACAGTCTTCTGGGGTGTGTGTGTGTGTGTGTGTGTGTTTTTTTTTTTTTTTTAAATCAATCTAGGAAGGGGCACCTTATGCTAAGATATTATTGTAACGACTCTGCCCCACTGCCCACATGATATCGTCCTCTTTGGCTCATGGGATTTCAACCCAATCTTGCCACATGGTTTTAGAAGGCCTTATGGGGAGTTCAGACCAGGTCACACACATATATACCCAAGATTTGGACTAGCGTGTTTCCGATGTGGGACTCATACACCACTGCATATCTAGTCGTCGTCAGACCCAACGCCCTTCTACAGGGGAGCCACAGGCGTGACATACTCCCCCACCGGAAAACAGAGCCATCATCGGCTATGATACCATTTGTGACGACCCGTCCTGCTGCCCACATGATATTGTTCGCTTTGGCTCATGGGATTTCAATCCAATCTTGCCGAACAGTTTTAAAAGGCCTCATGCGAAGTTAAGAATAGGTCACACATATATACCCAAGATCAGAACTAGCGTGTTTCCGATGTAAGACTTAATGCACTACTGCATACCAAGTTCTTGTCAGACCCAACACCCTTATATAGGGGAGCAATAGGCGTGACAATTATTTAGCATAATTGTATTTTTGATGCTCCCTTGCATACTTGATTATTGTCATTGTTTCAAGATTATGATACAGGAGTGCATGCGGATTCACCCTAATAGAATTTTTTAGTAAAGGCTCAAGATTGGTTCTTTTCAGAAACAAATGATTGTTTTTTCTTGGTAATTTAACATATGTTGGGATTCGCTTTTTATAAGAAGCATTTTATTTTATGGAGGATTACCAAGCTTAGTTATACAAATTTGATTAACATCCTTAAATATCTTAAGACAACAAAGGGCTTTACCAAATAATATTAACTCCCTTTTGGATGGTACAATCTACAAATATAGCTGAATATTATAGAAGCTGAACCGTGTTAACAAGCGTTTAGAAAGTTTAAAGGAAACAGCCCCTGAGGAGAAAAGGCAAGCCATCAAAAAGAGGGAGAAAAAGTGAGACGTCCTCAAATTCATCCATGAGTTGAATATGAACTATTTTTGTGGCTTTGCCAATAAGAAACTAATGTTGTGGCTTTTAGTCTTGCAATGATGCTGTCTAACTTGTTTTAACTTGTTATGGTTGTTTGGTTATTCATACAGCTTTTTCTTAGGTTTCAAAAGATCTCATTAATCCTTTGTTTATGTACAATTATCTCAGGTTGCTGTTCTCATAGGCAAAGCTGGTGATACAATCAAATTCCTGCAATATAATTCAGGGACAAGAATTCAAATAACAAGGGATGCTGATGTGGATCCAAATTCTTCCACCAGACCAGTTGAATTAATAGGGAAATTGGAAAATATTAATAAGGCTGAGCAACTGATTAAAGATGTTATAGCAGAGGTGCAAATTCGTTTGTTTGCTAATTATCATTGTTATTGGGATTCTTTTTTCCTCTTTTTTAAATTCTTTTTATTTTTTTCAGTGTTGATGCTCTCGACCTTATTCTATTCCTTCTATTTTCTGTGGCTTATATAGTATGTATGATTATTGGTTAAAGGTTTAAAACTTCATACATGGACTGCCTTTTGGAGCATACCGGGATGCATGCTAGTCATGTGGGTAGGGAGAATGGGAGATCTAGGCATGGATTGGAGAATCACATTGATGCCCCCCAAAATCAGCCTAATTAGATTATAGATATGGATTCTTAGGCTCCAAAGACCAAGTGAGCAATGGTGAAAACAAATGAGAAAATGGGGTGTCAATCCAACAGCGACACTCTGATGAACGATATTATTGGGTGAGTGCGAACTCATATGGTGATTGTGAGGGAGAGGGTAGGAACAGTCATAGGAGGGCCTCACATGCTGATTAAAAATATAGCTTTCATGGATATGTTGTGTGGTTATTATCTGTAGATTAGACATCTATCTAATGTGTTTTGCATCTTTCCATAGGCTGATGCACGTGGTTCCCCTGCACTTGTGGCCAGGGGTTTTGGCACTGCCCAAACTGGTGCAGAGCAAATTCAGATGAAAGTCCCATATGAAAAGGTAACTTTTATACATCCTATTATGGAACTCTGCAGACACATAAATATCAAACACAATTCATTTTATAAAAAATGTAAACACAATTAGATGCATATGAACATGTGGGCAGCCCAATGTTCTGTCAAATTGTCACTTTTTTCCCCACAAAATGCAATGATTAGATGATCCTATGCGTTCCATTGCTTTTCAAGCCACTATCCAATTGGTGTTGGCTAGTCAAAGCAACCCTTGAGTCCCTTATCAGTCCAAGGTTTGACCCATCATAAAATGTTGATGCTGGTTGATGATTGGTTTCCATCATTCCATGTGCCCAAACACAACTATCTGATGCATCTCTCTCTCTCTCTCTCACACACACACACATGCACGGCACAAATTCATGCATACATAATGTTTCCAAATGCTTTTTTGGACACCAATGATATTTGTTTATTTTTGTTCAGGTTGGTTGGATAATAGGCAAAGGAGGTGAGACTATTAAGAACCTGCAGGCAAGATCTGGTGCTCGCATTCAGGTAGCTAGTGTTCTTAGATGCATGAAATGGATAGTAAGGATGTCAAGATTTTATGTTTTGGATGAGAGATATTTTGTCCGAACCATCACTTTACGAGGATATCAAAATATTATGTTTTGGATGAGATAGGTACTTTGTCTGAACCATCACTTTATCCGTATCCTGAGTAAACACCATTTTCTGCCATTTAGGTAATATTACAAAACATACCCGAAGGTGATGCATCCAATGAAAGAACCGTTCGTATCACTGGCAATAAACAACAGATAGAGACTGCAAGAGAAATGATAAAAGAAGTTATGAGTCAGGTTTGTTTGTGTAGCTTATATGAAGTTACTTTCTCTGCAGACAAATGCATAGTACTTGATACCTCATGATCTTCCTTGAATGTGGCATGTGTTATATTTTTTGATTCGACATTAGGGATGGCATCTGATTAGGTTAAACGTGCGATCCACCCCCATTTGCTCCTATTAGGGGTGGGATTTGGTAGTGCTTTTCTCGGTTTTGAGGTGGGTATGTGTTTATAGATTTGACCTGAGTTGGGTTCAGGGTGGGTTCAGGTTCTGGGTGCTCTTCCCTTCTTTGCCTTGCCTCATTTGTTTTTTTACTATTTTACATATTTGTTAATAGATAATTATGCCTGGTTTTTGTTTTTATTTTTTTTTAGTGCAATAGGTAGTAGACACTTGAAAGAAAGAGTGTGAAATTGCAGGTTGAAGTCCTCTTGTATGTGTATGTTTAGTTCTCGTAATGTAATATTTAAAAATAAAAAATTAAAAGATAATTGATACAAACATAACCCGATCCACAGCCTTCATGGAGTGCAGGGAAAGCTTAACTTACCCTTCTTTTTGGCAGGTTTTGGCTGCCCTGTTCCATTTCTAGCTGCTTTACATATTAATAGACTACAATAAACAACTTTTTTTTTTGTAAGAATAATACACAACTTGTGTAGTGCAACTCATAGAGGAAATTTGAAAAGTTGGAGTTATGGTCTTATGTCCGAGTCCTCTATCAAGAAACAGTACATAATTTAATCTTATAAATTTTAATATTTAAAATTAAAAATCTTGGTATCAAACCCGAGCAAAGCTGTACCCATGATGCGTAAAATAGTTTAATAAATGTTTTGTTTGGTAACTTAATTGGTGAAGTGGTGAGGTGAATGGTCAAATTAAGAGACAAGAAAAGAAGATTCAAATAAAAAAGTGACGGCCTTATATCATTTAGTAAAATGAGAATGTATCTTTTTGACTTTCTTAAAAAAAAAAGAAGATAGTCTTTTGTCATTTAGTGGCTTGGGAAATTAACTTTTTTTGACTTTTTTAAAGTAGAGGTGTTTTTTGAAATATGGTACTTTTTGATTGGACCCTTTTCTTTTATTGTCTCTTGAAATTACCCTTCACCTCACTTTACTTGTAAAGTGAATTTACCAAATAGGCCCTCGACACTCGATGTAATATTTTAGGCAAAATTAAAATGGCGTTTGCTAGTCTGACTGTAGAATTATTTTATTTTAATTTTTTTAATGAAGGTTTGATTATGAAGATTGTATTATTAGTATGGTCTATCATTGGATGGATCGGTTTGAAAGAAAATAAAGTTTTTATTAGCAATAATCATGGACGAGTTAGCTACTCATATTCAAGAGGAGGTACTTTTTTTAACCAAAAAAAAGAAGGAAAAGAAAAAAAAAAAAAACAATAAAAGGATGTACCTTGGTGTATGTTGTTTGCTGATGATATAGTGTTGGTCGATGAATCGAGCAATGACATGAAAGCGATACTTCAGAGATGGCGAGGGAGGCTTTAGAATCTGAGGGCTTTACAATAAGTCATACAAATACAGAATATATGAATTTCAACTTTGGTGGAGATGTGTGAAGTGCTTATTCTTTTATGAGAATTGAAGCTCAAGAGACGATAACAAGTTTCATTCCAATACCTTGCCCTTGTAAGGATAGAGACATTGAGAAAGATGTCGATCTGAGATGGTTGAATTAGAGAACTGCTTTTGGAGTACTTTGTGATTAGTGCATACCAACAAGATTGAATGAAAATTTTTACAGGACAACGATTAGACCAACTATGGACCTATGGAGCATGATGTTGGGCAATCAAAAAGCAATACATGCACAAAATGAGTGAGCGAAGATAAGAATGTTGTGGTGGATGTGTGGTAAGACTAAGAAAGATGAAATCAGAAATGAGTGCTTTAGGGAGCATTTTGGGGTGACATCAATAGGTGATGAAGAGAGACTTTTTTGAGATAGTTTGGACATGTCCAACGCAGGCTAACAATGATGCTGCTGAGGAAAATGTTTTTATGCAGGTTGTTGTGGAGGAAAAAGAGTGTGCCGAAGAGGACATGGATGGAAGTATTAAGGATAGATATGAAGAAGTGCAACCTATCCGAGGATTTGGCTCAGGATAAATTGGAATGGAGAAACAAAATTCTTGGAGTCGGCCAACATAGTTGGGATAAGGCTTCAATGATGTTTTGTGGGACCCATCCACATCCTTGACAATGTCTAGCTTGGTCATAGATATTTTGGTGCATGTGTTGCATGAGATAATGATGCATGGCCAAATTTTGTATTATTGCAAGTATAGTTGTGCATGGTTTTTGTTATGTAAAGGTGTGTGAGTATTTGTGTAGAAGTCAAAGAGTTGGTAACATGAATTTGAAGTCATGATATTTTATTAAATAATTTTTCATATTTCCAACATGATGATCTCAAGGCTGTGGTCAATCACTTGCAAGCCAATGAGAATGTATCTTGCATTGGCTTGTGGGGGCGCTCAATGGTTGCTTTAACCAGGAAGCTTGAAGAATGGCCTTGCACACTGGAGCTCATCTCAGTGGTGAGGCTACCTTCATTAAGTATCCTGGCTGGAGGGAGGAGGAGATGGAAAGGTTTGTTCAGTTGGATTTCCTAGGAATGACAGAGGTCATCTCCCACGGAATCTGCAAACTATTAGGGAGAAATCTTTCTCAGTTTTTGTTTCAGATCTATCAGTGAATGTCTCTAAATAGAATTGAGGCTCTGTTTTGCAGAGCAGGAAACTTGGTCGGTATCTTCACCCCCATGGATTAGAAATCGAGGGTTTGCATTAGTTTGGCTTGCCAAAAGTTGGGAAGCAGAATGTGCTATTGATCTTGTAGAAGGTAGATTTTTTTTTTGGGTTGGGCAGTGGGGAAGGGAATTGGGGTTTTGAACAATTCCACATGGCAAGCTTGCCAAAAGGAATGAGACCCCCTATCCTAGCTTGGGTCTTTTCTTTAAAGATTTCGGTGGGCCACCTGGTCTTCATACAGGTTTTGAGCTGAGGTATCCATATGCTCAGGCTCTAATTGATGGAAAACCCAATTAGGTGGGTTCAATCGTTAATGATGATCCGGATAAAAGGGGGTGAGAGTTGAATCCTAGCTGGTGAGGGAGGAAAAGGAGAACCTATATTACAGCTTAGTGGGGATTTTGTGCTCAAAACATGAGGGTCTACTGTGATTTAAATTGTGGTTGGACTAGTGGTTGGGGAAAAAGGCCAATTAGGTTACTGATGTAGGATGACCTCATGGTGTGGATGGATGTAGTTTACTTCAGAGAAAGATGTGGATGATGTCCTATGGTGTTTTCAGGCAGAGGCTTCCTCTCCTTGCAGATCTTTGGAGAGATGGGTGGATATTTTAGGTCAACCTCGTTATCCTTCTTGCTTGAGAATTTCGCAAGTCCCACTGCATATGTGGCATTCAGAAGTGTTTCGCCTCCTTGAGGATTGTGTTGAAGCACTGTGGAAATTGGCCAAAAGACCAAGTGGAAGAAGAATCTCTGATATGGCCGGGTGAAGGCAATTCTTAAAAAGTTTGTTTCCTTGCCGACCTCAGTTTACTTATGGTTCAAGGATTTGCAGTTTTTTGTCCAACTAGCAGTTGAAGTAGAGGAACTGGACCTGCTAGTTTTCCTTATGGTGTGGAAAAAATGAGAGTTGACCCATTAGTCTTGCACTCTTGCTACTACAGTTAGTAGGAGTTAGGGACAACGAGATTTTCAGATTGGATTTGAACTTGGTCCCTTGGTCTATTGGACATCGCACGTCCACAAGTTTTCACTACAGCCATTTGTTGCTTATCGATAGGTGTTCAGGGCATGGCGCTTTGGTTGACGAAGATCTTTCTCCCAAAATATGGAGAAATCGGGATAAAAGGGTTTCGATGCAAGAGCTCTGTTCATCAACTGGTATTCAGAAAGCAGGTGGGGTCTCTTAGGTGCTTGCTCTCATACCTTCTAGGTTGCTAACCCCCTTTCCTTCTCAGCATAATGGGTTCGAATGAGTTTCTATTTCTAAAATGCCACATTTGACTCAGCTCTTCCTGGTTAAGGAGTCATTTCTAGAGAGATGTTCTCTTTTCAATCAGCAATGAGAGAATTTCTTTACTAACCCTGGAGGGAGGTTCTCGTACGTTGAAGGTCTTAGAGATGATTTTTAAACTAAGGACTAGGGGAGATAAAAGGAAGCTAAGGGAACAGTTGCAGGTTGACTGGGAGGTGGAAGGTCGATCTTCAGCTTCAATCCTGGTGATATAGTGGCTGCCCTAGAAAGTTATTAGCCATTTGGAAGCTGTGGGGATTTCTGTTAAAGGTTTTAAAGAGGGATGGAGTGGGTTAGTGGACTTTGCCCAGAAGAGGGAGTAGAAAAACAGGGATGAGTCAGAGATTGTAAGGACCAAAAAAGGGGGTCAAGGGAATTGCATAGTTTAGCTTGCTCAATTAACTATGATAGGAATTAGGAAGTCACATGTGAGTGTCTGTCTATTAGCAGAGGTGGCAGGAGGGTGCAAGGGGATTCCAACATTCGTAAATGAAGATAGTTTCATGGAATGTGCGGGGTTTGAGGCCGCAGAGTGGCGGATAATTGTTAAAAATGTCTTGCATAACTCTAAAGTGAGCATCGCTTTGCTTCAAGAGTCCAAAATCAGAGTCATGTCTGATATATTATCTTAGAAAATTTGGGGTAGCTGATTTATAGTGGGTTTGCTTAAAATGTAGTTGATCCTTCAGGTGGTATTTTAATTCTCTGGGACTATCGCAAAGCTGCAATTTATAATACTTGGGTTGGGGAATTTTCCATTTGCAATGGTTGAAGACTTGGAAGTTCGCTCGCAATGGCTAATGATGTCTGTTTATGTGTCAAACAATAGAAAAGAAGAGCTGATTTTTGAAAAGAGCTAGATGGTATGAGAGGTAGATGGCATGGCCCTTGGTGTATTGAGGATATTGGAACAGTTACATACCCATGTGAAAAGATGGAAGGTTGTTGTATGACTGTAGATATGCGTGCATTTTTATACTATATAAACCTCCATCCTCTGGCTGATTTGCAGCTCGCTGGAGCCTCCTTTATGTGGTCTAACCACCAAAACCCTCCCTCTTTATCTAGATTAGATAGATTTTTCATGTCTGGTGATTAGGTTGATATTTACCTAGAGGTTTGTGATGTGGCCCTTCCTACGCCTACATCTGACCATTGCCCTGCCCTCTTGATTCTAGATGCAAAAGATGGGGTCTCTCCCCTTATGGGTCTGAGATGATGTGGCTTAAAGAAAAGCAACTCCATCCCTTCATTTAGGCCCGGTGGAAAATTACCAAATTTGGTGGTTGGATCCATATTAGGGTTGTTGAACGGAAGAAAAAAGAAAAAGACAGAATTAGGGAATAGGCAAGAAACGCTTTTGGCAATGAGGGGTCTTTCAAAGCCAATATTCTTGAAGAAATTCAGAGTATAGACAGAAAAGAAGAATCTAGTCAGATCTCAGATGAGGAGAAGGTTGCAATGTTGATTCTTAAAGAAGATTTTTAAATTAAAATAAAATAGGAGATAAGTGGAAGCAAAGATCTTTGCGCACACGCAAAGTGGCTCAAAGAAGGCGACAAGATCTCCATGTTCTTTCATGGATCTACAATAGCAAGGTTAAGGGAAAATAGAATTAGTTCATAGTTTGGTGGAGAGGTCCAAAAAAAAAAAACCAAGAAGATATTATCCAATATACATAAAGAGTTACTTTGCCAATCTTTATGCAAAAGAAGATTGAGGGAGGCCTGCTCTGGACAACTTGGATTTCCTTTCTATTGGTTTGCAGAATGCTAAATGGATGTTTCGGGTATTTGCAGAAGAAGAGGTAAGGACTAAGGACTGCTTTGTTTGATTTAGGGGGTGATAAAGCCTTGGGCCTAGATGATTTTCAAATTGACATTGATGTTAGGGCCTGCGGAAAAGTGCCAAAGCACAATATGGTGCCAAAGTACGTGTCCGAGGACACTTCAACAAGTCTCCGCAAGATGAAAATGAGGACGCACCTCAATGGGAAAAAGCAATTCAATTAATCAACTCTAAAAATTCATCTTCTACAATGCCATATAAATAGGAAACATAACTTTGGGGCCTAAGAAACCTAATTAAACTAGGAAACTAAATAAACTGGAAACCTAGTCCTAATTACAATTCTTTAAATAAAATTAGAAACTAATTACTGAATAAAAAACCCTAAATCTACTTGGGCCCTACACGTGCTTTGAGGTCTATCTGCATCAGACTTCTTTAAATATTTTTGGGAAAACTACAAAGAAGACATTATGGCTTTCATGAAAGAATTTAACTCTAAAGGCAAGCTCTTCAAAAATTTAGGTGCTTAGTTTTGTTGTGTTAATTCCTAAAAGGGCGTGCAGCTAACATCAATGATTTTAGGCCAATTAGCTTGAATGGAAGCATTTATAAAATTTAAGCTAAGGTGCTGGTTGGCAGACTTAAAAACAGTGTTGCCTTCTCTTGTTTCTCTTGCGCAAGGGGCCTTTGTTCACAGGCGACAGATTTTAATTGGGGTTCTCACTTCTCATTGCCAACAGACACATGAAATCCAGGGTAAAGATAGAAACCCTGGGTGGCTGTGTAAGCTTGACTTGGAGAAAGCTAATGATAGGGTGGATTGGAGATTCTTACAGTATATGTTGTGCAGAATGGGTTTTGGAACTAGATGGAGAGCTCGGATTCAGGAGTGTATTTACTTTGCTCACTTTCTTATTTTGAAAAATGGTTCTCCAGTAGGTTTTTTCTGAAGCCCAAAGGGGTCATTGTCTGGAAGATCCACTTTCCCTCTTCTTGTTTGTGATTGTTGGTGAGGCCCTAAGCTGTATGGTGAATGTTATCGGTAATGCAAGTTTGAGTAATGGATTAAAGCTGGTGCCTAATGCTCCTACGATTACTCATCTTCAGTTTGCAGTGGACACATTAAATTTTTATGATGCAAAAGAGGACCAAATCAAGAATGTTATTGTTAAGGCTCCCTTTATCTTTTAAAGCTTTATCGAGCCTCAAGCTGAATTTTTTCGGAGGCAGACTCATTCGGGTGATGGTTGATGTAGATGTCCTGACTCACCTTCTTTGATCTTGGGATGTAAAGTGGGTTTCTTATCGGTCTCCTATCTTGGGCTGCCTTTTTGCTTAGGAGAGCTTCTAAATCATTATGGAATCCAGTCATCGTGAGGGTGGAGAGGAACTTGGCTACATGGAAAGCAAGGTACCTATCTCTAGGGGTCGGATAATTCATTCAGTCAGCTCTTCCTATCCTTGTTGTTTACTTTCTAGCCATGTTCAAATGTCCAGTTTCGGTTGTCATCCATATACAAGTGTTTCAGAGAGACTTCTTATGGCAAGGAAGAGAAATAGAAAAGAAGTATCACCTAGTCGATTGGGCTTCAGTTTTTAAATCGAAGAGGGAAGGAGGTTTGGGTTTTAGGCCTTTGAGACAGGTTAACATATGGGCAAATGGCCGTGGAGGATTGGAAAGGAATCTTGAGTCTTTGGGGGAAAAAAAAGTTCTAAAGGCAAAGTATAATGTGGCTAGGGATGTATGGGAATCAAAGAGGCTAATCACTGCTATTTGGCTAAATGGCAGGGCATCACTTCAGTTCAGGATGCTTTCACGAAAAATAACAGACTTCGAGTTGAAATAGGTGAGAAGAATTTTTTTTTATTGGGCTAGATGTCTGGATATTTAGGTTGGAGAGAGTTCTTAGGTGATGCGGTTTCCATACTTTTTCTGGTAGGCAAAATTTGACTGTTACATAGATAGAGTTGGTACACAAGTTGTGTGGGCTCCTTTGTTTTGAGGGAATCTCACAGAATCAGAGGAAGCTTAGTTCCTTGCTCTTGATATTCTTGGGCAGGTCTACATTCTGGATGAGGGGACTGACAGAAGAATTTGACAAGTTCTAATGTTGTTGTCAGTGTCATCTTTCTTTTTCTATTTGATAATAGGATCTTCGGCTTCTAGCCCTTTATTTTGTTTCTAGAAAGCGAAGGCTCCCCCTTGGGTAGTTGCATTTGGGTGGTTGGCCCTTAGGAGGTTCTCACCATAGATAATTTACACCGGCAAAGAAGAATCTTTGTTAATACATGTCCAATGTTCTTAGTTGATGAGAATATGGTGGATCATTGATCGTCCCAAAACAGGGTTTGCAAATATAATTTATACCTAGCTATATTTGTTGTCCGAGTGTCGTATCCACTGCAACAAAAGGGCTAAGTTGTGTTGGTTCCCAAATTCCTAAACTAATCCTAATAGAAAACGAGTGTTGATTGATGGGTTTGATTCATAAATTAACAAATTAAAGACAAGGTTTTGATTCAATCTAAAAAAAGATCTTAGGGTTTGAATCCACTATAACCTCACACAATGCCAAGTATAGACCTAGGGTTTCACTATCAACGCTAAAAAGACTCGTTCTGGTTACAAACCTTCAGAGTCAACAAATAAGGGATGTGGATGTAGATCGGGACATAACCTATCTCTATGGCATAGATTATCCCAGATCTAACAACACATTCATTCAAGGATCGTTATATGACTAGTATTTGAATCTACAAGATTAAAATACCAAGAAGAGATATTGTATTAATAAATAAAATCCAATCAATGGATAACTTCATGTCATTGAACCAAAAGCGTTCAAAGTAAAACCCTAGAACCTATACATCACCAAAATACAAGATTAGGGCTTCATTGCAACCCTAAGATAGAGAGTTAGTTGCTCATGGCGAGAGATTGACGAAGAATCCTTGACGAATCCCCATTGACGCTCTTCCAAAGCTCCCAAAACAGCCTCCAGATCTTCTCCCAAGATGTGAATCAATGAAAAACAAGTTTTGGATCTCCTTTTATAGATTTTCCTCGAAAAACTCGTCAAAACGCAGAGGGAGTCGGTCTTCACCAGGGTCGGGTGTCTGGCGTCTGGACGCCAGGAGGCAGTAAGCTCCAATTATTCTTATTTCTTGCTATTTTTTCTCCGATTTCGTTCTCTTTCCACCTAAGACACCTGTAAACATTAAACTAACATAATTAAGCTAATTAATATCATTTGTAGGTATAACAAAGTCCTCGTTGAGGGGCCTAAATGGTGTATTTAGGTTCTTATCAATCATCTTTTCCTCAGTTGTAGGGTGGCGCAACCAAGGCTTGTACAGGGCGGTGTTTGGATGGTTTGATTGTACTTGGGTCTTCCTTTGGAGTCTCCATGCCTTTTATAAGGCTTGATTGGTAGCTATGGGTTCATCTAGGGGTAGGATCCAGTGGAATTTGTCTCTCTTGGCTACTTGTGGGTTTTGTGGTGGGAAAGAGATATGCGTTGCTTTGAAGGCCATAGTTCTTCTATTGAAGTGATGATGGATAGGGTGAAGTTTTGTGTTTTGTCACACCCTCAAATTGGATTACCTTAATGGTCCCAATATCAAGACACAACTAGTGTGGGCATTCGAGTCATTTGGACTCTAATAAAATTTTACCCCACACTATACCCACATGATAGATCGGTATGGAGAAACATAATTCATGTAGCCGACTCCAACAGAGCTGGGACAAGGCTTTGATGATGACAACGACTGTACCCACGGGATATCATGTGTGGACATGTGCATTTTTCCATCACACGTTTAAATTTTTTCATGCGGAAGCATATGTGAACAATTTTACACATATAAGTTATAACCATGTCTCTCAAAATAAACAGATCATATAAAGTCTTAGAATATTTACAACACGAGTGTATAAGTTTACAACGTAAAGAAAAAATTTTTATATACATTCCCCAACAAAAGTCACATAACCATCTACCACAAAAATCTCCCAAGTACTGACCAATAAAGGTTTATACAACCATCCAACCTAAAACCATCCCCTGTGATGAACTCATGTAGCCAGATTATACCACATCATCAGGAGTCCACTCACTCAATCCCTGAGGAGTCTCCTCCTCGATTGCCTCAGTCTCCTAGGTAGGGGTAAAGGTGTTGTCTCTTGTAACGCCAAGGGTTACATCAGATAACTGAGCAAGTAGACAAGTATAATAAATATAAACATGATGTATCGAATGTAAATAAAGACAGGTAATCATAAGATGACAGATAAATAACTAAACATGCATGATGTATGAGACATGAGAATCAGATAAAGACACATCTAACAATGAATCTTAACAAATTGGCATAATCAACATAAGCTACATTCTCTCAAAACAATTGTAACCATGATGAGAGCACGCAGATAAAAAAAAAAATCATTGGTATCCAGGATTCCACAAGGGAATTTCATATCATAGCGTGGCCACTATATAGATAACATGGTGGTACCCAAAGGACACAGTCACTTCCATGCAGGGACTATGCTACAGCTAGCCAAAAAAGATAAATACAGTCCATCTTTCACTGTGTCCGGTTACAGTAGGACCAAAGCTAAGTGGTGCCAACTCAAGAATTAAATACAGGGCAATTCCGGATGCATATTTCTAATGGTAACAGATAACTATTTTGAAGCAAGCTTTTAACATATCATTTACTTAGTGAATAGTCTTTCAATCCTAACATACCAGGTAAGGAAACAGGATGCATACAACAGATAAACGGGACATGCGGATGCATGTACTAGCCACGCAAATACAATTGCAAGTATGAAAAATGCATGATCAATGATAATCACAGAAAATACTGCAAATATAATTCCTAAAGTCTAGATTGCCCAAAAGCATCACTAATTAATATTGTGTGACTTTAGGATCCCTATTAAGGTCCCACAAGTTATTATGAATAGGCATGTCTCATAAATTTCCAAATTCTAGTTTAAAAGTCCTTTAGAAAACCTGAGTTCTTTGGGTCACTGAGGTTCCAGTTCGGTTGCCTGAGATGGTTCCATCTGGAATTCAGAAAATGGGTTGTCTTTGGTCGGTCAACTTAAACTTTTTCTCCCATACCACATGGAGTTCTGAAACTACAACAAGCTGAACATTTCCAGCTCTAATTCAGTCATTCGACTCTCATCTTTTACACAATTACACATAAAACCAATTCATTTCCATCACATATAATCAATTAAAAAAAACACATTTAGAGCTTAAAAATGTGTATCTAACATGAAACATGATGGAACTCAATCAAATAAAGTTACATGTGATGTTAAAATACTTGTTTACTTGCCTTTGTGGGTAGAAATTCTAGCTAATATCTCAAAATTCACCTAAACAACCAAAACTCCAACTCACAAAAGCTCCTACAACCAAGACCAAATTGAATTGAAGCTAAGTGAACTTGTAAACAACTTCCTACATCTTACTAGCCCAAACCAAAAAGAAGAAAACTCAGAAATGAAGAAAACCTACCAATAGAAGAAGAGAAATGGAAGAGTGAGAAAAGCTTGGTGAACAAGATGAATTTAATGGTGAGGATGATGAATTCCTTGATTGATTAAGCTAGAGCAAGAGAGGAAGAGAAGAGAGCTGAGGGGTGGCTGGATCAGCTGAGAAATGGCTGGGAGGAAGAAGAGAACTGCAGAGAAATGTAGAAAACTAAAGAGGATTTTGGAATTTAAGTTGTTCCACAAAATTTTGAAAATTCCAAATTACTCCATATTGATAGAAAATGCAGAATCCTGATCAAATGAAGCATCGAATCATCAAAGTCAAAGAACGAGAGTTTCCCAGAATTAACATTCTCCATCCAACGAGCCCAAAAAACACAAAAATCTAATATTGATGAATAACCCTCTTACCTTCTCGCAAAATCGCAAATAAGTCGTCCTAGGTCCAAAAACCCACAAAATCTATCCTATTATTAATCTAGCACACAAAACTAATTAATTAGTTGCTAAACAAGATTATTTAAATAATAAGCACGCAATTAAAAAATCAAGAATCTCGCGTCATCTTGCTTCGACTGGCCCTCATTTTCACGATGTACCCTTTGCCTTAATTTTGATGAATTGGAAAGAGGTGGCTTTCTCATCATTGATTTTCAATCAAAGTAAACCTTTTTGGTTCCCTCCTCTAGAAGGACTTAAACTAAATTTTGATGGTAGTGCTATTGGCAACTTGGGTATCGCTGGGATTGGAGGCATCGCGTACAACTTTAATACATCACATGTTCCATCTTACTTGGGGCCAGTTATGGTGCCTGGTGAACAAAGCGGGGTTTCTAGTCTTGAGGGCGGGTCTTCAGGATCAGGAGGCCACTTTGGTTGGATCTCCATGGTTTCCAGATGGAGGGTGATTCGCATTCACTATGTGTCATCATTTTGGATTTAGGATGTTGCAAGGCCCCTCTGTCCCTTGCAGATGTGGCGGAAGAGGTTCTGGACATGGCTAAAAGGCTTAATGTTGCTTTCAACCATATCAAGCAGTCTGAGAATGAAGTCGCAGATGGTCTGCTAAGGAGGGAGTCTTGCACCAGAGTTTTTTTTTCAATGGATGGCTTCCCCTCTTCTTGACTTCTTAATTATTCTTTAGGGGTTTATTTGTTGATTGCTGTTTTTTTTTTTTTACTTTTTTTTTGGTGGTATGCTTGATAGATGGTGTATCTCTCTCGTACCAGTACCGCTGAGTCTTTAATAAAAGTCATAATAAAAAAAAAAAGAAGTCATGTGAAAATGAAATGAAGTTAATACATTCAGGAGAAAGTGTGCTTGTAATTCAAATCTGTAAGTTTCAATAAGGTGTCACTAACTATCTTTCTTGCAATGGATTGAATGAAAGAGGACAATCCTAGTTGTGCTAGTTTCTCTTCTTATGTGATTCTCTCTAGATGCTAGAAGTCTAGTTTGTGTGGCGCTAGTTTTGGGCGGTTTGCCTTGGACTTGCGGATACTCTAGCGACCATGGAGTCTTTTGCATTGTGCTATGGACTTGTGATTCATTTTCCTTTTGCTTGTCTTGAGATTCGTGTGGGAATGGGAGGAGGGAGGGAGAAAAACAGAAAAGAAGGGGGGTGGGGAGGGGGTCAGTTTGAAATTGTTTGTTCCTTTTCTCCTGTGAACGTGGTTCGGGCATACCCGGGCTGCATCATTTAGATGTGAAAAAATGTCGATTGGGACTTGTCATCTCAATCCAACTTTTGGAGCATTTCTCTCAATGTGAGCCACATGTGCATGTTTAGAGAACACATGATACTTAATTGACGAAGATCATGTCATTAGTGTAGCCCTTCAATGGGCGGAACAATTTGTAGGTGCAACATTTTAAGAGCTCAAATAGTAATAGTTTGTTTTTCTTTTCATTCTTTATGCTTTCTACATGGCTTGGATTCTTTCTTGGGCTAAATCTGTTTTGGATGAATGTATGGTGCCCATGTTTATGTTTCTTTTGTAAGTTGACCATGCATAGTGTTGAATGGGAAATGCCAGAGGGCCTTCTTTGACTTTCTCCAAACACTGTCTTCCTAATGAAACTTATTTCCTCTACTACCGAGTGAAATTCTTCCTTGGGCTGTGTTGGTTTGGAGCATGGGCATGTGGAAGCTTTGGCAATATTTGGACACTTTCTGGATCTGTTAATTGTTATACTTGAAAAGTTCAATAAGCAGAGCAAATGACAGTAGATCAATTAAAAGTTTAATTTTATTGATGTTAAACCTGGATTATAATGGTACTAGACTTTTAGTACACTCTGGATCGAAGGTCCAAGGCTCCAATATCTCTTTTACAAAAGCGAACAAGAAGGATTTCCTTTCTAGTTCCAAGTGTTCAACTTGTCTGGAAAGTTCTAATGAAGCTTTGGATGCTTTGAAGGCTCTCTCGAAGTTAATGAGATTGAATAGGTGCCTTTTGATTGTCCCAGGAGCCCCTATTTATAGGGTTTTAGGGATTGGGGCTCAAGAAACAAAAAAACAATCAGAAGTCCTTCAAAATCAGATTTATTTCACTGTGGTGCAGGGCCAGATTGTGCGCTATGCACTGTGTAGGCAGCTCCTTTCACATTTTATTCTCTCCATCCCTTTAACTTCCAGAGTTCAGACCTTTTGTCAGTCATTATATATCGTTCAAAATATCTCGATGAGGATATCCACTTGGCCAATGGTTTTACCTGTTTGAAGCCATTTTCTAGGTGAAATTCCTTCATTCTGAGGGTCCAGACTTGATAGGTATAGTAAGTTTTTTATTTTTGACCATAAAAGAAAGTTTTTTACTTTTGGTTGATTTATTGATGAGGATAAGGGAAGGCGGCTTTCTTATCTAGTTTGTTAAAAAAATTTCTTTTTTTACGGTAACACAACTATCTTTATTCTATTTGGTGTTGGGATCCTTGGGGAGTAATTTGTGTATGCAGTCCAGGTCAGTTTTTGACCTTTTACCATAAAAATGTTTGCCTTTTCGCTGATTTACTGATGAGAATAAGGGCAAATGGCTTTGTTGTCTAGTTTATTAAATATTTGATGCCTACACTTTTTCAACTTTCTTTCTTCTGTTTGGGGTTGGGATTGTTGTGTAGTGGCTTCTTCTGTATAGGGTTCGGCTAACCCCCTGAGTGCATCAGTTTTGGTCCCTATAATGGACAGGTTTCGAAGGATATGTAATAAGCCAATATGAGCACTTTCCAACTGTGCGAAATAAGTTCTTAGTCTTACTAAACAAAATTTTATTCTCTGTTGTAAAGCCTTTCAGAGTGACATGAACAAGAAGTAAAAATCATAATGTACTGAATACATTTTGTATTGTTACACACACACATATATTGCGTTATACTTACATAGTGGTAACATCAAGTCTTGTATCTATTATACTTACATAGTGGTAACATCAAGTCTTGTATCTAGGATGCAAGGGCCATTGACGTGAGGAATCATGTATTTTTTTAGAATTAAATTCTTTACCAATAAATTGATGGGGAAGAGCTTAATCCAAAAATGAGCCAATGACATTTATGGTCTCGTTTTCTTCTTTTGGATCATATTTTTTGCCTTTCAAATTTGGCTTAATATTTAGTTGCTAAAATTAATGGAATCTTATGGTGGTAACTCATCAGGTAGCTCACATATCTGAAGCAATCCCCTAGCTAACCCATGTGCCTCCATGATCTCTGACATAGTGACATTGTGTGAACGGAGGGTTTGCATGTTTATCTTCCCACACCCACCTATTCTCGCCTTTGTTTGGGTCTGTTCCATACACCATGCAATAGTTATTTAGAGTTCTTAATTTCTCTTTTTGAACTTGTATTTTTTTGAACATGAGTGTTTCTGAAGGGTATCTTGCATATCAATGTCAAAATGGACCAACCTTATATCTTGTCCTAATCATTTCCTTCCTAGTTTCAGACAGCGAATGCTTCATCTATCTGAATTCTTGCCCTCTTGGGCACAATTCCTTTTTTCTTGCTCAAATTGGCCCTAAGGCCTAATGTCTCTTGCAAAGAACATAAGTGTTGCCCTGTCTTCGAGAATTTTATGGTATTATATTGCAAGGAGTAACATTTTTTTTTGTTTATTAAATCATGGTTTTCATTTTTGTAGTTAATGCTAAACTTTAGTAAGAGGATTAACATTATTACGTGCTAGGTTTTTTTTTTTTTGAATGGTAGACTAGAAAGTTAATATGGTCAATGTTTGTTTAACTGTAATCAATATGGCTAACTTATATTCTTTTTTCTATTCCTAATATAAGTTGACGTTACCTATCAAAGCAAAAAGGGGCTAACTTATATGCCAAAAGAACACTACCATGGAGTACTCCCAATTTGGTATCTATATGGAAAGTGCATTGTTAAATGGGTTATCCTAGAATCACTTATTTACCTTTTATAGGCACTTCTGCAAATACCTTGATCATGAGGTAGACATGAGAAGCTTAAAAAATAGTTTTTTTAACAATAGCTTAAAAAACATTTACAAAACATTTTCTATTTTTCAATAAAAAGGAACTTGATGCCTGGTCAGAGAAACTATATAATAGGGACGATATATTTGCATGATCTTTGGACTTGCGTATATTCCCTTTGTTTTTAAAGATTGTAGTGGTATTGCTTTTTGTGAGGTAATATGCTCTTCCAAAATAGGTATTTAAGAGGTCAAGACACTGTTGTTGGAGTAACAATGCAATTAAAAGTAGGTAGAAATTTAGTCTTGAGTTGTCATCCTGTTACTTTATCTGCATGTTTCAACCACCAAAGCTGAGAGAAAATCCATGAGATAAAGCTAGTGAGAACATTTATAGTTCTGCTTGGTGAAGTAAAAACTTTTGTTCTTTTGAGTATTTTCTTTGAAGTTTTGATATTTTATTTGAAAGGGTGTTTTAGCTTCCATAAAGCTCATGACTATTTGACTGGAGAAAGTATGCAGCCATAATCGTTATGGCAAAGAGCTGCTAGTTTTTTTTTTTTTTTTTTTTTAATAGTTTTGTTATTTTTTTATAGTTTTGTTAACATGTTTCTGTTAAAATGCAATTAAAGATCCCTGTAGTTATTGTATTTCAAGCAACATGCAATGGCTGTACACATGGGTTAAAATGCTCATAGAAAAAGGAAAAAGTTAAATAGAAGTATTGTATGCCTAGATGTAATATTACAATTAACCATTTATGGAGATCTGAGAAGTTATTTTTCCAAAAAAAGAGTTGTTAGGGTTAGTTCCTTCCATGCATGATCCATGAGAACTCACATGAATGCAAAGAAGATCTTACGACTATATAAGATGCCAGTTATCATGGTTTGTTTATGTTGAAGGTGCCGATTTGGTATTGGTTGGCTTTCATAATGCAGATCTGGCTATACGTTTCAAATGAGGTCCATGTTGGTTTCTTCTTGTAGCAATAGACGACCATTCTTTGCTCTCATTCACTGCAGGCGAATGTCAAGCGTTAACCCTTGCAATTGCAGGATGCTTAAAGTCGGTAAGATTGCTTTGAGACTTAAGAACCAAAGTTAAACTAGTAAAGGCTTCTATCATCGTGACCGTACCTCTATGTGGTGTTCCAGTGTTCGATGTATGCACTATGCAGCTAGGAAGCAAAATTGTCAACCTGATTCAGTCAACATTATGTAGTATTACGTGGGATCAACATCTTTCTTTAAATTGCTACTTGATGCTTTGCTAAATCCTCCAGAAATATGCTTTTTTAAGTCCTTAAAGTTGACATTCTTGTAATTATAAGGAAAAATACAGGGGAAAAAAGAAAGAAGAGCATATCAAGAATTCTAGTGTTCCATGTACATTTGATGCATTTTATCTCTTTTTTATTAAAAACGCTCATGGATAGAAGCTCTAAGGATCTTGAAATGAATTTCACCATGTGGTTATCTGTGAGTTTGTGAAATTTTATTGCCTTTTTGAGTTTTGATGGGTTTTTAATGCATAATTATAGCACATTCATCTTGCAAATGGTTTTAAGAACTCAACCACATGTGGACTATGGTTAGTGATGTAGAGCCCATGCTTTCGTTGTATAATCATGTAATGTTTATCTCATTTTTAGATAGTTTGTGGAGTACATGTTACAAGTTTCAGAAGTGATGAGAGATCATGTATACACATCCATCATCTTTTTTAGCTGATGATGTGGAACTCATGTAATAGAAGCAATGCAAAAGACACAATAATTTTAGGGGAAACTTTCTTAGCAGCTATGCAACAATGACACCACTTTTCATGGTTTTTTTCCTGTCAATTTAAACATGCTGGTTTGCCATGACTCAATTATAAATTTTGAATATTAGATATTGTTAAAGTGTCAAGGTAAATCTAGCTTCAAGTTTTATTATTGTTGTTATTTATTTTGTTTGGGATATTTTTACATTTTGATAATAAGTCATTTTGTTGAAAGAATATATTTGAGTATTTCAGTATATTTTCTTGTACTTGTGATGCATCATGCTTCTTGAATTTTTGTTTGATGGTATTTATGTGTCTCTAAGCTAATACGATGCTCCAATTGAATCCCATACACTTATCTTCACAGAATTTAAAACTAATATAGATTAAAAAAAAAAGGTGTCCGTACTTCTAGCAGTAGAAAATTATGCAATCTCATCTAAGTAAAACATTGGAATTTGTCTGCAATTGGTGATTACACGAGTCCTACCACTTTGAGCTTTCATAAGATGAGGACAAATTTTGACAAATGCTTATGATGTATTTTGTTGATATCATGCACTCTGGCAGAACAGTGGTATATGGAGAAAATATTGGTGTCTTGTCTGCTTAACTTCATCTCATACAAAGTTTAAGTCTCGTAAACCATTTCCCACCCATTTCTTTCTGTTATGAACATGCTGATATTGTTTAAGTGAACTGATGCTTTGTTTATGCCTTTAGCTTCTGTTGCTGCTTCATATTTCTCTAACTTGTAAGAAAGTCTACTGCAGATGTTGACTAAATGTCATTCCCAAATTTGTTCTTTTCTTGAATAATTTTGTAAGAAAGTCTACAAATATATCTCGTCTTGCCTGTTCTGACAACCGTCTTTTATCAGAATTCTACGAGGCCTTCACGCCTTTCGGGTGGTTTTAGCCAGCCAGCCTATCGTCCACGTGGGCCCGCTGGCCTGCCTCAGCGGGGACCTCGTGTTCCACCAACTTCACAGCCCACAAGTTATGGGCCACAAGGAGGTATGTATCCATCTCAGACTCAACAATATCCACCCCAGCCATACGGTGGTTATCCTCAACAGGCTCCTAGAAGCTCCTTCAATCCGGGCTGGGATCAAAAGCCTTTAGCTCCTATGCAGATACCCTCCCAAAGTGGTGCGTATGATCACTACATCCAAGGACGCCAATTAACGGATGGCCCAGCACAGGTAGCCCAAAGCCCTATGGCTTCTGCTGGTGCCCCTAATTCTGCCCCTGCTGCTGGTCCTGGGCCTTTCCCTACTCAAACGAATTACAACTATGGACAGCCGCAAGGCTATGGGCAGCCGACTCGTTATCCTCAATCTGTGCCTCCCCAACAAAGTTATGAAAATCAAGTGCCAAATCAGCATGCCTATGGAGGACATGGAGGTTCTCAACCTGGTGCCTACCCGCAACAAGTCAACCCTGAGCCTGGCTACATGCAACAACCATATAGCAAGCCAGCTTATGGCATGCCATCACAAGGGCCACCACAGCAATCTTATGGGCCACCTCCCAGGGCTAATCAACAAGGAGATGTGCCGTATCAGGGATCTGTTCCATCAGCCCAAACTTATGGACCTCAGCAGTCATACCCCTATCCACCAAGTGGACCATCACAGCAGTCGTATCCATATGGGCCCACAGCAACTGCTAGTGATGGCTACACTCAATCACCCTATGTTACTGCACCCACAGCTGGCTATGCTCCACAAGGTGGACCTGTTGCACCTGGTTACACCCAACAAGGTGGACAGGTTGCTCCTGGTTATGCTCAACAAGGTGGACAGGTCACTCTTGGTTACGCCCAACAAGGACCGCCTGCACCTGGCTACACTCAACAAAGTGCACAGCCTGCACCAGTTTATGCTCAGCAAGGTGGACAATCTGGAGGTTATGGGCAGTACCCATCCTCCCATCCAGGCTATGGTGACCAAGGAGCTTCTAATAATGTGTATTATGGGTACTACCAAGGGTCCACTGATGCTGGCTATAATAACATGCCCAGTCAGGCCTATGGAGCATCAGTGAGTGGCCAAGTGGGATATGTACAGCCCACTCCAAACCAGTCAAGTTATGAGCAGCCGGCACCGCAATCAGGTTATGGTGGTAATGCTGGAATGGCACCGGTTGGTTATGTTAAGAGCTTATCACCCAAGCCCCAGTCCCAACCCCAGCCCCAGCCCCAGCCCCAGCCCCAACCACAGCCTCAGCCTGGATATGGCCAGTATTAATCTGCTCAGATGCTTGGTACAGGTGCGTAGTGCCACACTTCATGAAGCTCGGTATTTTATAATGGAATCAGGAGTCCATCCTTTCAGACTTCTTTACCTTTACTGATCTAGTCTTCTATAATACTACTAGTTTCTTTTTAAGGTGGATTGATTTAGACTTGATCACTGCTCTGTTAAGACTTGTTTTCGATTCATTTTGGCATTCTTTCAGTGTGCATTTCTCTAACAAATGCAACATGGGTGTAGGTGGCTTGTCTATCTGATGGTGGGTTTGATCTACGCACTTGCCATTACCATATTCCTTTTGGAGCTAATTTTGGAGCAGAAACAAGTGAATCATTACGCTGGTCTATGAACTTCTGCATATAGTTCTTACTTAGGCTTTAGAGGCAATTGCAGCTGAAACTGTCTGCTGACTGATTTAGGTTTTGTTGTGGAATTCAAGTACTTCTTAATATAAGAGGACCAATTATCCAATTAAGAGGTCGTATGTTTCAGAGGTTGTATAGTTTTGTCATGTAGATTTGGAATGCTGCATGTTTGAGTTTTGTTAAGCTTTCTTGTGCACTTGATTGCAGACATGTAACGGGTTATCGGCCACAGGAGAACGCGATACATAGATTTCTCCCTAATGGGACATGTCACAGTTTCATTTTATTCACATAGTAAAGTGGAATGGTTGAAGAGGGGTGGATGGTAAGGTAACAGGCAAAGGAGTATGGTCAATATTGAAGATCATCAAAATTTTCAACTGTGGTATGATTTTACTTCCGCTAGAAGAGGATGAGATTTGAGTTGCTTTTAAAAAGGGGAGGATGAGAAACTACCCCACCATCAAACAAGTTTCATATATTTATGACTTTTTTGAATGGGAAGTTCCATATATTTATTATTGACCCTCAACTATTCATGCCTTAGAAGTTGGGTTAGGTCAAATGACACATGCTCATATTAAAACCATACAAATGATTATGTGAAAAATTTAGAAATGTAATGTTTCTCCATCAAATTTGAAATTTTTTTTTTTTAATTTCTCCCTAAAAGGATATTTAAGAAGAAAGGGTGTCAACAACTTTGAAAATAATTTTGGAAATACCTTCATGATTTTGAAAATACCACTTAAAAGATTGGGCTGCAGTCAGTGTATTAGTTGTTTGAAGTGTCAAGAAAGTTTGTTATTCTTTATGCTGGGGGCTTGGGTAATTCAAAATTTGTACTCTTTGTTGGCATGTATTAAGAGAGATTATGTTCTTGGGCATGAGTGGTTGCAAATTTTAAATTTCTAAGTGACATTGAGGGGCTCGTCTTGATACATTGATGGAAAAAGCTTCATTATGGATAGGATACATTATCTTGGCCCCTGATTGAAATGGCTCAAGATTTTGATGTTACACTTACACCTCAGCCGGAATTTTTAGAATTCTATACTTATTTGACACTTTTCAAGCTCGGACCATAAGCTGTTTTAGACATTGGTGGTAGTACTTGGCTAAATGTAGAGCTCTTCTTCTTTGGTGAGCTATCCCTAAAGCTCAAAGATAAGGACCTTCAGTTTACTTGTTAGCATGTGAGTCATCAGTTTTTTTGGTTGGTTGTGCCCATATCGCGGGCTCTTATTCCTTCTCTTTTCTGCTTGTGCCTAGGCTGCGGGCTTTTTTTAGAGCATGTTTGTGCAACGTGTTTTGCCGTAGAAATGGTGGGAGACATGGTGCCGGATTTTTCGGTGTCTTCTTCGTTGGTTTTTGGTGCAATGATGATTCGAGGAAGAAGAGTACCTTTTAAACCGTGTTTTCTACATTATAGGAGATCCGGATTCTCTACGTGCCTTGTGTGGAAGAGGAAACCCCTTTTCCTTTTCTGCGACTTGTGCACAAATGCACCCTTAAAGGTGGTTTGGGCAACTGAGAAGATTCTATGCCATATGAATTTCCATTTCATGTTATGGGAAATTGAAATCATCTCTATTGAGAAAAATCAACTCAGTTTTCTTTTTTTGGCATGTAGAACGTGTTGCACCAAGGAGCTATCTGTGCAAGTAGAGGACTCTCCATTCTATGAGTTTCTATTTCTGCAGGAGAGGAATTTTGCATTCCCATCCCATGGCTTTGGGATATCAAAATCCTCTTCATCAAGGAAAATCAGAATAATTTTCCACTCTATCCTAGAATCTTCTTGTCTCACAAATGTACTCCAAATACTAGAAGAGTATATATATATATATATATAATTTTTTTTTTTTTCTGAATGAAAAATCACAACAATCTTCTTCTCTTGTGAAATCCTCTCATTATAGTTGTACAATTATGACTTTCTTCTGTACGAAAGATTCCTTGATACAAAGGAAAAGTTTTTGATTTTATGCTTGCTATCTTATTGTTGTATAATATAGTGTTTTCATGCACGCGAAATGGAAAGAGTTGAACTCCGCAAAGATTTTTATAATGCATGAGATTTTAGTGTCATGCAAAAGCCTCCTTACTCCTTGTATGGTTTATTTACCAGAATTCCTGGAATTTGTGTCTATTGGTTGTCTACGAATTTCAAATGCGGGGTTTTTGGAATGGTGTTGAATTCTATCATTTCTGAGTTTCTTGTTTCATTTTTCATTTTTTTTTATTTCTAGAAACTTGTTTCATATGTTGGAAATCCTTCTTAGAGAGCTTCATGCAGCTTGAACACCACTAAAGGAAATAAGAAGTTCCAAATAAAATATGCAAATTCAATATACATAGGAAAACACCAACCATGACCTACAACCTTTGGGGGGAAATGTTGGCAAATTAAATGGTTGACACCTGAACAATACATTAGTAGCAAAGATGAGAATGTAGAGATAAATATATGGTAAGAGTTAGAAAATCATCAGAAATAAGCGCATATAAAGCATTAAATTGAAAGCATCATTAGAAGAGAGATTTGGTTGATATGATTTGGATACGTGTCTAACACAGGGCAACAACAGTGCTAATGAGGAAATTTTCTTTTTAAGTTCATGGCTCCCACAAGGAGAAGAGGTAGGGCAAAGAGGACAGATGCAGTAGAGTCTGATATGGAAAAGTGCAACCAATCAGAGCTTTGGCCAGGGATAGACTGGAAATAAACATCCCCAAGAATCAGTCACTAAGATATAAAAATGGCATCACTAAGAATGATAGCCAACGTTGAGGATATGTTCGCAAATTAATCAAATACTTAAAAGAACAGACAACTTAAAATGGACAAAGGGGAAAAGGTCCCGAAAGTGTGCTGAATAAGGCAGTGCGTCCCAAGTCCTACCCAATCACCCACAGATGCAACACCCCAACCATCACCATAACCCGTTGATAACTTACAGTATGACAGTTAATAAAGCACACTTCCAAACCCATGGTCAAGTCAATTTAACCTTAGATTAGCTGGTGGCTCATTCTTGGTGTGCCAAAAATCTCAAACATAGAGAACAAGGGATTGTAAGTTACTAGTTTAACACAAATCAAAATGTGAGAGAGATGATCCAATACAGACTTGTCATAGACAGATATATATACTGCCAATAAAATGCAATGCATGAAAATAGAAAGAGATATGCTACCAAATCAAATTCATGAAGATCAATTTTAGTAATTTCAAAGGAATGAGCAGAGGTTGTTCCACCACCAACTACTGTTAAAAGAGTCTGGGACCTCTCTAGGTCTTATTGCAAAAAATTAGTCCCTTCATCATACTCTGCAGCGAACTACATTGACCTGCCGCAAAACTGAGGACAGAGACAGAAAATTCTTAAGATGATGTGCCTTCCTTGAGATAAGCAATCAGATCAGCACGTTCCTTCGGCTTCTTCAGACCGGGGAAAACCATCTTTGTTCCAGGAATATACTACATACAAAAACACACAAAATTAAACAAAAGAACCATAACACAGATATAAAGTGAACAACATGTCACATACATGTCAACAAACAGATTTCCATTGCAGTCTTCATTGCAGACATGTATTCCTCAACACAGATGGATTCTTCTGTATGATGTTTGAAGTAATTACTACTTTTATAACAGTTTTTTATTAGATATCTACTTAATTAAATAATTTACACAATACCAAAAGGTCCATTTTGAATCCCTGCTCATTCACCTCTCTCATAGACAATATACATCTAACATCAAAGTTGAAGTTCCTGATGTGAGTCGTTTCAGTACTTAGACAAGTAACTGAAAAGTGGAAACTTTAAATAACAGCTTTAGAGTTCACTAGTTGAAAATTAACAAATCAAAGATAAGAATATATGGAGCAAAGAAATGATGGACCTAAAGGAGTAAAGAAGATGAGAATTAGTTTTAACTAATAAAAAAAATAGTGGCACAATGTGAAAGATTTTGATAATGATTCAACCAGACTTTGATAACTATTCAACCAAGGCAAATGGTATTAGTGCAGAATGAGCAAAGAAACAAGCTGGTCAAGTATCATGCGATCATAGTGCGCCGAGACTTAAATAAATGGCCATTTCAAAAGATAGTAGTTACACTCATTTTGTTAAAGCTGGAAACCGGGCCCGGGAGAAGAAAGAGGAAAATAACGTACATACAGTTGAGATGCACATGCTAAGACAGCTACGTGGAATTATAAGAAATGTTGAAAACATGAGAAAAGTTAAGAGGAAACTCCCAGGGGACATGCAAAAACCAGAAAAAAAAGCCTTCCTTGCAATGTCTTCAAAGGTAAAAAATCTAATGAGGTAGGATAAGAGGAACACAAATAAAGAAATTGAAGGCAGTAGTAACTGATGGCGTGACAAGCAGTAGTCTCTTTAAATTGGGACGCGCTGAGATCATAAGTTGGTGATCTCTAGGTAAAGAACAGATTTGTCTGGTGATGAGGTAGCCATTCTTGTTATCAGTAAAGATGAAATAATCATTGCTGAGGAAAAATTACTGCGGATGCCATATTGTTCTCTGCAGGGGATGCATGTTGTAGAAAATTGTCCCGAGCATTACCTTTTATAAAAGGGAAAAAGGAACAATTTTAATAACTTCCAAAACAGTGAATTGGAAAATCAAATGTTCAGATAATACATCCCCAACAGTAATTTCACAAATCTCATGATGCAACACATATTGACTAGGAGTCTTGCAGACAGATGTAAGTTTGGAAGAACGGATTCCAGGAGCCTCAAAATGATGTTGAAACTTGAAAGATACACTTATCTCACAAATTATCTATACCACTGTACCGAATATCAGTGTGCCCAAAATTGGATGTTAAAAACACGCATATAAATATGCAAAGTGTAATATCAACATTTACAAAATTTTGTAAAAATCAACATACCTTCTTGGGATTAAGCAAGTAGTCGTACAAAGTTTTCTCTTCCCAGTTAACAGCCATGTTCTTGTTAGCAGTAGAATACGAGTAACCAGGAGTAGTGCCAGACTGTCGTCCAAAAAGACCATGCAAGTTGGGTCCTGCAAGTAGTTTAAACCATTCAGTCTACGAAACACCAAAAGGTAGTAGAGCTCAAAACAACATTTTAACAACAGTTTTTTGTATATACCCCCCCTAAGGTTTATATCATTTGTAAATAGGCTCCTGTGGTTTTAGTATTTGCATATAAGCCTCTACCTTTTCATTTCAATACCTTTCATGTCCCCAAAATCAGTATTTCTAATGAAAATGAGTCATGACCATGGAATTTGTGTTGAACTTTTATAAAAATGACAACTTTGCCCTTATATTAATTAAGCAAATATAAGTATATTATTATTTACCAAAATTCCATTATTGTATCCCAATTCCCAACGGTATCTCTCAATAACTTTTTAATGCACATGAAGCCTAATTATTCATTCTGAAACTTTCATCAATTTAATGGTGGGTCATGCATGGATTGGATCAACTGTAACTAATTATAAGCACATGCATTGATTGTCATTATAATAGATTTGGATTTAATGAAATAGGCTCTCTATTGATAAAAATAAATTTACATACGATTATTCTCTCCTACTATTGATAAATGTAATTATCAATGTTACAAGCTTTAGAGAAAAATAAATTCAAGCCTTTGAATTTAAGCATGTAAGGATAAAGAGATGGGCAAATGTGTCATTTCACGCTAAAACTTTTGATAGTTGGTTGGCTACTGATTTTGGGGACACGAAAGGTATTAAAATGAAAAGGTTGGGACCTATCCGCAGATGTTAAAACCATAGGGGCCTATTTACAAATCCTACAAACCTTAGGGGTGTATATGCAAAAGGCTCTTTTAATAAACTTACTTTACACCCAGTACAAACGGGGAGACCAAATAGAAACCAATAAATAAACATCTGATACACTTTTCCACCAAATAGACAGGCATGAGCACATCTACAAATTTCAGTTTTCCATGAACCGGATAGAAAGCAAATGGATGCCAAACATAATAGTCTTCTTCTTCCCTTTCTTCTATAAATTTAGCTCACCATGAATGGGATAGAAGACAAATGAATACCAAACATAATAGTCATCATCATCATCAACTTTCAGATATGGAGGAACCATGACAATATGCAGCAAAAAAAGAACAATGCTAAGTTGATGATATTTATGATTGAAGAATCTGACACACAGAATCAGGATTCAAGTGAAGAATACAGCAATACAACAGAAACAGATCAATCAAAGCCATAACTAAAAGAATCTTTGGACCCAGCATTTTTAATATCATATCAATCAGTTCAAACTGAATCAAATTCATTCCTTCATCCATTAACCCAGAGGGCCAGAGCTCAATAAGATACCCAAAAAAAACTAAGGCAATCTCGCCTGAATTACATGAAAAATCTCATCAATTCATCACAAAGAACAAGATTACTCATAAAAAACTAAACTTTCAGAAGAGGAAGAACAGAAGATTAGGTCTAGAGATCTAACCTCCATCCTTTCCATAGATAATCGAATAAGAAGAGGGAGAAACAAAATCAGGCACAAAAACAAGCAAAAAAACAAAGAGATTTGAGCTCAAAACACCACAAATCAAACCGACGACAGATAATCACATGAATCATACGAGAAAAACACATATATTCATCACAAAGAAGAGGATTATTGAAGAAAAGAAAGATTTTTATTTTGAAGAGGAAGAAGCGGGGATTCGATGTAGAGGATCTAACCTTGCTTGTGTCCGGATCCTTTCTCAACCGTGTGGCATTGAGCGCACTTGGTCCTGAAGATCTTCTCTCCTGACTTGGGATCGCCTGGTGGAGCTTCTTCAAACGACGCCATCTTCTCCGCAAAAACCCTAATCAAAGATTTCTAGGGTTTCGGTTTTGGGGTTTTCTCGTTTGATCCTGTGAAAGTGCAGTGGAACTTTCTGGGGCTTTCTTCAACTTGGGAAAGTGCTTTCCACGCTCTCCCCGTAAAAAGGAAAGATTTTTTTTCAGACTTTGGCGGATCCGGACCCGGATCCACTCCTGATTTTCAAGTACGACCCAGGGCCGGATCCTTGTATGCTTTGACTATTGACCTAGGAAAATTGGGCCCAAAGAGTGTGGCTTTTGTTAAAATCTAAACCGTTCAAAATAAATGTCTCATTTGTCATTGTCGTTACAATTGAGACTTTACATATTGAAAATCCAAATTGTTTAAAGTAAATATCTTTCTGGTCATTGCTTGTTCTTATTCATCTATTGAAATCCTAAAACATTTGACAAATGTCTCTTTTGCTGTTGCCTGTTCTTGTTGAGACCAAATGCCTTTCAAAAATCTAATCTAGATAGTTCTCAATAAAACCTTGATTATAAGAATTTGGCTTATCACATGCATTTGATATGGATTTATTATGCTATCCTCCAATGAATATTATACACATGTCTAGATTAGTTTATGTATTTTTTAAATAAGTTTACCTTCTTTCTTAGAAAACTAAAGCTTGCTAATGTTGTAGATCATCCTATTCGAGGAAAAGCCATGACAGATTTGTGTACTTGGACTGCAAGTCAATGCATCAAATGCAATTTTTATATTTTCTTCTTAGAGGTTCTTAATCTATCTTAATGTGATTTTGTGTCTTCTTCTCAAAGTTCTTGCATCTGTTTTTTCTTGAAATATGAAGAGGGACAATAGATTTCTACCTTTTGACCTCCTTACATAGCAAGAGTACTATTGTTCTTCATGATGCAAATTATTTACTAAAAGAATAGTGGGGCACTTTGTGGATAGGGCAAATTCAAAATCCAACTTTTGAATATATGGATAAACATGTCCTGATTCTGACTCGTCATAAATGGTCCATATAGGTTGAGCCCACATGACTGCTGGTGTGATAGGCCCAATGTAGATGATGGATCAGCTTAAGCAAAATCTTGAGATGCTGTCTTTGTTTTTCTTATTTGAGGTGTGTAGATGTGTTTTTCTAAAGGAAGATTTTCAAATAAGGCCTTAAGTTCTTACCTTATTTAAAAAAAGAACATACGTTTTAGAACTTTTCAAATTAGTCCCCAAGTTTTCAGAGGACATTCGGCCAATTAAATATATTTTTTTGCGACTTTTTCCCTCGATATTTTGTAAACACCCAAATTACCCTTCATTTAAAGCTATGGCATGGTTTCGACAGCCACTACATGTAGTCGATCGTTGTAAGAACATTGGCTGTCCCTGATCAACGTGAGGACACTGGTGAATAAAATGAGGAGAATATATAGAAGTTGAAGGAGAGTTACATTTCAATGAAGGGTAATTTGGATATTTTAAGAAAAATGGGAGAAAGATTTGTCAAAAAATAGTTTTAAATGGATGGATATTCTTAATTGAAAACTTTCTGAAAAACTTAGGGAGTAATTTAAATAGTTTTGAAATATATGTCTTTTTTGAAATAAGGTAGAAACTTAAGGCCTTTTTTGGAATTTTCCATTTTCTAAGCCCTGATTCGCAAGGAAAAGAAGGGAATTCAGTATCATGTTGATGAAAAGTTGGTGCTTTCCTTTCTGATTTAATGGTGCACTTGGATGAACAGTAAAAGGATAAATGGGCCTCATCATGGTATGCAATTATCTAAACTCTGATTTGGGAACGAACAACTCTGCAATTCTCGTTTCCTTTTGATTTGGAAAGAGGGGGAGGGGGAGGTGGAAGGAGAGGGAGAGAAGGAAAGTGAAAGAAAGAGAGGGATTGAGCGCCATACCTAAGAATATATATATATATATATATAGAGAGAGAGAGAGAGGGTTCTCTTGGTGAAGAAGAAGAATGGTGCTGCATGAATCTCTTGGTGAAGAAGAAGAAGGGTGGTGTAGGATTCCTTTTTGGCACAAAATTTACGGTATTTGTAAAAAAGATCTCCTTTTCTTTTTTCATTTCAAGGAAGTAATTGAGAGAGTCCAGTTGCTGACATGTGAGAAATGCCACATGGCGAGCGTTCTTCGGTTGAAATAGGGAAACAGGGGATCCGGACTCATACATAATGTACGGCTCCTACAATACTATTCACTAATGTAATCTTACATTTACAAGTTACTCTTAATTTCCTCCACCAGTTTTTTAAACTTCTCCTTATCTTATGACACTTTTAATACAACAAACATTCATTGAAATAAAATAATAAAAAGAAAAGGAAAAGAAGAGATTTTATCCAGCTGGTGAATCGAATGTTGATAGGATGAAACAATATGTCTTTGTTTCGACAAAACAAGGGATCCGGACTCAACAAACATATATGCATCCTCTTTTAGGCAGATTTTTCTTCATGCAACAAAAATATAAGTCTTCGAATTCCTAGAAATTCAAATAATGAAACAAATAGGCCAAAAAAGATGGCCCTAAGAAAACATTTCTTAAAGGAAAAAAGCAAATAAGAAACAAACCTTAAATTATACAAGAGGAAGTTGTGCCCAGCAACATGGGCTGGATGAAAATAAGAAACAAACCTGAAATCGTACAAAAGAAAGTTGTGCCCAGCTATCTGTGCTGGATGATTAATGGATCTTGGCCTGTTTTGAAGTGGGTGAAAGCCCAAGTGGCCCTGGTGCACCCTACTGTGCTAACACGGGCTCAAATGCGAGTCTATAGTGTCTCTCGGTCCACTGGATCGGCTCGCCCATCCGAAGTTGGGACCTTTTTGAATATTCAGTCCAAACAATACTTTTCAGGACTGTTCTGGGCCCTTGTATGAGGCCTGTTGGTTGATTTTGGCTCCTTTGAGGCCTTGAATATCTAGTTATCTACACAAAATGGGTCCAACTCCCATGCCCATGATCAAGTTCCTCCTTGAAGGCCAATGCTTGTGCTACTACACGATTTCGACCTCTTCATCACTTGGATCTGAATCATGGAGCCCACACTGGAATTTAAAGGAAAAATATAAAAAATATGGATTATTCTGGCTCAGGTAGGTGAGCAAAGTTTTGTCTTGTTATTATACTATACAGTTCTCTAAAATTTCCGGCACATGGCATTTTTTTTTGGGTTTAAATACTCCCCCATCCACACACACCATACCCAAAGTTAGAGCCACAGTCCTCCACACCATTGATGGAGTTCTCAGTGGACTTGCAAGAGGTAGGGGAATTGATAGATATAAGAGATAACTATTAAAAAACGGATTCTAGATAACTAACTGAAAAACAGGCCACTATTCAATATTACACGGAAGTAGTTTCCTGTGACCACTTCCGTTTTTTTAAATGAAGATTTAAATGTGTGACGACATCGTCACACGTTTAAATAGAATATTAAGCGATGACGTCATCACACGTTTAAATTTTAAATAAAAAAAAACAGAAAGTAGTCACAGAGAATCACTTCCGTACAATATTAAACTAGTAGCATGTTTTTCAGTTAATGACCATCTAGGGTCCTTTTTTTAGTAGTTTTCTCTAAAATGATCCTAGCCTTTACTTCCTTGTCCTCAAAGTTCAATAATTATGTGTTTAAAATTTGTTATGATAAATGTCAAATGCAACAAATGTCCTATTAGTGCCAATCATTGTCGCAAATATTGCTTTAGGAGTTTTATCGTTTCAAAAAAAAAAAAAAGTTCTAAAACATTTTCAACTTTGTTCTTTTAATTAGGATATTATTGAGAAAGTGTGGTTGAAAATAAAAATAATTCTTAATTATGTAAAGTAGAGATAATAGCTAAGGAGGAATAACTTTAAAGATGTATAAGAATATTACTTGCATATAATGTGAAATATGCATATTATAAATATATATATATATATATATATATTAAAGCAATATGGGGCCCTGCTTTGAAGGGTGCCACATTAGCGCTCACGAACCTCACAACGCCACATTAGCCCTCTCACATACGCCGATTTTCTCCAATTAGCTATCTTAATGGACTCTTCCTATAATTACAATAATAATAATAAAAAAAAACCTTAGCTCCTCAACATAGGATGATAATAACTTTGTAGATAAAAAATGATGGGCTTAAAGAACCTGAATTGGAGCATTATGATGAAGAGAATGACGGTTACTACTATGCTTTAGCAATTAGCAATCTATCCTATATTCTCAATTATGACTTCATACCATTTCTCCTTTCTTTTAAGGATTTTTTTTTTCTCATGTTCAAATTAGTGTTTTTGGTCTAAAACTCGAATCAAATTATAACCTTTCTTTTTAAGGAGTCATTGGTTATTGCTTAATTCTCAACTCACTATATATAGATCTTAGATATGATGTTATTGCTTGATTTTTTAACTCTCACTATAATCCCTACATATGATCATGTTTATGTGCATAGGCAAGGGTGTTGTCAAAGCATTTTGCTTCTTCTCCTTTTCCCTTTTCTTTTATACCTTTTTTTTAATTTTTATTTTCATGCTATTTATGCGGATATGATAAGCGGTTAGATTCATAGTTTTTGATTTTAAACATCAGTAAAAATATTTTATTAGTTTCTTTGGGATTCAAGCATGAAAAATGAATTAAATTTGCTTACTTGAGTTTCACAGTTGCATTTGCTTCTATGTATAGAAAATTAAAAATTAAGACTAAACCACTATGTAAGTTTACTTCATTTTTCCTTTATATCTCAATGCATAGAATAAATATGAATAATAATAGATAGTATATTTGTTTCATATAGACTTATTATTTTCTTAGTATATTTGTCTATGTCTGACTAAGTCGACCATATCCAGGTTCTTGGGCCGGTATTGAATCCAAATCTAAACTCAAGTTCCAGGCTATAATATGAAAAATGTAATAAAACAAACTCTAAACTGCACTATACATTCAATAGGTATTGCATGGACTAGAAAAAAAATGAAGGATCACCGTAAGAAGCAGTGAAAACTTGCATTTACAGCTTTTCCGTAGTAAACATCAGAGGAAAAACCTGCATTTACATTTACAGCTTTTCCGTAGTAAACATCAACAATCCCGACGGGTACCTCAGTTGGTTTAGGACAACGGTTTGTATCCGGAGGTTGTGGGTTGGAAACTGTACTACCACACTAAGAACTACTACACTAGGGTCACAGGGGAATTTTATCCGGCTTTCTTCCTAGGGCCGTAGGGATTATTCTGGTCCAAAGGGCTGGAAACCCTGTAGAAAAAACCTACATTTAAACCTTTTCCATGAATGCTTATGATTTTGTAGATTGAAGGTCCGTGTCAGACCTAGACCGGACATGGGACTCTTAATTTTTGTCAAGCTCAAACTAAGGTCCATGTAGATATGGCCGACCCGAAAAGTGTTCTTGTTTATTACATGGATCTCAAAATCTACAGAGAGAATTTTTTGTCAACAAGATAGATGCCTTAATTCGCATCATTGATTTTGAGAATATTGAATAGTTCATAGATGAGTTAGGGCCCCACAAAGGTGCAAAAAATTCCTATCCATGGAGCTTGAGGTGGCTTAAGGGCGTGACCCAAATTTCACTCCAACCACAATGACATATGCACATGGTTGGATTGATTGCATCAACTGTATCCACATATGATGGATCAAAATTATTATTATGGTTGGAGCGAAGTTTGGTCCATTTTCAATGCAAAGGGTGGTCTACGCTATGCATGTTTTTTAGGTGTGGGTTGGTGAGCTAATGAGTTAAATCTTAAATTAGATGGTAAGCTATCGTCAATACTAAAAGGGCATGGGCATCATAAGATCATTTTTCATAAAAGCTACAACAGAATCCAGAAACATAGAAATATTTCATTTGGAGGGCATGCTGAAATGAAATTGACAACTATGATGCTCAGTCCATTTGCGAAAAGGTGTATAGGACTCTTTGGATAAATATGACGGACCAAGCCAGGCTTTTTAAGGTTGTTGACCTAGGTTGGCCGGTTTTTACAAATATACTAGGAAATTAGGCACTTGTTTAGCCTATGAGCCTAAAATAAAGCCCAATATAATCCAACGCATGCATAAGTTAGGCTCGAGTTGGATCAATGCATGAGAATCCCTTTTGCTAATTGAGATATGCTTATTCAAAAGATGGAAAGTTGTTGAGTTATGACTGAATCAATGAAGTTAACCCATACTCGGCCTAAACTAAGGTGCCTTAATTCGCATCATTGATTTTGGGAATATTGAATAGTTCATGGATGAATTAGGGCCCCACAAAGGTGCAAAAAATCCTATCCATGGAGCTTGAGGTGGCTTACGGGCATGACCTAAATTTCACTCCAACCACAATGACATGCATATGCACATGGTTGGATTGATTACATCAACTGTATCCACATATGATGGATCAAAATTATTATTATGGCTGGAGTGAAGTTTGGTCCATTTTCCATGCAAAGTGTGGTCTACACTATGCATTTCTTAGGTGTGGGTTGGTGAGCTAATGAGTTAAATCTTAAATTAGATGGTAAGCTATCGTCAATAATAAAAGGGCTTAGGCATCATAAGGTCATTTTTCATAAAAGCTCCACCAGAATCCGGAAACATAGAAATATTTCATTTGGAAGGGCACGCTGAAATGGTATTGACAACTACTTCGGTCCATTTGCGAAAAGGTGTATAGGACTCTTTGGATAAATATGACGGACCAAGCCAGGCTTTTTAAAGTTGTTGACCTAGGTTGGCCAGTTTTTACAAATATACTAGGAAATTAGGCACTCGTATAGCCTATGAGCCTAAAATAAAGCCCAATGTAGTCCAACGCATGCATAAGTTAGGCTCGAGTTGGATCAATGCATGAGAATCCCTTTTGTTAATTGAGATATGCTTATTCTAAAGATGGAAAGTTGTTGAGTTATGATTGAATCAATGAAGTTAACCCATACTCGGCCTAAATTGAGGTGCACGTGCATGTAATTGGTAAGATTTTTCATATTGAGTCCATCTGGTACATGCAAACATTTTTTTTTTTTTAATAACTTGCACCCTTTGCTTGTCCCACTTATGAAAAATCTAAACCATTCAAAATAATTGTGCTCTATAATGAGTCATAACAAATGATACCCTACTGGGAGTTCGACCATATCGATCACTTGAAAAAATGAAAATGAAATATTAAAAAACTCATGTATCTCATGGTAGTCATTTTGACAGTATGCTTAAGTCTTTTGAGAATTGGCAGTCCTCGTTTTTCATCGGGATGACCAGGGATTGACCTAGCTCTCTCCCCCACTCCTTGCGTGTGCAAGTTCTCTCAACTCATATGTGCGAATCTCACTCTTTGCTTGTGCGAATTCTCCCTCCTCACAAATGCGAGTCTCACTCCCTACATGTGTAGGTTTTCTTTGGGTCCTAGCCGCTTTAGTTGGGATAAAAAAATTCTTATTCTATTGAATTAACCCAATGTCTTATGATCTACTTGTGAAACTTACACAACTACACTCAATGTCCCAGTCAGGACTAATTGAGAGCCCACATACACACATGAAAATATAATCGACTCAAGTAAAAAATGAGCCCACACATTCGGAAAAAAAACATATATAAGTGAAAAGAAAGCCCTCATATGAGAGATGCGGTGACATATTCAAAAATTCTAGACACCTAGGTGAGAACTACCAATTTTTTACCGGCCAAAAAAAGGAGCCGTAATTAGATTGAATATAAAAATAATTATTAATGTATAACAGCGGGTTGCTTTGTTGGTTTGTAACTCTGCTGGTCACTCACTTGGCTAGGAATCAGTCTGTGGATATGCGTGTGGGACTCTGACTTTACAACATCGGAAGGCATATATTTATACTGCTCTCAATGATTTTTCAATTGTGGTATCTTTGACTCACAGTCTAATGACAATGAAAGGTACGAGAGGTGTCAAATACATCGAATTATGCTAGGATGAAGGACGTGCACATGCTCGGAGAGAGGAGACATGGGCTCCATAAAAATTTATGTATGAGAAATTTATAAGGCTTCTCTAGGGCTAAGTATTAAAAATTCAAACCCCCTTAAACGAATGTGTTGGTATGGGCCCAAAATAAATTCCATTCAAATAAAAGTCAGTTTACTAAAATTCTAAATTAAAACACATGAATAATATATTATGAAAAATTCCAGTCGTTTTATAAATGATCAATTTAATAGCAGTTCTAACCCTTATTATGATGAAATCGAGCTATGACCCGTATAAGATGAGAAATTTTATTGTGAGTAATTCAAATCAAATTAAAAAGTGGAGCCCAACGAGAAACCTTGGTAATCTTGTGTGGGTTGGAGCCTCAAAGGCCTGGACACTATCTCATTTTAACAATGCCCATATATTACACCAAAGTAGAGCGTGAATCCATTATGTGCATCTTCCTCACTTCCCTCGAGTGGATTTGGTGGAAATCCTTAATAGTGTACACTTATGAATAATTTGATCCATTCAAAATGAGTGCCACTCCCTCCACTTATTTGTATTTTCAAAATTTACCTTAATATGAATATCGAAAGACTGAGCATAAAATTTTATATTCAATAATGTATCTGATTAATAATACATAAGCTTGTGCTAATTATATTGTTATAATCATGTATTCAATCTTGCAGTAAAATCAACTGCTGTTGAGGTAAAATAAAAATGAGTGATGATCCTTGATATATAATCATTTTGAATGATTTAAATAATAAATTAGGTGGGGCCCACTATGGATTTGAGAGAAGAGTAGGAGACACCCAGGGGATTCGTACTACACCTGCGAGTCAAAGGTTCTCTTTTTTTGTGAGCCCCATGGCAGAAGAAAAACTTCCAACATGGGCCATCTCTTTTCCAGAGAAGAAGAAGAAGACGACCATATATATATATACGTTTTGACTCAATCGACCTTTTGCCTTGGGAACCATAAATTTTGACCTATCTACTGTGTGCTCCCATGCATTTCAGGTTCTTCAACAGCTTTAAATTGTCTTACACTTTTCTCCTCACTTTATTTGTAGGTACCTATTGTTTGATGCCATTTTCCATGAGAGGAATAATCGAAGTTGCCTTGTAACTTCCCACCGACCTTTTGGAGAATGACAAGTCCAGTAACAGTGTTTATGAGCTGTTCAATGGGCCCCAACAGGTCAGACTGAGGCCTAAATTTAAGGCCTGACAAGTGAGTGTAGTCTCTATCAAGAAGGAATAGTAAAAGTATAATTTAAAAGTAGACATAAGACATCTGATTGGACATCACTTTCCTTTAGCTCCTTGCAGAAACAGGGGATCCGTCCGTAAGCCTTTTAACACGCCCTTTCCAACCTGGATTTTACTTCGTACCATTCTAATAATGATTTTTACCACCCTTCTGACGATTAATTGAAGATCCGTGCTATAAAGTCCGGATTTTGACCCGAGCTCTCTAGACTTTTGCTTAATTGAACGTACATACCTTTTTCTTTTCCTTTTTCATGATGAGCCCTGCTATCTATTCCGAACCCGGGACAGTTTTCTGGACGTTTGTCCATAAATCTGTCCCGGGTTCGGAACAGATAGACTTTTTGTTTCATGATATTCACCGCACTTTGACTTCATCCAACGGGAAATAGGTAATACGAGAGGGTGGAAAATAAAATAAAATAAAAGTATTGTTGAAATTGAAGGTATTTGGAAAAGGGGGCGGAAAAGTGGGGGAGGAGTATTTGGAGGTAAAATTAGTGTGTGACCCATTTCAAAATTTTGCCTTCAAAACTGGGGGAAAGTATGAGGTAAAGAGGGAAATTTTTGTCAAATTACTGAACTGTCATTTTGTTTGTGAAATATAATTTTGAAACTTTTGCAAAACTAAGGATAAAATTGTAATTGTCTCTCTACCTCACAAATAAACAAAATTACACTTTTTCACTTTTATTTCTCCTACTTTTTGACTATTCAAATAAGAGGAGGTAAAATTAATTTTCCCTCCCCGCCCCTTCATTTTCCTTTTCCCTCAAATTTTCCCTCCCCTCCTTTCCCCCCTTCCCAAACGATAAGTTACACTTCTCATGGGTGGAAGGATAGAAATACCACAGTGGGACCTATCTATGAAATTCGACCTTCTCAAAATGAGCATTTTAATAGGCGGGCTCCACTATAGAGTTCCACACCTTCTAGTTAGGGAAGTGGGAGAAGCGGCGGGCGCACACTATGGGTTGCGGGTGCGGTTGCCTTAGGTAAGTTTCTGAGTTTCATTAAAGGGCCTTGGGCCACGTGAGCTATGCACCAGTTGGGGTTCAATCTTGCACCACCCTATGACCTGGGTAGTCCCATTTCAAAATCAGAAACTCCTCTCGATTTCATTCAAACCACATTCTCAAATCAGCAAACGCCTGACTTGTCCCACATATATCTAATAAACAATCGTCCCACGTCTAAACCTTGTGATCGCCCTATGTCACAAAACCTTAGTGTCCGAGAGTGCCAGATCCTTTTCACGCTAATCTCTTTCAACAACTTTTTCCTACTGAGAGTTTGAGATCTTTTTTGCATCGATCAAGCTTCTTGGTTAGTCTCTCCCTCTCTCACCAAATCACCAACACTTTAATCTTCAATCCATACATAAATCAAGCCTTAGGGCTCATATATTTGGACAACTTAAGTTACATTTAAGTGATAATTTTTTTTCATTGCCATGAGCCCATAATCAATTATAGAGAATTATTTTTACAACTAGGTAAGTGTAGGTAACCAAATTTCTTATATTGAAATAAAACCCATTTGGAAACCCAAATTGGGTAATTGAAAGCTCACCCAAATCACCGTTTTAGAGCATCCAAACACCTACATTAAAGAAAATGTTATCTTAGATATTTTGATGATGATAAATTAATGTTTGCCTGAATTTGGGAGAGGTAGTGGGAAGACCCTTTAGTTAGGCAAGAGATTTGAGCAGGAAAAAAGTTATGTGTTTAAATGCAGGATTGTTAATGTGATTTTTTTTTGCAGTATAGTTAATGTGAAAAAGTTAGTAAAATTAAGTAAAAATTTAGCCCCACCTCAATAAAAATCCTGGGTCCGCCACTGAGTGGGAGGGAGACACTTAATGGGTCTTCTTAAGTTTAATTCTTTTAACTCTAACTATTGAAAGGCTTGAACACGTTTTTCCATAAATAAATTGCAAAAAACATTTCTAAATCATATGATATAAAAGAGTACATCTCATGTGTTTAAGGTCTATTTGTCAGCATGGGAATTGAAATTATAAGAACTGATCATCAAATGGGCTCCAACATAGGAATAGTAAAGAGATAAAGCGAGGGAAGAAAGAAGGATGCATTGTTCATATGTCGATGAGACTTTGACTTTCCTAGAATTCAAATTACTAGGGCGATGCTAGCTATTCATTTCCCATCTCTCATTTATTCATTTTCTTTAATAAAGGAGCGGTTATTTGATAGTCATTTAAAGATATTTCACCTTTTAATTTTCATTTTCTTACCACTTTTAAAAATAAAAATCTAATATATCCTAGGAATTCAAGTGGATGAAAAAAGGGCCCTTTGTGATGATAACGCCGTAGTATTGAGTTTCATTTTAATACTTTTGTTATATTTAAATACGAAAAATGTTCATGTACATCCTTACATTACATCCTTGTGGTAAGAACTTCCAGCGGGCCTGCCTTATAATCCATTTGAACCATTCACACACACCGAAGCCTCCTTAATAGTCACCAGAATCTGGGGTTTATTCTTACCAAATGAACTAGACCATTGGGTCAATGGTCAATTTTTTTTCCTTTAATATATATAAAGACTTAAGTTTGTAGGCCATAGATCAAGAGGTTAAAGGCATGTGATTGACTTAATTTCTTATATCTGGGTCCATCATAAGTTGATCTTTCCATCTCTTTCCCCCCCCCCCCCCTCTCCCCTGTCCCATGATCTATGGGAACCTAGGTGGGCCACAACATCCGATGTGCACGATAAGACCATGTACACTGGATGTGCAGGATTATCTCTCGTATATGAATGAGAGTGGTAAGAAAAATTTAGAGAAGTGCAACCTAACTAAAAAAAAAAAAAAAAAAAGCTCACAATAGATTACAATGAACAAACACAGTCCATGTTGCTTAAAGACAAAGTTACATGTGAATGGTCTTGGAAAACAAGAGAGAAATGTGTCTTTGTTTATACATTTCTCTTATGAATTCAGTGTACATATGCTGCCCAATTTTATATTCATTCAGTTGTTATTTCTACCATTAACTATCACAGAGTTTTAGAGTGTAAATGATGCTATGGCTGAGAAAATAATGATTTCTCGGTATCGACATCAACCTATTTGTTTGGATGTATTTCTATCAGAAAATCTTTCATTCTTTTCATGATTTTCCATTGACTTGGGTTGCATATTTGATGAGTTGTGCTATGGAATATCTGCTTGAGTTGGAATGATCGATTCTTTTGACTAGATAGAGAATCTTTTTGGGCTGCATGGGGATCTTTTGAGCTAGAGTATAGATTTTGTTTGACTTTAATATATTGTGATAGGGTGGCTCCTTTTCCAATTGAGTCTTTTCTTCTTTGAAATCCATTGGTTTGGTTAACTGGGTCTATGCATGATTGGATCGTGCAAATGAATGAGTGGTCTGGGCTTTGGGTCAGACTTTCTTTCTTCTGATTTTGTTTTTAAGCCGAGCCAAGTCTTGCTCAGGTTAATGTTAGCTCTAATCGACTTACAGTCTTCCTTATCACTCCCCCTCAAGCTGGAGTGGGGTGGCGAGACAGCTCCAAATAAACTTACAGCGCAAAGAGAGATGGGCTTCCTTTAATAGTGGTTTAGTAAAAGGATCATGATCAATCTGATTTGCGGAGGATACAAATATTGTAATCAAAGTTCCTAAGGCCTCCTTTTACTAGACAAAAGTGAAAATCAATTTCAATATGCTTATTGCGAGTATGAAACATTGGATTGACAGTCATCATAGATACTGCACTAAGGTAATCACAAAATACGACCAGGGGATTGCATGGGAAAAGACCAACATAACGAAGAATATAGGTTATTCACATCAATTCTACAGTTGTCGAAACATATGCACGGTATTCGGCTTCAATTGTGGATTGTTTCTTTATTGTAATATGTTGAGGTCAATGTCCACCTTTGCTCCTGAACAGTCATAATTGTGGTCGAACCCTCATCCTTACCATAAAAACTATTGTTGTGCCGTTTCCCATCACCAATTGGTTTTAGGATAAGTGGTAACTTAATGGGGTGTAAGAACCTACAAATGGTATCAAAGCCTGATAGGTTGGGTGTTTGAGTTACAGTACACGCGTTTTGCGAGTTCATAGCAGGAGTCGCGGCGGGTTCGCCGTTGAGGGAGGAATTGTTGAGGTCAACGTCCTCCCTCGCTCCTGAGTGGTCATAATTGTGGTTGAGCCCTCACCCTCACCATAAAACTATTGTTGTACCGTTTTTTTATCACCAATTGGTTTTGGTAGCTCAATGGGGTGTAATATTTCGAAGTATTCTTTTCATTGCTTGCTTTTGGTAGAAAGTAGCATCAACTACATCTCTAGTAGATTTATGTAAATCATGTCTTTGAGCCAATGAAGTATTTGCCAATTTAGAGTCCATCATCTTGGAATTGAGTAGTATATCAGAAGCATATTTTGATTGAGACAAGAATGTTCCACCACTACAGTGCTCAACTTCAACTCTGAGAAAATAGTGCAGGGGGACCAAATCTTTCATGGAGAACTAAGTACTTAATTTGGAGAAGTTAGCAAATCAAGATTGTTGCTTGGAAGGATAATGTCATCGACATATAGTAAGAGCAAAATAGTACCATAAGGACAATGGAGAAATAATTTGAGAAGAATCCGCTCGGCCAAAAAAAAAAAAAAAACAATATGCAAAAGAAATAGGTTGAAATGATCAAACTAAGCTCGTGGAGATGGATCATTTAAGTTATATACACAGTTTCTTGAAGGTGACTACGAAGAAATGCGTTTTTAACATCAATTAGTGGCATTGGCCAACTGTGAGTAACAATAATAATGTCAAGAATGGTTCGAATAGTTGTGGACTTGATAACCGGGCTAAAGGTTTCATCAAATCTATTTCTTCCACTTGGTTAAACCCTTTTGTCTGATCCATTTGGTTTGAGTTTTGTTTTAAAAACTCATTTGGGCCCAACTACATTCATGTTAGTCTCACGTAACAAAATCCCAAATCTCATTTTGATGAATAACAGTGAGCTCTTCCCTCATAGCCTTGATCCAATGAGGCCTTTTGAGAGCCGCAGCCACACCCTGAGGTTCCTTGATGAGAGGGTGAAAGTTACTAGGTTACTAAAATGGGTGTTAGTCTAACAAACCAATACGGCGAATGTAAACAAATAAACAGGATAAAACTAGCAATTTAATCTACCAACCGCACACCGCAAGAAGGCAGACACAATAATTAACGTGGAAACCTTATCTAGGGAGAAAAACTATAATTTAGAAATCAAGAACTAATGAACAGTTACAAAATATACTCACAGCTCATTTACCTCAGTTAGTACCTCAACCTAAGGACTGTAGTTTTTTTTTTGCACAAATTTCGATGCCACGACTTCCCTGCTATGTACCGTTCCCTTACTTGATCTCATCGCACCTTTTTAACAAAGATGAACTATTTTCTATAAGAGAGTAGAAGCAACAATAACATTCAAGAGCAGATCTTGAGCACAACCCCTCAATAGCTCTAGAGAAACAAGGAAATCTTTTTTATGGTATTCTAATCTCAGATCAAGAGAGAGAATTAACTTCTTGTCTTGTGTCTTATAGGGTTGAGAACAATACCATATATATAGCCCCAAAATCTTGTCTTAGAATAGAACACAAATGAGACTCAAATTGGAAAACCCGGTCTCAAAAGGAAACAATTCATGCAGCCTTGATCTGGAAAATTTCCGAGGACCTATCAATCGGGCAGAGAATCCGATCAATCAGGTCATCAGCTCTGATTGATCGGCCCTTGTGGATGGTGTCTTCCAAAAATCTTCTTTTTCTTTGCTTCAGCTCTTCCAGCAACACAACTAGAGTCCATTCTAAAATAAATAGAAAATACAACTCAATGGATACAGAGTTTTATCCAACCCATAAATTTTTTTTTGCTGAATTGCAAATTGAATAGATAGGAGAAAAAGGAAAGGAAAACAACAGCCAAAAGAGGCCAAACAGAGGAAGAAAAAACCTCACGGAAAAAAGTAACAAAGCTCTATCTTACAACCTGATAGGGTTGATTACATAGAAGAAAGAAAGATTGAAAAGTAGGACTATAAAAAGAAGATGACATATTCCTTGGAGAAACAGAGGCATCCTACAAGAAGAAATTAACAGCTAAGTCTAAAGAAGGAGACATGTTGCTGAAGACAGTTTGATTCCTGACCTTCCATAGGCTGAAGATGGCGATGATGAAGATGGCTTCCAAACCCTTCTTAGCTTTGAGGCAAGAATGGCAGAGAAAGAGTCCCACATGGAAGAGACGGAGCTGGAAGGGAGAAACTGAAAATTCCCTTTAACCTCAAGCCACTTCCAAAAAGAGTAAGCAAAGGAACATTGGAAGAACATGGAAATCGCAGATTCTTGGTGAGAGTGTCACGACCTGGGCCCGAGATCCGGTAACTCCGAGCCGTGATCACATACTTACTCCCATAAACCTCGAATTAACCGAAGTTAAAACGAGATCCACAAGGGATATTAATCTCAAGTACCTGTCAAATACAAAATCTTGCGGAAACAATATATTTGACAATATCAATACACAATTTACATGTATACAAAAGAAAGTTCTTATACATATATTATTTCCAATATACGTTTATCAAACGCTGCATATTCAAAAATACTATGCAGACGACCATTAGATACATTTCAAAATGAATTTATAGACAATCCCTCAAAATATTTTCCCAAAACATTTCAACTTCCATTTCGCACTCGGATACCCATTTCATATGGTATCCTACCGATTCCACTCAATCAATCCTCCTGGATGTACAGGAGCAGTCTCCCCTGCTGGCACCGGGAGCGCTGCTGCATCGGCAGGGACAATCGAGCCTGTAATGCAATCAATAACACTAATGAACACGACGGTTCAACAATGTATAAACAATTCTTGCAATAGTATATTAACACATTCACATTGCATTAATAACATATTCAATGCTAGAGAAATCTAGACAATTCTACAATAACAATAAGAGACACCATGTCAGTCAATATACATGTGAGAAATGGCAACTACCATAGCATTCATTGTATTGTATTCCATTTCATTACCATCTTCCCTCAAAGGAAGGATTCATTTCCATTTACCATCTCCCCTCAAAGGGAGGATTCATCTTCCAATGGAAGGCATCAATCAATACCTGAAGATACGATCGAAATTTGGTGGGACTTACTAGTGTCCGGGCCAGGGACAACTAGCATCACCACGAAACTCCGGAACACCCCAATATCCATCTGCTGCAACATGATTAGTCATTCATTATTCATTGAACTCATTTAGAGCTCCAATACAATAGTTAGGTAGTGCCAGACTCAAGGATCAATAACTTTCAATAAGAAATCCTTTTATGGATTCAATTCTATTCAATGATTCCTTTTATGACAAAGGAAGGGGATAACAATAATATCAATCTCATTAGATTGAATCACAATGATATAATGAGAGTATTATTAACCACATATGGTTTTACTCAATCTTATCTCAATCCTAAACAACCATTCGGGTGTAACCATTGGTTTCCAAATGCACGTGTTATTCACGATGGATATCACATTTGTACATTCAATATGTGCATACTAGTCCCGGTAATTATCACCCATGGAGCTCAGGCCATCATCGATTATGGTTCATTCAAGGAACCCTCTTGAATTATTACTAATTCTCAACAATCTAATTTAATCCATGATTAGTCTTAAAACTAATCGGTGAAGCGTTTTTAATTTACGAGATATACCTCTAATTCTCGTAAAAATCCGAAACCCAAATTTTCTCACAGTTACTGCCCTAACAGTATCCTGGCGGTTAGCCGCGGTCCAGTCGTCGGTTAGCCGCGGTTTAGTTGGCAGCTAGCTGAACCGAGTTCGGTCAGCTTTCCAGAAGCTATGCAAATCTTGACTCAACTTCGGTCAGCTTGGCGGTTACCTGGCGGCTAGCCGAAATTTCAATTTCGGCTAACCGCGATACGGCGGTCAACTCACGGTCAGCTTTCCAGAGTCTTATCATTTTACGAATTTATGGCGGTTAGCCCTGCGGCTAGCCGCTAGTACCCAGAAACTCATTTTCTGAGCTTCAGAACTTCTGATCTTTCTTCCTTCTTCTACTCTCATTTCTCCAATCTATTTCCACAACCTGTAAAGAGCATTGGAACCTCCTTTTCCCTCCTCATACAACATTCATTCACAATTACTTACTCCTAATCATTCATTGACCACATCATCAAATCCATAATAAATCTCAAAAACTCAATGTAAAATGTTCAAAATGCATGGAAACTCTATGAACAATTATAATGGTTAACATTAATCACAAGAGATGCTTATACTTGCCTCTCTTGGAGCTATTTGCCAGAACCCTCTTTGCCTTGGCTTGGTTTAACACAAATCCCCAATTTCAAACCCTGTTCCATCAAAACATCCAAATGAACTGCTATGAGTCATTTGTGCTAAAAATCACTACAAAGCAATCAATAGAACTTGGAAATCCCAAAGGAGATCCATTACTTACTTGTAGCTCAAAGGGAAAATGATTCTCAAGCTCTTCACTTCTACAATGGAGGGATAGCTTGGGGAAGATGATGAAGATGAAGCCCCTCACTCCAAAGATCACTTCAATCACTCACAATCTCACTCTCAATAAAGAGGAATGGAAGAGAAAAGGAGAAATGACTCTAGGGTTCTTGAGTTTCAAGAGATGGGAATGAAAGAATGAACCCCTTTCATTCTAATATATGGAACATTAATACTAAAACCCCCTCTTATTTGGCTTATTTACATTTTGAATCAAATGAGGCTCCACTTGGCCCATTTGAGGTCAAATGGAATAGTGTTTATTATGAAAGTTAACGTACTCTTCGAGATACAAACGTTGGTATCAAGAATTTCCATATTCGATGGAATACGCGAAAATCCATATTTACGAAAAAGTCCTTAGTTATCTTGTTTGAGTCTAAACTCATCTTAATCAACTTAATTTCACTCAAATCCATTCCATTATGCTTAATGCATCATTTGAGACCAATTTGTCATTCTTTGGTCATTAACCTTGATTAATCCATTTATTCATGCTTAATTAGCATTAATCTCACTTAATTAGTCTTAATCATGATTAGTTCGGGTTGGGGTGTAACAGAGAGCCACAGAGGTAACAGCAGGACGCCAACTGCACATCAATAGATTGAGCCCAGTCGTTGGTGGGGAGTTTGTTATGAAACCCATGAATTAGTCAACACAAAAATATTGACAGAGGGAGAAAAAAAGATTCGACTCGGCTGTTAGGGACTTGGATAAAGAAGAATCATCACCTAAATTAGGTGGCCCAACTAGTAGCTCAACAAATAATGTGCCTTACAATCCAGTAGTCGTATCCCATGCAGCAGTATTTTTTTAATGGTGAAGGTAATTGCCTTGTGTTTAAATCCTGAAGTAGAATCGATCTAGAGCCAATGACCGATCTATGCTTGGAGTGTGAAGAGCTGTTTGTGGAGTACTTGAAATCTCGATAATCTTCATGCAAATTCTGGTGATTGTGCATGGAAGCATTGTTTGCATGTGGTATTGTATTTGGTGGGAATGTCAGCAGAATCTGTTGGGGGAATTAGTTGAACACCAAGTGGAAGATGTGGGGACATGGACACCGAATATGGTGTTCACAAGAGCACAGTCTAAAGAGATATGCGTTGCTGGGTTGACCGCGTGCATGGTTTCAGGTTTACCAGATTTAGGATTTATCATATCAGGGTCCATATGATCAAATGGTGATGACTGATGAGGATGCAGATTGAGCTAGGATTATTCCTGAGTTGGTCTTGGAATTCTGTGTGCTGACATGGAACTAGATCCCTGTGATGAATAAAACAAGCAACAAAGGTGGCCGAATTAATGTATGACAATACATTTTCATAAAAATTTACATGCCTCGATATGTAAAGTTTCCTGATGGGAGGATGATTTCGACTGCTATAACCAATAAATACACTTGGATAAGATTTTGGTTGAAATTTATTTGCCATCCTGTCTCGTAGGTAAATGAATCAATGGTAGCCTAACAACTTCAAGGAGTAGTAGTTAGGATGATCATGATTATGATGTATAAATATACGTGTGTGAAGGAGACTTTTGTAGGGAGGTTTAGCCATTCCTTTGCTAGGATAAAGGTCTAACCTGTGGGGTCCAGCTGGCCTCCAGACCAATATTCTAAGCCATTCACTTGTGCTATGGCACAAATCTGACACGCATGCACGTTCTGGAGACTCCCGAATTGGTCATGAAAATATATGCTAATAATGTGTAGGAAATCGTTTGTCCCGCATGCATGCCACAAGTCCTACGTTAGATCAAATAGGGCAGATGCCAACAGAGAATATAATTCCACTTAAGATAAGACTTGATCTCGTCCCACTTATAAGACTCCCAATAGAATTAGTAGATATGAGTTTCTTGGCGAAGAAGTCTCTAGTAAGTGTGACTCTTTCTGACTTGTCTATATAAGATAATGGAGCCCTAGGGTTGAGATTATTCCATCCCATATGATAGACAAGAGGCGAAGAGATCGCGAAGCTTCTCAATCACCGGAATGCACATAGATCTCCGGTTGCGTGTCGGAGTCTCTGCATCCAAATCTATTACAATGAACCTTATATAAAGGTTAGAATTTGAACAACTCCCAAGCGCTGGTCACCCCTACCAATGATAATATATTAAAGCGGAAGGTTTTGGATCTAATTTTGATCACATTTTCTATTTGGACTGAAAGTTACATTTAATTTTTACAACTGTATAGTATGTTCTCTCTCATGCACTCCTAGAGTTGTATCTACCTCACAACTTCTAGCAAACATGCAACTTGTATAATTCTATCTTTTCACGTACTTCCTTTTCTTATCAACCACTCATTTCAACTCTTGTTCTTCCTCTTTATATGCAACTTACGCTCCTTTATTTTGCTACGTTAAACAAACGATTTTAGATATTCAAAGAGAAAGTGGAAAGCAAGTAGTGCACTATATGTTTTTCTTGTTTACAGTATATTTGATTTGCGTCTTCCATAAATGGTATACACATTTTTTGCTTGTTTAATTGTTCAAGAAAAGAAAAAATAATTATGAACTTGAATGTATGATATTCATTGCCTCTCTTTGATATTTGGTATCTTTCATATTTAAGACTTTATTAAGATATTCATTCCAGACTGATTCATCATTTGCATTTTTATACATTTATTAATGTTTAATCGTTCTATGAAGTGATGTCTAAATTTATAAATGCTTAATTTGTAATATAGATTAATTTTTTAATCTATTGTTGTTTAATTTGAATTGAATGTACGTACGCACGGGTTTGCGCTAGTGAGTTAGTAACCGAGGACATTCCCCTTTTTCTGCATTAATGGGAAGACAATCCCAACAAAATTAGTTGGGTGGTGAAGATCCCTGTCATAAATTTGGGGGTTGATTCTCTCTCATTTTAGGCTTCCATTGCATTGCCCTCAAATTAATTAGTTCATTCATTCTTGATTCAACTTGACATATTGGAGTCAGCACCGTCACAACGGGACAATGATCCTGATCAAAATTCAAAAGCATGTATGTTCCTACGCTCCCTATCATTTCTCAGTGGACATAAAGTTCTAATTTCTAGTCTATTCAACTTGGGGGAGGCCAAGCTCCTTTTTCTAGAGTAATTAACGCTGGAGCCTGAAGGCACCATCTTATTTAATCACCACCGGCATGGCAGCTGTCTTACCTACTTCAAGCAATGTAGGATCAAAGTAGGGAGGTTTTAGCCACTAGGCATGTTGGTTCAAGCTTTTTCATAGACTAGGGTTGCTTGTTCTTTTGATGATATGAAGTTTAAATTTCTTTCGCTTTCCTGTGAAAAAAAGAAATATCACCCAAAAGAGGACGAAGTTTGAAACATGAAAAAAATTAGACTAATGCGAAATCATCAGCATTAAACAAATGTAACCATTTTTTTTTTTTTTTTTTTTGAAACCACTACTTTGGATGTATAGGATTTGTTTCATGGATTTCTATAAGTGAATAAAAATAAAGAACCAAGAGTGAAAATCCAAGACTAACCATCAAATAAACTCACCGTTTAAGGAAATTGAATTAAGGAAATATGGAAAAGGAATGCCAGGCCATAACCATCTAGCAAAGTCATGGACTCATCTATATGTCTCTCCTATATCCTTCATGCCCCACTTCTTTAATAAGTAATAACTATTTGATGGAGCTCATTTCACAATGAATTCTAATGTATTCTATTCTTGTGTATTTTGATAAATACGATTAGAGTTGGGGTTATGCTGATGCATACGAGTTGCTATATATTATTGATTGAATGCATGTCCCTAACTAATTGAGTAGCATTTGACGACAGTTGATTTATATTATTTATTGATTAAAATTGCATCCATCAATATAATTTTTTTTTTTATAGATTCATCTAAGTTCCATAATCTTATGGCCGCATGGATCCTGATAAAAAAAAAAGGCTAGGGATAGTAAGGATTCATCATAGATTGGGGTTGGACGAAATATTAGACCCTTTAGACTATCATAAATTCAGATTTATAGCCCTCAAAATTAAACTGTTCATTTGACAATCCATTTTTGTGAGCTTCAACTCAAAGATGAATGAATATAAAAAAAAATGGTGTCAAATCGGGTGAATGCTGACTCCTGAGATTCTAGCAAGTAGACATTGTTGCAGAAAAGAGGAAGTAAAAGAAATAGAGCATGAAATTATATATCAACCTCATTTAGAGGTGGCAAATAGGTCTCGTCGGACTAAATGGATTGAACCTATTTATTAAACGGTTAGACGGCCCTAACCCATGTCTGACTCATTTATTAAATGGGTAAGAAACTCCTAATCCGCACTCGCTGTGGTTCAACCTAACCCGACCCAATTAATCAGCACAACCATTGCAGGTTATTGTGGGCCGGGTTAACCAGCATAAACCACATCCAAATCTAAATTTATTAACCAAGAGTTCTCTAAGGCTCTAGCCATACATAAGGTTTAAATTAGATTCAAACCATTACGTTAGTTCATAAAAAGGGGATAAAATGTAAATGAACAATCCTCAACTTCTTAAATCCTATTGATGCAATTTAAAACCTATCATGATAGGCAATATGGACAAGCTTTGTCTAAGTTATGATAAGCCTAGCATTAATTTGCTTTTAACAGAAATCTTAAACCAAACCTAGCATGAACTCTACTATTACTCAATTATTTTATTTTACTTGTCATACCTAATGTATTTTCGTCATATCCACAAACCTACTAAGAGAGGAGCACACAAAGAATAAGCTAACAAAGGGCTTAGTTGGGAAAAAAAAGAGAGGAGTTATTTAATATCTTAAGTGTGTGTGTATATTTTTAATGGCAAGTATAGAAAAAATATAAAAAATAATAGAATAAAAAAAAGCATCTTATAAAAATAAAAAGATACACTCAATAGAATTGAGCATTGAGTACAAGTCTTAGTTTTAGAAAAAACAAAAACGGGTTTTGCAGGTCATACGCGGTAAATGGGTTGACCGTAACCTAACTTGATAAAAAAAACTTGACCCATGACCGACCCATTTATTATGCGGGTCTAGTTAAGTGGGCCATATGAGGGTCGGGTCAAGTCGGATTGACGGGTTGGCTGGCTTTTGCCTGGTCCTCACATTCAATAATTTTGATTAGAAAATCATACATGTTGGTGTTAGTTGCTAAGGAAAGTTATTCTATAACGCCCCAACTTTGCCTTCTATTGGTGGAAACCCACAAGAAAGTGAGATGTCTAAGGTCCTTTTGGATCTATGTAAATCAAGTGCAGTTCTTACCATAAACAATTACAGGTAACAAGGATTACAACTTATATTAGTAGTAACCTAAATATTGTGATTATACAGCAATTTTATTACAAGGATCCAAATAGTGCCTAAAGATCCACCTTATTATTATTTATTAACTACATCTACAACTATCATTCTTATTAGTATTATTACTAATAATACTACCAAACAATATTTTAGCCTAATCCTATCTAGTGGATTCATGCACCAAAGGCACCTCAGCTGGTTTGAAGGATCCAAAGGGGCCCAAGGAACCACATTTGTTTTTGTTGCTCCTTTCGTAGTAGATGCATGCATCAAAGGCACCTATATTTATGATTCTTGTTGGTTTGTAAGGTGTTTTTTTAGGCTCATCTTGTTCCTCATTTGAGTTATTGTGTTAGAAAGTATCACAATTTATGCAATAGTGGGCCAGTTTTATTATCATAATGACACCACTTGGTTGGTTTTAGTGGCCCTTCGTTTAGTCATGTAAAGAACTTAAAAAACTCCTCAACTCGACTTAGACTCAAAAGGTCACCGAACCAAGTGATCATTTGGGTGAATCTGCTCGAGTAACTGATTATTAGATGTTTGATTTTTACTATTGAGTGATCTATTGAGCTGAGGTTGACTAGCCCGAGTTAAGATGCATTTATTTACTTGGTTTTTAAGCCATGGTATAGTTGTAGAGGGATGTGGACTAGATTGAAGCAGGTTTACACCTAAAACCCATCAAATGGCCATGGCAAAACTTTGGGCCATGGGTAATTAGGCCAATACTTAGGTTTGGCTCGGTCCGATATGACATCCCATACATGGGCCTGAATGACCAAGACCCTAAATCTACAAGAAACAAAAAAAAAAAAAAAAAAAAACTAGGGAAAAAGCCAAAAAGGGAACTCCATTTCATATTCTTCCCTTGTTAGCTATATACCAATGTCTTTATATCGATCGACTCTTAATATGACCTTCTTACATAATCTTAAGACTCAAAATTTAAAACTAGTACTTAACATCATCTTTTTACTTAATTTTGAACTTAGTACTTATGCTTATCCTAGTGGCTTGTCTTTGAAATTAGCATTTATATTAAGTCTTCTGGATTGAATTGAACTTGTTGTACAGTAGTCCCCTCTACTTGGAAAGAACTCGAGCTCGAGTTAATCCCGTTACAAAATAGTTTCTCTTGAGGCATGGTGCTCGAATTGAGTAAATGATGAAAATTAATATTACATAAGCCAACGAGTAAAAGTTCCACTATCAAGAGAAAAAAGAGACACTCTCGTATAAGGGTGTCTCATCTCACACAGCCGCCTAGGGATTATAGTTGCAAACATGACTGTTCCGGATAGGAAATATATTGGACCCGGACGTGGACCTGGACCCATTTCTAAATAACGGTTCCGGTTCCGGATCCAGTTTTGACTCGGAACCTGTTTTGTTGGTTTCAGACTTTGTTCCGGTAAGAAAATCCGGATTTGGTTTCAGAACCGGATCCACCTAGATGATTGGAATCTAGTTTCAAAATCGATCATAATTTCTCTTTATTTTTTATTTTTCTTAAAATAAGTATATCATTCAACTTATAACGATGCATCAAGTTTACTATCTCTAGTATTATTATATTAAAATGTAAAAAAAAAAAAAAAAAAAAGTATTTGAATTTGAAGTACAATTTGCAATATGAAAGGCTCATATGTTGGGTTCTGGGTCTACGGGTCGGAATCTATATGAACCCAGAACTGGATTCGTTTACCAATCGGAACCGAAATTAGGTTTCGGACCCGGATCCGGATCCGAACCCGTTTATGAATCAGAACCTAAAATAGGTTCCAGACCAGATTTTTTGCAGGTTGGAACTTTCGAATAATCGGATATCCGTTTACAACCCTACTAGGGATGGATTCTGAGTAGGTTATCGTGTGGATACCTTAACACGTACTAAATCGCGCAAAAATTGAAAAAAAAATAAAATAAAACCCATTTTCAAAAGATTGCTTCATGCTAGATGCAGGACGTTGGACATGCTGCTGATGTATAAATGACTTTTACCAATTGTGATGTTGACACCTGCATCTTTTGCATTGGTTGTTGGTTTTTACATTAAAAACATCAAACATTTCTATATTCATGGCTTGATTTTTGTGACCACCAATTGGTTGGTAGAGTGATTATCTAGTCGGTTGTTGGTCATTAAACAAGGGAAAACATTACTATGATACCAATTGGCGTTGCATAACAAAGAAGGATTGCAGAAAAAAGATCATCATCTTTAACCTAAGATCAAACCCCAAAATCCAGAAGGAGCAAACTAGAGCAAAAACCAAATTCCATGCTTTCCCATCATTAACAAGCGAGCAATGTCTTGATAGAACAATCTCATATTCAAAATCTAATTAGCACGTACTAGTCGTTTTAATTCAGCTTAATTTTGAAATAAGCACTCATCTTTGTCCTTCGTACTTGATCTTCAACTTGTACTGCATAATATGGAATGAAATATACTTAATAGAGTCAATCTTTAGCAGATCTTGTCCAACCCCTTTAACAAAGCATGCTCTCAATTGGTGCAGTGATTGGCCTTTAATTGTTGGATCATGCATGTGGTGAGCAAATTCATGACGCTTTAGAAATTCAAACCCCCACTCACCTACCCCCGGCTTTCTCCAACTTTACTTGGTTGAAAACTATCTACAATTCTAATTATATCTGTACTATGGGTAGAAATTTAATTTGGACGAGATGATGGCTTTCTTCTTTAGAAGTTAGAATGACTCTTGTGGAAATAATTTGGGTAGAATTTTAATTTGTACGAGATGATGGCTTTCTTCTTTAGAAGTTAGAATGACTCTTGTGGAAATAATTATGTTTTTTTCTCGTTTTTCCTTTCTCTTACAGCATGATGAATTCAGATTTCAGTACCAAACATTAAGAAAAGAAAGCATGCTTTTGAAAAAAAATTCTCCTTTTTATTGTTCCATCTTCTATTCTAACCAACCCCAAGGGATAGTTCAATTGGCCTAGGACCATGATTTACATTCGGTGGTTGTAGGTTCGAAACTATATTATCAGACTAGAGCTACAGGGGAGTTTACCCGGCTTCCATCTGGGCCCGAAAGTTGGAAACTTTAAGATAAAAAATAAAAAATAAAAAATAAAAAAAAACTACTCTTTCCTAACCCACACTTAATCTACTCTTTCTTAATAAATTCAATGTGCTTCTAGTTCTGGACATAACTCTTCAATTTAACCTGAACTTAGACCAAGCCACAGGTCGCCGAGGATAATATGCTGGCCTTTTGAACTTATACAGATTCATTGTTTTTCAGTTGGTACTAACTACTAAGTAGGCCCAACAGTTTCAGCCATCTATGTCATTGATCTGATTGGTCTCCTACCCAGTGCCCATGGCTCCAGCTGATGGGAGAACTAACCCCATGAATATAAAATACCCCAGCTAACTGAAAATACAGATACTTATATATATATATATATATATATATCATTGTAGAAGGGATTATTCTCTGCATGAAAAAGTCAAGATGGGCCAATCACATCAATGGTTAGGATCACCAAACCATAGATAGGACCCACTTTTTAAGAACAAGACCAAAGCAACCTATATACTGCAGGGAACTGACGTAAGGCAGACGTTGAGCACAAAACCGTTCAACTGCCCACTGATTGAAACCATGTGGGCCACACAGACAAAATAGAAAGTAGACCCATTGCATCATTCCCTAGGAAAAGGGTTCTCAGAAAGAGAGGAATGGTTGTAAAGTTCTCAACATTTTAGTGGGCCAGACCAAGTGTTGATGATCACGTGCCTTGCACGTGCTCTGTCCAAGCATGAAATATGGGCCACTCCATATATATACCCAGCCCTTTAATGGCCCTGATCATATCCATGGAACATCAAGAACAATATTGTACCAAGAAGTACAAAAAAAAAAAGAAAATAAAATCAAACACAGATTTTGTTTTATGCAGTATGACCATTGGCCAATCTTTTTTTTTTTTTTTTTTTTTCTTTTTTAAGTAGTATGGCCCATCTTATCCAATTAACTTTGATCAGAATATTAGCCCAGTGATTTTTGGCCAACCCAATTCTCAACATCCTGCAAAATCTGGGCTACACTTGACAAAATCATACAGGATTTTTTTTTTTTTTTTTTTGTTGTTTTGGTAACACCCTCATCAATTAAAATACATATGATTAAAGAACTCAATCCCACATGTTACATTAACAATGATAAATGGAACCCAACAATAAATATGTAGTTGGACCCATCAACAACATCAACGTACAGCACTCAGAACTTATACAAAGATTCCATGAATCAGGATTAGCTATGTCCACCATATGTCCTAGGAATTACACAAATCCACACACACACATGATCATATAGTATATGTATATATAAGGAGATAAAGGTGTAATATGGTAATAGCTAGAAGGCATTGGTTAGTGATGATTCTATGTATAATAGTCCCAAATGGAATACTGGGGCATCTGCATATCCTCAAACTCACTCTCTTCTTCAGTCACAAACTTTGGTGGTGGCAGTAACAAAGCCTCTGCCAACTCACTCCACATCTTGGGTGAGTCCAATGGTGACTCGTCCACCCGACTCGCCCAAAACCCGGAAGCCGTCGAAGGGTAAGAACATGACTGATCATCTGCATTGACATTGCCCGTCGAGCTCCGGAGAAGCTCCGCCGCCTCGATCGCAGCCGATCGGATGTCATCCGGGTCTGAACTCACCGGCCGGGGGAGCAACTCAGCGAGGTGAGGAAAATTGAGCCGTGCATCGCAACCCCTGAGGCGGAGCGCGGCCACGTCGTAGGCCGCTGCCGCCATCTCCTGAGTCTCAAAACTTCCAAGCCAAATTCGGGTTTTCTTTCCCGGCTCTCGGATCTCCGACACCCATTTCCCCCACTTCCTCTTTCGAACTCCTCGGTATTTGATCGAGATATTGCTCAGGCTACTCTCCATGAACAAGTTCTTTTTCTTTTCTTTTTTCCGGTGAAAGCGAGTTTTTCCGATGAAGATTCAGGTGGAAAAGAGTGGAGGTGTTGTGTCGGTTATATAGAGATCATGAAGGGATCATGCAAAAGTGGAAATATACAGTGGGAGCAGAGCAAAGAGAAGTTCCTAGTGAGCTTCCTAGTAAGTAGTTAGAGACTTGAAAGATATAGTGTATTTTGCTTTGTCATTACATGATGGAGTAAGATAAGAAATATATACATATATGTGTGTAAGGAGGACACATGTGTTGATGGTGTATGTGAGAGATGAGAAAATGGAAAATGCTATTGTGGGTAGAAAGTAGAGATTTAGGAAAGAGAAACAGCTGGATCATAGTAAAGTTCACAACTTCCTGATGCTCTGGCTCCCATTACCATTACACACTCTCTTTCATGATATTGCGTTTGGTTTGTGAAAGGAGATGTTGAGGTTTGAATGTCTAACATCAGTTCTCCGCGTCTATCGTCAGCAGTCTGTTGAAGATGCCGCGTTTGTACAGTATTTCCACAAACAACAAGAGAAAAGATGGATAAGGGGGAGTTATTATATTCTGGACCATGCTGCGTATGCACTTTCCTCCTGGGAGGGGAGCAGTTTGACCAAGAAAGTTAAATTTGGGCTGGGATTACTTGGGGTAGGGTGGAACCCTATTTGGGATTTTGAAACCCGCATAGAATTTTGGATGATTCGGGTTTAGGGTTTGGGTACACGAGTTCAACTCAGGTTCCTAACTAATATATAAACAAGTTGGTCTGAGAATCGGGTTTGCTCCCTAGGTCTCAAGTTCGACTTGCACCCCTTGTGTGTTATCCGAGTACTACTCGTGCGGCTATATGTCTACCCTCATAGAATAGTCATTACTTGTGAAAATTGGATAACTCTTGGGCCGGAGGCCAAAGGTCTGAAGGCTAGATTGGTGAGGGATACCCTAATGATAGAAAAAAAAAAAAAAAGGAAACCATATAAACATGTATAGTGCATCTGTGTATACAATGAGGGCCACGCCTCACCATCACTCTCCCTTTTTAGAGCCCACATGAGGCCTTGCTTATTATAGGGGGGGTGCGGCCTCACATTTATTTCTACAATTTTAGACATATTTAGACATAAATTTTTTACAATTCTTATGTAAACAAATAGGCCCATTGCATTTACAAAAGAGCACGTAACCATTTGGTGGACCATTTGATGTGACGGCTGCTATTACTCTATGAAAAATATAATAATTAACTATCCATTTCATTGGCTTTGATCTAATGGTTGTAATGACTGACTGAATTTTTGATGAGATCGACATGACTCCGTCATTAATCATATGAAATTTATTATTGTCATGACAATAGAGAATCCAAACTCAAATACATGTTACACAAAGAAAAAAAAAGCCCAAATCATGGGCCCACATTAGATGGGGCATAATTTGGAAACTAAAATTAGTAAATGAGCTAAATTTGAAATGGAATTAGAGTTTTATCAAACACTCTAAATTGTTAATAAGGTTTAAATGATTAAAAAAACACATGGTTTTTAGAGTCACCAAAAGGGCCCTAACTTTTTGATGGTTAGCCTTCAAGAGGCCTTTTTCTATGTAGAACCACTAATGACATATGGGATGCATGGCATGTTAGTAGGGCCCACAGGTCTCAAAGAAACCATTAGGGTTGTAACTCATCCATAAACAGAACTTAACTTCATTGAAGATTTATATCTATCTGTTTCGATGCTATGATATGGACAGTGAGAATAAAAGGAGAACTTCTATATTAACTAGACTCATTAAAAAGCATTGGGTATTTTTGCTCGTAGTGTTTAATAGAGCTGATTTTTTATAAATCTTTAGATAGACAATCCACCATATATACATACCCCTTATCCCTCTCTTGATTGTCTTTTACCTGAAAGATCCATCTTGATGCAATATAAACCAATTTTAGAACTATGACATGGATGCTTTAATCGGTAAATATGTATGATATGAATATCTAAGAGCTCCCTTGTGGGTAGGCCCTTGATCATTTATCTTCAAATATCACCGGCTATTATTATTATTATTATTATTTTGGTAGAAGAGAGATTCCTTAGAAAAGGATAACAACAACAACAACAAAGAGGGAAAATTAACCATGGGAAAACAAAAATGGCAAAAATGCTCCAAAAAAGGCCAAAACTCAACCTCCCCCCTCCCCCACCACCCTCAAAAAAATAAATCCTTCCCAAAAGAGTCATTGGTGAGCTCATGAGCAAAACTATTAAGACTTCTAGGGAAATGAGAGAAGCTAATATCAATAAAATCAGAGCTAACATCTTTAATGTCTAGCAAAATATGATGGATTGATTGACTTGTTTGGGGTATCGTTTATCGCTTGAACCACTTCTAGAGCGGCTGACAAAAGGTGGATCTTGAGAAATCCCCTCAACCGAGCTTCTCTTAGTGCACATAAGATTGCCCTTACCTCGCTTCATTTTGTTAGGTTTATATCTTGTAATAAGGTTGACCGGATTGGTTCATTGGGTCGGTCAATGACCAAGTTAAGGGTCAAGGGTATTTTTGTCATTGTACCAGGGCTTTCTTGGGGGCAAAGAAATTAGAGATTATATATATAAATATATATATATATATATCGATGTAAACGATAACCTTAGATTCTGAGTGAGAGATGTGAGAGCTCTTTCTCCCGTAGTTCCGAACCACGTGGGGGCAGATGTGAGAGCAAAATTGAGACCTATGTGGAGATAATAGCCTAAGTGTTAGGGGGTTTGGAGTCCTTGTAACGAGTTGCCCTAATTCCTGCATCGAGAAATCCTCATGGCCCCGTGGACATTGGCAATTACCGAACAACGTAAATCTCTTGTGTCATGTGACTGAGCTTGCTTGTGGTGTGGTTGATCGTGCATATTTTGCCCTAATTAATTGCCAAGGTGTAGATAGTTAGGTTTATGTTTTGTATTCTGATTTGACCGGATCGGTTCATTGGGTTAGCCAACGACCAGGTTCAGGGTCAAGGGTATTTTTGTTATTATAGCGGGGCTTTTTTGGAGGTAAAAAAAAGTAGAGATTATATATTGATATAATCGGTAACCCTAGACTCGGAGTGGGAGAGATGAGAGCTCTCTCACCCGTGGTTTCCAACCTCAGAAGGAGGCAGATGTGAGAGCAAGATTGAGAGCTATGGGGAGAGTAGGTTAAGTGTTAGAGGATTTGGAATCCTTGTAATGAATTGCCCAATTTCTTGCATAGTAAAATCCTCATTGCCCAACACTTTTCAAGAATGGGCATTGGACCCATAGATCACCAGTTTAATAACCTGTTTGGTGAACTTGTACCATTGAACATTTGTTCATCCAGGGAATAACTGACAAAGGTAGCCATCACAGATCTTCTGTATTCTTTGAAACTTTCAGTCAGGTGTAAGTGTAACTCCATTTGCAATGAAAGCTACACCACTGATTAATTGAGGTAAGTCAGTGATTTTGTGCGGTTTGAATTTCGAAAGTGTTGGATTATTTTTGGATTTTAAGTAATATGGGGTGAAAGTTACTCCATTGGGTTGTCCCCTTCACAATCTGAGGGTGTGGAACTCAGACATTTCACTAGTCCATCAGATGATCTGAGCTGTGCCAAATGCCAATGGAGGGATAGATTTTGTGATGCTTAAGTTTAGAATGCCCAAGGACCCTACTGGGAAGTAGGAATGATGAAGTATGGGTCCAGTATTTAGAGCCATTTTATATCTGGGCCCAAGTTCAGATCCACTCACCCAAATCAATAGATTTGGGTCAGTTCTTAGTCTATTAGGTCTACATCCAAGAACCAATTACCCACATTGCACCAACTACCAATGAACTTTATCTCAGTCAGAAATATGTGAAAGTATTTTTATTTACTAATTGCCTATCCTAAACTTTGATTCAGTTTGCTGTCTGGGAGTGGGTTCTGGGCCCTTAATCAAACTCATCTGTACACAGGAGCTGGGTCCAACCCCACCATGGGCTTGATCGAATCTCGACCTGCCCTCGTCCCCAATGGCCACAGACCTTGTCTTGTTTTTTTTTTATACCCCAGCTAAGGGGTCTGAGACCCATGTGAGCACCCACACATACCGGGAAAGAACACTCGCACAAGCGAGGAGAAGACTCCCACGCTTGTGGAAGAGAGCACTCGCACGTTTGAGAAGAGGAAACCCGCACTCCCAAGGACAAAAGACTTACCCATGCGAGGAAAGGAGACTTGCACATGCATAGAGTCAGAGACCCATTGATCCCTGGTCATGCAGGAGAGAGGCTGGGTTCCCAACTAACTAGGCCACCCTGTCTGTTAATAGGTGCCTTTCTCGCCTTTGGGTCGGGGCTTGGGAGTAGAGAGTGAGATTGTAGAATTTTGTAGATTTCGAAAGTTGCCCTTTTTAAGCTTTAGCTTTCGACTTATTTCCAAAATCAATTTAATGATGATATGATATTGAGTGAGTTTCATAACCAATTCCCAAGTTTCACCACTTTGTGTAGTTTCAATCCATTCTATTCGCCCTGCTTTTTCAACCAAGTGACATCCTTTTTGGGCCTTCGCCAAGTAACTCCAACATGAGTAAGATAGCATTGCAAATGGAAACAAATGGTCAATCATTTGCTCTACTTTCTTGGAAAAGGGATCAATTTTTTTTTTTAAGTGTAGAAAGACTCTTCCATGCTTTCTAAAAGACGGCCCCCAAACAGCCTATTCTAACCGTTCTACGTAGGCTATATTTCTTTTTCTTTTTGTCTTTGCTTTTTTTCCCTTTTTGGTATTCCCTAGCCCTTTGGAGAGGGAGCCCTTGGATGAGGGGAGTACATCTGGGGTGAGGTAGGAAAACCCAATGATGAAAGGGGTTGACATGTGGTGAGTTAGCATAGCCTTAGCTGAGGACTGGTACCTGTCCTGATGCAGATTATCTGATACTTCCGTTCATCTACTAATATATATATATATATATATATATATATATATGAGGGTTGCTCTCCTCAGCTGCAGCCCTCCTTAATATCAGCTGCAGGCATGTGAGGGGAGCAGCTGAGCCCTCCTCACATGCCTGCAGCTGATATTAGAGGGAGGCTGCAGCTGAGGAGAGCAGCAGCATATATATATATATATATATATATATAAAACAACTCTCTTACCTAAGCTACAGCTTAAAATAAGGTAAGCTGAGATAAGTTTAAGTGTGTGGTGGAGCCCACCTGGGGACCCACATAGGGGTTGGGATAGGGCAATTTCAAAGATTCCTTGGGACCCTCCCCTTTGCAAAGAATCAGTTCCAACCGTGGTTTCTATCAACTCCATCTGATCCCTAAAAGTTTAATGGTCAACAGTCTATTCTGATCAATACACAGTCGATCCAACAGTCTAGTAAATTTGGATCTGACCAAAAGTTGGTAGACATGTGCAATTTAGGGGAATCGTATTTTTGGTCCATTTGGGTGAACCATATGAGGGCCCAAAGGCGTGCGCTTACGGATTTATATATATATATATATATATATATCAAAAGTAGCAATGGGTGTAGATTATCCAATACTTTTGTAGATCTACATATGCATGTAAACTCGGGGTTATGCAACGGAAATTAGTGACATAGCGTTCGTGTTTAGGAATTGGCTCCATCCAAGAGGAAGTATTGAAAAGTATTTTTGCTACCTCTATTAACGCCTCAAGATTTTGGTATACATGATTAGCTGAGAAATATTAATATAGTTTCAAAGCCAACCGGCCGCAAATTAGAATCCTATAATGAACTACTCGACACTAGAAAGAAAAAGGTCTCGCCAAAAGTGTGTCGACCAGGCGCCAAAAGTATTTCCACTGCCCCTAATAATGCCTTGAACAATCATGTGAGGAGCTATCAGGTTGCGCATGGACGCTTCCATGCTCACCTTAGTGTGGAGTTGCCTAGGTAGACCTTATCTATGTACATTGGCGGGGGCTCACTTGATCATCCTAACTTGTTGATGAATGATGGCCCACAAATTTTACGTCTTAAAAATTTGACCCGTCAATCCAATAGTGCAGTCCATTCAGATTGATGTAAGAAACTCAACTAAAATTTAAAGTAATTCTTATCGGTAAGAAAGGTAACTAATATATCTATATCTTTAGCACCCTCCCGCACTCGTATATTATTGGGTTAAAAGGGTCTTGCAAGTTGCAACAATACCTAAAAAAATTACAAACCCTAATAACTCAAAAGTCTCTGCATTCCCATAAAATCACAGCAACTTTTATTAGAACAGGTAGTAATGATCACTAGGAAAGGTAACTAATCCTTACTTTTTCCTCCTCCTTTTTTTTTTTTTTTCTTTTCCTGTGTACCCACTAACAGCTTAACAATATCTATAACACATGATTTTATCTTGGCTAACAGTCACTTATAATATATTAATGCCCAAAATGAGGTAATCCAGTTATAAGATAATCTTCAGACAGTTGATCACCTTTATGTGGGTACCAGACAAGTTCCTGCATTCAAGGGAAAATTCAGTTATTCTTACAACATGACACGTGCACATGTACAGTATAGGACCATCCTTGGACCATCCACCTAACTCTAGTCAAGTGAGCTATCATTCCTTATAATTAAAATAACAAAGCATATATAATCCGGTCCCTCAAGTTCTTAACTAACCATGAAAAATAGTGTCCTTTTCATCTTCTCTTTCTTTTACTGAAGAAAGATACTACACACTTTGAAAAGGAGAAGAGGAAAACAGCTCATTCAAAGATCCCCGTATCAAGGATATGTAATTAAAAATCAAAGATGAAAGAAACACTACAATATGATAAGAGTCCTGCTACAGAAACAATGCATTTCCATCTCTAACTTAGTGGTGATAAGCTAGCTCCAATCACATTCACACAGATGCCTCATGCTTACCAAAGTTCTCAAGATATATATCAGAAAAACAGGAGACCTTTTCCGAGTCTTTGCACAAATCAAATTACTTCTCATCTCTACTATTTCCATCCAAAAAATAATTAAGTAAAAACCCTTACATCACATCTTTACTTCTTACTTCAGATTTTTTCATCTAAACAACAATGAAGTAAGAAATAAATAAAGTCAAATCATGGTCTACTCTTACTCCTCTCGTATTATCAAATTATGGTCTACTTTTACTCCTCTCATATTACTACTACTTTTTGCTAATCAAACAGGCATGTAGGAGTGATTAAAATGTTCCGACAATGAAGATATTGATAATGGATGATAAATGTTGGGAAATGAACATTTATAAATAAGTTTTTACGGGGTTAATTTTGTACTAAAAGTGTTATATATACATGAAACTCTGTTTTCATATAGTTTGATTAAAAACTTTCTTTCACACATCACATGTTATATTTTCATCTATAAGTGAGATGCTATCATGATGCTTTTATTCATGTCCTTTTATGGGTAAAAGGCTTTTCATTCATGCCGGATTCATGAATGTAAATGATTGAGCATGGAGTCCTGCATGTCATTTGTATTGTGGTAGGGATAAAAGTAAGATCTCACCATCTCAGCCCTTTCCACATGCGAGTCAGAGAAGTCAAGGAAGACAAAGATTTTGGAATATGCTTTGCCCTGCTTCATGTGATCCAATCGCTACCATCCCATCTTTTAAGGAAGTTTCCTTCTTCAGATTGGAAGCATATCATGGCAGTAGAGGTAACAGGAGAGGGATCCTTTTAGTCTTGGCCTTGAAGAGCTATATCTTTAAGTCCTTTTCATATCGTCGTCCATTGACAGAGGCCATGATATAACTCGTTGTCCCTTTCTTGTGGGTTTCTTCTTCCTTTTTTTTTTTTTTCTTTCTTTTTTTTTTTTCAACTTGAATGTCATTTCAGTTTGAGTTGTACCCACTATATGTGTGGAACACATGATCGGAATAAAATATTGGCATGTTTGTTTTGCATAGAATTGAATACTTTGTTTCGCTCTTTTTGTTTACATTAAAATATATAAGATTCGAATGTAAAGAATTTATATGGGTAAGTAAGTGGTTAAAAATGAAGATCAATGTTTGGAAGTTAGAAAATGAATACCATCTATCATTCCAGTAATTCAAAATATAGGAAAGTGAATGTCCTATTTACATCTCACTTACATTAATTCCGGTGATGATGGCTGGTATTTATTTTCCATCTTCCTTAGTTCATTTCTAATCAACGGTGTGATATTTTTTTCTTTTTTTTATATATATATAGTGCTTTATTCCTTCTATTTTAACTATTTTCAAAAACACAATCTTTGATTTCCCAAGAACAAATGGGCCCATAAAAAATTGTGATTCTGATGGGTCTTGGGTTTCAAATGTAATCTCCATTGATCCAAACAGATAAGATGATCTGATGCAACTTTTCAGTTTTTGTTGTTAAAAAGTTTGGAATTCTTTTTTTTTTTTTAAGGTTCGTCGTAGTAGAGACACGTGTCGCGACTTCAGGCCCAGTTGTGTTGTTTGAAAAAGTGGTCGCTTATTTCATGCACATGTGTTATTAAATCATAATAAGAATGAAAACCTATGTAAGTAGTTAATAAAGTTGATTAATTATATAGCTTAGCACTGTTTGGTGGGCCAAGAGTCGGTGCCGACTGGCCCCATCAAAAAAGGAACAAGATTTTCTACTTTTCTGGTCTTGATTTTAGGGTTCTAAAGGGTGAGACTGGAATAAGACATGCTGGGCAGTGAATTTTGGGTTGCATGTGGGTAGGGGTGATGGCCAAACTTGAAATTTAAGTTGGGCTTCTTTAAGTTTGGAAGAGGTTTGTACATGAATTTTAAACCTGCATAAAATTTGTTACAAGTTGATGGGCCACTAGTTTGACGAAAACATGGATGGAGTAGTTTGGATAGATTTGAAAAAGTTCAACCTATAGATCAGAATGAGGAAACATAATCCATGTTGCGATTCCAACATAGTTTGGACAAGGCTTTGATTATAATGGAGTTGGATTTGATCTTGATTTGGGTTTCGGGTACTTGAGTTGAATACGATCATTGCTTAATCTTTGAACAATACGTTGGATGAAAGGTGGTGTCTTTGGGAATGATCATTTCAACATATATATACTTGGGGCATCAGTCTAAGCTGGACCCGTTAGAGACATGGGCGGACCTATGTTATAGAAACCTAGGGCGACCGCCCAGGTCCAATTAAAAAAAGCCTAAAGGTTGCATGGGCCATCTAGCCCATGCCCCATTTTAGTGACGTCGTTGCTCCACCCTAAGTTTGAAAAATCAATTGTTTTTTGCTCTCGGTCTCAAAGATCTCCCAAACGAAAAACCTCGCAACCCTCCACTCAATCGTTCTCCTTCTTCCACTTTAGGCTCAAGTAGACACAAAGGTCCACCCTCTCCCTTTCTCTCTCTCTCTCTCTCTCTCTCAATCTCTTTTCTTCTATGATTCTCTATTCTCTTTCTTCCTCCTCACCAGGATTCGCCAACAACACGACTCTCGCAATACAAATAAGCGATAGTGATTAGATATCGACCTTTTAATTAAATAAATATATATGGGCAAAATGCCTTATTACAAATGGATTCGATGAATTGAATCTCTTATTTTTATGTTTCTTCTTAAAAATGGATGTCACTCTTTCTAAACACAAATAAAGTTGTTGTATTTTACACACTTACACCACATACATAAAACCATTCATATGAAAGTCATTTTGGAAGTTTGGTTGCATTTTGGTAATATAGCTCATTCTTGCTATTAAGGTATTTGGTTTGTAGAATGTTGATGGTCTTTTTTCTTACTTTTAGTGTTTGCTAATATGATGTTTGTGTTAATAGGCATAATTTATGATTGACATATTTTTAATAATTTCTGAGATTTCTTCTTCTATGGTTTTTTTTTTTTTTTTTTGTAATTTATATTTTGTTGTTTTATGTTTCTTCTCAATTACAATGACCCAATACTCCAATTTTTGCCCAAAACATCCTGCCTTGGATTTTTTTTTTTTTTTTTTTAAGTTTATATGTTAGGTCTTGAATTTAAGCTGCTTTCTTATTAGATTTTATTGAATTCTTTTTTGAATCACGATATGACGTTTATGCTTACGTTGGTTTCATTTGGATTCCTATGATAGAGGACCTCTTAGAGTTATACTTAATTTGCCAAAAATAAAAAATAAAAAATCACGTGTTTAAACGATGCAATAACTGGGGATCATTGATAGTTGGTATTGATTTTGACCTTTTTAATTGACCATCGTCCGTCCCACCCAAATAAAAATCCTGGCTCCGCCACTGGTTAGAGACCCGCCAATCCAATTACAAGAGTGAAACCCAGCACATTCTAGGGAGGTAACACCTACATAAGTAGCGGGTGATACACCTACACACAATGAAAAGACTTGTGGATCGATCCGTAGGTAGTAGTTAGGTAAAAAGCCAGAAACCCAACAAACTACACAACCCTTGGTCCCCCCATTACAAAGGATGTGTGCACTTTCTCCCCATCCTCCGCCCTTCTTTTAAGTTTGATACAAAGAGTTTCATTAAAAGAGAGATACATAACTAGAGGATCCAAGTCCCTACTCTCTGCTTCATTGGAGCGGACAATTCTTCAAGAGAAGAGAAGGGAAGATGGAGGGTAAGAGATGATTCCATAAATAAATAAAAGGGAGTTCCATTACCCGCACTTGTTATTCCAACAAATTGTAAAAAAAGAGGGCGTCCTTTTCTTGAGTGGGGAATGTAGCTCGCGAGCTCTCTTTCCAGCAGGGGTAGGGTTGTAAACAGGTCGTTTCTAGTTGGGTTCGAACCGGAACTGTTAAGGAGAAGGTGGAACCGGAATCGGTTTCTTGGCTCCAGAACCGGAACATAAATCATATATGAGACGGGTCTGGATCCAGGTCCATGTTTAGGTAGAGAATGATATTAAAAAAACATAGTTTTTAGGGGAGATTTTTGAAAATTGAGGTAATATGTCGAGTCTCGGGTCCACGGATCCAAACTAAGGTGGAACCGGACCCGGACCCATTTACTTATTGGAGCTTAAATAAGGACCCAAACCCGGTTTTTAACGGGTCGAAACGTCCGGGTAATCGGAGAATTGGATATCCATTTACATCCCTACGCAGGGGTGTTCATTGGCCGGTCAGGTCGGGCTGAGATATCCTGGCCGGACTCAACCATAGAACCAAAAGCCCATATTTAGCAAAAGCCTGACAGAAGCCACAAGTGCCCGGCCCAAACCTACCATGCGTCAGACATATCAGGCCCAAGCTTGGTCGACACTTATAATAAAAACGATCTACAAATCTTAAATTTAAATAGAAAACAATCTTAACTTCAAATACAATTATATAATAACAGTAAAACAAAGAAAAATATATTCAGGACAGGCCCAGATTCTAGATTTAGGCCCGACACAAGTACTAAAACCTAAGGCCAAACCTGGCCCTTGAGCACCCAACTTTCTACCCCAGGGGCTACAAATGGGGTCATGTTGGGCTGCACAAGTTTGTACATTGGCCACATCTAGACATATAAAAATGAGTTCTTTTTCGGATAGGTTTTTTTTTTGGGGGGGGCCACAAAAATATATCTTTATATTTTTTCCTGCTTGTAAATGAGGAAGCCCAAACCATGGACAAGTTGTGAGGAGACTTCCAATATAAAGAGGTGAGATGTCCAAAGAGAGTGTAACTAATAGATTTAATTAAGGAGTAGTTAAGTTATGATGTGGATGATATGATAAATTGTATTTAAGAAAATAGATAATTCACATTTAGGGATGCATAGAATCCATTCAACCTAGGTATTTCTATGGCTTGGGCTTGGATTTCGAAGCTCAAGATTTGGGCTTTCCGTGAATTGGGCCTAGGCACCCAAATCCTATGATAACATGTGAAAACTATAATGTCCCACAAAGATAATATAATATGTATACTTACAAATTGCTCGGAGTTGGACCTATCATTTTGAATTCAGGCTCAGGCTATTTGGGCCTGACAATTTGGGCCTCTTATTAGGTTCAAGCTGCATGCTATTCACTGTTTCATAAAGCAACCAAGACACCCTCACAGAAAGCCCAATCACAAGACGCCATATCAACTCCAATAGGAATGTGGCCTCTACTGGGGCCATCTCCTTCCTTATGCCACGTGGCATTATGGTGACTTGTACACCAGGAAACTTTCATCACTATTCCTCTCAAAATGTTTCACCAGTAAAGACTAATTATGAATGGTATCCAATAGTCCCGGCGCATTGTATCAACTTCCGGCAAGTATTCAGGCTATTTTGACAGTTGAACACCGGAGAAAGCTGGACGAATGCAACTCCCTTGATCGGAGCAGTGTGATCGGAGAGTCGTCGGACAACCATCGCCAGTAAGAACCCGACCATTTCATCTGCATGAATTTTCTCTTCCTCCATGGGCCCATGTGGATCTTCTTCTCATTCATTGCCCTCTTCCCTGCATTGCAAATGACACGAACTTATGCATTCAAATGCTCGAATTTTCCGACATAAGACTCCGGCAGCTGATTTACAAGCTTTGAATAATCTTGGCATGCCTTTGCCATCTCGAATTCTGCTCGAAATTCTAGTTCTACCACAAATCGGACTGACTTCTTTTCATCTTTCAGTTGTATAACTACGTCTATATATTCATGCATTCCTGAAAATAAGAACATAGAAAGATTAGAATTGGATCAGATTTTAGACAAAACTTTGGTAAATTTAAGTGCAATAGTACATAAAAACACATGTATTTGATTTGATATATTGATAATACAAACATATATGGAAAGAATACATTTCTACATGAGTAATAGCTTACAGTTGTATATCAATCTTCATTGTGTATACAAACAGTGGCGGACCCAGGATTTTTATTTAGGTGGGGCTAAAATTTTGCTAGACTTTACATTTAAAAGAAAAATACATTTTTTCTTGACTTTTGCGTGGCTTTTTTTTATATTACCAAATAGCACTTGTACGTTTTTCTTTAGAAAATGTGTAACTCATGGAACTCAAATAGATGCATCAAGTTAGTGAATATTGAGCAATGAAGAGGTTGTTAATTAGAAGTACCAAAAAGTATTAGATGGATAAAAAATAATTTTAACCTAATCTCAGATACTCAAACTCACATTATCATGTTTCACTAAATTTATATGTCAAAATTAATGCCCAATGGAGGTCACTGCAAATTCAAGGTGAGTGGGTGTATGAGAAAAACTGAATATAAGAACATTTTGAGGACACCCATCCTTTTCCTTTTCACTTTCTCAAAGCCTCCAATCTTTGGATAATGGGAGTGAAATTCTATCTTTGGATCATAATGGGGTAAGAAGACATGATAACATAAATGAATCTGGTTATATTTGGGTTTTTGTAGATATGCTTAGATTTGGTGGTTTAAGGCTTAGGGTATGGATTAGGATTTTGAGGTTCAATTTTTGGAATTAGGATTTGGAGATTAAGTATTTTGATTTAGGTATAGAGTGATTATGAAGGATTACACTATATATGTTTGGTAGATAAATATGTAGTAATCTACAAAGTACATAAGGACCAGCGACGAGGAGCTCGATCAACGATTGGCGCGAAGAGGTTTCAAAAGAAGAGGTGGAAGAAGAGGGAGAGCGATGTATTGCCGCAACATGTCTTCTTTTCTTTCTTTTTTTTTTTCCTCCTTTTTTTTTTTACCAACGAAGCTTTACATTTGTAGGGCTATCTTTAGACATATGTGATTTAAACATGTGGGGCATGCTCAAAGGCCCCATTCAACTCTATGGTGTTTTCAATTTTGACGTGGGGCGACTATCCTAGATCGTGCCCCAAATTGCTCGCCCCTGCACCAAAATACCATTGAAATCTATATAGATTTCAATTTGGTCGCCCTAGGTTAATATAATGTAGGTCTGTCAGTGTATACAAACATATATGGTTGCATGATTAGATGTCTGTAAAAGAAGTCAGGGGGTCAAAGATCGGTACTTGGTAGTGATAGACTGTCTTCTTCATGAAAAAAAAGGCTTATGGTTGTATTATTATTAATGGTTGCATTATAGTATAAATTTGTTGGATCAAAATACTTTGTTCGGTTTTGGGGTGTTTCAAGAATTCAAAAGGATTTTTTCGTCTTTTTGCTGAAAAGTTGTTTTTGTCATTTCTTGCTTTTATAAAGTGGGTACAGATTTTTTTTACAAGTCCAGATCTTCTATCGCAAATGTTTCACACTCACTGTGAGTGGACCGCTCATGGTTCACCATGTCAACATAAATCATACTACAACTGTGATTTATTTGATTCAATCAGAACCTCAAAATTACATGTTTTTAATGACGTGACATACTATGAGTGGTCCACTCACCCTGAGTGTGGAACAATTGCAATAGAGGATTCGGACTCTTTATTTTATGCAATTGCCTTTAATCCCACATGGGTAGTGTTCAAACCTTTTTGTAGCATTTATAAGAAATCACACGCGCGCTCTTTGTATTTTGAGTTGTTTTGAGTTATTCTATGCACACATGCAAATCATGCTTGACCTAGGGTGCAACGAACACGACTTAAGGATTCACAAATAGCGAATTGATCGTTCTTTTATGGTTGGGTTGATCACTTGTTCTTACACTTTCAAATATCCTTGTCGAAGAATTTTTGTCATAAGAAATGAAGGGATGTTTCCAAATCTTTTTGGTTCTTTATCAAGAAAACATTCCAAAAGATAAATAATTTTAATAACCTAAAGTAAAATAGAAAATAAATACAAATCACTACTAAATTAATTATATATAAATATATATATATATGTTACTTACCACTTTCGTGATTTTTTAGATATAATGTAAATTTTGCTAACATTTTGAAAATGCTTCCTTACTGTTTGACAAATTGCATTAGCTCATGTTTAGCAAATAAGTCTTTAGGGAAAAGATTTTTTGTTTGCACGAAGTCATGAAAATCCACGATTGGAAATTTTAAATCCCAGATGATCTTGACCAATGGAGATTTTTGTTTCTAAGGACATGACCTCTCCTAATCGGCTTTGCAAATCCTCACTTTGTGGTTTTGTGCACCAAAACCAACTTTTGTCACCTATTCATATCGATGTGAAATCCAAAGCTATACAAATCTTTAGCAAGGTATCCTTGTTCTAGAATGAAGAACCCTCATATTTGTGGATTCATCACCTGTTACCAAACATTATCTAAGATCATGTTACCACTTACTGTTTTAAACTATTGAATTGAGAAATCTCAAGAGAGAACTTGTTGGTTATTCTAAAGTAATAAACTTTACAGCACTCCTTGCAACAACAATCCGATTCTTACCATAATAACATCCACTGCTGGATCAAATAGCAAAAAATTACATTTTGTTTAGGGCCTCTTCGTTTGCATATATAGAATACATAGAAATTAAATGCATATGAATTCATGGTCAAATTAGCTGCATTAGGTGAGGGATGAAGGATATAAAGTAATGATGTACGGAGAACTTCACTTTCTTAAGATTTGAATTACTAAGGTGATGATTGGATAGTCGTCTCCATCTTCCCTTGATTAACCCCAAGGGGTAGCTCAGTTGGCCTAGGACCATGGTTTGCATATGAAGGTTGTGGGTTCGAAACTGCACTAACATACCGAGGCTATACGATAATTTACTCGGCTTCCCTCTGAGCCCAGAGGGATTAGTCCAACCCAAAAGGTTGGGAATCCTCCGATAGTAAAAATATATATATATATTCCCTTGATTCAATTTTCAATTAAAGGGAAGCTTATTTGATGGTCATTTTTTTTTTTTTTTTTATATTCACTATATCCTTCCTTTTTACCCACTTATAAAAATACAACCCTAGGAATCCAAATATAGAAAACAAACGGGCCTAAATAAGAGGAAGTCATGGTAGTTAGGTTGAGTATTGGTTGGTAGAGGGCTCAAGTACTAATATCACCTTGAAAAAATAGGTTCCAAATTATAGATTTAAGAGTACCAAATAATAATTAATAAAGAACTGGTTCCTTTTGTGGTTAAAAATATCAAGGTAATCTAGGAGAGGGCAGGGTAGCTAGATTTGAGGCTTGGTTAAATTGGCAGATTAAAACTAAAATGATATTACTCTTGTAGTAAATCTGAAAATGACATGGACATAAATTTACCTCCAGGGATGTCTCTAGTGGGGCTTCCATTTGGACATACACACAGCTGCATCATATCCAATGGTATGAAGCTGATCTACAACCATTCGACGCAGACAGTTCCCACACCAATTAGAGCTGGGCTTTTGGCATTGGCATAGGGTCGATAGGGTCGTCTCCCTTTCCATTCTAATGGCTCTGTTCACTGCTTGCCGCAGTTTTGATCCTGATGAACTGCTGTGGTGTAGAATTTCCAGAAGAAAACCATGCTGTTTCAGTGATCAATAAATGTTTGTGTCTGCCTCCTTGAACTTTTACAATGCTGTTCATTGTTTAAAACCAATAGAAATAAATGAAAATTTGCAACTGAACTGGTTGAATCCACTAGCCCTTCATTTGACCCAGGATATTGCCTAGTATAGATAATAAGGTACCTATGTAGTCATTCAATTGATATGTCAAAACCCAATGAATAAGAAGATTCATACAGCAAAGGCACCCAAAACTCTCCAAAAATTAACACCCATTTTCTACAAAAGATCATGTGATAGATCTTTGGATGAGATTACCTTGATCATGCCTTCTAGGCATGGGCTTCCCAGAACACGGCCCTCTCGGTGGGGTCCCCATCTTCTTCTTCATCATCATCATCGTCGTCGTCGATTACACTCGAACTGTCCAATCCTTCGGATGGCCCACTGTAAAGTGCTGAATTCTGCTCCTCAATGCTTTCCAAGCATTCATCTCCATCCCCACAAGCCTTTTCTTCACTGATACTGTCCATTTGGATGTTGGAGAGAAGAAAAGGGCAGGTATTCTTAGGATGAAAATGGGTGGATGAATTGGACTTATATAGGGTGAATACACTTGGTTAAACTTAAATGCAATTAGAACCAAACAAAAAAAAAAGGTTTTTCTTGCTGCTGATGCCTCTGTCATACGAACAGCATCAGCTCTGTGGACTGTGATGTGGGTGAAGTTCATGAGTTGTTGCCACAACAATAGTTCATTTTACAATATTTAATACTCAATTCTTGCACACACGAATAAAGGTGAGATTGATCCCAGTTTCCTTTGTCTTAGTATGGCTGTTTTTTTTTTTTTTTTTTTTTTTTTAATCCTTCCAATTTTAAAGTAGAACTCTTTTAGCCAACCTCATATTTATAGGACAAAACCTTGATGATGATGATGATAGTTATAATGATAAGATAATGAATGATTTTTAGTCGAATTTTCAGTCTCAAATTAACATGGTAACATTGACTATGATGAATGATAACCATCACACAATTAATTTCGTTTTACCTTAGGGCCCGTTTGGTAATTTTACTTTTAAAATAAAGTGAAGTGAAGTGAAATAAATAAAGGGAATAAAATATAAGTGGGCTATGATGGTATTTTATTTTTAGTTGTTTGTGATGAAGTATTTTTGACTTTTTGTGTGGGAAAATAGAGTTTTTTTATCTTTCAGTGAATAAAGGTATGCAGTTACTTTTTAACCTTTTTTTAAAAAGATAGAAGGAGTTTTGAGTTAGAGTGCTTTTGATTTGATGCTTAACTTGACTTGACTTGACTTTAGGTTTAATAGAGAATACTTTATATTCATAAATTTGATATGATGAGTATGAGTTTTGTCTGGATTTCATTTATTATTATGAAGAGGATTAGATTAGGATAGAGTTTTGATGTGATTAGATTACTGATTTTGTACTCTAGAAATAGTCATTAACGTTAATTTCAGAACGAAATACCACAGTGAAGTTATCAAAATATAGTTCCTTAAATTTTTGTAAGGTTAAGCTTGAGTCAACTTGTAACCTTCAACATCTAGTATTGTCCATTTTTAATCCTTATCCTCTTCGCATTTTCTTATTACAATATTAAGCATGATTAGTGCAATGCAAATTGTGATTACACTTTCTTAGTCATCAATATATTGCAATATATTTCAACATGTCTCGAGTGTGTGTGGTCACTTCCAAAGTGATGGGAAAGTGATTCTTTTTGTCGACAAGAGGGGCCCATCTAAGATGATGATGGAAAAAAAAGGGCATTTTTTATCCAAATGGACACAATAGATTATGATGGTATGTAACACTTTCTCCACTAGATATTTGAGGATGACACATTTAAAAGTAAATTAAGAGCAGAATCTTAATCTTAATTGAAAAACGTAAACCTGTAAACATTTTTTTGTTAAACAGGTATCTCACTTGTAAAATATCACCAGTTGGTTTTCTCTTGAGCAATTGCCCAATGCGCATCAGTGCCATTTATCATGTAGGAGCCAATGAAATTTAAGGAGGTCTCACGTTTGGTGATGGTCTGGATGCGCTCTCTTATGAGTACCCGTACATGAGAAAATCTTTCTAACATTCTCATCATGTTTTATCCCGGATTTTCTTGTTAATAGCAAAAGTTATTCAAAATTTTTGTATCTTCTAATATATAGTTTTGCAAGTTACTGCATAGGAAATTTTCTTTTTGGATATGTAGCGAGGATATTATCTTAGGGACAATGATTTCATCTCCCATACACATACAGCATCTTGCAACTTGCAAGTGGACACACAAAACTCCTCCTTGAAGATAAGTAAAAGAGTCCTGATAGAAAGTTCAGGTACTTTGCATGCTAATGAACCCGCTCTTAGCCTGTTAATTTGTTTCATGTAAATGAATACCTAAGAATCGTGTAAAGACTTTTATTCCTAATAATGATTAAAATTGAAAGAAATATGAATTAATTTTCAGAAATGACCATAAAATTATCTCCTTCTAATGGAAAATGAATCAAAGGAAGGTGCGGAATAAATACCCAAGCAACACCTAGTAATTCAATTCCTAAGAAAGTGAGGGTTGCATGCCTCTCTATACCCCTCACCTGATATCCTTCCCTCCTTGTCTCTTTAATAATCCTCTAGAAAGCTTAATTTGACTTGAACTCTAGTGTAATCAATTTCCATTTATTCTAAGCGAACAAATAGGCCGTAATCACACAAATTTAATTAATTTATCGAGGACCCATTATTTAATTGATGTCAGATTACAATCATTTATAAGCAAGGTCTTTCTTTTAAGATTACCCACTCATAAGCCTAGTAAGTCAAATCTAAAAGATAGTGGTCCCCAATGATACCCCGTCTGATTATGGATATATAAGAGTTTTCGTTTGGGTGCATCGGGATGGGCCGGGCCTGAGCTTAGGTTGTCCAATCCCGTCCCGAAAATAGGACGGGCTTGCCAGGTGTTGTCCAATCCCGGCCCTAAATTGAACGTGCCTACATCAAATCTCGTTCTGTATGGGCCCGGGCTGGGACATGGCCGGGCCTGGGCTTAGCCCGATCCTAGACAGAAGCAAAACATTTTCTAATTATTCATGCTGTTACCAGACACCCTGTGTGAACCGGACTTTAAACCCTCCTCCTTTTTTTCGGACTTGAGACCGGCAATGCAATGCAACAAGCAACATGGCGGAGTTAAAAACTTTTTTTTTTCGGCCGGTGACAGTAGAAATCAGAAAATCAATAGAAATGAATGGGTATCCTATAGACTATATGGGTCAAGAAATGAATGAGTATAATATATGAGTCAAGTTAAAGTAATGTAGGATCAGTTAAAAATTTCTTTTTTTTTTTTTGAACGGTGAAAGTAGAAAATCAAAAAATCAATAAAATGAATGAGAATGAATATCCTATTTTCCTATATGGGTCAAGTAATTTAAAAAAGAAATGAACAAAAATGTATTGTCCAAACTCAGCCCACTGGGCTCAAATTTTTTTAAACGCCCTGTATTTTAGGGCTTGGGATGGGCCGGGCCTGAACGGGCTGTGCATCTCTGCCCAATCCCAGTCCCATATTGGCCGGGCTTTAAAATGTATTGTCCAAACCCAGCCCACTGGGCTCAAATTTCTTTTAAAAGCCCTGTATTTTAGGGCTTGGGACGGGCCGGGCCGGGCTTTTTACCCTTTTCATCCCGTCCCATTGACAGGCCTAAGTGAATGAGTTCTAGTCCCCCTTTCAAAGAAAGTAGAAAGTAAAAAGTAAAACCAAAATTTAAGAAAGTGATAGTCCCCTTTAAATTTCCTATGACCATTCACTTCCCCTCAAAATCTCCAGTAACATGAATTCCATATGAAGTAAGTAATCAGAAACAGGCCCTCATTAAAATTGTGATGATTATCAAGAAGTCACTCCTTAAACAGACCATTATTAAAGCACACATATTAATTGTTATTTATTACTTTAATTATCATATTTTCACAAACCATGCATAACCACTACCATAAGATTTATATACTCTTGAAGTAATATTGTATAAGTGATATTATTTTGTAGATACATTCTTTAATTTTCGAGATTTTAAACAATTTGAATTTGGAAATAAATGAAAATATAAATCTAGCTAAAGGGTTTTAATGCAACAAAAATGAAAAAAATTCAATACTGTTGCAGAGGTGCTCATAGCAGTTACAGAGGTATCATTCTACAAAAAGTCTATCTGTCCCGAAAATCGGGACAGATAGCAGGGTTGATCATTCTAGCACAATAATAGGTATACAAAGTCATTGTCTCAATCATCTTGTGCAATGACAAGACCATCTAATGACTCCACATGATAAATGATGGTTTTCTTATCACATGGTGACAAATGAACTTACCCCGGTTGAACATCTCCACCGTACACATGGATCCAAAGCCCATTGTGGTTAGTGAGACGGAACTCACTTCACAATCACATCAATAAACACTTTTAATCTTAAACAGGTCATCTACAATTGAAGGTTGTTGATACAACGGAAGCACGGATTTAAATGAGCTGACTGCTACAAACGCGATAAGTACTGCGTTGGCTTGAATCAGGCACTAGTTATAGAGATCTGTGACTGTCTACGAGAGATCAGTCATATGTGATTCACTCTTCAAGATCCAAGGGCAATGATAGACACCTTGGATGTAGAAGATAATGAAGGAGAATAGTAGATCTAGTGGAAGATTTATTGTTGAAAGCTATTCCATTTGATATCTCTCATATCTATATATAGCTTTTTGGGGCATGAGTGATAAGATATCTATTCAAATTCGAATTGAGAGATGATAAGGATAATAGGTTGGATCAAACTCTCTCAATTTGAATTTGAATGGAGATATAATAAGGATAGAGAGTTGAATAAAACTTAAACTATTCTTATCCATATCACCATGAGATTCCTTGTGAGGGGTGTCTCTTTGTGAGTAGGATCCACCCACACGTAAACACAAGTGGGCCCCATCACAAATGCCAACATACAAGAAAGTGCAAAAGTGATCATATGTTGATGTCCACATGAGAATTTTCAAATCTATCCATATGATATACACTCTCCAAATCTCTCTTCCTAAATGTGATATATTTTTCAATTAGCTAGCCATGGGCCTACATTGGAGTAGGCTTATCAAGAGATCAGCTCTAGATTAAAGTTGAGTTTGAATTGGTAAAACGCTTGATATGGAGTTTTAGATCAGTATCTAACTCATTTGGCTTATCTTCCCTTCATGCAAAGTTTTTGGTGGGGTACGTAGTCATCTATCTCAAGCACAGGACACCTTGGGATTGCTATTTGCAACCAGATGAGAACCTCAGAATGCACTAGAAGTAGAGCCGACGTCAAGCCCACATCAAGGGCTGGAAGATCAATGAGAAGAAATGGGATTTTATTATAATTGTTATTTCAATTAGTTCAATATTGTATCACTTTGATTGGGTAAAATTTGAGGTGATCACCGTGTATTCTCCAATATTTGAGAGAGTTTCTGTCGAAGATTTTCAAATGTTAAGATATTCAGTGTTTGGATTTGGGTTTTCTTGAAAATGGCTTTTCATTATCATACATTTCATGTAGAAAATCTCAAAGAAACCAATCCCTTTGAAAATGCATTTTTTCATTTAGAAATTTACCTTATGATTTCCTTTTTATAGGATCCCACACTGGATAAGTACAAAAAGAAATGGGCATTTAAAAGACGGAAATATTCAAGTGAGAACTAAGTGAGAACTAGTTCTCATTTATTATATGAGAACTTTTTTGCAGGGCCCAACTAGCAACCCATTCAAACCTAACAACCAATAAGAAACCCCCTGATAGTCACTAATCCCAAGGATAACTAAACCGTTAGATCGAGAGTTGAATATTTTTTTGAATATAAAGCTATTAAACTTGTGGGCCACGGATAAAGGGGTTAGGGGCATGGGTTTGGGGTCAAACTTTATACTTGGGGTGGTCTCACATAGATCTTTCCATCCCCCTGGTCCCCTCCCCAAATGGGGCCCACAATTGGGCCTCACAAAAAAGTTCTCACATAATATGTAAGAACAGTTCCTACCTGAATATTACCCTTTAAAAGACATCATTTTTCTTAACCATATCATGTACTAGATTTGGACTCTTTCTATTGGCTTGGGCTTGGGCTTGGATCTTATAGGTATATTAGGGAAGTCATTATTTTACAGTTTATTAGGCCTGGCCCAGGTTGACTCAGTCCCTACATTACTTATCCTTTCAAAAATCGAATTTAATCAACTCCACCGGATCAGTTTCTTTCTTAGACTCTCGTTTGAGATGGTGGTTTACACATGTCCAACGCGGGCTGATCTCAACATAGTTGGGACAATGCTTTGATAATCATGATGAGTTCTTTTCTTAGACTAAATGGTTAGGATGTTTCCAACAATGTAGTTTGTGGTTGCTTTATTTGTTTATTTTATTTTCTAGTGATTAATATAATTCTTTTTAACAAAAATGAAGGGGATGATTTGTAATATAATTGACTTTTATTAGGAAAGCATGAGCCACAAATGACTCTTTATGAGTCATTTGCATGGGGATTCGCTAAAGAAATATTGTTGGGTTGGTTGCATACGCCACTTCTCACCTAACTATGGAAGGATTAATTCTTGTTTTCTTCTTCTAACGGGAGCAAACCTCTTTCCCCATGTGGCCGGATCTTCTTTTCCTGTAGGGGCATGCTTTTTCCCCATTGCTGGAGTCTCATGGGTCTAGGGCCCCTTGGCTAGGAAGGAAAAAACCATATATTTATTTTTCATGTTTAGCACGGTTGGTCACTAATTTGCCTACTTGGTCGCAAGTTCAAACCCTATTTACTGCAGAGAGAAATTGGCCATTTGCTCCTTATCTCGCTAGCCCACTAAAGGCAGTACTTAGGGAACTTCGTGGTGAATTAGGGAAAAACCGAAAGTAAAATGTGTCATTAAGCAATATGGTTTAGGGGTTGTTTCTTTGCAAGCGTTTCTAACATGAATTCAGGATGTCTGTCAATTCCTGAATTCAAATCAGAAATTTCATGTTCATTTATTGAAATTCCCGACATTTGAGGCAAGTAGTATTCTAAAATTCCCAAAAAGGTGAATTCGCAAATGCTAGCCTTGCCTCTAGCATTTAGGAATCCAAGCATTCTGGGAGGCTTCTTAGAACTCTAGTTCTCCCCTAGTTGACAGCTTCCATCTTCTCCTCTACTCCATGGCAATAAATTCAAGTCCAATCATCTTCTTCGTCCGCACTTCTTTCATCTACTTTCCTTTTTCTCCCTTTTATTCCTATCCTGTTAGTTATGAGAAAGGTTTGTGTAGACCGACTATGTGGGATTGACTGCTAGCTAGTAGATTAGTCGTTAGCTTCACTCCATAGACTGCTATCCACATGGCTTGTTGTTGTCTCAGTCAAGGGACAACTGGGCTATTATTTTAGATAAGAACCTCTGCATGATGGACACATATAGATGACTTCATAGGTTGTTACTAGGCCTGTCAATGGGACGAGATGAAACGGGTAAAAAGCCCGGCCTGGCCTGTCCCAAGCCCGAAAATACAGGGCTTTTAAAAAATTTTGAGCCCGGTGGGCTGTGTTTGGACAATACAATTTAAAGCCTGGGCAAAATGGGATTGAGACTAGGCAGAAACAACCCAGCCCGTTCAGGCCCGGCCCGGCTCGCTGCAAAGTCCTTTAACAATTATTATTTATATATTACTGAACTGGCCCTCACTAACAGCCAAAAAACGACTAATTAGGAGGGGTAGTTTTGTAACTTCGCCCTCCCTCTCTAATAATCCAAGTCCTAGCACCCAAAAAAACCCTAGCTCAAAACGTTCACTTCTCATATCTGCCTCTTCTCTGCCTCAACTCTGTCTCTTCTCATTCTCATCTGCTCTCCTCTTGCTCATAGCTCCCACTCTCCCAGGCTCTCAACGCTCATCTGAATCATCTCAGGATCCAAGCTCTCACTCTATTCTCGCCGTCATGGCGAGCCATCGCACCGACGCACGACGCACGCAACACACGCAGCACGCCTCTCGCACCATCGCACTGAGGCGTGCACATAGCACAGTAACGCTGCCCTTCTCCCTCTTTTCCTAGCCCTCTCTCCCTACCTCTCTCGACTCGCCCGGTCTCCCTCTCTCACCCTCTTTCTCTCTTGCCCTAGCCCTCTCTCACTCTTCCTCCCTCGCCCTCTGCCCTCTATCTCTCACCCTCGCCTTCCCTCCATCTCCCATCTTCTCTATCCCTCTCTATTTCTAATCCCTTTCTTTCTCTCCCACTTCCTCTCTCTATCTCTCAATCTATGCTCAAAGATACTACTCAGTGCTCACGGCTCAGAGTTACTGCTCAACAGCTCAAGGTAAATCAAGTTATTCTCTGCTTATGTTGCTTTGTTAATTTGTGATTTGTTGAGCAGTGAATTTATTTTTTGATTTATGTGACTTATGTTTTTTCAGATTGCATTGTTTGTGATTTCTTGTGCTGTGTTTTGTGCTGAACTGCTCTGTCCTATGATAGATGGAGATGATTCTTAAATCACCCAAGTTTTCCATCTAGTAAGGCACGAGCAAAGTGAGGGCTATTTGTTCCATGTCCGATAAACGTGATTGTTGTAGAAATAGAAGTCTCAAATGTTTGTTTAAGAATCTTGGTTTTGATTTGATATTTTTTACTGCTGTTAATTTTTGATTGCATGATGTAGCAGTGAATTTCTGAATCAATATATCAATGACAAACTGATTTCCTGCAACTAATTAATGTTGAGTATGAGTATATGACTTATATTTTTTCTGATTGCATGATTATGAGTATATGAGTATGAGTACATTAGTTTTTGATTTTCTTATAATATACTGTCACTAGTAAAAAAAAAGTTTTTAACTCCACCATGTTGCTTGTTGCATTGCATTGCCGATCCCAAGCCCGGAAAAAGGAGGAGAATTTAAAGTCCAGTTCACACCGGGTGTCTGGTGACAATAGGAATAATTAGAAAATGTTTTGCTTATCTCCAGGATCTGACTAAGCCCAGCCCAACCCGGGCCCGTACGGGACGGGCTTAGATGTAAGCCCGTTCAATTTAGGGCCGGATTGGACAACACCTGACAGGCCCGTCCTATTTTCGGGACGGGATTGGACAACACAAGCCCAAGCCCATCCCATTGACAGGCATAGCTGTTACACCTGAGATTGTTATGATGTTCTATAAATATTATATCCCTTTGATTTGTAAAGAATAATAGTGAATTAACATATTCCACAAATTCTATTTTTAGTATGCTTTTTTATGGGAAGTTTTTGACAAAATGGGAAGAAGGGTTTTGGGGGGTTTTGATGGAATGGAATCGGTGGGTTTCTAAGAAGTGCAGATTGTGAGTTCTTTGAGATCTAAATTGGCTGATGAGAGACATGGGTTGTTTGGTTAGGTGGCCAGGTTGATTTATGGGTTGTGTTAGCTGAGAGATGATGAAGATGCGTAGATTTGGTGGTTGTAGGATGGGTGTTGGGTTGCAGACTATATCAACTCGAAATAACATTTAAGACCTCATGTCAGATCCATATACATAGAAACCACACCACTTAAGAGTTAGGAGAAGAAACTATATGTTAGGCCAGCTAAGGATGAGTTGGATCACCCGATGCATCCTACTCATGCAAGATAAGAGTTGCTGACCATTCTTCAATCAGATTTTATTCTTTTGGATCTTGTACCCATGACTGCTACAATTTTGGGTTTCATTACAGCAACACTTTCCCTTCTTATATAGCAATTGTATCTATAAATATAATGTACAAACACAAACACAATTGTCAAGAAAGAAAGAAGGAAACAAATAATTTTTCTATTGTCATTATTCTTTCTTATCTTTTATGGTATCAGAGAATCCATTTATAGTATGCCCATTTTGCTAATTTTTTGCTGAAATTCAAAACAGCCTGGGTGATCCTTGTGACTAAAAACACCTATAATAATCAGAACTCTCATATAAGTTTGAATTTCCCCTAAAAAATATGTGAGTAGTTTACAACGAGGATCTTCAAAGAATACATAAAATTTCTTTAAAAAATAGAAGTTATGCCAATTCAATGGTACCCCATTGGTTTTATGAAATTCCTAGATAAGAACTCGAGTATGAAAGAAACAGGGAATCCTGGAATGCCAGAATTCAACAGCATTTTAGAATTCTAGCATCTCGAAATCTGCAAATTCCAACAGACATAAATTTTAGAAATTCTTGCAAAGATACAGGCCCTAAGTAGAATGTTATTATTATTCACCATATCATGTCGGAACTAGTCTACTTTAAATTTTATACTAATCTGACATTGTTCCATAAAACATTAAGACCATCAAGCGAAAAGCAATATGCTCATTTAAGGTATGTTTGTTTGTAGTAAAATACATAAGAATTGAATACCTAGAATTAATATCATTATTAGTATATTTTAAAAAACGAGCATCAAATAACCATTCTTTTTAGGGAAATAGAATAAAAAGACATTGGGAAGTGAACTATCAACTGAAACAGAAAACTCACATCTGATCTCCATTTTTAATCACTTATGGTATGAATCATACATTTTCAATTCCTATGTATTAGAATGCAAACAAACAGGCCAAACATTATTGTAGAGGTATTGAAATAGGGTGACCGACACAAAGCTTGGCATATAATGAATTGCATGTACATGTTGATGAATGATATGAATCTGGATTTTAAGAAACAACTAAAAAGTGACATTGAAACAAACAAATAGCCATTCAGATGATTAAGGTTTAAATGCTACAATACTCAAGGCAAATAGGCTTATTCTTAGCATAGGATGACAGCTTTTGACTACTGCATGACACTAATCCTACCATTGCTCTGCCACATCATGAATGGAAGGGCAACGATTGTGTATGGATATTCTCCCATAAGTTGGTATCCTGCTATAAACCAGTTCAAAATCACACCAGATTCTTGTTGAATTTGGATTTATTTTTTTTTTGGGCATTTGGTTGGAGGTCCCTTAACTTTTCAACTTTGGTTTTTATTGCAAACGGTCCACGTGTTTTTTTCGTAGAGCAAAAGGTCCATTTTCAAGTTTTAAATAGTTAAAAAGTTTAGAGTGCCCTCTTAATACACTCTGTGCAGTATACACAAAAAGGAAAACTTATTTCGTTAAGAGTTTCATTTGGAGAGAAAAAAAGGGAGAAAATCTGTCAATTTTGTGAAGATTATTTGACTATACAAATCAAGGATTACGATAGATAAGAGAAAGAAAATGGGAAAAACTGATTTAAAGAAGGATAGATCATCCATAAAATTTGCATTTGGGACTGGACAAAATTCAAATAAATTTATTTGAAAAGGAGAAGTCATCCAGAGGCACATGGGACTGGGCAAAACTTAGATTATTTTTTTCGAACTCGGATAAATTTGTTCCTAACTCAGATAAACTTAGTCCAAACTCGGACAAATCTCTTTCAAACTCTGATAAATTTGTTCCAAACTCAGATAAATTTATTCGAAACTCAGAAAAATTGTTCAAAACTTAGATAAATTTATATGAGTTTTTGCAAATTTATCTGAGTTTTTGTCCAGTTTATCGGAGTTTCTGGGAAATTTATCTGAGTCCTTGGAAAATTTATTTGAGTTTTTTGGAAATTCTGATAAATTTTCTAAACTTAGATAAATTTTTCAGAAGAAGCAGCCTGCTGCTATGTACTAGGCTTCTACTAACAAGTCAGAACAAAAGAACCCAGAAAATGAAACAGCAAAATCTCCTTCCAAACTACTTATTTTCTAAAAGCCCTACAAAAATTTGATACAAACTTAAACAAAGCGGAAAAGGAAAAGAAAAGGCAAAGACAGCAACGAGTTTTTGTGTTATGCAGAACTCGTCGCCAGAGAAGTCTCGGACCGGTCGTGTTTCCATCACTGGGCCGTCGCCATCGTGGCTGGTGTAGTCGGAGATGGCCGACTTCGTTTTGTAGAGCTGTTTGGTGAAGTCCCTCGTTTATAAAGAAGAAGACAGAATGGGTTCTCTGGGACAATAGAGAATGAGAGAAAAAGGGGCAAATTCATAGTTCTATGCTCAAACTGTTGAAATGGAAAAACTCGTCATGAAAATATATGATGTGACATATTAGGGACCTCTCATCAAAATATCTCCAACTGTATGAACTATAGATATTAGAGTAAAAGTTGTTGGACTGGAAGCCCTAGAAGACCTTGCTTAGGGACTTGTGGCTAATTTAACCTTTTTTTTTTCATAAGAGGAAAAAAGAAAAGATGCAAAAAAAAAAAAAAAAATCTAATTTGAGCTCGGAATGCCCTTGCACATCAAGGCCCCATTTGTTTGCATTAAAATTCGTAGGAATTGAACACATATGGTGGTAATAAATAAAGATCAAAGTTTTCAAAAGAATGAGCATCAAAATAGCATCTTCTTTTTATTCTATTTCTCTAAATAAAAATCTTATTTGATGTTTAATTTTGAAAACTTGCCTTTACTTTTTATTTTAACCACCATGCGTAATCAAGTTCTAAGTATTCTAATGCAAACAAACATGCCCAAAAATTTATCTTTAATTGTACTTCAGACCCTTACCAATGATACCATCATAAGAGGAAATACAGAAGTATCAATGACATCAGAAGAAAGTGTGTCCAAAGCTTGCTGTGGTTACCAAATGATATACCTGCCAAATTGAGTCAATAGCGATATGAGTATAGCCAGCCATCAATTCTTCTTGTTAAAACTCTCCAGCCATCAATTCTTGTTGTTAAAACACTCTCTCTCTCTCTCTCTCTCTCTCTCTCTCTCTCTCTCTCTCTCTAATAGGATGAAAAGGTGAAACATTCCACCAAGGTCAGTAGAACCATCCACTACTGGAAGTTACTACCATATGCTGTAAAACGATCCTGATTTTTCTGTAGAACCTTCAATTTCAAAGGCTCTTGATCGGCAGCTAGAGACCATCTAATCGTATAGTGATAATGAGGCCTATAAAAAGGCATTAGTGGTAATAATGCACTCAATTCAAAGGTGACTTCCATTGTCTTGTTACTCCCTAAACATCATATCATCCTCCAAAATTATTGATGGCCTGCAGAAGAGTGTTAGCTTGATTACCAAGTTTCAATTCTTCATGTAAAAATTATTTCTCGTGGGACTAAACCAGCAAGGGGACAAGGAATAACATAGGCCCCATTTGTGTAAAAGGTATTGAGTTTCTAGAATTTCTAAGTTCTTGCTTCCCGTTGAAGGTTTCATAATTATTTATCCATTTGCAAAAAAATGACAACCATTCAATTTACAGGATCCTAGCTGCTAGACTAATTGTGGCACTGCCAATATTTGCATGATCAATTTTGAGGGCCTGCATGACTTTGGATGAGTATTAAAATTTGGGTAATCCTAATACAAGGATGAAGGACTAATACAAGGGTGAAGAACTTAGACTGATCATACAAGGGGGCTGGTGGTCCCCACTAGCTAGATTCTAAGCTAAGAATTAATGAGGAGAGAATAAGAAGAGAGAGAGAGAGAGAGAGAGAGAGAGAGAGAGAGAGATTTTGTAGGAAGGGCAACGAAGAGAGATGTAAGGGAGTGTGAAGAAGAGTGGGCCTTTTCACTTTTTTATTTTTTTCCTATGTTGGGATGCTGTTGTAGGACTACAGGTGATACTTTCAATTGAGAATCTAGGGATCGATCCAACACCACTCAATCATAAGCGGGTCTTTCATTCTCATGCTAAGAAAAAATGAGTTTTTATAATCTTTTTTTAATTTTCATACAGTAATGACACATTTAGTAACAGTTGACGAATCTCTCTCTCTCTATATATATAGAATACATAGATTTGAGAATTCCTCCTTATCCTTAGAATAGGGATTCATCGCTGCGGATTTGTATAACTATGGATTTTACATTAATATTGATGCAAATCGATGTGCATTTGCTAAAAGAAAATGTCATCGGTGCATAAATCCACAAAAAAATAGGATTTCCACACCAATGGGGAGGGGTTGGACTTAAAAGTCCTCAAAATGAGTATTTCCACTCATCCGAATTCTTGGAGATAGACAATTACCAAACGTGGGTTTTCTGCGACTTTGCTGAAGATTGACGAGTATTCTCCGCCAAACGTGACCTTATTGCATGATTTTTCTAAAGAATTATTATGGGAAAGATAAAAATGCAACTAAATGCATTTTTATGATTTTAATTCTATGTGAAAATAGAAATAGGGGTGCCCATGGATCGGGCTGGACAAGCTTAGCCCGGGCTGAACCCGCTTCGGGCCAGACTTGGGCCTATGGTTTTATTATCAGGGCCGGGGTTGGATTAGACTGCAGAGAGCCCGAAAATGGCCCGGTCCGATAAAAGGGGAACTGCTAAAAGTATTCAGTAGAAGGTAGTATGGCCCATGAGAATAAGCATGTCATTTTTAAACGACTAGTATGTGATGTATATCTCTTTATAGTCAAAAAAATATATACATGCATCTTCTTTTCATAAAAGAACTTGGCTTGCATACATTTTTCTTCAAATTATATATCAGGCATGAAACCTGTAAGTGCAAAAAATCTCACACCCACTTAGATAGATGATGAACTTTTGGAGAAGACTACACGCCGGAAAACCTGCAAGGAGGAGAGAAGAGAGGGTCAGAAGACCCTGGCTGCTGTCAGCGCAAGGCCCTCCGATGCCTAAGTTAGTGCTGTCACTAGACAGAGGGTGGAGAAGAAGAAGAGAGGCAGAGTGCCTGTGTATTTTTCTTTTTCTTACCGGGTCATGGAGCTTGCTCCTTGTATTTGTAGTGGGGAGAGTTGACTCTTGGTGATGGGGAGTCCCATCAATGGTATGGGCGGTTCTGACGCTGGTGGTTTGACATAGACACAACCACAGCTCTCTGCCCAATGCCTACCATCATTACTCAACACGTTCTGTAACGTGGTTGAGTCTCCATAAAGGTATGCGGGCCGTACTCGTCTCGATAAGCGTTCTGGCACTGCTGCCTAGGTGGGAGTACCTGGCCGAGGTGAAGATCCTGGCCGAGGTGAAGATCCTGGCCGAGGTGAAGCTCCTGGCCGAGATGAAGATCCTGGCAGGGGTGAAGCTCCTGGCCGAGATGAAGATCCTGGCAGGGGTGAAGCTCCTGGCCGAGGTGAAGATCCTGGCCGAGGTGAAGCTCCTGGCCGAGATGAAGATCCTGGCAGGGGTGAAGCTCCTGGCCGAGGTGAAGATCCTGGCCGAGGTGAAGATCCTGGCAGGGGTGGAGCTCCTGGCCGAGGTGAAGATCCTGGCAGGGGTGAAACTCCTGGCCGAGGTGAAGATCCTGGCCGAGGTGAAGCTCCTGTTACCGAGCTCAGGTGCTGACCGAGGTGAGATGGTGCTGACTGAGCTGAGATGGGGACAATCTAGGTATCATGTAGATATCCCCACACAATTGCCCCCTAGCTCCTGAGCTCTTAGAGTTCTGTAACACTTGGAGGTCCGGAGCTAAGTATTATGGTGGTGGAGAGAGTTCTCAGCTGGTTCTGCAACCGAGCTAAAGCCACCAAGTTCTATACAAGGTGTGCCTCAACTATATGAGGTCTTCTTTATTCTCCTAATGCTTTGCTGCAGTTAGGAGAGCTGCAAGTCATTGACCGAGCTGAGACTGCTGAACTGAGACAGAGTAGAGACTAAGCAGAGCCGCAGGACTCTGGCCGAGCTGATATGTGCTGAGGCTATGACCGCGGTTGACGGTAGAGGACCGTGCTGTTGAGCTGTGATTGAAGCTGACCGAGCTGAGACTGGTGCTGTCACCGAGGCCACAGTCGTAGCTGATCTTTTCGAAAGTATGAAGCTGGCCGAGCTGAGGCTGGTCCTGTGACTGAGGCCACAGTCGTAGCTGTCGTGATTCGAAGGCATTCGAGCGGAGGCTGATGCTGTCACCGAGGCCTGCTGGAGCTCCGTAGGGGCTGGTTCTGTAACCGAGCCTGAGGCATTCGGGCTGGTGCTCTCACCGAGGCCGCGAAGCTCGAGATGGGGCTGGTTCTATAACCGAGCCTGAGGCATTCGGGCTGGTGCTCTCACCGAGGCCGCGAAGCTCGAGATGGGGCTGGTTCTGTAACCGAGCCTGAGGCATTCAGGCTGGTGCTCTCACCGAGGCCGCGAAGCTCTGATGGGCTGGTTCTGTAACCGAGCCGTAGACATCGTGGCTGGTGCTCTCACCGAGGCCGCGAAGCTCGAGATGGGGCTGGTTCTGTAACCGAGCCTGAGGCATTCGGGCTGGTGCTCTCACCGAGGCCGCGAAGCTCTGATGGGCTGGTTCTGTAACCGAGCCGTAGACATCGTGGCTGGTGCTATCACCGAGGCCCCGAGCTCCTGATGTAGGGGCTGGTTCGCCAACCGAGCCTGAAAGATGGTAGTCGAGCTGGAGCTGCCGAGTTCCGCAACAAGGTGTATTGCCGAGCTCGAATACATGGCGAAATTTGAGAACGGTGACTGAGAAGGGGGTTGTCTTACACGAGTGAAGATGGTCGCTGTCCTTTCACGCCGAGCTTGGTAGCCAAGGCTCGTGCCCCAGGATTTCGGCAACTCTGCTGCGAGGCTTACTCCTCCCCAGTTTCGTAGCCCTCTGACCCGTCGCTATCCTGCCCCCCAGTTCGGTAGCCCTGCGACTCATCACTTTCCTGATCATCATTTCGGCGCTGTTGGGCTCGGGCTTCATCCGCCTCTTGTTCGATGAACTGATTTACCCTGGCCATTAGCGCCTTCACTGTGACCACGGGGAACTGAGCTAAGTCTTTGCGCAGCTCGTTGCCTGGAAGTAGGGCTTGTCTGAAGCACATGATGGCCACTTCATCATTGGCGTCCTCGATCTGGCTGTAGACGGTCCAGAACCTTCTGACGAACTGTGTGGTGGTCTCGGTCCACCTCATTTTGATTGCTAAGAGGTCGGCGTTGGACGTTGGGATGACCATGTGAACCTGGAACCTCTCTACGAAGGAATCCCGGAGCTGCCGCCAGCTCGAAATTGATCCCTCTGGAAGCGCACAGAACCAGTTTAGGGGGAGGTCTCCTAAACTGGAAGAGAAGACTCTGCAGTTCAGGTGACCGACGTTGCCCCATACCGACATGCGCTGAGTGAAGTGTCGGAGATGTGCTGCAGGGTCCGAGGTCCCGTTGTAAAGGACAAACTTTGGGACACTGAACCTTTCAGGGAGATGGGAATTCCTGATTTCTCGAGAGAGGGGGGATATACCGAAGTTATTGGTGGCGCGGGCGTCCAGCCGACCTCGGGTGAAACCGACCAGCTCTAGGTTCTGCTGGACCATTTGCTTGACTTGTCGGTCAAGCCGTTCTCTGATCTGGCAGTCGTCCAAGCGGCTGCTACTCGAGCCTTCATCGTGGGCTCGGTCGCGTCTAGCGGGGGAAACCGGGGTTGCCCTCTGCTCTCGCAGCTGTTGCTGGAGCTGACGAATCAATTCATCTTTCTCTTGGATAACGAGGTCTTTGGCCCTAATATCCGCGAGAGAGTCGTTTTCGTCGCCTTCACCATCAATCTGCTGGTGAGGTCGATGAGATCCGGCCTGCACTGGAGTCTTGTCTCGCCGGGAAGGTGCTGTCACCCCCTTTGGAGATGAACCTAACTGAGTAACAGGCCTTCTTCCGGATCTCTTTTTGCGATAGACCGGTTGCTGTTCTTGCAATACCGGTGGCAGTGATACCAACGACGGTGGTAAGGCCCTTGATGATCCTCTGCCCTGCTTAGCTTTTGGAGGCATGGCGTTTTTGTATCGTTTCCCACAGACGGCGCCAATTGTAAGTGCAAAAAATCTCACACCCACTTAGATAGATGATGAACTTTTGGAGAAGACTACACGCCGGAAAACCTGCAAGGAGGAGAGAAGAGAGGGTCAGAAGACCCTGGCTGCTGTCAGCGCAAGGCCCTCCGATGCCTAAGTTAGTGCTGTCACTAGACAGAGGGTGGAGAAGAAGAAGAGAGGCAGAGTGCCTGTGTATTTTTCTTTTTCTTACCGGGTCATGGAGCTTGCTCCTTGTATTTGTAGTGGGGAGAGTTGACTCTTGGTGATGGGGAGTCCCATCAATGGTATGGGCGGTTCTGACGCTGGTGGTTTGACATAGACACAACCACAGCTCTCTGCCCAATGCCTACCATCATTACTCAACACGTTCTGTAACGTGGTTGAGTCTCCATAAAGGTATGCGGGCCGTACTCGTCTCGATAAGCGTTCTGGCACTGCTGCCTAGGTGGGAGTACCTGGCCGAGGTGAAGATCCTGGCCGAGGTGAAGATCCTGGCCGAGGTGAAGCTCCTGGCCGAGATGAAGATCCTGGCAGGGGTGAAGCTCCTGGCCGAGATGAAGATCCTGGCAGGGGTGAAGCTCCTGGCCGAGGTGAAGATCCTGGCCGAGGTGAAGCTCCTGGCCGAGATGAAGATCCTGGCAGGGGTGAAGCTCCTGGCCGAGGTGAAGATCCTGGCCGAGGTGAAGATCCTGGCAGGGGTGGAGCTCCTGGCCGAGGTGAAGATCCTGGCAGGGGTGAAACTCCTGGCCGAGGTGAAGATCCTGGCCGAGGTGAAGCTCCTGTTACCGAGCTCAGGTGCTGACCGAGGTGAGATGGTGCTGACTGAGCTGAGATGGGGACAATCTAGGTATCATGTAGATATCCCCACACAAAACCTATCTATAAAATTCCACCAAATGCATTCTCATGATCCATAAAATACAACCAAATGCATCCCCCCTAATAATATGTCGGAATGATCAATAAAATGCAACTTAATGAGAGAATGACCACTTACCTCATTGGTAAATGATGGCAGTTCTCACTTGGCTATACATGGTTCAAATCCTGAGTACGCTGCATCTTCCCGCTAGTATGGGCCTTCTTCCCGCTTGTGCAGGCTTCTTTTACCCTTCTATGGGCCTTCTTCCCGTTTGTGTGAACTGTCTTTCCGTGTATGTACGGACTTTTTTTTGGATCCTAGCTAGCTCTCTTGACTAGGTTACCAAAAAAAAATTAACTAAATGCATTCTCATAATTTTATTCTATGAGAACATAGAAACATTCCACAAAAACATATATGGTTCCGAATCTCCTATTCCTGAAAATTTTTTTACTTTTTTTTTTTTTGGTCAAATGAGTCAACCAGGCATGGAACTTATGCCTAATCATATCATAGTCATTTCATCATGTCCTTACATGAAACTTCAAAAATTATCAAATAGTGTATTCAACTGTAACTATATATTTTATAACTTCATAAATATGCTTTAATCGGTCCAATTAATATACCTACTATTTCCATGAACTTTAATTATACTATATGAGCTACAACAAAGTAGTGTGTAGACCCATATGCACCATTCTTGTTCTTTGACTGGCGATTTAACTTTTGGTGCCTTTTTTTCTTTTAAACAGTAACCAAAGACTTCATTCAAAGTTGCAAAAGAAACAAAGAACAAAAAAAATGAAGAAGGGGGAAATGTGCAAGAGAGATGCACCAATCCAACTCCACTCACGTAATCGCACCCACCTAAAGATGCAACCTCTCAACTCCTTGCTTGACTATTACATCCGCCATGGAGTTAGCTTAATTAATCTCGTAATGGAATGAGACATTGATGCCAACTGATAACTCCCTAATTTCATTAAGGTAGAAATGAAACTTCCGCTTAGCTTCATACAAGCACATTAGAGGAAATCACTTTCCATAATAAGTAGACCACCATAATTACTTGAAAACAATCAAAGACCTTTCAGAATGGCTAGCAACTCCGCTTCATTGAAATCGCACACATCCCTATATTTGGTAAACATAATTAACACCTCTAGCTTAACTTTTAGTGCTAATGTGATCTATAATCACAAGATGACACCAACTTTATACTTCCCTATAACAAGGATTTAGTAAAAGTGTTTCGAATCATCTGCACCTTAGTTGTCCTCGGAGAAGAAATTGCATGCCATAAGTCTTGAAATATGATTCTTCAATAAAATTCCATTATCTGTAATCTGATAACAACCCACAAGCTTAAATTTGTATATCCGATCATCTAAGGGTTAAAAGATCTTATATAAATACCTTTGACCGTCTTAGCAGCTTCTTATTGATTCATCCCCATATCAATTTTATTCATATTCAAAATACCTACATTAAATTTAATTTCTCATTTCCTACACACATCATGATCACATACATGACTCCTTATAATAGAATGACGTCTACATACAACATTTTTTTGCATAAATAAATTAATCTGCTCTTCCTGATATTTAAATATTTGCAATATTCACCTTATCTTCCATAACCAAATTGTGTGATTGATTATATTGTTAAATTTTAGATACCATATCTAGAAGTTAACGTAGGCTTTACAAATGCCATTTTAACTTTTTTTTTTTTGTAACCCAACCAAGGGGGTTAGGATCCAAGAGAGAGAGAGAGAGAGACAGAGAGAGAGCCACACACACACACGGAAAGACAGCCTGCACAAGTGGGAAGAAGGCCCACACAAGTGGAAAGAGGCGGCGTACAAAAGGTTTGAACCCTGGACAGTTAGGTAAGAACTGTCACCACTTACCAGTGAGGTAAGTGGCCATTCTCAGATGGCATTTTAACCTACGTGTTAGAATCTTGATGCCTTCTACCTCCAATCTTCTTAGCCCCATGTTTGAAATTTATATTTCCAACTTCTATTTATCTAAATGTTTAAAGCGAATGGAGTTAGGAAAATAAGAGCATTTGGCTCATGAGAGGCAAATCTTTTTGAAAATGAAGGCCCCATTTTTAGGGCTTGTTTGGCATCTCTATCCTTTTTTTGACAGACCCATAAAAAATAAAGCCGTTAAAAAAAGTCATAAAAAAAGATACTAGAATAAAAAGGAGTGTTTGGTAATGCAAGGTTCTATTTTAAATAGACTTTCTTAAATTAATTGTAGAAAGTTTTCCACAAATCTTTCAAGATCCATAAGATATTAAGCCTTGAAAATGGACCCCATAGTTATGTTTAGCTTTCTAAAGAGATCTAATGGTTTTGTTCTTGTGTTTGAGGCCCACATAATTCAAAAATACTATCAAATTGCTTATATTTTTTTCACATATCTAGAGATTGGTGATGATCCAACGGCTGAAATTTGGTCCCTTTAATTGACTTGATCTTAATAAAAACCTCAACGGTTTGGATCGTGCTTTACTATCTTATAAATAATTAGAAAAAGAGAAAAATATGACTACTTATGGACTAATCCAAAATTGAGCACATTACATTAATGGCTAATATTGTCTTGCAAATATCTCGAAACCCATGAGGTATCAAACCTTGAAAATTGACCCCATAATTGTGATCAGGTTTTTAGAGAGATTTAATTGTTAGGGGCCCACAGAATCCAGAAAATCATATCCAATGGCTCACCTTTTTTGCAAATATCTCGAGATTGGTGATGATCCAACGGCTAAGATTTGGTCCCACAGCCGTATTTGATCTTGTGAACATTTTCAACGATTTGGATCTTAATTTACAGTCTTAGTTTTAAAAAATAAAAAAATCGGGCTGGGGCATTGTGGGGCTAAAATCACTATTCACCCTCCTCTTGTTTTTTGCCTCTACTTTTCAAGTGCATCATTTTGGGAGTTGTGGAATTAGGAGGCATTGTCTCTAATTCTCTACACCGGGCATAGGCTGAAATTACAGTAAAATATCTCTATTTTCAAAATCTCTACCCACTTTAAAGATAGAAATAGTGCAAAATAAATAAATAAATAAATATGCCAAACAGGGGTTTAGGCTTGTGAAAATAAGAACTTTAGCCTTTTTTATGCCTCTGTTTTAAATGGCAATGTTAGAATAAGAGTAGAGACGCCAAACAAGGCGAAAGTTGGGTTTCGTGTACTTACAATAATTGCTGGTTGATAAACTACCGGTGGTTTTAAACTTGAAATATTTACAGTGAAAAAAAAAATATGAATGCATATCTATTTATATGTAGATTCATACAAACGAGCATATCCAAAGGAATTGCTGACTAGAATTATTGATTTACATTAATTGTTTTTTTCCTAATCTAAGGGACTGTAATTGCCTTAGATAGGTTTCATCATATCTATATAAGCAGAGCTCTGTTGTGAAAGGAGCAACCCATTCATTCAATTTCATGCTAATCTAGTTGATATGTCACATATTTTAAATTTCATACTAATCTACTTTAATTAAACTCAAAGGTTGTTGATGCAATTTTTATTTTTTATTTTTTTATTTTTTATTTTTATAGAAGTGGTTGGTGCATTAAAACAGGGTTTAAAGTATGAAATATTTAAGGAGAGCTCAGTTGTGAAGAGGAGCAACCAATTCATTCAATCTCATACTACTCACAGTTGTTGTTTATGACCCACTTTTCCTAGAGAATACTTTTTTTAAGTGTGATTCTCATCTTCTCCAGTGATTATGTGAAGAATAATAAAAAAGTGTATCCTAATAACTTTTTTTGGGATATCCAAATGGTGTTGTAGAAATGTAATTAATTGAAATGTGATTCAACTATGTATAAAATTCTGTCTCTTATTCATTTGCATTTTTTTTTTTTAAATTTGTGAATTCTATTGTTTTTGTCTTCAATACATCCCATATGGATCCAATTTTTCACCAATTGTTTTATCCTTCTAAAGAGACAGGCATAAACAAATATGATATTGTTTCAACAAATTAACTGGACTTTAATAAACAACAGTTATTAATGGAATTAACTTGAAAGCAAAGGTGAACCTGTATGATTTAAATGTGATAAAGCTTCAATGATGATAGTGCTGATGACGATGATGGTAGTGGTGGTAGTGATGGTGATAAACTGAAACAAAAGAATACAATATAAAGCTGACTCAACAATTACTCCAAGCTTAAGAACCAAACAATAGTAATAAAGCAAAAAAAAGTTAAGCAGAAGTAAAAAAAAAAAAAAACTATTACATTGGACATGTTTAATGTATTTATCCACCTAATGCAGGGTCAAGATCTCATGAGAGTCTCCCTCACGATTCTTATGATTGCAAGGAGTTGAACTCCATAGTGGGGCCATGATTGAAAACCGAAGCCACTCAAAATGAATGCGTTCCCCTGCGTTAAATGTAGTCAAACTTTATCCCGTAGGAGTTGGCCCCACGTGAAACTGAGCATACCATTAAAAATGTGATTAAAACTACATATTAATCATATGCATTTATCGTGTTTCTGATCATATACTCAATGTTAAGGTGGGACTATCTCATATTGGGATAAGATTTGAGGATATCCCAGCCACAAAGAAGGCATTATTAATCGTGTTTCTAATTAATATGCTCAATTTTACGGTAGGACCAACTTATATTCGGGTAAATTTGGTGTATGAGAAGGGCATTCATTTTGAATAACTCAATTTTTTTGATAGGTGGGCCCTACTATAGAGTTCTGATGCTCGTGCTCATGTGAAGTGTGGAGGCAATCAAGGGATCCAGACTCTCCATTGTGTAGTCAACAATATAGTAGCACATTAGCCCCCTTCAAACCCACGTAAAACTCGCATTCATTAGTAATGATGATGAATAAATGAATGGCGTTGCGGTTATTATTATATCATTGCTATCATATGCTTTACATTTTAATCAAGTCTTGAGTAAGTAAATTGCATTTTTATTGTAGCCACCTATCGATTGTTATAGTTAGGTACACTGTGTTGAATGCACCGGACATCTCATGTAAAACAAAAGGTCAAATAAAAAAAAATAAAAAAAAACATTGCATTTTTGTTGAGTTTTGGAAAAAAATTTATTGTGCTTCTTTGAACCTTCTTGTAAATCCTCACTTTTTGAGCTTACACATGTGGATCCAAGCAAATGAGAACATCCTTGTCATTAGGGATGTAAATGGATCACCGATTCTTCGATTATTAGGAGATTTCGATCCGTTAAAAACCGGGTTTGGTCCTTATTAAGGCTCTGCTGAGTAAATGGGTTCGGGTACTTTTTTGGACCCGTGACCTAAACGGGCCCGGTTCCGGTACCACATTGGTTCGAACCTGTGAATTCAAAACCCGACCTGACACATCACCTCAATTTTCGAAAATGTCTCTTTAAAATTAGAATTTTTCACATGCCATTCTCTACCTAGACCCGGACCCACCCCATATATGGTTTTGGTTCCAGGTCCAATTTCACTTCTCCTTAACGGTTTCGAGTCCGAAACCAATAAACTAGCCCTGAGACAGTTTCAGGTCCGGTGGACCCAGACCAAAATCGACCCGTTTACATCCCTACTCGTGACATTAAGCAATCATATCTCTTATCTCAAATACTAGTTTACGTTATGAGGTTTCAATCAAGGCAAACCCAGAAAATTGCCCTTTATTTATTATTTATTTATTTTTGGGGGGTGGGTGTTTGCGCTCTAACTAAAAAAATTATGAGCCCAAGATTTTAATAATGATAATGAAGATAACAATGTTGGTTGTAATCCCGAAGGGTAGCTTAGTTGGCCTAATATATATCACAATTTGCTTCTGGAGTTTGAGGGTTTGAAACTGCACTATCACATTAGGGCCACAGGGAATTTACTCGGCTCCCTTTAGGCCTAAATGGATTAGTCCAGCCCAAAGGATTGGGACACCCTTCTAAAAAAAAAAGAAGAGAAAACTACAAAAAAAAAGGGACTCTAGATGGTCACTAATCAAAAGAGATACCCATAATTTTGATGCAACATAACCGGTATTCCCGCTAGAATATTCATTTTTTTGCTTTTTTTCAACAAGCGACGACATCGTCGCTTATTATAGAGAGTTAGCGACGACGTCGTCGCTAATTCGTCAAATTTGCATCTTCTTCGACCTTCATCATCTGCGATTGCTGATTTTTTATACCAAAATGAACCAGAACTCTATATTACTGTTTTTTATACACATGTGTATGAGTGTGGGTCACATATATGGAAAAGCAAGGGAGAGGCTCAAGAGGCAGCTAAGAAAGAGTCCATTGACTACTTGAAACTGTTGGAAGGAGAGCTCGAAGACAAGCTATTTTACGGTGCCAAGAGCTTGGGGTATGTGGATGTGGTGCTTGTTCCGTTCACCTGTTGGTTCTACACGTATGAGATCGATGGCAATTTCAGCATAGAGAATGAGTGTCCTAAGCTAATTGCTTTGGTGAAGAGATGCATTGAGAATGAGAGTGTCTCTAAGGTCCTTCCAGACCGTCACAAGGTCTATGACTTTGTTGGCGATTTGAAGAAGAAGTATGGAGTAGAGTTCTGGTAAATAGGGTTTACAGGGGAAAACGATGGGAGGAAGAAGGCATCAATGGGGGAAATACATGCTCAAAAGGACTGTAGATTCAAAACCCCATTGATGCCTTCTTCCTCCCATCATTTTCCCCCATAAACCTCATTGAGCCTCTCCTTTGTTCTTCCATATCCGTGACCCACACTCATATATCTGTGTATAAAAAAACAATAACATAGAGTTTTGATTCACCAGCAATCACAGATGATAAAGATCAGAGAAGCTACAGATTTGAGAATTAGCGACGACGTGGTCGCTAACTCTCTATATTAAACGACGACATCGTCATACGTTTAAATCTTTAATAAAAAAAAAACGGAAGTAGTCACAGGGAACTACTTCCGTGTAATATTGACTAGTGGCCTGTTTTTCAGTTAGAAACAAGTAGAATCCTTTTTTTTTTTTTTTATGGTTTCCTCAAAAAAGAAAAAGAAAAGAAAAGATAACAATGTTGGTTGTGGTGGTGGTGATTAGCAAAAGCTTCGCCATGCTAAAAACAAAAGAACCTGATAAAAAGTTATCTCGTATCAGTTACATCAAGCTTGAAAACAAAAGGAAGAGCAACAAATCAATGTATCTCTATCCACTCAGTGCAGAGTGTGGATTGTCCCTTAGTTGTTCATTGGCTATTTAGGCACACAATGTCGTCCAGGTGGGTGAGTATGAGCTTCATGTGAAACAAAAAGTAAACATATAAAAAATGAGTGAATTTTTATTGAGTTTTGGAAGAAAAAGTTTCCAACGCCCTAAACCTTCTCATTAATTTCCACTCTTTATAGCCAAATCTAAATAGCATTTTAAGAGTACCAATATGGTCTAGATGTGTAAATTGGGCCGCGCCGCCCAAGCCCAACATTGCCCATGAGCAGTGCTGGTCCAGGGGCCGTGGCCCTCGGCATGACCTAGTCCATCCGGGCACACGGGTTATGGGCCTTAGACTATGGTAGGATAGAATTATAGAAAATTATCTTTTCCAATATGGTATTAATTCATATGGGTATTAACTTATATGGATATTATTAACATTAAATCATATGGATACTGGATGTAAACTATCTTTCTACTCTTTCCTCCAAGGCTCCAACCCAGTGGAATTATTACTTACCAATCTTTAATTGAGAAGATACTCTTTCTAATCTACATGTAGCATTAAATATAAATTTGGAAGAGATAATATACTCTTTCTAATCTTTCTAATCATTAGATATTTGAGAAGAAATAAACAAAGAAAAAAGGCCTGCGAGTCCGTCTAGTTAGGTAAGTAGAAGCAACTAAATTTCAAATCCAACTCGGGTCAAAATCTATAAATAAATATCACCTTAATCAAATAATAACAATACCAAACCCACCCGTGATAGGAGGAGCAGGTCGAAATGGGTCACCCATTCCACCCAAAGTGTTGCCATCCCACTTGAAGCTAGGGGTCAGGCCAAACCTTGTCCAACCTGGAACAATGCTCAGGCCCAGCCCATATGCAAAATACTCCCTTTGTGAAATTTCGTTCCTTTGTAAAAGAGGATCCTCTCTCTCTCTCTCTCTCTCTCTCTGCATTTGAATTTTTGGAGGTGATCTCTACATCTGTTCAATCCCAAAAATCTCTGGGCACTACGTATTTGTAGGCATTCAAACACCCGAAAATCCCTCATTCCCTCTCTCTTTCCCCTCTGACACCCAAAAAACAGCGCCATTTTCGGCTTCTGTTCTTACCCATTTGCAGCTTTCTCTTATATCTTCTCTTTCATGTCATTTCCTCCAATTTTTTTCACTTTCTTTCGTTTCAGATTTCCGAATGAAAGCCAAAAGTCGGTATTTTTATCCATGCAGAAATGTGTAAAAAATCACAACCCTGAAACAACGTGTGATTCCTCCGTTCGAACTTTACTTTAGAAAGTTGGGTTCTTTATTTGATTTCTGTGCTTAATCCCAGATTTCTAATCTGGGTTTTGATGGTTTTTGGGTTTTATTGATGGGAGGATTATCTTTTCGTTGATAGTTTCGATTTGGGGTTTGGATATTTGGGTTCCATTCCATTTGTTTTAAAACAAAGGCTTAGTTTTTACTGTTTCAACTGGGATCTGGGTTTCTGGGATATTTGGATTTTGAGAACTGGTTACTTGTAATGAATTTGAGAAATTTCGTATCTGGGGTTTTGGAAGGATTGGATGCTGCTTATACGTCTTTGAATAGGAGTGCTGATTGGTTGAGGTGGATCGAGGGTTTCTGTTTATGAGTTGTTGATAGGAAGAAGAAGAAGAAGAAGAAGTGTTGGTATATTGAAGATTGATTTGTGGTTTGGAGGAAAAGGTGACAGGTATTGGATATTGTTGTATAAAGAGAACTGCTTGATTAATTGAGAGTTGAGACCTCTTCAAGTGTTTGGATGACTTGGGGTCCCAAGGGGGATTTTGGTTGATTTTTGGGTTAATGTATCAGAGATTTCAATTACTAGGTTTGTCATATTTGAGGAATTGTGCAGTAACCTCTGTGATAAGAGGGGACTGAAGGATTATGGGCTGTGTTTGCTCCAAAGGTATTGATACTGACAAATATAATGGAACTCGGAGAGAGAAAGGATTGGGCAAGTCATCAAAAAGGTTGGTTGCTCCCTCAAGGAGAGAGGAAGTTATAGTGGAGGGTGACAGTGGTGGTGGGAATGATGGGAGCGAGAGGTTGATATCAAAATCACAAGAAATTGTGCTTCCTACACTTGCTTCAGATGAGGGGGAGGCGAAAGAGGTTATTGAGAGGCTGGGAGAAGCCTTAGAGCAAAGAGCTCCAACTGCGGATATTGGAGAGACAGGAGGGGAACAGAATTTGAGGATTTATAATGTGCCAAATGGTGTTGAGGGGGAACTGATCACAGCAGGATGGCCTTCCTGGCTTACAGCAGTTGCAGGAGAAGCGATCAAAGGGTGGTTGCCTCGCAGGGCAGATTCATTCGAGAGATTAGACAAAGTTAGTTTTACTCTCCATTATCTTCCTCATTTTATCTGCAAAACTATGGATGCAATATTTACTGTTATTCATTTTGTTTAGCTTCATGGTTTGAGAAATCTTGAATTTGCTTTCCCATTTTACTGTATGTGATTGTTCTACATGTCAAACTATATTACCAAGCCCTCATGGAGTCTTTAGATGGACTTGTTCACCAGTGTGCTCTTTGATCTTACCTCATACCCACTTTCATAGAAGACGCCCCACATTAGCTACATTGTATATTGTGACCTGTTTGCCTCAGGTTCAAATCTGGATGTGGTTAAGGGCTGTTTTAACCACTTACCCGTGAGGAAATGTTGCCAGAAGTTATCCATTTGGGATGAGATGTGATGGCTGCATTCATCGTAACAACTTTTGGGGATGAAAGGCTCTAATTAACATCTCTGCTGGGGCAGTGGGAGAATGAGACTTCTGGAAAACAGATTGGTTATATAAATCAGTTGTATATTGTTTTTCAAGATTTTCCTATTCATGTTGTCAAGAGGCTTGAGTTGACTCCAAAAATGTACGAGACTAAAACAGTCACTAAAAGTGCCATATATGTTTTTGTATTTAATCCTTGTTGCATTACTGATCACAAAAAATCTAATAATGTCTATCAGAATATATGCCTGATCGAATAAATAATTAGGACTTTTTGTGACATTCCTGATGTTATAACAGTGGCATTGTTGTCTTGCTGCAATCTTGGAAGTACCCACAGTTACCGTCAAAATCTATTTGAAGTTTCTACCTAGAAAAATGTTTTAGTCATACTTAGTCGTCCATGCCTTGACACAAGGATTACAAGCAATGTCTATCGGATTTTAGGAGAAACAAAAGTCACAAAATTATTAAATTAGACATTGTAAAATACTGGGCTGGTTCATTAAAAAAAAAAAAAAAAAGCAAGTTTTTTCTTTTCTTTTGAAAGAGGTAACGCTCATATATTAAAAAGAGAGATTAGTACAATGAGGCTTTCATGTAGTCATTACAAAAAGTGCCGGTATAAGAGATATATACTAAGCACAATGCTATTAAAGCTACACAACTAAAGCACTTAAATTAAATAATCGATCTACCCCTTATTTGGCTCAGATGTCCACCATCCCATCAGCGCTTTTGCTAACATCCTGGAAAGAAAGAAAATCCTATGGTAACTCTGATTTCATTGAAGCAGAACTGCATCTTCCAAGGCCCTTTGGAGGTTCTTGCCCAAGATACTGCATTGATAGTCACTTTCCACTATAAGTTAAAAAGAAGAGAAAATAACAAGCTGCTTGATGAAGATATGCGAATATATGCATCTCAAATTAACTTTAGGCTTTTGTGCAGTATCTGATAGAAGCCATGTAACAAGTATACTCTAGTCTTCTTTTTCTACTTTTATTATTATTATTTTTTGAATGATAAGAATAATCCACTCTTGGCAGAGCTGCCATGCCGCAATATGACAGTTGTCGATTTTCTTTTGGACTCTACTTTGGTTTGACTCTGGACTGAAACCTTTTGCTGATTCTCTGTTTTTTTGTTTCGTGTTTCAGTCAAATTATAAAATTAATGTATATGCATTCAGAAAATATGAGAAATAGTAAAAAGTGAGAGCAGCATTTATACTATTATATTTAATCAATTTTCTTATGAACAATGCAATATGTTATTTCCACATACCAAATAAATAATGTGCGATAATTTGAAAATCTGACATACAGGCTGAGCTCTCATTTCCATTTATCAATTAAATAGCCTAAAATAACATAAAATAAACGGTCATATAGTCAATACACTACAGTATGGTAAACTGGGTATTTAAATCAATGACTTCAAAGTTCAAACCACAAAACCATTTTAACATATTTTTCTGAATCCTTAGGTAAGATCACTTGAATGTGGACCAAATACCATAGTGTTTATAGAAATTTATTCTTAGTCATACCCCTCTTCCCATTATTCAAGCGACCAGAGGCCCAAAAGGCAATTATTTCTCAAAGTTTTTGCCTTAGTGGAGCATTTTGTCAAAAAAATTGAAAAATGTGTCTGCAATAGTATCCTTATTTGGTTGGACAGGCAGGCAAGTGAACTGAAATGGCTGATTAGGTCAATTAGGTCCAAAAATGGGCTGAATTTTCAATAGGCTGGTCATCCAAAATGGCCCATTCGGCTGAGTGGGCCAAAATGTGGAGTGGAATGGCCAGACAGGCTAGAAATTTCCAAAAATTTGGCCAAATTCTTATAATGGTCTATTCATCTGAGATGACTAGTCGAACCAAGCAGCATTGGCTTGTAAAATGGAACTGATGCAGAATGAAATGTGAAATATTACAATCCGCCCTTCGCAGAACTGTTACATAAAGCATCAGTATCACAAGCATATATATATATATATATATATATCGGACTCACATTATGTTAATAGGTTCAGCTCCTGCTTCAGATCCCTCTTTAGAATCATATTCCCACTTCTAAGTCTCTACAAATTTTACCTAAGTAATGTTTGAGAACTGTTTCTTTGTACTTCCACCAATATTCTCAGTTTTCTGCTTTCTGCAATTGAGAGTAGGAAATATGTATAAGATTGACAATCTACATAAGGTTTTCTATTCTTTCATATATAGCAGTCAAAGGTGTATGCAGGTGTAACTTTGGACCTCTTTGGGCTTCACCCATTGTTAAGGTAGGCATACAAACTAAAGCACATGCCTCTGTGCCAGTAAGTGTCATATTAAATTATGGAGTAGAGATTGAAAATGGAGTTTGTTAGCCAATCATATAATCATTTAATTATCTTATATTCTTATGGGTTTACGTGCTATTCTGGGTTTTTTAAGCATAGTGGAACTGTTATTAGGCTATTATTAGTGAAGCAGTGAAGGAGGCACCTTCCATTTACGTGCTGGAACATTCTATTTTGCTATGAATGCTACAAGTGGTTGATATGCATTAATTCACACATGCACGTTGCTCTTAACCTTTAAAAGTGTGCTTTGCAAAATTTGGCGCATGCCTCGCCTTGTGCCTTAGTCTCTAAATAACCTTGGCGCCTGGCTGCACCTTGCACTTTTACTACTTAGCCATTGTGCAACCTGAAACTAGTTTGGTTTATATTTGGTTGCACCTGGAAAGGTGGAAGAGGAACATGTGCACAATATCCATTAAGTCCTCAGATAGACCCCAACATTGACCCTCTAGACAACATAGGCAAAACTACTCATGAAATGGTTCTCAGTATCAGAAACAAAAAGAACTTGCTGACAACCACATTCAATGTGGCGCCTGCCTGAGAAGGAGACCAGCCTCTAGGTAATTTACATTGTGGGTCCCTTATGATATATCAGCGGATAGAGTTCATGCTAGGTTGTGTCACATGCAAATGCTGCATGGATGCAGACAACGCTGTGATATTATCATATTCATAGCTGGTAAGTTTCTTTATCCTGGTAGTATGTTTTCTTCATGTTATTGATTCAGTCCAAACCCTCAGAATCAGCATTTTGGGCTTCAACTGCATGGGATGGGTGTATATGAGTCATCACTTAGGACATCCAATGGAGTCTTCACCACTTGAGATGTTTTGAGTAATTGAGTCACCAAACATCTCTTAGGGGAGGCAACCGAATTTTCTGTTGACTTGAATGCCTAGGGGTGCACAAAAAATCCGCCGATCCGTAAAACCTATCCAATCCGATCCGATCCACGGATTTTTAACCGAACCGAAGGTAAACGGATTGGTGACGGACTGAATATGTTGTAATCCGTTAGCAACGGATTGGTGACGGATTTCACCCTCAATCCGCGGATTCAATCCGATTCGATCTGTTGACATTAAATATAAGTAAAAAAAACTTAAGAGGTTTAAATATAAGTGAAGATTTCTAAACTTAAGGGGTCCAAATGTAAGTTAAGGGGTCTAAATATATTTGTAATTTGTATATATATATTTTTGTGGTGGTTAGATCTCTTTCTTTAACATTAGATTCAATTGATTGAATGGATTAAACCGATCTGATCCGTTCCTCCATGGATCGGATCGGTTCGGTTTTTAACAGCCATAAATTGGTGACGGATTCCAAATCCATCAATCTGTTGGTAACGGATTGGTGACGGATTTGGCCTAATCCGCACCAATCCGATCCGTGTACACCCCTATGAATGGGGTGCAAGACATGTATTTAAAGACCCTCTTGACTTGCATCTAAACTCTAAAGTCATGACAAATAGAACTGTGGTCTAATATAAGTAGCACTTCTGAAAATTGTTACTAGATTATAACCCTACTGGTAACTGGGTCACAACTTCTTTAATTCTTATCAAAATAGCACCATTTTGAGCCCATGGATTAGGTAATCGAATAACCCATTTAATACTTGCAAATTGAGTCATTTGAATATAGATTGCTTATGAGATGTGTCCATCTTTAAGAAAAATATGGGGTTTCTGCAAGAAGTCATATACCAACCCAAAAGCTTAAGCTTATAGATAGAAGGCCCAAACAGGTATATGAAGACACGTCCAACTCAGGATTTGGGCGATGTGGGATGTGGGACTTCCGAACACTCTCCCTCACATGTAGGCCCAACAGATTTCATGGACGGGCCTGCCACATGGGCTACACAAGAACGACGGGATCAGAACCCGCTATGATACAATGTGAGAAGCCATGTACGAACCCAAAAGCTTAAGCTTATAGGTAGAAAGCCTAAACAGGTATATGAAGACATCCAACTCAGGACTTAGGTGATGTAGGATGTGGGACTTCCCAACAGTTTCGACTGTGAAAACTGTTTTAAATATAGTCAACTTGGTCACATGCGGGACCCTTTATTGGTTCCTCCCCACCTTTGTGGTTCTTGCAAGCCTCAGAATCTGCATTGGTAAGCTTTTGAACTCCTTCACAATGGGAATTTTGTTTCTGTACATCGTGATATATACAGTTTATAACATGATATACAAGTGTGGTTTCTTATTAAAAAATATGGGATTTCTTCTCTTAAGACCTATTCAATCAATTTTGCCACATACATGACCTTGATTGGCTTTCACAACTAAATTTTTTTTCTTTGTATTATGATGTACATGTGTTTTCTTCTTCTCTTGTGCGTCAACATTATGACTGCAAGTCTGAAAGTGTCTTTTTAAAAAAAAAAAAATTTAGTGCCTGATCACAGTATACTTATATAGATATGATTTGCATGCCTTCTTTTACTGATCTATACTGTTTTTGCAGATTGGACAAGGAACGTATAGTAATGTATACAGGGCCCGTGATCTTGAAACTGGAAAAATTGTTGCATTGAAGAAAGTGAGGTTCGTTAAAATGGATCCCGAAAGTGTCCGTTTTATGGCAAGGGAGATTCATATTTTGCGTAGACTGGATCACCCAAATGTTGTCAAGCTTGAAGGTTTGATTGCCCCATTGACGTCATGCAGCTTGTACCTTGTATTTGAATATATGGAGCATGATCTTACTGGACTAGCATCAATTCCGGGTCTAAAATTTACTGAACCACAGGTGTGCATTCTGCTAGATAATTCTGCAATTTTCATATTAGGTTCCTTTCTATTTTTCCTTGTAAATGAAGAGGAGCAATAGCTCTTTTTTGCATACAGAGATTTAGAATATTTAGTATCCTGAATCCTGATTCAAAAAATATCATTCAAGGGGCTGATGGTTGGTTCCCTAGACTGTATCCGATTCCATGATAAGGGATGGTGAATCCAGTTGAAAGGTGTAGTACAATTCATAAATGGAAAAATAAATCAGTGGCAGTCATGAGAGTAATATTTGGATTGCTAAGATCTTCCAATTTGGAAGACTTTTGAGGTATCTCCCAATGGGCACATCATATTGATGGTCCATTACTTCCACTTGTACGGCTGACACATCAGGTACTGTACAAGCTGATGAGAATTCAAATCATTCTTGGTAAATGTGATACAACTATCCAACCTACAGTCTAAGGCTCATTTGGTTATAAATCCTTGAGAAAGGAGCATCCCTGCCTTCTACCAGGGGAAGCACTTTTGGGCCACCAAAAAGAAATGAATTAGCTAAGATATTATTGAAACTTCATTTTAAAAATGGGGCAAGAAGTGTTCTTTTTTGTTGACATTTTAATGCAATTAATGAAAATCATGGGTTGCTCCTAATGCATTTCTTACATTTTAGGTTGCCTTACAACCAAGCTGGGCCATATTTTATGTTTACTCGTGCTCGGAAAGCAAAAGAATCTAATGGTGCGATGTTTACTTACTCATTTAGAATATCCATGTTGCCCCTGCAGGTCAAATGCTTCATGCAGCAGTTACTAAGTGGGCTTGAACACTGTCATAGCCGTGGAGTTCTGCATCGTGATATCAAGGGATCAAATCTTTTGATAGACAACAATGGCATTCTCCGCATAGCAGATTTTGGCCTGGCCACATTTTTTCATCCTGGTCAGACGCAGCCTCTGACAAGTCGTGTTGTTACTCTGTGGTATCGGCCACCAGAGCTTTTGCTTGGTGCCACAGAGTACAGTGGTACTGTTGATTTGTGGAGTACTGGTTGCATTCTTGCGGAATTATTTGCTGGGAAGCCAATAATGCCAGGAAGAACAGAGGTATTATTGCCTTAACAGACTACTTGTTTCCTCCAATTGTTACTCTTGTTCCATCCCATATTGGACATAGGTGTTACACATTTTAAATATATATTATGATAAATATATATATTATGATAACAAAAGTGAATAATTGGGATGACAACACATTATTTTCCTGCCCACATTGGAATTCCATATTTGGAACCTGGATTCAATAAATTGTTTCCAGCCCAACTACTATCGTAGGATGCTATAAAAGAAATCTTTGTAGGCAAATTAGAGGATGCCAGGGAATTATTATTATTATTATTATTATATATATATATATAGAGAGAGTTATTAAAACCCAACAATCTCGCTCCAATCAATGTCAAACTGGGGTGGTTGGCAATTTACGGGGCAAGGAGAGGCAGTGAGTTTGTGTGGGTTGGATTGATCAAAGGCAGGCCGTCTCACTTTTCCAACATGCTACTTTGTCTCATTGGATAATTCTGTAACAAGGTCTCCTATAAATTAATGCCAGTGGTTGTTTTTATAACCGTTAAATTTAAATTAATGCCAGTGTTAGATGATCTTCTGGTAGCAATGATGGCTCCGGTTTCATCTTGTGGGACTTCGTATCATCACTTAAGTTACATTCATTTTCCCATTAGGTTTTCACTGAAGAGGATGTTTTTCACTCCAGAGCCTCATGAATTGCATGGCTTCCTTACAAGTTTTGTTCGAATGGGGCCCATCATTCAGTGATCTCTACAATTGGTTAGGAGGAGCCCCATCTTAGATTGGGATTCCATAAAGTATACCAAGTTGTATTGTTGTAATCTTCGACTTGTGGCATGTAGACAGTAAGAAAAGACTGGGCACAAAAAGCATCGCTTGTCAACTTGGCACATCAACTCGATCACTTAGGTGACCAGGCTTGGCTGGTTGACAAATCTAGTCAGTTTTTAAGGCCAATTAATTCCTGCTTTCATTGGCTAAATCGGGATTCAGGTTGCTCTGCCAAGTTTTTTAGTTATATTTTAAAAAGTTCCATAGGTTTGCACCTGACCTATTTAATGCAATACACTAAATTAACCATTAATATGTGCAATCTTTTGCTCCAGACTACTTGACTTTGGATTACCATAAAGAAAAGAAATAAATGTTCTGGACCCATTTTGTTAGGACAATACGTCCAGTGCCCCCGCCCCACCAGACCCCCACCACCATCACCACACACACACCAAAAAGGAAAAAAAAAAAAAAAAAGAAAAGAAAAGAAAGATGCAATCCGTTATTGATTGCATTCCATTGATTATTTTTTTCGGTATAAATGCATTCCATTGATTTGATGGGCAACATTGTGGATAGTTCATCTCATTAAAGAAAAGAAAAAACAGTAACCTTTCAATTGATAACCTTAATCTTGAGGTTAAAAGATGAAATAAAGGTTAATAGCAAATGGCTTTGATCTTCCCGTTTGTGTAATTTTGGTGTAGCCATTTTCTAACAGTGATCCATATTAATAAATACTTTTAAGATTAAGTGTGTTGAACCTCAGATGTAGATCATTAAGTCCTGCAACTAAAAAAAAGGAGAAATAAATTTCACCCAAAAGATTCAAATAATTCTAAGTTTTTTACTCTAGTTTTCTATTTCTTTCTTAATTTGTTACTGCCTATCATTTTTCATTTTACAACACAAACCCTTGTTCTGACTAATAAGTCATTGGCCATTTTATTTTATTACACATACATATTCCTAGAGTTTCTTAGAGCTATTTATCCATGTTCATCTGCCATCCAGTAGTTTTCCCAATCCCAAGTCATTGATCCAACTGTAATCACCCTACGTAGTCAAATCCAGCCATTAGTGGCAAGCTATGATAAAATGGAAAAAAACTTGAAAGGCTTTGTTTTTCTATCCGTCATTAGTTTTCGTGCATATGGATAAAACCAAAAAACCAAAATTTGACTTGGAGCATTCACCTGTCCACAGTGAGGCTCACCGCTCACCATATCAACCCTGTGGATCATTGAAACAATAGCCCACTTGTGCCTGGCATGCATGGAGTTGGTGGATCTGGAAACTGTTCATTTTCTGAGGCTCGAAACCATTGAGGTTGTAGGTCCACTTCATTGAATGTGTTATATGCAGTTCCCTCATGAAAGAGGTCATGTTCAAATTACACACCCAAGTAAAAGAATAGGTACTCATTACCTTTTGTTCAATTTTTTCGTTCTTTAATGAACTGTTCAAAACTGGTGTTTTCCATACTCTTTATCGTATTTAATTTATGTATTTGTTTATAGAATTTGGCAATTGCTGGTATGCGCATCAGTTTTCCTTTTTATTTCAATGGCGATGTTTGAAAAACCACTTTTCACCCCATGTAGGTGGAGCAATTGCACAAAATATTTAAGCTTTGTGGATCACCTTCTGAGGATTATTGGAAGAAATCAAGATTGCCGCATGCAACCATTTTTAAGCCACAACACCCTTACAAATGTTGTCTTGCTGAGGTGTTCAAGGAATTCCCTTCTCCAGCTTTAGCTCTTCTGGATGTCCTTCTAGCCGTAGAACCTGAACAGCGGGGAACAGCAGCATCTGCCCTTAAAAGCAAAGTAATTCTACGTCACTAATATGTTCTGCCTTAATTTCATTAAACATTTATGTCACTTTTGGCAACCAAATCCTCAGGGAAAAGATATTTTCTTTTTCACACAATCATGGAAACGTAAAACCCACATTTGGCAATTGTAATTCTCTGTGGATTTGTGCCATCTGAGATCCTCATTTTTTGAGCATTTTCAGGTTCTACTCTCATAGGACGTGAAAATCCTAGCCGAAAGGGAGAGGATATAAAATCCTCAAATCTGCAGATTCCTCATCTATTACCAAACTTGACCTTAAGGAATCATACAAATATTCAATGAGGAAAGCTTTTTTCCAGGGGCAGTGAGGAATCCTGAAATCTGTAGATTCCTTTCCTGTTACTAAACATAACGTTACTCTCATGTTATGCACTATGATCCCTTCTTTTGTTAACATTGAAAACATAGTCAATATCTGGATTGTTCATTCAGCGGATCCAACTGCAAAAGGACCATGAATTAAAATATCACAATCATTGAACCATCCTAACCATTTGAACATGAATGAAAAATTGTTGATTGTTCATATCTACAAAGAAAATGTCTATTGCCCAGACAATAGAATTTGTTGAGTAAAGCAACCTATTGTCATTGGCCGAGCAATGGTGGATTGTATTTTCCACAGTATGTTTGGATTTTCTTTCTTACGCTCTTTGTACAGATTTGACACGGGAGTGCAGTCCCCATGATCTTTCATCTGCCTGAACTCACCACACAAGTTTAAATCAATCTGCTTGTTTGAAGCCTATTAGGAAGCTTGCAGTTGATTTGAACTTTTCTGTGCCATATGTTTCCTTTTCTATCTTCTACCACATTTTTTCTGCCCTCATTCTTGAGTTGTCGTTTTCAGTTCTTCAGAACAAGCCCTCTTGCCTGTGATCCTTCAAGTTTGCCTAAATACCCACCAAGCAAGGAGTTTGATGCTAAACGTCGGAATGAAGAAGCAAGAAGGTATTCTATATAACACCTTTTTACTTAATTTTAAGTTGTGTTGTGATGCGTCCAACCCACTTAAAAGAAATCAAATTAGGATCCTATTTGTTGATGCTGATTATAACATTTGATGGATCTGTTATCCAATCCTGTAAGTGCAATAGATGTCTGCACGACCTTACACACATTCGCATAACACCTTAACTATGTTCAGTGCTGCTTAATATTGCAATTTTGGACCAGATTTATGAGTTAGTCTTAATTCATTAACTTTCACGAAGTTTTTCCTGAAATAATACCATACTTTTCACAAGCTTTGTAGAAACTAAAAGTAAAAAACCTAAAATATTTTTTAAATTGTCTTCACTCCTTTTTTTTTTGAATAGAAGGAAAAACTTTCCATGTTTTTACCATATTTATTCTCTATCCATCAATCCAATGATTATTTAACCAAGATTTTCAGAATCCTAATGTAACATAATATTTACCTACAGGTGACAATACCAGTAACAGATTTCATGATAATTAGAAATTCTGCTTGATATTAGTTTCACCATTTGACACTGCAAGTTGAATGTAATCCTCTTTGGTTAGACAGTTCTTTTAAATATGTGTTTCTCCTTCTGACAATACTCTTATCGCATACTCTCATTTTCAATTCAAAACTATATAAAGTATTTTAATTATTTTACTTTATCAAGGGATTACTCAGAAGTCAGAACCTGCTCCGAAACTGTTCCCTCTGTGGTCTTGATTCTGAATGGTTCCCTTTGTGGTCTTGAGTTATTACACTAAATCCTTGCGATTAAACTCTGCTGATGATACTTAAAATGATAATTCATAAAATGACTAGTGTTGAAAAAATGATCCCCATCCTCCATTTTCACTTATTCTATCCTCTTTGCACATTTATGAGAAGACATTTTTACCTTTTATGACACTTACCAAAAGAAGACACATTAGTTTTACTAGTTGGATATAGTGAACCAGTTTAGGTTTATGCAGGCAGATCTACTAAAGAAGCCATATTCCTATTATGAAAACTCATGAAAAAAGTAGATTTTATTGATTTATAGAACAACGGCACAGAACCAATTAATTTGGGGGACATCGATAAAAGAAATGAATTTTAGTGGTTATATGAAATTATGCAAGGCATTTTTATTTATTTTTGAATGGCTACTTTTATTAAACAAAATCAAGCAGTACAAGAGGTGAGTATTGACAAACAAACAAGAGAAAAATTATGCAAGACATATGAAAGGGCAGTTATGAGTGAGAATTTTGCATTGGATTGCACGAAGGGTCTTCTTTGAGCCCCTAATGGCCCAGACAACTTAATAGATGATATCTAAGTTAAAGGTTATTTGGTATCTGTTGTTTACAGTTAATACAATACTCATTAGTCAGGACTCTATGTAGGGAGACATCTAAGTTCCCAATTAGAGTTGGACTGCACAATGAGTATGCTTTGAGCCCCTATCAGCCCTGGTTATGGACAACTTAATGGAAGCTATCTAAAATAAAGAGAGTTTCTTGGTGGAGAAGTGCCTCACAACCTAGTGGCAAATAGGCGTCTCACCTTTGAAGCCACCCAGGGACCGATCCCTGGGTGTGCAGTCTCGTTCTAGTCTTCCCACCAGTAGTTCATAGTTGGTGTATGTTATTAATAGACAATAAGATCATCATCATCATCATCATCTTCAAACCCTTGTCCCAACTATGTTGTGGTCGCCTGCATGACTTCTGCTTCTCCTTGCCATCCTTTCAGGGCCAAATCCTAGGATAGGTAGCAATTCTTTAGATCTATCCTTACTACTTCCATCCATGTCTTTTTTGGCCTAACCCTTCTCCTTGGTGGGCCATCAACCTGCATAGTAGTTTTCCTCAATGGCGAGTGCTGACCGGCATTGGACCCATCCAACCCATCTTAAGTGAGTTTGTCTTAATTTATCACTTATTAATGGTACCCCTAAACGCTCCCGAAATGACTTATTTCTCATTCTATCCTTTGGGTTACCAGAAGTCGCAAAGTCGACCCTAGATAGATGGATAGGGCATTTATGATGACAAAACCTTGAACAAACCAGTGAGGAAAGACACAATAGATTATGGAATTAGAGAGAACATGGTTTTAAATAGGGTTGTTTGGAAAAGTAAAAGTCACAAAGTCGATGCTAGAAAGATGGTTAAGGTGTTGATGATGACATTATCTAGACCAAAAGCAACTCATGCACAACTCTCACAACTCTAAAGCAAGGAATATGTTGGCAAAATCTGTTCTAATTACTGTGATCACATTTCTCTGGCTGTGTCAATCTCATATTTTTTATTTGTCCGGTTATTTGTATATGTCTGTTTGAATATTCTCTTTTATCAGCTAATGGAAAATCGTGTTTTCTTTAAAAGATCATGGAACCAACATACTTGCAGTGTGCTTTAATGATTTTGAAATGATACTCAGGCAAAGAGCAGCTGCTGCGAAAGGACGTGGATCTGCATCCACAAAAAGGGAACCAAGACAATCTAAAGCAGTGCCAGTAATAGATGCTAATGCCGAACTACAACCATCATTACAGGTATTCCATTTCTCTTGCTCTTCAACTTGAGTTTATGGAGTTCATATCTTCTTTCCTCACAAGAACTTGTGATGTGGAGAAAGATCTTTCTAAATTTCACCAGAATGAATACCTTTTGTAACATCAATCAATCACGGTTATGTGGTACTGATAAAAAAACGATTACCTGCAATTCCTTAAAATAAAGAAATACTATATTACAAAATTTAGGAACCAAATATGTATGTCAATAATCCTAAGAACAAAATATCTGGAAAACATCTCAATCAGCAATGACCTTCCTGACTGAAAAATAAATTTCAAGAGTGCAGTGACAAGCTCATTTGTAAAATTACTTGTACTGATGGTAGATAATGTGAATTTAAATACTTTTGTTTTTATTGGTAAAATGACTTGAACCCACAAACTGAAGGTTGCAACAGTGAGCAGCTACTGTGCCACAGGCTCTTGTCAAATTTAAATACTTATTACAAATCCATGTACTTCTTCATTTGTTGATTAAAATGTTCTTGGTTTAAATTTAAAAATAGTTTATCTATATAGAAAATGTGCCTAGTTGACGGCACCATATATATTTTTGAATTGATTATTTTTCAAAGCTTAAAGAATAGAACAGTCTTGAGAAATGTTCTGCTGATTCTTGAGTTGTGTTCTGCCGGATCAATGAGATCAGTTTTAGCAAGTGCATGTGATGAGGATTTAAAGGTGTGTTTAAACTATTGAAGGCCCCTTCTAATTGGACTAGAACAATAGAAATCAAGTCAAAACCAGTTCTTAAAATCTGCTTTTGTCCCCTGCTAAACTAATGGGTGGTTTTCGCTCCTGAATACCATGTCAAAGCACCAGTTTTACTGCAATTGATTTAATGAATGTTTCTTTGCCAATTAAAAATGCCCAATTTTTTTAATTGTTCTGCTGATTCTTGAGTTGTGTTCTGCCGGATCAATGAGATCAGTTTTAGCAAGTGCATGTGATGAGGATTTAAAGGTGTGTTGAAACTATTGAAGGCCCCTTCTAATTGGACTAGAACAATAGAAATCAAGTCAAAACCAGTTCTTAAAATCTGCTTGTCCCCTGCTAAACTAATGCGTGGTTTTCGCTCCTGAATACCATGCCAAAGCACCAGTTTTACTGCAATTGATTTAATGAATGTTTCTTTGCCAATTAAAAATGCCCAATTTTTTTCCTGATGCAGAAGCAACCGGCACCTCCAAACCATAAAAACGACAGCCAGAAATACAATCCCCAAGAGGATGTTGAATCGGGTTCTTCCATTTATCCAAAGGGAGCTGCACATAATGGCATCTCTCATTCTGGTCCATTGATCCACCCTGGTGCATTTGGATCCTCTTGGAATAAGAAGGTAAAGGACGAGGAGGTTCAGATGGCTTTTGGTCAAGAATTTGGTTCTTCAAGGGGTTATATGCAGAATTCTTATGCAGCTATGAGCAATAATCACGGAGAGAATAGTACTCGGCCAGAGAAGGGATTGAACAGAAAATACAATCAGGCAGAAGTTGTCGACGCCTCTGAAAAGCAGGAATGGACCCACCATTTACTGGATAGAACATCCTCTTCACATAAGAAGAGCGACAGGATGGACGGGAAGAAATCTACAACCGTAAGTGGTTTCTTAAGTGCTTTGCTATTTTCAGTTAAATCCTTTTGCTTTTATGCATGGAATAAAAAAATTTGGAATCCTATATTGCTATCAGCGGCATCAAAGCATTAATTGATCTGTCAGTTTGAGTTTTGCTTCTTCACTTCTATTAGGGTTGTGTTATCACACTTCACAAGCTAACATGTTTCAGTTCTATTTCTAACTATTCATTCGAAGTTATTCTGGAACTATGGCTCACAAAATGCCGGGAATAAAAAAAAAGAAAAAAAGAAAAGGGTTATGGGCATATAAGCATTAAAGGCAAACATGTAGGTAGCTATGATTGGACATCAAAATATTTGCAGTAAGTATACCGCATTTTGATCGGATAAGGCTTCGACGACAATATCTGGCTTTACCCCACATCAGTATACATGAATCTCTGAAGCCTGGTATACATTTAAGTTGTTGACATAAAAAAAATTTATTGAAGGATGCCAAGGGTACAGTAAAGTGGCTTTGAATTTCCCTTTTAATGCATGTGGCATGCTATGATGCACGGATACTTCAAAACGGGCAACGTATCATGCCGTATCGTATCCGATGCTTCACTTTTTATGTGTAAAATCCGTGTCGTTGCCATGTCTATAGCGTGTCCTTGCCGTATCCATGCCGTATGTGTGCATCATAGGTGGCATGTGGGGTGTTTGCATGCTTGCAAAACTGACTGGGCCCTTGATTCAATGGCTAATGGGTACAGTAAGGCAGTTATTCACTCCAAGGTCCCTCTATATCAAACCTGCCATTGTTATTGTTGGTGGTCCCCTTTAGAAACTGTTTTTTATTTTTATTTTTATTTTTTTCTACTGAAAGCTACAAATTCCCTTTCAGATTGTTTAAGAGAATGTTTTTTTGGAAGGTTAAAAACAGAGGAATATTTGACTTTCAGGGTTATGGCTCTAAGAAGAACAGAATCCACTACTCTGGGCTATTGGTTCCCCCAGGAGGGGACATTGACGACATGCTCAAAGAGCATGAAAAGCAAATCCAGCAAGCTGTACGCAAAGCACAAGTTGATAGAAGCAAGAGGAAAAAAAACTGCAGTGACAAGTCCCAATTTGAAGCGCCACTCGTCCCTGGGAGGAATGGCTGTTGAGATGTCTGTAGAGCAACTAATGCTTGACACTGCTGGTTTTGAAAACTACAACAGATGACAATCAGATGTTCTCCAGATGTCCACTGGAGCTGCGCTGTTTGTTCACTGCGTCTATCAGTGGCTGGCTTTCTCATCACCAATTGGAGGCGGACTCTCTCAATACAGGCTCCATCAAGATTTAAGACCATTTGCAAAGTTGGGCTTCAGGTTCACCAACAATATGTCGGTATTATGCCTGGGTTTAAGTTAGTCTAGAGCAAACATTTGATTTGGAATTTATATAGAGATCGAACATTTCGGAAACTTGATGCTTAGGATATACAACTGTTACTGACTTCTAACTGGCACTAAATACAATGCAGTTGTAACTAGGATGGGTTTAGGGAGGATGAGAGAATTTGAGGCCTTTTTGGTTTATGTATCTGGGTGGCAGAGGATTTGTGTAAACTTGATGGGTTTGATCAACTGCACACCACCTCCAAGGAGCAAACTGTGTATATGGTGTGGCAGGATATATGATTGTTCCAAGCAGCTCCAACTCCTTCACTGACAAATGATTGTATCCTCCAAAAGCTAACATTCTTGTTTTGACTTGAATGAATTTATATGAAATTTGACTTTAATTCTTAGAATACTAAGATTGCAATTAACTTCTCAGTCAGTGTAATGCAATGTAATGCAAACTTTTGCACATTTAGCAGAAAAGAGTACTTGCCACGTTTGTAAATATCATTTATATGCCCAAACCAGAACCAATGTAACTCCCATACCATTTTGTAATATTTATGAAGAATGTTAATAAAAATGAGTAAGCTACATATAGCCACAGGAGTTTCTTTTTTAACTACATGAATCTTTTAACAATGGTACTAACCACTTTCAATCTGAAAATATCAGTTAAACCACCTGACCAGCAGCGACTTACTGATTTTAGATCAATCTGTAAAATCCACTTAATTTGCCCCAAAAGGATGATGTTTTCCTATGATCTGGTCTAATTCCTATAAAATTGGCGTTGATAACATGAAAAAGACCATCAAATCTAAGTTTAATTAGGACTAATTCCCTAATCTTAATTAGAATAAGGCTGGATTTTAGAAAACCATTACCTGCTAATGATGAAATATGCCAACTTTTCATCAACAGGTCAAAAATTAGCAAATGCAGGTGGTTCTGAGAATTTTAAAAAGAAACTCATGCTTTTTTTTTTTTCTTTTTTTTTTTTTAATTTTTTACCTATGCATGCACATTTTTTAATTATCGCCATATCTTGATTTTATCATAATCTTTTGCTCTTAATGCAACAATTAGAAAATACAGCGACATCATTGTGAAATCACCAACAAATGCTGTGATAATATCACAATATTTTGAAAATATCACCAAGATTTGACACTGTCTAAGCATGACAAAAATGATAGAATGGACGTGTATACATTCCTCTCCACATTGCTCTCCAGTCACCAAAACCGAAACACCTTTTGTTACTGATCAAATGCTAAAGTAACCTGATTTTCAAGTGCAGAAGATAAAACTATCACCAAAACCCAGCCTTATAAACATTTCCTGTTAAGATATTAAGTACAGAAAAAATGATAGAAGGATAATGAGGATGCTATCATAGGTTTAGTAAAAGATTCTGGCAATGTTATGTTTCATATATCATGCACATTCATGACCCATCTTGCTTGGGCTTCCTGATCAGCTCTGAATAATGACCACCCATCAGCTGCAAGATCTCTTCCCACAAACCTAGAGAAGAATCTGCAGTCCCCTCAATCATAAGCTCAACACTACAAGCAGCAACAATCCAGTAACCCATTTCTATCTCCTCTCCCAACTGATCCATCTCCCATCCTGCATACCCAACAAAGAATCTGAAATCTTGAGGCCTAAGCACCCCTTTCTTCACTAGCCCCGCAGCTTCATCTAAGCCGTCTCTAGCACCGCAACAGAGACCTGGGATCACCTGAACAAAGCCAGGGAGAGGATCACTGTTCTCGGTCTTTAACAAGAACATGCTTGCATCGAGGGGCCCACCAAAATACAGAGAACAGTTTGCTAAGGTGGTTGCAAGATCAAGATTGGATGGGTTCATGTCTTTGATTTTCTTATGAAGTGGACGATTAATGATAAGCCCAAAAGGGCCCTCTCTTGGGTCTCTGGTTCCTGGTCTGAGGAGAAGAACAACACTCCTTTGAAAGGCACGAACATCATCGAGTTTGTCGGTAGCAACTAGCACACAACCAGCCTCCGTTACAGGAATTGAGTGGGCCCACTTCGAGCCAAGAACATCATCTTGAGAGAGAGTGCCCTGTGCAGCAGCATCAGCAATCAGCATGCATTGGCTGTGCCTGGATGGAAGTCTATTTAAAAGAGAGTGTCCTATAAATCATTGTCAAGTGTCTATTTAACAGTGAGGCACACCATGTGATATTCAACAATCAAAATTTTCAAGTGTCATTGTCACTTGTCTGGGAAGGCTAAATGAAGCAAGTATCCAGCTCAAGGTGGATGTGACAAAGGTAAAAAAGTGTTCAGCAGTATCTCCACCTTCAAATTTAGATAGGCACCATCATGTAGTTGTTAGAATATAGTTGCATTCAAATATTAAAATATTAGGCACGTCAAGAAGCACTCAACTCTCTTTTTCTTCAATATCCAAGAGAAACAGTTATATTATGGGCCATTATAAATTAGACAAGAAAAATGAGAAAGACCCAAACTATTCAAGGAAATAGTTCTCTTCGTGAAATGACAAAATGAAAATAATCAGAAATTTTAGCAAATGGGCATCCTTTCTTCCCACTCGATTTGATGAATCCTTGGTAATTTTTTCTTCTAAAAGTTTGTATTCCTTAGACTCTCTCTTTGATCATATATCACTTATGGAAGCATGCCAGCACTAGTGCAGTCAAAACTCGATACTTTTTCATATGCCTGAACAAGGTTATCTCCAAAGAAGTCCTCTAATTCACCCCGTAAACATTTTCTAAATCCATACAAAACAAAATAAATAAAAAGAGATAGACAGAACACAATGACCATACTTTCAAGGATGTTGAAGCGTTTCATTTAAGTTGCCGTAAGGGTTGTGTATGTCAAAGGAGAGGTTGGATAAAGTGACATGTGCACTGCCGCTGGATCGAGTGTGCTTGTTTGCCTATGAAGTAGCATTTTGGTTGCACCTGCAGTTGGATCCCTTAAGCTGAATTGATCACTCCCTTGGTAATCCAGGTTCAACATGGCAGGGGGGAAGTTGTCTCAGATACTGATGAATAAATCAATTAAAAAGTTTTTCCAACCCTGTGGAAATCTGCACACCTCTAATGAAGTGAGGATCCAGGGTCCTCTTGCTAGAGTTAGAATTCTTCTCTTCTTGGGTTGCTCTAAATCAATGGAGGAGATTCAAGAAATACTTTTTGAGCGGACTGACTTGAGTAGAGACACCCACAGAAGTCGGATAGTTGGGTCAAGGGGAAGAAGCCATTGAACTCATTCAAGGTGACCCAACAATGCTCTGTAGAGGGATGCAGATTCCATGACTGATTTGCTTGATCATCGAGAGTCTGTAGAGAATCTTTTGTAGTCTTTTTGTAATTTACAGTTTTGTAATTTTTTTTGTGATTGATGGCTTTGTGCCATTTTCAAATAAAATCGCTATTACCAATTGAAAAAACCTTGGATATTTCCTGGTCCTGAAACTGAAAGTCTACAAAGTTGTCCCCATACCTGTTCCCTACCCACATACGTTGCCCTGAGAGTTCGCCAGTCCGGATTTGCATGATGGGACCTATGAGTGGAAGCATCCTCAGATCTAGAGTTGTACAAGGAAGGGTTTATTAGCTCAGGACCATCTTCATTGGGAACAGATTGGTCATCACTTCCTGAAATAAGCATCACGTACAACAGCATATCAGAATTCAGAATGAAGCAAATAATCAAGATTTGCTAGATTTTAAAAAGTCTGGCTCAAATCTTACAATCTAAGTCAAGGTTCTGTGTAACCATGTCATCTTGAAAAAATGCCAATAGCCATATCATAACGTATGGGATAGTGGGAGTTCAATCAATAGCACAGTTAGCAGGTGCTCTGCCACAACAATGAGGTCCTAGGTTCAACGCCCATTAGCAACCAAAAAGGTAATGTTAATCTTAGTAATTCGCTCATGCTTGAGCCTTCTTGGTACTCACTACTCACACACTGTCCAATTCTTTTTGGGCTTAGTTCTATCATATAGCCCTCCGTTGGTTTAAATTAAAAGACAAAGTCGAAAATGTAGTGATCTTAAACAGCATAGTGGAAAGGCCGCACAATCTGTAATTTTAAAGGCTTCATTGGAAACTGCTGTCTTTCATTGTGGCTGCATTTGGCCCTATATTAAAATTTTGTCTGGTGCATATTTCCACATTTCTATTTGGCTCTAGAGAGAGAAAAACGAAGGTGAAATGTACTTTTTACCCATATCATTTAAATTAAAGATATACCCTATTTTCATATACTTAAGCTGGTACATTTCCAAGGAAATACAAGTAAACAAACACAAAAGCATTTCAATGATTTTATTGGATATGCACTCCAAACATACATAATTTTCAAAAACTACAAAAACCAAGAAGTTTCTACAGTATTTTCCATATAGTATATTTTCTGCCCCTCCTAGTCCAGTGCTTATTTCCTTTGAAACTAGTGCTTCAAACCAACAAGAGAAATAAATGGTAAAATGGGAAAATTTTACTTTATTTCTGTGCTCTATTTTTTAAAATGCAACAGGTACTTTCCCCTCTATTCCAATGCATCTAAATGGCCCTGAAACAGATATTCAAACAAGAAATTCATAGATCCCATAACAAAATATCATCAGCAAAAGAGAAATTCTAACTAAGCTCTAAAGGTGTGTTCGGATGGACAGTGGACTAACAAGAGTTGGTCAATGACCAATCATTTTCCAAGTAAAAACGTCAGTTGTCTTCCTAAAGTTTGCAACTTTATCAGTTACTGTAATTGTTATTGTTCCATTTCCAAGAAATGAGCAAATCACAATTTGAAAATTGGAACTGGCTACTAAGTCTACTCAAGGGGACCAGGTTGGACATTTCTGTTTTGCAAATTAATTATCAGAATCTATAACAGTTACATATCCAAACTCTTTCTACACAAAACCACAGAACATATTACAATTCTAGTAGCAGAAGTCACTAAATTCAAAACAATAAAAAATGCAATTCAACACTTCAAAAACAATCCCCTAAAGCCCATGAGCAATCAAACTAGCAACAGCAGAAAACTAAATGAAAATCAAGAAACCCACAGACCCAATACCAATTCAACTCTAGAAACATGGAAAACACAAGGAAGAACTTCACCTGAAGACGACGAATTCTCATCGTTCTTCTTTGCCGTCGCTTTCACAACTATGGGTCTGTAAGAAGAGAACCCGAATTTCAAGACCCTGTTCTCAGAAACCTTTCTACGTCCATTTCTAAAAAGACCCATCTTCCCTGAATCACAAGAAAAGGGTTTTTCCAGCCATAGATTTCTCTGCAGAAAAGAAGACTTTTTTGCAGTGAAGAGGCCGAGATTTCTGCTGTTGAGATTCAGAAAGCAGAGATCCATGGCCCTTTTGAAATGGGTATTGAAGAATTTGACGATTTGAGAACCCGATTTTCGGAATTATGGCCTCGGACGCGACGATTACAAGATAAAAGATAAACTACAACTTCAATGAACTGTTACTATCTCTACCTATCCAAAAAGGATATAAAAAAACACTACAACTATCTCTGATAAGAGTATGCTAGTGTCCATATTCACCGTCCATGTGGCATTCACTTTACAGTGCTGACATGATGATACTAATGGGGCTCAATTTATCAAGATAAAAGAGAACTTCTTGCAGCTTCCACAACAGCATGGCCCTGCTGAATGTTCAAGAGTCTATAGAAGAGCATATCCAAAATATCATGTTTTCCTTTAAGAAATATTTGATAAAGATTAAAAATTTTGCCCTGTAAAAGTTTAAACTTGTGTGTAGACTTAAGCCTTTTTTCTTTATTTTTTTTTTATTACCAAATAAGGTGGTTGAGCCCTTGAGAGACCCGACTTACCCCCCAATACGCAAAAGAGCAAAACGATTTCACATGCAAGGGAGGGGACTCTGGGTTAGAGATCAAATAATAGGACTCCCTTTATTATCATGGTTTTTATTTTACTAAATCTTTATTTTCACAATGTAAACATTGTTAGCATACGTAAAAACAGATATGAAAAGTACAACTTATTTGAAGATTTTTCTCAAGATAGTCCGATAAAAAAATATAATTCATGTAGCCGAACCCAATATAATTACGATAAGGCTTTGATGATGATGAAAATCTCAACTCAAATGCAAACTAAAAATTTCAACATTTGTAGGTTGGCAAGCTAGAGTGTAATTGGCCAGGTTGATGGGTCAAATAAAAAGAGTGAATGTAATCCTAATCAACATATTTGTTTATCAAGCTATGGATGCCAACATGAACCTAAGCTGAAAATGAGAAAGGTCAACTGAAACTCTAAATCTCTCTAACAGGATCAAATTGGGTTGGCAGATCAGATAAAGAATTGTCAATCTTGTCTAGAACATTAAAATTTCAAACCTCCATAGAGTAAATTGAAATGAGTGTTGAACCTGATTCATCCTTCTGTCTTGAACGACCAGAAATAATGTTGTCCAGCGACCACTACATTTTAAGAACAGAAACAAAGTTTGGATGACTTGTCAACAACTCGAGCTTGTTTCGATTAAGCTCTAGTTGAGTTTTTAACATTTGTTATCGAAAGGATTCAAACTCACGCACTCTTTTCATATACCCATGTCCTTATCAAGATGAGTTATATATTGCTCAAATATGAGCTTGTCCCATTATTTATTAGCCCAAGCTTAAGCTAGGCCCATTTCGGCTTGAGGTCAGATTGTTGAGAAGCTCACCTTGAGCTCAAGCTTCACTTGGCTTGATTTATATATACATATTTATACAAAATAACTTCAATGCATGAATCATGATACCCGTGGCAGACAGAGAAAATTATTTGAGGGGGACACTATATATAAAATAACTAAAGAGATGATATGTAAATAAAAAATAGGTTTTTGAAAACTTTTGGCCCTTCTACGATTCTGCCCTTGCATGATAAATGAAGTTTACTTGGGATTGTGGTAAACATGGGAAATGAATATTTTTTTCTAACAGAAAATTCATATGCCATTGCTGGCAACCTAATATGTCGGCTCACCGTTCAGAAATCCAAACTATCCACGATATATGATTGCCTTAATTTATTTAGCCTGCCTTCGTTTATTGAATAAGCCTTCCCATTTCTGACAATACACAATAACACTCAGACAGTGATTATATAAGGCCCTATTAAGAGGAAAGTATCATATACATACATAAATATAAAATATAGGAGGAAAAGTTGAATTTAAGCTTGTTATGCATTGTCAAGCCAGGCCCAAGCTTAGCCTGGCTCAACTCAATTCTATAATCAAGCCTAAGCCTGAGCTCTGTGAGAATTTGGCTTTAGACTTTTTTTTTCTTTGTTTGGTAACTGGTGATTGTTGAGCTTGGCTCAGCTTGGAACAATTACTGGTCAAGCCAGGCTTAAATTAGGCAGATGGCTAGGCTCGGCTTGTTTACATCCCCAACCCTACTGTCTAAACTCTCCTAGGTGTAGCAAATTTAGGAGCGCACAAGAAATCTGCCTATCCGTAAAATCGATCCGATCGGATCTGATCTGCGGCTTTTTAACCGAATCAATGGTAAATAGATTGGTGACGAATTTCACCCTCAATTCGCGGATTGAATCCAACCCGATCTGGTGACATTAAATATAAATAAAACAAAAAAAACTTAAGGAGTCTAAATATAAGTAAAGAGGTCTAAATATAAAAGAAGAAAAAACTTCAGGGGTCAAAATGTAATTCACTTTTATATATAAGTATAACAAATGAAACCCTAGACTAAATATCACCCTAGCCTTGAGAGCATGCTCTTCAAATTTTCTTTAACATTAGATTCAACAGATTGAATGGATTAAACTGATTAAATCTGGTCCTCCACGGATAGGATCGGATCAGATCGGTTTTTAATAGCCACGGATTGGTGACGAATTCCAAATTCATCAATCCATAGGTAACAGATTGGTGACGGCTTTAGCCAAATCTGCACCAATCCGATCCACGTACACCCCTAATAGCAATGGGCTGTGTTAAGTTGTGGGCTGGGTACCATGTATAGGCTAAAAATGAAACCTGCCCAACCTATTTATCAACTTAGTAGAGTTTTCCAATTCAAGTCCAACTCATAAGGTTAAGGTCATGTTTGGCAACCAAATCCTGGAAAAAAAGACTTCTGCTTTCCACAAAGTCATGAAAAATCCACGTTTGGCAGTTGTAAATCCCCAAGAACTTAGACCTATGGAAATCCCCATGTGTGGATTTACAAATCTGCCCCCCTGTAGGATTTGAAAATCCTCACTTTTGTGGATTTGTGCTTAAATCATTTTTTCTCAAATATATGCATCGATATGCACCGATATTGATGTGAAATCTTCAGCTATACAAATCCTCAGTAGGGAATCTTTGTTCCAAGGGCAGTAAAGAATCATCACATATGCAGATTCCTCACTTGTTGCCAAACATGTGTAGGGTTTTTGACATATTAGTCCTTCTTAAACTCAGTTTTCTCAATTCCAAGACTAAAATTCAAATAAACTCTAATCAACTTTTTTTAAATTGTTTTGTCATAGATCCCATGATATCATGGGAATGGTGCTTGTCACATAAACTGTTAAATCCCATGTCATGGTGTTATGAGGTATATATATTTTAGGGAATTTTTCTTGAATGATATAACGTAAGAAATGGTGGTCAAAGGTATATTTACTTTCCAGAAAATGTCATTTTTTGTGTTCGTTGAAAATGAATTCACTTGCTTATTGCATGTATGATATAGAAACTGATAAATCACATGATATCATGGGATATGACAAAAAAAAAAAAAAAAGTGGATTTTTGACATATTAGTCTCCTTTGAACGCAGATGTCCCAATTTCATTACCAAAATTCAGGTAATATCCTTAGAGTCGCTCACTCTGGTCAACATTTTTTTTAAAACATTTTTGCCTAGGATTCCATGATATCACGGGACAGTGTATGTCACAGAAATTGATAAATCCCATGTTATCATTTTTATTTTTATTTTTTAGGTAGCATCTTAGGGAAATTATTTTTCAAATGATAAAGCTTAAGAAATGGTGATCAAATATGTATTTACTTTTCACAAAATGTCACTTTTTGTAGTTTATAAACAAATGAATTTGTTTACTATTTGTAAAAAAAAAAAAATGATACTGGTGCAAAAAAGTTAAAAAAAAAAAAAGTAATGTTGACTAGAGTCAAACGATTCTGGTGACATTATCTAAATTTGGCTTATGAAATTGAAAAAACAGAGTTTAAGGTGAACCAATATATCAAAAGTTCCTTTTTTTATCCATATAAACACACTCATACTCCTATAAGAGCCAAGAAAATTGTGTAGGCGTTAAACAGTGCAAAATAAGAGAACTTTGAAGAGAAAGGAAACTGTATATTGAAAGAGGTGAAAAGAAACCAATATTGAATTGAGTGATTTATGTAATAGATTGAGATAAGAATTTTTCAAGATGGAAAGTGATTTATTTAATTAGAGTTTAATTAGAGTCAACCGTACTTGTATATAGGAAATCGCAATATCTTTTATTTTATAAAATGCATACTTTTTAAGAAGGTTTAGTTAAAAGATCCGACGAAATCATATTTAATTTAGAAGAAATTTCATATGAAATGGCGGTAGACTTTAAATGAGAGAAATTTAAGGAGAGAAAGATTAAATCTATGCAATATCGAAGCCCTTGGAAGAAGAACTCTCCGCTCCAATTTACTTTAATATATATAATGCCATATAACTAATAAAAAAAGAAAAAAAAAAAAAGAGCCTTACTCAAAACTATAAATTGGATGGTAGAGATTGATGCTATATATATATCAAGGCAACACAGCAAACATTAATGAACTGCATCCAAACTATCTAAACTAACAACTACTTCTATAAAGGACTTACAATCAAACATCTTTATTCTTGTCTTCAATGATCAAGAAAAGTAACAAGAAAAGAAAGCATCCCAGAGAGACAAAGAAGAGAAATTAAGAAAGTCTAGTGCTGCACAAGCATATTAGAAATAACCACAATTGCATGAGTAAGATCAACGAAATGCCTATTCTCAATCGCTATCGGTGACTGCATCCCATAGAAGGCTGATTCACAATCTAAACCATCTTGTTGTGCCAAGTGACCATTGATGTTCATCGAACTGTAATCACGCCGGTTCAACAATGCATCTGAGGCGTTCACTAGGTTGTCCTTGGATGAATCATACAACACAAAGCAAATCCCAAGGCATTTCACCAAGTTAGGATCAGTGGCTGTGTTGTTCTTCCAGATGATCAAATTGCTGATGTTGGTGGCCAATGCTAGCCCTTTATCAATTGCGATCTCGCCAAGGCCGTCGAGATCGGCGCCAGGCGTCCGGCCGTCGGAATTGAAAATCTGAGTACAGTATGCAGTATCATCGTTGTGGTTGCAGATATCAGTCACCAGATCATTTGATGATGAAGGTTGGAACTGGATCAAGGCAAAAACAAGCAGTAGGGGAAGGAATTGGTGCATATGAGTGAGACTGAGAGAAGGTGCCATTTTAAATGTATCACACTAACTGTAGATTGTTGAGAGATTGATGGTGGGGGTCTTGTAATTTATAGCAGTGCAAGTGCAACGTATTTAGAATCCTTTTCTTTTGGGCTTTTCGGATTCTTAGGCTGATAGTTCTCATGGTGAGAAAAAAAGAGTGATATCTAGACATCAATGAGATCTGATCTGATCCTCTAGAGCATGCATGCAGATTTAGATTGTAGTGGTCTGAGGCCCACTGATTGGACAATTACGTGGTCTATCCACCTGCATGGGAGGTGCCATGTTGTTCACAGTAGAGTCAATTGACCCCATTGAAATCTGAAAACATATTCATAAAAATTTTATGAATCTCTGAGTGGGAAGCTTTTAACCCACTGAGATCTTAAAAAAAACCATTTATGGGAAGTTTTGACCCCACTGAAATCTAAAAACAATCTTATGGGAAGATTTTGAACCAACTAAATTTAAGAGTTTGACCTGAAGGAGAAAAAATGGCTTATAAATTTTTTACCCTTTTGTAACATCCAATTAAGATAAACCGTGTACTTTTGTGTCATGGGCAGCCCAATAATTTTGAATGGCTTATAAATTTAAATGGATATGTCTTAACTCATATGAAGCTCAAATAGTATTTTCATTTCAAGTCCTTTTATTTTTATCCTTTTTCTCTCATTTTTCTAATACTAAATATTTTTAGGTATGGTAAGGGCCTAAAAATTACACCCCCCATGTGAAAGTCGAAGGTTTTTGCTCGGTTAAGTCCGATTCTCAAATGAGAGTGTAAGATAAGAGGTTAACCTCGGCCCGGCCTGGGTCTGACCCTTTGATAGCCCTAGTGGCAAGGTCGCGGAAGATAAATATTTTTTGACCCCACTGACTTGAATTCCTGTAGCCGCCTCTGTCTTACCGCCTACTTATTGAATTGACACTCGCCCCAATTTGATAGAGACAGTGGGCTGGGTTAATTGGGTGACTTTTATACCTTGTCCCTCCTAGGGATAGTTTTGGTAGTTATTTGGGAGAGACGTGGGTTTATAGGTTTTGGGCCGAGTCAAATATTACATATGTTTACCTGTTCGCATATTTGAGAAATATTTTCCTGTGGGCGTCCGCAAGATGCACCCTGTGTGAAATGCAGTGTGGGCCTTCAAATGAGGATTCTGCATTTACTTAGGAGAATCAGTTTGGATATTGTAGAAATTCAGGTGGCATTGTTGGCATGAGACACCTAGAACAATGGGTGCTAATGTAAAACAAAAAGCCTACAGAGCCCGGGATTTTTGTCTCGGGCACTCGCATGGCTCCCATGGGAGCCATTGGATCTCATAGGAGCCTGGGATCCAACGGCTCCCATGGGGAGCCGTGCCAGAGTCCGGGACGAAATCCGGGCTCTGTAGCACAGCTCAATGTAAAACCTTGAACCGTCGTGAGCGGAAATCCCAAAATGGGGCCTAAGTTTTTGAGACATTTCAAAACAGGACAAAATAAATAAATAAAATATTTCAAAATGGGTCTTAAGTTTTCCAAATATATTTCAAAATTAGGACAAACCGCCGGATTTGAGATCGTCCGTCCAATTCCGCCCTTTCTTTTCAAAATTCCGAATTTGCCAGTGCCAACACCTCATAGTGGAGGTAGCGGCCAGAGAGATATGGTTCAACAACACAGGAATGTTATAGTAATATGTTTTGGACATCGAAGCTCCTGATACCATTGATAGCAATGATAAGAGTTCAAAGCACAAACTTTTTAGTGATTATATTCAAGTATTTATAACCCAAGTTACAATGGTGATCCTATAGTTAAGAGGAATACAAGTATCATTTGAATATAAGTATAATTGTCTCCCAAAGTATGCTAGTTACAGGGATCCTTATCCTGGATCCAGTTGAGGTTGGCTAATAGTTTTGGTGGAACTGGCTCTCATTTAAAAATTCAAGCTTCATTTTTTTTTTTTCAGAAGATTTTATTGGAAAATTTCCAGCTTTTGGCCGTTGTACGTATTAGTGCCTCGTAATAACTTCACCACGAAAGCATTCCTCCCATCATTTTTCATTTTTTTTTTCAGTATTTTTCGATAGCAACGATGGCGTCGCTTGATATGAAGTTAAGCGGCGCTATTGTCACTCCCACTTTCAACCGCCCGGTGGAGAACGCACTAGAAGCTTGCATTGGAGAGGATGTGGAGGAGATCGCCTACATAGACAACGAGCGACCCAGAGTGGAGGCATTGTTATGCACCTTTGGCCCCTCAGCGTCGACCTCCAAACCCACTAGCCCAACTCTCACAACAGCTGTGATGGTTTGGACTGCAGTGACAATTCTGATGACGAGCTAGATCTCTCAGGAGGCACTGCTGATGGTCCAGCATTCGATGCCTGCGAGATTCTCAAGGTAAAAATGATCGAGATCACCTGAATTTCTCATGGATTGCTCAATCAATACCATTTCAGTGGAAATTAACTTCTTATATTATCATTTCTCCCTTTGTATCAGAGCTTGGTTCCATGTTCTAGCGTATCGGAGCGAAATCTCCTCGCCGACACGGCCAAAATCGTTGAGAAGAACAAGATCTGCAAGCGTAAAGACGATTGCAGAAGGATCGTTACTGACAGCCTTTCGTCTCTCGGATACGATGCCTCAATTTGCAGATCTCATTGGGAGATCTATCGTGGGTATTCTCCGTGCCTCGGCGACTGCAGAGTGCTCTGCCGGAGATGGCCTGTGGTCCTGCAATTTCATGGTGCGGGGTTTGTTGCAGGCAGCAGTGATTCGACTTCCAATGATTTCTTCTGTACGAGGATTTGAAGAGGAAGATACGAGGAGGGATGATAACGCCGTACCCATCAGCGTCACATTTTTCAAAAAAAAAGAACGTAACGGGGAATGACGGACCCCATTTGTGTTGCTGGAACTATTGGGCACGTTTTCGTTCAACGTCCATATACTGGGGATTTTCTCATAAAATCCTCTTTTTTTTTCTGTTTTTTGTTTTTTGTTTTTTTCTTAATTTGTAGTTTGGCAGTGGATTCTGTAGATTTTTTTAGGGGCATTCCGCGAGAAGTCCTCAACATTTCACTTTATGGCATTAGATCCACAATAATTTTTCATAGGGTGATAGGTCTTTTTTCCAAATTGGAAGACCTAAAATGTCTAATTTATCCTTTCTTTAAATCATATCTCATAATTAATGGGATATGCCATTAATAATGGTCAACTACCATTGAATTGGCCACGATTAATAAAATCCCAATAATGAGATTTTCAAATAAATTCTAAAAAAACACAAATAAATTTCAAAAAATGCAAATAAATCTAAAAAAATGCAATAATTTTTAAAAACTCAATAAATTCCAAAAGAACGTAGAGAAATTTAAAAAGACGCATATAAATTTAAAAAGATCCAAATAAAATTCAAAAGAAGTAAATAAAATTAAAAAATAAAAATAAATTCCATAAAACGCAAATACATTTGCCAAAACTAAGATAAACCAACTTTCCAAATTTCATAAAAAAATTTCAAAAAATAAAGTATTTTTTTTTCAAAGCCCAGTTAAATTTATTTAAAAAAACACAAATAAACTTGAAAAGTCACAAATAAATTTCAAAAGACACAAATAGATTTCAAAAGACACAAATAAATTTGCAAAAAATCTTAGATAGATGTTTCAAAAACTCAGTTAAATTTATCAAAAATTCTAATAAATTTATCAAAAACTCAGATAAATTTGTCAACAACTCTGATAAATTAACCAAAAACTCATAGAAATTTACTAGAAATGCAAATAAATTTGCCAAAAACTCAAATAAATTTGATAAGAACTCAGTGAATAGTTGTTTGCTTCCCTGTGTTCTATTCTGTGCAGAACTTCAAACTAGTGAGATTAGCCGCGAATTCGAGCGTGGCGTTTGGCGATGGGCGGCGCAAGTACCGGTGATCCTCCGGTCTTCTTCTCCGGCAACAGTTATCTTGTTCATACACAGAGCCCACCTTTTTTTTCTTGCTGCAGCGGTTGTCTCCGGTTCACAAGAAGCAAGAAAAAACGAAACCCGATCCTCTATGTCCGGATTCCTTCCTAGGCAATGACGCAAACTAGAGATCTCGACTATGTTCCCTTGATCAGTGCGGCCTACCTATGCAAATCCAGAAGATCGAATCTGCCTCTGCTTCTACTTCATTTCGAAAACAAGTAGCACTCCTTGAATGACTTTCAACACATTGAACCTGTTGGAATGACTTTCAACAAACATAGAACGAGAGAGAGGTGGGGGAAGACCAAGTAGCACTCCCTTAACGGTCCGTTTGGGAGGGGAGAGGGGAGGGGAGGGAAAATTTGAGGGGGAGGGAAAATGAAGGGGAGGAAAAATTAATTTTACCTCTTCTTGTTTGGGAAGTGAAAAAGTAAGGAGAAGAAAAGTGAAAAAATAGGATTTTGTTTGTTTGTGAGATAGAGATAAAATTATCGTTTTGTCCTTACTTTTATAAAAATTTTAAAATTTTCTTTAGATATAAATGGCATTTTAGTAATCTTCCCCATTTTTCCCTCCTCTCCCCCCATTTTCCCCCAATTTTGGGGGGGAAATTTTTTCACCCATTTTCCCCCCACCCCATCCCCTCCATTTTCCCTCCCCACTTTCCCAAACACCCTCCAAAAAAAATCCACCCCCCCCCCCCCCCCCCCTCTTCCCAAACAATGGGTTACAAGGTACTAAAGACAAAAACAAGTTGACTTTTGTACCAACAGAAGTCAAAACAAGAAACGATCTCCTTCTGCAACTACAAATGGCGCAGCGGCATGCGAGGATCGACGGTCTTTTTCTTCCAAAGGGGGTTCTTCAGGACAAAGAATGAGAGAGAATGTTGCCCTATGAACGAGAGAGAATGGAAGATTTGAAAATTTAAAATTCAAAATTTTATGCCTAAACAATTGAAAGGGTAAATCAGTCATGTAAATATGTGATGTGGCGTATATGTCCAGCCGTATGGACTAGAGGCCTTAGTGAAAAAGTTGTTGGACTGGAGGCCTTACAAGACCAATCTGAAGGACTTTTGGCTAATTTACTCTTTTTTTTTTTTTTGTGAGTACTTATTTTTTTTGTCATAATCTTTCATTCCATGAGCCCCATAAATGTTCCGCTTGAATGAGAAAACTATAGCAAGAGATCCATCCTTATTTCATGATAGCCATAGGATGAGAGCAATCAAGTAGACTAAGGAGATAAATTAGAAAAGATTGTTGCGGATGCGGTGGTTAGTAGGTGTTAGGGGTTAAACTCAAATCGCGAGATTTACTAATAAGTACATTTCCTAATACAATAGCATATTGCATATATGCAAAGACTCTAGAAGAAAGACTCCATTATATTAAATATAATGGAGTACTGGATCCCTCACGTTTCTTCCACATGGTATACACCCAAAAAAACATGGGCCCCACTTTTTGTTGATGTTAGTCATTCATTAAGAGTGGATATGGATTGTCCCGCCTAGATGATGAGTAAGCCTTAGAGATGATCACGTTCCTTATATGGATAAGATTAGAGTAATAGGACATTTTATGAATCTTTAAAATTTCCCTCAACTTCAAAATATCTCTCTAAAGCTTCTATTTTTTTTAGGAGATATTGGAGAGATTTTAAGAGATTTGATGAGAGTTGAGAAGGCTTCACTTGAAAGGCAAAGGCTCTCTCACTATTTTTTAAGTGATTTTTGTGAAAGGAGAATAATTGGATGCTAAGGAGTGAGGTGGCACCCCTCACAGCCCAACTCCCCCTTTGCTTTAATATATATATAATAATAATTTGCATCATGACTAACAATTGTACTCTTGCTATGTAACGAGGTCAAAAGGTCGAAATCTATTATCCCTCTTCATATTTCAAGAAAAAACAAAAATGCAAGAACTTTGTGGAGAAAATACAAAATCACATTAGGATAGATTAAGAACCTCTAAGAAGAAAATATAAAAATTGCATTTGATGCATTGACTTGGAGTCCAAGTACACGAATCTGTCATGGCTTTTCCTCGAATAGGATGATCTACAACATTAGCAAGCTTTGGTTTTCCAAGAAAGAGGGTAAACTTATTTTAAAAAATACATAAACTAATAGACATGTGTATAATATTCATTGGAGGATAGCATAATAAATCCATATCAAATGCATGTGATAAGCCAAATTCTTTTAATCAAGGTTTTATTGAGAACTATCTAGATTAGATTTTTGAAGGGCATTTGGTCTCAATGAGAGCAGTTAAGAGCAAAAGAGATATTTGTTTTAAATGTTTCATAATTTCAATAGGCAAATGAGAACAAGCTATGACCAAAAAAGATATTTATTTTGAATAATTTGGATTTTCAATAAGTAAAGTCTCAATTATAACGGCAATGGCAAGCAAGACATTTATTTTGAACAGTTTAAATTTTGTGAGAGCCTTCGGCCCAATTTTCCTAAGTAAATAGGCAAAGCATAAAAGGATCCGGGCCCCGGGTCGTACTTGAAAATCAGTAGTGGATCCGGATCCGCCAAAGTCTGAAAAAAAATCTTTCCTTTTCCCTTGCACTTTCACAGGATCAAACAAGAAAATCCCAAAACCGAAACCCTAGAAATCTCTGATTAGGGTTTTTGCGGAGAAGATGGCGTCGTTTGAATAAGCTCCACCAGGCGATCCCAAGTCGGGAGAGAAGATCTTCAGGACCAAGTGCGCTCAATGCCACACGGTTGAGAAAGGATCCGTACACAAGCAAGGTTAGATCCTCTACATCGAATCCCCTCTTCTTCCTCTTCAAAAGAAAAATCTTTCTTTTCTTCAATAATCCTCTTCTTTGTGATGAATAGATGTGTTTTTCTCGTATGATTCATGTGAATATCTGTCGTCGGTTTGATTTGTGCTGTTTTTGAGCTCAAATCTCTTTGTTTTTTTTTTTTTTTTTTTGGCTTGTTTTTGGGCCTGATCTTGTTTCTCCCTCTTCTTATTTGATTATCTATGGAAAGGATGGAGGCTAGATCTCTAGATCTAATATTCTGTTCTTCCGCTTCAGAAAGTTTAGTTTTTTACGCGTTATCTTGTTCTTTGTGATGAATTGATGAAATTTTTCATGTAATTCAGGCGAGATTGCCTTAAGTTTTTTTTGGTATCTTATTGAGCTCTGGGTTAATGGATGAAGGAATGAATTTGATTCAGTTTGAACTGATTGATATGATATTAAAAATGCTGGGTCCGAAGATTCTTTTAGTTATGGCTTTGATTGATCTGTTTCTGTTGTATTGCTGAATTCTTCACTTGAATCCTGATACTGTGTGTCAGATTCTTCAATCATAAAAATCAGAGTTAATGTTTCTTGTAGTCTTCTTGTAGTCATTTGCATTTTTTATGCTGTCTTTACTGTAATGGCTTCTTGATGGCTATTTTGATTGAAATAATGTTGGATTTTTATTACATAGTCATATAAAAAATATTATAAAAAAAAATTCAACGTATCCCCGACATATTGTATCCTACTTTTTTTGAGAAATGGCATATCTGCGTATCAGTATCATATCGTATCTGTGTTCCGTATCCGTATCTGTGCTTCATAGGCTGATAGTGTTGAAGGCTGTTTGTTTGATTATTTGGGGGATGTTGATGAGAGCATTGTTGAGTGCTACAAGCAAGATTAGGGATGTCGCTAGAACTGTTGGATTTGAGAAGTGGTTTAGTAAATTCGGATTGATTCTAATTTAGACAATATACTTTGAGATTTAGTCTCGTAAGATTTGTTTTAGTTAAATAAGAACATTGAGAAAAATTATTTATGCTCTGAATTCTGCAGTTGTGGATTTGACCTATAATGATCGGGAATGTTAACGCCACGAAATTCGTTGCTCCCGGGTTTTGGGCCGTTACATCATGGATCCTCTTGCCTCTTTTAACACATGGATCGGGACGTCTGACATCCTGTAGGAGAATATTTCTCGTTAGAGAAAACTTATGAAGGCAAGCAGGTTTGCAAATTCTGATGATCAGTGCCATCAGCTCTGTGTTGTTGATGATCTATTGCCCTGCAGGACCTGAGAAACATCTAACCTAGGCATTCCAGGGTTACCGATGACACTAGCATCACATTTAAACTTAAAGGAGCTCTACTACAGAGATATCCATGTACCACAGACTATGAATGGTGAAAATCATGAATAACCTCATCTGAGTATCTTCTACCATGGGAATTGGAAGTTGGAACCCCTGCAAATTATTCAACAATGCCCAAGATAGTTTAATATCAGATTAGATAATTGATATTTTTTAAGCTACTTCGTAATGGATAGTAGTTGGTATCTCTTTGTTTCTAAGAGTGTATTGAGGTGGCCATACTCAGTGTACTTGGGGGGGGGGGGGGAGTGGGGGCGGGCTTGTGGGGTCGGCTCGTTGTCATTGGTTCTTTCCTCTGGTAGAATAAAATTAGTTAACCATTTTTTTAAAAGATGATTTACATGAATCAGAATTATCTTTCTATGGTAACAATTGTGCATTACAATTCAACAACAGGATGGTCATTTTGTTGCATAAAATGGCAGTCTACCATTCCAATATGTGTTTTTTTGGAGGCAAGGAAAAGAGGTCGGGAGTGTTTTGGTTTGGTTTTTTTTTTTTTTTGTGTGTGTGTGTGTGTGTGTGTGTGGGGGGGGGGGGGGTGGGGGGGGTGGGGGGCGCGGCACATTACCAGAAGAAAAAGGAACAAAAGTTAAACTGAAGGCACTATGACTAGTATTCCTGCCAGTAACAACACAAGTTGCTTAAACAATAACTACAGATTTGGAACCGAAACTAGTATCACTGTATGAGGCATCTGATTTGGGAAATTCATATAATAGTATATTAGTATTCATATAATAGTTCATTACCAGAAGAAAAAGGAACGAAAGTTAAACTGAAGGCACTATGACTAGTATTCCTGCTAGTAACAACACAAGTTGCTTAAACAATAAATACGGATTGGGAACCGAAACTAGTATGACTGTATGAGGCATCTGATTTGGGAAATTCATATAATAGTATATTAGTATTCAAGAATTTGGCATGATATTTTAGTTAATCATAAATGCCCATTTATAAGTGAAAAGGAAAAATAATATGACAAATAGAAGATAATTTACATATTTTTCTGTTAACAGTAAGCATTAACCATGGCAGTGCTTAAAATGTAGGTTTAATGCTATTTTGTTAACCACGTAACCTGTGTCATGAAGAATTCAATGCTAGAATATCTTTCAATTCATTTTAACATGTGCTATGTTGCCCATTCCAAAGAATACGAGGAATATAGGCAACAATATAAGTGATAGAGTTTGTCTTCTATCAGCAATACAAACTAGCAGTCCATGGGATAGCCACTTAGCCATTGTCCCTGTTACAGTAAGTGGGAGGCTTCTATTCAAAACTGATGCATAATGGACATATTGGTCATTTCAGCATGATATTTTTCTTCTTTTCTTTTCATTTCTTTTTACCACCCGAAAAATATTGTATTGATGTTAGCAACGGATGCAACTGGGTAATCTTTTAGGTCTTTGCAATTTGCATGCAGACCAAATTAGCTTTAAAAAGTTCAGGCCTGCCATTAATGAGGTCTGTGACCTCTAGTTACAAAGGGCCTGTCCAAACTTTCCTAATATTCCATTGCAGTGAAATGCTGTGTCATCATTGAAATATGCCAAGATGTTCTTATTGTATCATACCTTTCATATTTGTTCACCTTTCTTTCCCTGTTAGCCCTTGTTCTTCCTTCCTGATATCTTGGTTTCCTTGTGTGCAAAGATAGAACATTCTATTTACAGTGTAGATAGCTTGGGGCCGTCTCAATTCTCATGCAGGTCAGTGCCCTTTCTACCCAAATAAGATTTCAATTTCTCCTAATTCCATTTTCTTGTGTTGAGTCCAAAATATGTTTACGTAAAAAGATCACCTTATCTCTTAGTAATGTTTCAACAGTTCAGATCATTTTAGAAAACAAGCGGCAAAATTTATATTTATCTCTGTTGGGCAATGTTCACTGAGAGCATCACCGACATCGTATTGGCTAAACCTAGTTCAATACCAAGGCAAAAAAATACCCACCGTTCTTCTGTTGGGCAATGTTCACTGAGAGCATCACTGACATCGTATTGGCTAAACCTAGTTCAATACCAAACCAAACCAAACCAAACCAAGCCTTTTCCCACTAGGTAGGGTCGGCTATATGGATTTGACGACGCCAATCAAATCTGTTTAGAGCCATGTCCTCCGTTAGATTCATGTAGGTAAGGTCATGTTTAATAGTTTCTTTCCAACTTCTCTTGGGTCTCCCTCTCCCTCTCCTACTCCTGACAATCTCCATGCTTTCACACATTTTAATAGGTGCCTTCGTTGGACGCCTTCTAACATGGCCAAACCATCTTAGTCGATTTTCTCTCATTTTATCTCCAATAGGTGCTATTCCTACTTTGCCCCTAATCTCCTCGTTCCTAATCCTATCTCTCCTTGTGATCCCGCACATCCATCTTAGCATTCTCATCTCCGCAACTTCCATCTTCTTAACATGATTATGCTTTACTGCCCAACACTCTAATCCATAAAATAACGCTGGGCGTACCGCCACCTTATAATACTTTCCTTTAACCTGAGGGGGACTTTCCGATCACACAAGATGCCCGAAGCACTCCTCCATTTGGTCCACCTGGCCTGAATCCTGTGACTTACATCAGTATCAATCCCTCCATTCTGTTGCACCATAGATCCAAGGTATCTAAAGCTTTCTTTCTCTACTATCTTTTGTGTGCCCAAACTTTATGTTACCAGGTATCCTACTTTGACTAAACTTGCATTCTATATATTCCGTCTTGCATCGGCTTAACCTAAACCCTTTAATCTCTAATGTTTTCCGCCACAATTCTAGCTTAGCATTCGCTCCTTCTCTCGTCTTATCCACTAAAACAATGTCATCTGCAAATAGCATACACCACGGCACCTCATCCTGGATATGTCTTGTAATCTCATCCATAACTAAGGCAAACAAGTACGGGCTTAACGCTGAGCCTTGGTGTAGACCAATCGTGATAGGAAACTCCTTAGTCTCTCCGCCAGTCGTTCTTATAGATGTCACGACTCTATCATACATATCCGTTATTGCCTCAATATATGCGACACACACTCTTTTCTTTTCCAGTACTCTCCATATAATCTCCCTAGGAACCCGGTCATAGGCTTTCTCCAAGTCAATGAACACTATATGTAAATCTCTCTGACCTTCTCTATATTGTTCCATTAACCTTCTTAGTAGAAAGATAACCCCCATGGTTGATCTCCCAGGCATGAAACCAAATTGATTCTCTGAAACGTTTGTTGTTCTTTTTAGTCTTCTCTCAATAACTCTCTCCCATAATTTCATCGTATGGCTCATCAATTTAATCCCACGGTAGTTCGCACAGTTCTAAATATCTCCTTTGTTCTTGTATATGGGTACAAGAATAGTTTTCCTCCTTGCATCAGGCATCTTCTTGCTCTTTAGCACTACATTGAAAAGCTTTGTCAACCAACTTATGCCATCCTCCCCCAAGCACCTCCAGACCTCAATAGGGATACCATCTGGCCCAACCGCTTTCCCATTCTTCATCATTTTCAATACTTCTTTAACTTCTTCCCTACTGATTCTCCTATAGAACATATGATTCGATTCTTCTCTAGAAATGATAAGCTGCCCCAATTGTATGTCACTACTACTGCTTTCGTTAAATAACTTGTAGAAGTAGCTCTTCCAACGCTCCTTTATCTCCTTTTCCTTTACTAATACTTTTTCATCCTCATCTTTAATGCATTTAACTTGGTTTAAGTCCTTGGTCTGCCTATCTCTGGCTTTAGCAAGCTTGAATATCTCTCTTTCGCCTTCCTTAGTGTCAAGTCGCCTATATAGCTCCTCAAATGCCTTTGCCTTGGCCTCACTAACTGCCTTTTTAGTTTTTCTTTTTGCTTCTTTATACTTCTCCAAGTTCGCTCCATTTCGATCCTTTTGCCAAGTTTTAAAGCACTTTTTTTTAACTCTTATCTTGTCTTGGACGGCCTTGCTCCACCACTATGCCTCTTTCTGTGCCGGAGAAACCCCTTTAGATTCTCCTAAGACTTTTTTCCCTACCCTCTTAATATACTTCGCTACCTTATCCCACATAAGAGTTGCACTCTCATTTACCGCCCAAACGTCTTCCTCTAGTACTCTTTCCCTTAATGCTAGTTGCTTATTACCTTTCAAGTTCCACCACTTAGTCCTTGAGCATCTATACGACTTCTTTTTTCTAGTCCACCTTTGTAGCTGCACATCTATGATCGACAACTTATGTTAGGAAGTCAAGCTCTCCCCCGGTATAACCTTGCAATCTTTACAAGCTGAGCGGTCTCTTTTCCTAGTTAAGAAGGAGTCAATCTATGTCCTTGAGGAGCCACTCTTATAAGTCACTAAATGCTCCCCTCTCTTCTTAAAAAAGGTGTTAGTTACCATGAGATCATAAGCCACTGCAAGCTCCAAAATATCCTTCCCTTCTTCATTTCTATTACCGTATCCATGTCCTTCGTGTACTCCTATATATCCATCTACGTCACGTCCTACATGACCGTTCAAATCTCCTCCTATGAAGACCATCTCGCCTTGGGGTATCTCTAGTAGTACTCCTTTCAAGTCTTCCCAAAACTTCTCCTTATGTCCATCTCCTAAGCCCACTTGGGGGGCATAAGCACTAATAACGTTCACTATCTCTTCTCCTAATACTAACTTAATTGCAATAATCCTATCTCCAGAGCGCTTTACATGAACTATATCTTCCTTTAAGTCCTTGCTTACCACTATGCCGACCCCATTCCTCGATCTATTAAGTCTCATGTACCATAACTTATATCCAGTCCTCTCAATCTCTTTAGCTTTCTGTCCCACCCACCTTATCTCTTGCAAGCAAGCAATTGCGATTCGTCTCCTTTCCATTGTATCCACCACTATCATAAGTTTCCCAGTTAGGCTCCCAATGTTTCAAGTACCTAATCTCAGCCTTCTATTTTGGACTAGCTTCCTTACCCCCCACACTCGTCCAATGAAGTGTGGGGACCCTTGCCTATTTAGCACTGCACCTAGGCGCCGATGCAGCGGTCCTTGTTCACTTATCACTGTACTCGGACCATACAGCGCGTCGCTAAGTAGGGGATGCCCCCACGAAATTTCATTAGGTCTCAAATCCATAAAGAAATCCGACTGAGTATTGTGCTGGCTGTCGGCTACCTAACGCACAACCCTCCTCCTTTGTCCGGGCTTGGGACTGGCTATGTCAAAGATATCCCAACATAGGAGGAGTTAAACCTAGTTCAATACCAAGGCAGAAAAATACCCACCATTCTTCTGTATTGGCCCCTCCCAAAAATGACACCTTTTGTCTAATGTGGCTGAATGTGCTGTCATTTTGATCCTTCAGTGACACATCTACCTGAGGACCTGATAGATGAATGGCTTGGATTGCCATATGGTAAGGCATAAAGGGCATCCAACAAGGGGTTAGCTTTGCTATCACAATATTTATCAAGTAGTGGTTTCATTAAATATTTGCTTGTTCCCAATGGCTATTTCTTGCACATTGGGGGCCTACTATTGGTGTTTAATATGGGTCTTTTTCCTTTTTTTCTTTTCTTTCTTTTGGTCAGTAAGGTCATGAATTATTGTGGCACTCCATATCTGCACCTGTGGTTTCCTAAAAAGGCTGTGGAAAGAATTCCTTCCCAATCTTCTAATCTCACTTTGTAGTTGACGTATTATTTTATTTTTTTATTGGATCGTGGTTGGCTATTTTAAATAATAAATACATTCTTCATTTACCTTATGCTATTGTCCAAAAGCAAGATTTAATTTTTATTTTTCTGAATGAAACCTTTGGCAGAGAGTATGGCATCATATGAAAATGTTGTTGGTGGGAAGCTGAAGCTGAAAGGAAAAGCATTGGATGTTAAGGCAGGTGGAATGAAGAAGAAAAAGAAACCCAAGCATCAATATGAGCAGACGTCTCTTATTTCAGAAAATGAACTTTCAACAGGTTGCTCTTCCCACTTCAATCTTTCATCATTTTCTCATTCATTTGATTATGATTTTATGTGATGTCCCTTGATCATTCAAAATTGAGCCCAGAGCTTTATATTCACGGAATTTTATTTTCAGTGCATTGAAATTTTCAAACAATTTGGATTACCCTATTTTTAGCACTACCAATATCCTCTTACATGATCATGGGTCTTCTTAATTGGTTGGTTTCCAAGCAGATTTGAAATGTACACTGGTATCCTCTAGATGGTTGTGATTGTCAATTCTTGACGCTCAACATGCCCCCCATGTAAGAATTTTAGCTGCACAAATTCTGGATGACTTTCTGGCGCAATCCAATCCATCTCTATCAATCAGATGGAGTCCACATTGTAGATGTCTTGGCCTAAAGATCCGGCTAGGCTACTCATCAAGTGGCTCAGGTATAAGAAACCAATGAATTACTTAGAAGAAACTAGAACTCCAAGCAATCCACCAGGTTGGTCCCATCATGTTGCTGCCTGGTCTCAATAATCTGGCCGGACTACCCATCAGGTGCCCCTTAAGTACAAATAACTAGATGGATGGATAAGTCCTAGTCTAGTAGCTTTTTAGCTGCCTATTAGGTTCTTAAACTGCGGTTCAGACAACTGAGTAATCCATGCTGCTTTCTGGCCTGATGCCATCTCCTCTTTGATGACCACCTAGTGGACAGCTCAGATCCAGCACGCATGTGCCATTACACAAGTGGGTGCATGTTAGAAATAGAAACCCCATTTCACATCCCTTAAAATTATCTTTCTATTTTGATGATCTGAATGGTTGTTAGGTGGAAGTAAGGGATCATCAGCTGATCAGTCAGATGACATGAATGAAGTGGACAAGTTGGGGAAGGAAGGGCATCCACCTCCTCATGATGACCATCTCACACCTGCAGAGAGGCGATACATTGAGCAGAGGGAGAGGATAGACATGCGCAGATTGGCAAAGACTTCAAACAAGTCCCATAGGGACCGGATTCTGGATTTCAATCAGTATTTGGCAAATCTCAGCGAGCACTATGACATTCCTAAGGTGGGCCCTGGATGAGGCTCCAGGGTTCAAGTTTTTTTTATTTCTTTCCCCTAAGACATGGTAATATGATTGTGCTTTTTCATTATCTGTTTCTTGGTTTTGTTTGAGACCTGTTTGCACAAACTAATAGTTGTATAATTCCGAGAATTAACTGCGAAACTCATAATTTCTGCCCACAAGCTATAACTGCGGTTTTTTAAAGCTGGATTGAAGATTTCATGAATCCAAAAACAGAACATAGAGAAAAAACCCAATAAAAAAAAATACTCCAGAAAAAGTGCACCAAAAACAGGAGCTCCAGAAACTCTGAGCTGCAGAAACTGATAAAACTGATTATGCTGCCCCAGAGAGCTCCTGAGACCTGCAAACTGGTCCCCCAGTGGAGGACTAACTGCATTTGTGTGTCTCTGGCTTGATGTTATTAGTCTATGGTGTTTACTGTAATGCAGAAAAGCTTTTTTTGTTTTTAGCTTTTCATGCTTTTTTCCACAGAAAAAGCACGAATACAAACGTGTCCTTGGGGCACTTTTGTGTAACTGATTTTCAGAAGAAATAGAATGGAAACGCCTGATTCTTTTTGCCCAATTTTCTTTTGTTACTGTTTGGTGTGATTACTTTTTATGTGTGAAAAGGCATCACAAGCAGTCAATTCTCTGTGTTTCAGTGGAAAAGTGTTTGTGTTGGAGTGGAGGGAAAAAGATTCAATGGAAAAAAGGAGTCTACATACTGAAATTTACACGGATGCTACTCAAATGTGTCCTTATGGGGTCTTTTTGTTTGGACTAGAATACATGGGAATTGTGATAAATCGTGCCATTAGTGGTCAAAAGTGATTATCTGAACAAAAAAAGCCCATGGGAGATTTGAGCCAAGTGAAGATGGGGAAATGAATGTCCAGCTATCACTCTAATAATTCAATATCTAGAAAAGTCAAAAGTCTAATTCACATTTTCACCTTATTTCCTTCACTTCTAGCCTCGTATCTTTAACCCCTCGCCCTTTGAAACTCCTTTATAATGCTTGTTCGACCTTAAAACGTCTATGTATTCAATTCCTATGTAACCCAATACAAGCAAATAGGCCCTTTGTAACGAGATCATGGTGGTCTTACTGCAACAAATGATACTGTCATCGCAGCATATTCCAGTGTTGTAGAACATGATGGGCTATGACGTATCAAAATGGTGGAATCTTGATTGGTCTCGCTCCTGTCCGATGATAGAAATCTAATGGAGCCCACCCTCCAATTATAAATCTCTATGCTAATAATGATGAATAGATAAGGAACCGATCAGAAAGTCATCAGTAACAAGGTAGCCCCACCTCATATAAATGAAAATATAATGATGATTGGGCATCAATAATCTTTCATTTGATTGTGTGGACCCTTCATATTTCTATCATTAGAATCGGTCTATGTTGATTAATTGGATGGGCAGGTCCACCATGTTTTCATCATATTGTCGGGCATAAATGTATCTTGATTCCAACACTTCTAGAACTTGGGCCAGGCCTGTCAATTTGGCTCTTTGACAAGGGGATGCCTGGCTCTTAACATGGAGACTTTTATTTGTTTTTCTTAAAAACCCCTAGGGCTGGACTTGGAGAGACTTTTGCGGAATACCCCGGTTAACAATCGAATAACAGTAAGGAAATACCTGCTTGGGTGATGATGGTTCACTCGCATAAGGCATGAGTTTACTCCCAATGTATTGTATTCGAGTCTCACTCCAACCGAGCCTTACCACGTAATGTTCACATGTGTTTCGAGGTCGTGAATGCACCTAGGAAACAATCCTCTGGGGTAAAAATACCACGGAGATACTCATGTCATTAAAATATAATATAATAATAATAAGAAAATAGGGATAAAGGTAGATAGTGATGATACGCATCAATAATTGTGAAAAGCACAAAGTAAACATAAGGGATTTTTACGAAAAGAATTAGTCATAACCCCTAATTACATAAATTAATTAAGAAAGACCCAAAAACATCCAATTAGGGTGTTGAATGTAATCAAAAGACCAATTTCTCCAAGAACGACCATTAGGGCTCATTTAGAAAATAATAATAATAAAAAAAAAACTTTCTTCCCCAAGCGATATTGTTAGGGCTTATTGCTAAAAGCTTCCCCTCTCTTCTTCTCCAAATGATATTGTTTGCTCTATCTTAGTTTCCTGCGCAGAAAAAAAGAAACTCATCGTCTTCTCTCATCTCTCCTCTTTTTGTCTTTGAAACTCAAAACATCTGCCTTCCCCATTTTAGTTTTATATTTCTTTTCCAAAATCTATAATCTCTCTTAATATGGTAAATACATTATCGCTCTTAAGTCTCAATGTCATATTCAAGTAATAGCTGGAAAAGTACCATTTCCACCATTATTTGCAAAGAGAAATTCATATTCAAATTACTCCCACAATAACAAAGAACTAATTGCTAGAGTTGCACGAACAACCTATAAGGCCTATGGAATAGATTATTAGTATGCATTTTGGTATTTGTGACAAAAGATTTTTATCCGTTCTTCTGTCTCTTATCCACAACTAGGATTGAGTCTAAAGGCTCTCTCTCTCTCTCTCTCTCTCTCTCTCTCTCTTTCTCTCTCTCTCATGCCGTTGTATATCGAACACCGAATTGGGAACCGCAAAGAAAGGGATAAAACATAAACCAATGAAGAACATGGAAGAAATCGCCATAAATTTTATTTTATTTTTGAACGAGCAATAATGATATTGTTCTAGGGAAAAAAAATGAAAAAATCAGAAAAATATTTATTTTTTTTAAAGAGCCCTAACGATATCGTTGCGGGACAAATTGGTCCTGTGGCTATGTACAACACCCTAATTCAATGTTGTAGTGTCGTTCTTAATCAATTCGTATAATTTATTCAACTACAATCACAAAAAGGTTTTGATATTTTCTTTTTCATTTAGATATTTAAATGTGTCCAAAGGAATTTTTTTTTAATTTATATAATACTAATTTATTCGCAAATTTTTTTGAAGTCTTGGCACTTGTCTTTATTGGCAGGTATGCACTTTTTGTGTTCTTTGTTTTCTAAGCTTTCTAACTATAATAATTGTATGAACAATCCATCGATGCTCAATGGCAAGTGTAAGAACAAATTAAAATTAGTTTTTTTTTTTTTCATTTTTTCATTTTTGTTTTGTTTTGTTTTCAGGTCGTGCTCTTATCTGAATAAGGGCTTAGATAGAATAGTCCCTTCAAGAGGCTTTTGCCTGCATATGTTGAGATTAGGGTGACGAGAACCCGGACCCGGCCCTTTGACAAGCCTAGGTCGGGCCCATTATGATCCCATTAAAAAATGGCCTTTCATCATCCAACCAATTAGAAGTCCTTATCCATGAAGTCGGCTGATGTCAAGGGTGTTATCTGCAATTATTGATGACAGTGATACTTAATTCGTAGTTGTCATAAAAGACCAGTCCTTATTTATAAATCCAACAGAAATATTCTTATGATCCGCGGACTACTGAAATTGGTCACATATCTCTATATAAACAAGAGGAGGAGAAATTGAGAAGAGACACCTCCGCCACCTCTCTCTCTCTCTCTCTCATTCTTTCTTGCTCCTGTGGGTTCCTTTTTCTCCTCTTTCCCATCAGACCATAATGTCTAGCAAACAAGGTGATTTCTCAATCTCTCAAAACAATAATTCCATGAATGAAGCCAACCCACCCCATATATTTCCATATTTCATGAATCCAACATGTATGATTTTTTTTTTTTTTTGGCCTTCAATGTTTGTTGTCTGATTGATGTAGGTGGAAAGGCAAAGCCCCTCAAGCAACCCAAAGCTGAAAAGAAAGAATACGACGAGGTAACAACTGGGTCTTATTATTTCTTCTCCTCCTTTCATTCCTATAGAAAGATTAGAAAAGATAAAAAGATAGATTTTGTAGATGGGGTTTGATTGTTTGGTTATTTAGGCTATAACATTCATGTGGATTGAATGCTTGGTGGATTTTTTATGAACCCTTATAGGGAAATCGTTGATTAGCAAATAGTGTTAGATTTCTAATGTTATTTTACCTGTTAATGAAAAAAATTTGATGGGTTAGATAACTATGGAGAAATTGATCAGAGCTGATTTTAGGTGGATGGGTCTATTCATGTTTGTATGCAAAATTTAGCTTGGGATATTTTGCAAAAAAAAACTAGGTTTTGTTGTTCTTATGGGGATTATTGTTCTGGGTATATTTCTACCATTGGAATTGAGCGATTTCCAACTATGGATGAGTGGAGAGTTGAATTCATTGGTTTTAATGTTAGTCGGAGACCGGCGTATTGGTCCGGTCGGTGGGATGGCAAAGGGAAGTATTTTGTGATAGTGATGAGGGGGTGTTGGCTTATTATGTATGAGGGGTCAACAAGGACAGGGGTTGGGTGAAGTTTCATCAAATTCCAATCTCTTTAGGAGTGTGAATTATATCACACCTTTTTGCAATTGCGGAGTTTGATGGTTTTTTTTTTTTTTCATTGCATGTTCATTGTACCCCATTAAACCTCTCTGTACTTGCATATATTTTGGATCTGTCGAGCACCTGCATCCCCATCTCTATGGGGCCCTTTCCAGTCAGCCTGGAGGCTGGGACCAGACCAATTAATTGGTACAATGGGGGAGGAGGGATAGAATTCTAAATCCTATGTATCTATCATGATTAAGTGATGCAAATCCTTTTGGAGTTTGTTTGATCAGGATGGGTAAAAGTGTCGAAATACGAAATTGGATCTCTAAGAGACTTCCACAAGGGAGAAAATTCAGCCTATGGAGGGAAAAAGTTTATTCATCTTGAACTTTCTTTTTTTTTCTTCTTGTTTTTGTTACTTTATATTCATATATATTGGACAAGATCTCTAAAATTGAAAGCTTTCAAATAGGAAACTAGATCCTAACTTCATCAAAACTGGAAACTGTTATCTTAACCTAAATAAATTTCTAATTAAAATCCAAGGTACAACTCATAACTACCAAAATTCTAATGGAAAGAAAATCCACTTTTCTTTGGATGTTTTGTCTCGAAATCTCCTTGTCTGAGCCTGAAATTTGGGTCACGGTTTTGGCTAGGTTGGTCCACCGGATTTGCAGCATTCACCCTTGGGTTGTAAAAGAGCTCGACCTCGATCTTTTCTACGATAAACATGTTAAACTTGTAGTGGCTCCTTTGTAACAGCTGACCTTAATCCTTTCTTTGATAGTTCTGGCTTCATGGGACAACGTGTAACGAGTTTTCCATCTTTAATAAATGTATGTGTTATCTCTCTCATCTGATGGATTCCATTCTCGTCAGACAACCATAGCCTCCCAAGTAAGAAATCCTTCACATCTATCTGCACAACATCGCACCACTCTTTGTCCTGACAATTATCATTGATAGTAAATGGAACTTGGCACCTATGTCATCTTACACTCCATCGCTTGTCATCAACCATCGAAAAACAATATAAGGTGGAGGGTTTTTGTATAGCCTTTGCTATTGCCTGTTGGTGTACTTCTTGTAACACCACCGTTTGGACTCATCAGAACTTTAGCATCGGAGCTGCAAGAGATCAACTTGCTCTACGTTTTTTTTCCTCCTTTTGTTTCTATGGTCAACTTCTCCTTAGATTCTGGCTCGCCATGCTGTTCAACCTCTTGTTCTTCTACCACATGTACCGAAGCTTTTGGAGGTTGTGCAGACATTTGAATGATAAATGACCTCCTTCATGACGATGATAACACACCGGTGAGTAGTTTTGTTTCTTTTTTTTTTTTTTTTTTTTTTTGTTTTTGTTTTTCTTTAAAAAGAGATCTTGAAAAATTAATTCGATCACGGCCTATCACTCTTTGCAAAGGATGCTTAGAACGAAAGGGTTGCAGACCCCTTTCTTCATATGTTGAGTCTCTGCCCCAAGGGTCGTTTTCCACAAAGATTCTGAATGGAGCCCTGCCTTCTCTCTACAAGTCTTCTCTCTTTCCTTTATTTTTAAATGAGAAGCCCTAGTTCTTTCACGCCTAGGAATGTGGGAAATCCCTTACGCTCTTTCCTCATTCCATTTTATGGGAGGGTCAAAGACTGCTTTTTTTCTCATTTCATGTGAAATGAAAACTATGAAAGGAATTGTTCCTTTTTCTTCTTCCTTTCTTTGATAGTACTCGTCAACCCTCTTCCTTTGTTTGATGACCAAAGGGGCTCCTTCAAATCTGCAGATTGTTGGTAAAGAACGTGAACCTTTGATACCAAACTGATGCAAGCCCTTTTGGAGAGGGCTTGATAGGGAATGGGTAAAAGTGTCGAAGCACAAAATCGCCATGAAGGGAAGTGTATTAAACTATTAATCTCCAAAGCTAAAAAAAAAAAAAAATAAAGAAAAAATTCTGTTGCTTTACATCCACATATATAGGAAACAAGATCCGTAAAAATATAAGTTTTCAAGCAGGAAACTAGATCCTAAATAAATCAAAACCATAGTTATCAAATTCGTTTCGGTTCGGACGAAATGCCTGAATTTGTTCGTTTCGAAGGCAAAACCATACCGAACATCCCGCTTGAAGATGTTCGGGTCAGATTTCATTTGATTTCACCCGATATATAGGGTTTCGATCCAAAACCCTAATTTCGGACGAACTATGTCCGAATCCGTCGATTCGGACGGATCAAGGGGCCAAACATTAAAATAAGAAAAAAATGGATGAACTATATTTGGGCATTTGAACAAATCTGAACAAATAAATGAAATCATTGTGCATACCTTTTTTTGGGTGATCGTTTGTTTTATCTTCTTTGGTAGCATGGACCCTTCTATCTATAAATTGAACTCGAAACCACAAATATCAACCATAGAATCTTCTCTTACCCTATTTCCATTTGAGATTGTTCACTGCCGAAGCAAAAGTGTGAATCCATGCCCTCGCTGTGATTATCTTCCTCCATTTCCACCCTTGCCGATGGTCGTCACTGCTGCCCAACTCAGATTTCCTTGCAAAAACCTTCCACCTATTTCTACGTCTTTTTTTTTTTTTTTTAACAAAAAATGAGAATTGATTAATATACAACATGACACAAGATCCTCCATTGTGCACCCTTTGCATTTATGCCATGCATAGATCCAATGGCACAATGATCGCCCCCCTTTTTGTGGTGGATCCACATTATTTCCTCCTTATGGGTCCACATTATTTCCTCCTTATGGCAGGTCTTATCTATGAGTTGATTAAAATTTGGCTCAAGGAAATTTTGAAAATGGTGTTGCCTTATCAAGAAAGGGTATTTTTGGAAACAAATGTAATATGTTAAATGCTTGGCTGGCGAGAACTACAAGAAGATGTCACTATAATATCCCATTGGAATTGGCTGACGTGGAGGTCCTTTATTGGACTGGGCAAGTCGCTGCGCCGGATCCCTCCCCGTTCTGCATTGATGAATGCTTCTTTGTAAATTTCCTACAAACAAGGCAATGAAAAGATTTTCCACCTAAACTCTTACGCTACTCTTCCATGGATTAAATCCATACATATTTTTTTTGTATAGGAGGCCCACCTCTGATCAATTCATGCTCTTTGTACACACACACCCTAATGAATTATCAGTAGCCCCTGTTTGACACACAAGCCTTCAAGTGAGGAACCAGTTCAGTCTTGAACATTCTCCTGCATGCACACATAAATGTTCAAATGCGAACTGGCCTCGAATTCCAAGAACCTTGAGGATAGGGGTGGGCCAAATATCACTGGATGCGGACAGTCTTTATAATACTGCCTTTGGGTGGAGCAATGTGTGAAACTAAAACAGATTTGAGACTGGAAAATCCGTTAGGGGTATTTTACAGGATGAGCGGTTCGCCAGTTCCTCATGAAATGGTACTTTCTAATGGGACCTTGTCTTAAAACTGCTCGCTCTATTTATTCTTATAAAAGGTCATCATCACATGGAAACAAGTTGAGGAAGATTAAAAATGCCATACCATGAATTGATTCTGGGGGAAGCCCATCTTAGTGTAATTGGCAATTTGCTTTGTTTCACTGGAAGTAGTAGATTGGATGACTTTGTATTTAGTCTCTGAATTGTTTATCTCAACTGCTGTGTGCCGTTATTTATTTATTTATGATTTTCCTACAGAATGATATGGCAAATATTCAGAAGAAGAGAGAGGAGGAAAAGGTGAATCTTCTCTTCAAATTTTGATTCAGGCGGGTAGTCAATGTCAATCTGACTTTATGGCGGTTCTTGAAATAAAAATACATTTATGCGGTTTTGACAGGCGCTAAAGGAGCTGAGAGCGAAGGCATCACAGAAAGGATCGTTTGGTGGTGCAGGGCTCAAGAAGAGTGGCAAGAAATGAGTCGCAACTCTCTGCGCATGGTGGTGTTGATTACCTCATGGTCTGGTTGGATGTGTGAGATTGGGATGGACCAATGAACGTTTCTTTGGAATGTTTCATAGTTGGGAACTAATTCCCATATAATGGTTTGTCTGTGTTTTGTTTGAGTTCCATATAACATTTTCTGGTTTCAAGACCATATGTTGCTCTTATGCATGGATGTTCTTATACACTAAAGAGTTGCCTGCCTGAAGCCCTTTTAACATTCAAAGTGGTGGTGACCCTTGAGTTTACTCAGCTTGGTCCTATGAGACCCGACCGAGTTGGATTAAGTCACTCCTGAGCCCAATAAGCTTTATGAATAAAAAATAAAAAAATGAAAAGTATCAAAAACAATAGAATAAACAGAAAATTATGTTCTATGAATCTGGAGTTATAAGACTTACTATGTTTTACTCGTTAATAATGATTAAGTAGCAATACACAAACACCTATGTTTATGTTTCACTCAGATGAATGACACCTTCAATATTTTTATGTCTAGATCTTCAAAAACTGTGATTTTGATCTTCCAGAATTGATGCAAAATGCCATTAGAACTCTCAAAACTTCTCCCAACAGAATATTGGGAAATAAAGTGAGTTACAGTTGAAAATCTACAGGATAAACTCATTTGACTCACGGTTACTAGATTTGGCCCATTTTAAAAACCATGACAATCACCTTCAGCAAATATAAATGCACTTGCCTGTTTATATATTTGTCTGGTTCTGTATATGCTAATTGAAGGACCAACAGATGTTTTTCTTTTTCTTTTTTATACTTAATCAGTCTAAATCTTAGTAGCAACTCTTCTGCCCATCGGTCAAATCACTACTACTAATCTCTTATTAAACTCTGTAGAACCTGTTTAGATCTTTGTAAATCAACTATAATTAAAGGGTTTGTACAATTGGATGACATGAGTTACTGCGACAGGCTTGTTCTTTGCAGCAACCAAATTACAGGTAAAATCCAGCACAGTTAATTAGTTGTGCAGGTAATCTGATTGCAGGGTAACTGAGTATCAATGTTCAAATAGGGCTTTATCAGGCCTGGGTCTGCCAAATTCCCTAAAGCAGGCTGAGCCCCCATGGCTAATCTTTCTAATTTGTATTGAACTGTTGGTCTTGTATTGCAAGTTCTGCTATGTGATGAAAATTATAGAGAGCAAGCTCTTCACATAGAAGTCTTAAGGGCTCTTTTGATTCTGCATTCCTACTTATGTCTTTCCCTTCAGCTCTTGTAGATTCCTATCCAATAACTACAGTTTTGATTCCAGTTTTCTCTCACATCTGCTTTAGGAGAAACAACATAAAGTGAAGGTGCTGATGCAAAGAAACTGAACTATGCTTTTCACTGAGAGTATCTAAATTCATCTACCACTACTTGGTGGTAGGGTTGTAAACGGGTAGGTTTGGTTCGAGTCCATAGTGGACTAGGAACCGGAACCATTAAGGAGAAGGTGGAACTGAATCTGGACCCGGAACTGTTTTGGAATTGGTTTCTTGGCTCCGGAACCGGAACCAGAACCATATATAGGACGGGTCTGGATCCGGGTTTGGATCTAGGTAGAGAATGATAATAAAAAAATATATAGTTTTTAGGTTATATTTTCGAAAATTGAGGTAATATGTGGGGTCTCGGGTCCATGGGTCTAAATCAAGGTAGAATCAGATCCGGACTCATTTACTTATCGGGACCTAAGGACCCAGACCCGATTCTTAATGGGTCCGAATCTTCGGGTAATCAGAGAATCGGGGACTCATTTACATCCCTACTTGGTGGTGCCCACAAGCATCCCATAAGGACTGAACATTAACATTGGACACTTGATCATAAACCCGATTCCATTGAATGGCTAAGATCATTAACCCCATTGCATGTTGCAACCACTACTTAACATTGAACCTTTCTCTATCAAATGTACTAACACATCCTCCTGAGGGATCTTTCTGTCAACCAAATAGAATCATATTAACAATCGTATTCTAGGCATATGATTCTCTTTTCTCCCCTCAATCACAGAAAGAAAAAGCAAATGGTTCTTTCTTTTTCTTTTTTTTTTTTGAAGAAGGAGAACAAAAAAAAAAGAGTTTCATATCTACTATTTGACATTCTATTAGGAGAGTACGACGCAAAAGACAGCCAATTAACCAATCTTCTTTGTGTCTCGCTGGTTGTATGATTAGGAGTACATGCAAGAGGTCCAGGGTTCAAGGATTGGTACCATCCTCTCTTTATCTTAAAAGACAACCAACTAAAAATGTATCGTTTTCTCATTTATTATTTTTTTGGTAGGTGCCTATTCTACAACAGAGCATGTAGCCTGTTTGAGATATGTATAGAAATAAAATCATGGCCACCATTGCATTGTGTCCAATCATCCCCCATGATTTTACTCCGAACGAATTGATATTGGGCCCATCAACTTCTAAGGTGGGCTATTGAGATGCAATGTTTTGCTGCCATGAACTATGGCTGGCTACACCTTCTTTCAAAGCCTCTCTTAATCCTTATTGGACTGGATTGGATAAAAAACAAGAGGTGACTAGAATTACTATTTGATCAAACCTGCGGATTAGATTCTATCTAACAATAAATCAGTGGGCTGGTCCAGTGGGCCTAGATATTGCTTCATAGTAATTAGAGGTCACTTGTCAATACAGCACAAATACAATGCACTGGGAATATTAAACAATGGCCTAGGCCATTGTTTTGCTGCCATGAACTGTGGCTGGCTACACCTCTCTTAATCCTTATTGGACTGGATTGGATAAAAAACAAGGTGACAAGGATTACTATATATTTTATTAAGCCTGCGGATTGGATTCTATCTAACAATAAATCAGTGGGCTTGTCCAGTGGGCCTAGATATTGCTTCATAGTAAAACCTGTAGTGTTTTTGAATTTGTGCTTTCAAAATACATGCTGATACATCCAATATTTAGCAGTTCTTTTCCTGGGCCAATACAGGGTCCTGTATTGCTACTTGGACCCATGATTTAAAGGTCACTTATCAATAGAGAACAATGTACTGGGAATATAAATAAAACAATGGTCTAGGCCTCTTTATTGCTATTCATAAAATACCTTGAAACCATGATACTGAAACCTTTTATAGGCCCAATTCATAATTGGGTCCAGGTCCTGGCCTCAAAACCCACGGTTTAGGCCCGGTAATCCAACGACTGTGTACCCAATTTGTATAATCTATAACTACAATAATGACTAATCAGATGAAGATTAATAGTATATTTACATAGAATAATATATTCGGGTCTTTAGTTGGGTCGATTGGTTTCGGGCCTAGATCCCAAAATTTTTAAAACCAATGCGTATAGACTTATTATGTATCTATGATCGTCCGGTTTATCCAGTCCAATCTGGGTCCGATGCCCAGCACTCGAACAGATTTATGAGTACTATACATTGGACCCATGTCACTGCAGCGCCACACCAATGTATTCCGTGGGTATCTGAGGCAGCCGCAGGCATGAAGGCACGGACAAACCGCACCCAGCCGACGCAGCGATACGCACACACGCACCGACTGACCGCACATTGCCGACGCAGCAGTGTACACGGACAGACTGTGCACCGAGGCGGCCGACCGGACCGACGGCGCAATGTCACAACAAGGTAGGGGTTGGTGCCGACTATTGTTTGGATCCTAGACCCATAACATGGATCGTACGCAGTTACGGGGCTATCTATGTATCCACCATGGATCCAATCCAGACTTGGCCCACTAATATAGATGCTTTGGGCTGGGCCCAAGAAAAGGCCTGATTCCCTCAGCCGTGGATTCTCCACTTCCAAATTCCAACTCCCATTAAAAGGCCCTGTTTCGTCTACTTTTCTTGTTCATTTTCATGCCCTCCTCCATCTTCTCATTTCCCAGACTCTCTTTTCTCTCTCAGGTCCATTGGAAACTCTTCCAAAGGTAAGAAAACCCCAAAACCCACTTCATATTTCCTACCCCAAATCTTGATTTCTATGCTCTTTTCTTCAATGGGTCTGATTGGATGAGAAAATAGAGGTGGAGTGGAGAAAGCCCTTGAACATGAACACTTTTTCTCCACATCCATTTGACCCATTTAAGAAATCCCATGTCTTGAATTCAATGCCTGTTTTACTGCTTTCTTGATCTTTGTCATTAGTCTGGAATCTTTGGGTTACTGGAGGAGAGAAAACTCTTTCCCTGATTTATGGCAATCTTTTTTTCTTCTGATTGATTGGAAACCAGGATAGGATTTTCTCTGGGGTGAAAGTACCTTGTGTTACTTTAAGTTGGACTCAACAGGTTAAGGACCGAGTCAACTCAGGCGAGTCAAGTTGATTTTTAGCTTAAATACTAATGTGTAGAAAACTTTAGATTTTTTTTTTTTTTTTTTTTTGAAATGGATGATGTAGAAAAGCTGTAATTTTGATAAATTTTAGGTACTTCTTCATGTAAAAGTTCAATAAATGTATTAATCCAAGCTGTTGAAACTCGGGCTCGGGCTCAACTTGGCTGGCCGAGGTGTAGAGTCAACTTGGTGAGTTGGCTCGGGAGGTGTGTCAATTGTTGTTTAATTTTTTTAAAAAATTGGAGTTTTAGTAAGTACTTGAAAAAAGTATAAGCAATGAAATAGAAAAAATAAAAAGAAAATGAGATTAGAAATTTGAAAAAACAATAAACATATAGGTTATGCTAATTATGTCATTAAATTATTGAATAATTAAGATTCTACTAATTGCAATGCTAGGCTTAAGGTGTTCTAGTGGTATTGGTTTTTTTTTTTATTTTTTGCCACGTTGGTCTGCTGGTCCGGGAGTGATACTTTAACTTGAGGATGCAAGGATTGATCCCTGGGCATATGTGTGAAACTAAGGTGTCAACACGACTCAAACATGAATATGTTGGCAATACCTTTATATCTAATAATTGAAGAAGAAATACCCACGTTAAGGGCTGTAATGTTATAGATTTTTTTTTTTTATTTTGGATTGGTTTGTAATGCTATAGATCAGGAGCTCCAACACTGGGGCGGCATAGGAAGGGAAAGGGGAAAAAATGGGAAAAAGGAGAAAAAAGATGACACGTGATTTAATGTTTTAATTAGGGATGGCAATGGCCTTTGGTCAAGTTAAAACAGGCAACCTGCTTAACCCACTTGAATTAGGGGCCAATTTGGTAGTGGGTCTGTTGGATTCGATGTGGGTATGAGTTTTCAATTTTGACCCAAGTCGAGTTCAAGTTGCGGTTGAGCTTGATCTGGCTCACCCCGGTTATATATGATTTATAGATTTATTTATTTATTTATTTATTTGGATTGGTTTGTAATGCTATAGATCAGGATAAAAGAAAATATTAACGGTTATAGTTATTATCAAGGTTGGAAAACTTAGTGAGTTAGACTCTTGACTCTACTGAGTTACCTCGTTTTGACGAAGGATCGAGTCAAATATAGGGTAAATTGGGCCGAGTCAAATATAAGTAATAAATACTTGAGGTTTTGGAGTTAGCAATTTAAAAATGATTGATTGAAATATAATAAATTTTCTAATTTGAATCTATTATTATTAATGCATGTGAATAAATGTATATCTAAAATTTTTAAGTATTTGACCTATTTTTAAATATTTTTCAAAAAACCATGACTCTCCCAAGTCCTTGAATTGATTCTCTTCGAGTCAATATATTAGAGTAGGATGAGTTGAGTTTGAGCACGAGTTTTCCAACTTGGTTATTTTAAAGATTGCTTTCATGTCTTTGATGGTAGCCTGATTCTTGAGCTTGAGAGACGCGTGGTTTTCCTATTGTAGATAGATGGTGCAGGATGAGTCAAGCCCAGGCCCATGACTTATGGGTCAACCTAGTCCAACCCCATTGATCAGCCCACAGCCCCAATGGGACCAGTAGGTTGTTTTGGTGTGGATTTTTGCATTAATTAGGATTCTTTAATTTATTTTATTTTTTTAAAGAATGGTTTGGTTTAAGTAGGGTAATTCCTTTAGTATGTTTCCTTTCTTGCACATCCAACCCTTTCCTATAAGTGTGTTTTCCTCCTTTTGATAGGGACACCTCTAATCATTGAATAGAAGATTTCCGGTTTCCCTTTGATTTGTGTTTGTTTCTCTAATCATGTGTGTTATTATGTGTGAAATCCATCTGGATTCATCCAGCCCCCATTTGTGGAGTTGGTCCATCTTATTCTCGAGACCCGGGCTGCGTCAATAGATGGAGTTTTGTAATACTATTAGAAATAGGATGTGAAAGAGAGGAATAAAGTTGGGAAGAATGAAAAGTTATGGAGAGCAGATGTAGCTTTTATTTTTCTATTAACATGAGCTCCCACTGTTTATAAATTTTATCATTAAAAGGAAGCAATGTTAAGTTAAGCTTGAAATAATAAGTGTAGCCTTAGAATAGGGTTTTGAATTTAAAAATAAAGAAGGAGAAGAAGAAAGTGCTTGACTTTTTTAAGTCACATGAGTTGCCTGAGTCAACAAATCAAACACATGACTCAGCTGAGTAATGAGCATGCAAGAATCAAAACACTGACTCGACTCCTTGATCCTAATGAGCTAAGTCAACTTGGCCGACTTCGGCCTGATAATGACAAGTTAAATGTCTTCATATTTTAAGATAAGGGCATATTGACATGAATCTGTTCTACTTTTTTATTGGTTTTGAGTTTGTTATCAGAATGCCAGATTTTCAAATTAATGTCATTTATTAAAAAATATTTCATTAACCATGTTCCTTTTAAAAATGTTAATCTTTAATGAAGATGGAACTCACATTGACAAACACTTCATGGTCTATAGCTTCCTCTCTTTGGCATTAATTGTTATTATAAATAACCATTAAAAAAATGTTATTATAAATACTCGATAACAAATTTAGGCAATAAAAAAAATGTCTTACTGGTTAAATGTTGTCTCTCCCCCTTCGTGTTCTCAAGTTTGAACCATGATAGCAGGGTGACAATTCCTGACCTGACCCGAACCAATCTGGTAATTCAGGGTTTGCGCACCCTTTTTATTTTATGGTTGACATTTGTGATTCAACCCATAAATTCGAGCTCGGGGTGATAAATTTTTGCTATTTTGACAGATTGTATTATGGCCTGCTAGCCTGACCCTCACACATTGGTTAATTAAGGATTCAGGTTGACAGCTTTACTTTCCAATCTTGGTTTAGAATTGATATTTTCAATTGTCGGGTTGAGCCTATGACTTTTGCCCATGGTGCTCAACCGTCTAACAAGACCCAACCAATTGCTACCACTACATGATAAGAGATTTTTGTTTTATTAGAAACCAGTTTTTTACGATTCGTTTGAGTCTTGTGCTGAGTCAAGTCCACCAAGCAGTGGCAGAACTGCGAAATTCTCCTTAGGTTGTGCACTATGTAAAAGTATTTTTCTTAGGGAATTCAACATGTTAAAAATTCATAAAATAAACCCCACCTTCAACCCACCCCCCCCCCCCCACCCCCCCCCCCCCCACCCCCGGGATTAATATATTCTATCTGTGAATGAAACTAGAGTTTCTTTTGAGTTAATGAAAGGTTATTTTAATAGTTATGGTGGTTATTCCAGAGTGGTGATGAGTAGAGGGGTGAGATTTATATCTAGTTTTGTGGAACCAAGTTTGTAAATCTAAAAGGGAGGGTGGTCTAGGCTTCAGATCTCTAAAGATGAACTAGGCCCTTCTTGGGAAATGGTTGTGGAGAATTGGAGATCAGTCAGATAGTTTGTGGAGACATAATTTTGTCCAAATATGGGGTGAGACGGAATGGTTGGGACGTTGATGGACCATCCTGCGGGTGTTCAAGTTGGTGGAAAGATATTATGGGCATTAAGGACTCTTATGATTCTAAAATCAGGTAACATGTTGGGACAGGAGATGACATCTATTTTTGGCATGATGTTTGGGTGGGGGATACTCCTTTAGCGGTGCAATTTCCGGATCTGTATAGTTGCGCTAGGAACAAACAAGCAAAGGCGAATGATTATATGGATAGGGCTGTGGGGTCCAATTTTCATAAGAGATCTGACGGAGTCGGAAGAGGAGAACCTTATGACTCTCCTTGACGAGATTGGTTGGATTTTTATACCTGTAGAAGGGGAAGATAAAAGAGTGTGGGCTGCCTCAAAGGATGGTGTTTTCTCTGTTTCTGCTTTCTTCGTGGTGCTGTCAAACACTCACAATTCTCGCAATTGGTTTGATTACCTTTGGAAGACCAAGGCTCCTCTTAGAGCCCTAGCGTTCGGTTGGTTAGCTCTTCGAGGCAACATCCTCACTATGGATAATCTCCGTCGTCGCAGGGTGGTTCTAACCAACGCTTGTCCCCTATGCCTATCGGCAGAGGAGACTGTGGATCATCTTTTGCTTAATTGCAGTTTCGCGCAACCTATTTGGAATTCTACTCTGGATTGTTTTGGCTACTCTGGATTGTTTTGGCTGTAACTAGGTCCTCCCTCGAAACATTTTGGAGCTCTTTGATGCTTGGAAGTTTGGATTCCATTCCAAGAGAGGAAGGCTTCTCTGGCGTTTGTCTTTTGTTGCCAACATTTGGACAGTTTGGAAGGAGAGAAATAGGCGTTGCTTTGAAGATTGCTCTTCTTCTTCAGTAGTTGTTGCTACGAGAGCCAAATTCCTCGCTGCATCATGAGTTTCTGTGTTGCCAGAATTTTGGGGAGTGCCTATGGAGCTTATGCTGTTTAAATGGAAGGAAGTAGTTTCCTAATCTTTTGGTTTCTTGTTTTGGGGCTTTAGGCCTATTTAGGAGTTTTGTCTCCGTTTTTGCTGTTGTGGATGGTTTCGCTGGTCCCTTTGTATTTTTCTTTGCTCTTCAGTATATATCTTTTGTATTGCTCTGCTTTGATTAATACAATTCACCATTCAAAAAAAACTTATGAGTATTTTCAAATTTTTGGATAAATATGAAAAAAATAATTGATTTCATTGAAGCTCTATATAGGCTTGTATTTTGTTCTTCTCCTCTATGTTTGGCTGTGAGTGTTGGGCTAGTGTGAACTTTGGTTCAGTTCTTTGGGAAGTGGTCTTTCCTGCATTTTGAATATCAGCCCTTGTTGTTACTGATATATTGAGTTGTTTTGCTCACATATTCTTATTCCTCCCCAGTTGTAGTTCTTGTCGACTTTACACCAAAGAAATGGCATCAAGCATAGAAGGTGGAAAGAGCTTTGCAAGAAGGGACCAGCTGTTGAAGATACAAGCTGAGTCTCAGAGGAGATGGGAAGAAAGTGGCGTTTTCAAGGCCGATTCACATGAGAAGGCTCCTGAACCTGGTGAAAAGTTCTTTGGCAATTTTCCTTATCCATATATGAATGGCTCACTCCACTTGGGTCATGCATTTTCCCTCTCCAAGCTTGAATTTGGTGCTGCTTATCATAGACTAAGAGGTTGCAATGTGTTGTTGCCTTTTGCTTTTCATTGCACTGGAATGCCAATTAAGGCTTCTGCTGATAAACTTGCGCGGGAGATTCATGAATTTGGAAACCCACCTATATTTCCTTCTACTGAGGATGACAACACTGTAGAAGTTAGTAATGAGAGTGAACAAGTGGAAGAAAATGTGGAGCAGGTTGAACCTGATAAATTCAAGAGCAAGAGGTCTAAAGCAGCTTCTAAGTCAGGTGGAGATAAGTCTCAGTGGGAGATCATGAAGATGTCGGGCATTCCTGAGAGTGAGATTGCTAAATTCCAAGACCCAAGTCATTGGTTGACGTATTTCCCCCCTCTTGCGAAAGAAGACTTGAAGGCTTTTGGTTTGGGTTGTGATTGGCGGCGCTCTTTCATCACTACAGACATGAATCCATTCTACGATTCCTTTGTCAAATGGCAGATGAGGAAGTTGAAGGAAATGGGGAAGATTGTTAAGGATACGAGATACACAATTTATTCTCCCTTTGACGGACAGCCATGTGCTGATCATGACAGAGCATCAGGTGAAGGTGTTCAACCTCAGGAGTATACTCTCATCAAAATGGAAGTGGTGCCTCCTTTCCCTTTGAAGTTGAAAGCATTGGTGGGAAGAAAAGTCTTCTTGGCAGCTGGAACATTGAGACCGGAGACAATGTATGGGCAAACGAATTCATGGGTATTGCCCAATGGGAAATATGGAGCTTTTGAGATCAACGAAACAGATGTATTTATAATCACAAAGCGAGCTGCACTGAACCTTGCGTATCAAAATTTGTCCAAAATCCCTCAGAAGCCAACTTGTTTGCTCGAACTTAATGGACAGGATTTGATTGGATTGCCCCTAAAATCACCGCTTTCTTTCAATGAAATCATATACGCACTTCCTATGCTGACAATTTTAATGGATAAAGGTACAGGAATTGTGACCAGTGTGCCCAGTGACTCTCCTGATGATTATATGGCTTTGCTTGATTTGAAATCAAAGCCGCGTCTTAGAGAGAAATATGGTGTGAAGGATGAATGGGTGCTACCATTTGAGGTTGTACCTATCATTAACATTCCTGATTTTGGGGACAAATCTGCAGAGAAAGTTTGTATTGATTTGAAGATCAAGAGCCAAAATGAGCAACTAAAGCTAGCTGAAGCGAAGAGGCTTACGTACTTGAGGGGATTCACTGATGGAACAATGCTTGTTGGGGAGTTCAAGGGGAAGAAGGTTCAAGAAGTGAAACCTTTGATAAGGAACATGCTTCTAGAAACGTGCCAGGCAGTAATGTACAGCGAGCCTGAGAAAAGGGTCATATCCAGATCTGGCGATGAGTGTATAGTGGCTCTCACAGATCAGTGGTACATTACTTATGGGGAAGAAGAATGGAAGAAAAAATCTGAGGAGTGTTTGTCCAATATGAATCTGTACTCTGAAGAGGCACGGCATGGTTTTGAGCATACCTTGAGCTGGTTGACTCAGTGGGCTTGTTCACGTTCTTTTGGGCTTGGTACACGGCTTCCCTGGGATGAGCAGTTCCTCGTCGAGTCATTGTCGGATTCCACCCTTTACATGGCATATTACACCATTGCTCATTTGATACAAAATGGGGATATTTACGGATCAGATACATCTGCATTGAAGCCAGATCAGATGACGGATGGAGTTTGGGATTTTATTTTCAGTGGAGGGCCATTTCCTAAATCAGATATTTCCACTTCCCTTCTTAACAAAATGAAGCAAGAGTTTCAGTATTGGTACCCATTTGATCTGCGAGTATCTGGTAAAGACCTGATTCAGAATCATCTGACATTTTGCATCTACAACCACACTGCACTTCTTCCCAAACATCACTGGCCTCGTGGATTCAGATGCAATGGACATATCATGCTGAACTCTGAAAAAATGTCCAAATCAACAGGTAATTCCAGTTCTCTTTTGCTTTCTGAATGGATGCGGCCTTGTTAATTATGCTGCTTTTTTTATTCTATCTTTCCTGGCTGGTGATTTATGGGCCTAAATGCCCCATCTTATGCTGCTTTTTCCATTTTGGGTGGATATCTAATCCCCTGTTCTATAGTTCTTGTCATATTATTTACTAATGTCTATTGTTGCTGGGGCTTATTGAAAAACAAACAAACAAACAAACAAAACAGGTAATTTCAGGACTATACGCCAGGCTATAGAGGAATTCTCTAGTGATGCGACTAGATTCTCTTTGGCTGATGCTGGGGATGGAATGGATGATGCAAACTTTGTTTTTGAGACAGCAAATGCTGCTATCCTACGGCTCACGAAAGAAATCTCGTGGATGGAAGAGATACTGGCTGCAGAATCATCTTTGAGGACAGGGCCCCCATCAACTTATGCTGATCGTGTTTTCACAAATGAAATAAACATTGCAGTCAAGATGACCGAAGAACACTACAACAATTTCATGTTTAGAGAAGCCCTTAAAACAGGCTTGTACGACCTTCAGGCAGCTAGAGATGAATACCGGTTTTCATGCGGGGTAGGAGGCATGAATCGTGACCTTCTGTGGCAGTTTATGGATGTCCAAACACGACTAATTACACCCATTTGCCCACACTACGCAGAACATGTTTGGAAAGAACTCTTGAAGAGGGATGGCTTTGTCGTTAAAGCAGGTTGGCCGACGGCTGATTCTCCAGACCTCATTCTCAAAAAGGCTAATAAGTATTTGCAGGACTCAATAGTTTCAATGAGAAAGTTGCTTCAGAAGCAAGTGCTGGGCACAAAGAAAGCTAAAAATGGTGTCCCAACTCTTCTGGCAGAAGAAAACAAGCCTACAATAGGCCTAATCTATGTGAATGAGCAGTATGATGGTTGGAAAGAGACCTGCTTAAGGATACTTCAAAGCAAGTACGACAGTGTGAGTCGGGCATTTGCATCCAATGAAGAGATACTTGCCACATTGAAGGAAAGCATTACAAATTTTAAGGAGATCCAGAAGAAATGCATGCCCTTTTTAAAGTTCAAGAAGGATGAGGTGCTGTCTGTTGGTCCTCATGCTCTGGATTTGAAGCTACCATTTGGTGAAATTGATGTGCTTCAGGAGAACTCTGACTTGATAAAGAGACAGCTGGGTCTTGAATACATTGAAGTGCTATCTGCATCAGATGATGGTGCTTATAGTAAAACGGGTCCCCACAGGTCAGTGCTAGAAAATAATCCTCCATCACCTGGCAATCCTATTTCCATTTTCTTAAACAGGTCAGAATATTTGCCAATCGCAGAGGCAGGCGCTTAGATATTACAAATGGTTTTTGCCTTTTCAAAAGTTTTATAATCAACTTTTTTTTTTCTTCTCTTTTTTTTTTTTTTTTTGTGTGAGCCTGTGCGGGCGCGCTTGTGGTTGGTGATTTTTCTTGTGGAAGTTGTTTGTGTTGAAAACAGTATTTGTCTATTTGTCTCTATTTTTAGGTGATTTTGGTTTAATGTAAAAATTAATAAACTCCTATACTTTATCATCTCCTCTTCAATACACAGTGATATATTCTGGCTTTTTTTTCTTCCCCTTTGATGCATGACTGAACTGAAACTGTTAGACTAGTTTGGCCAGCAACAAGTAGGTTGGCCCACCTTGTGGTTGTGGAGACTGTTTTATCCGTTCTGTTTAAGTATTTTGGTTGACCAATTTATGCTTTCTTGAAAATGGAGGACCCGGGCACAAAATTCAGTAACGTTTGTTGCAGGAACAAGATCGTCTAACTAGACAGTTGATTGTTGTGCTTTCATGTGTTTCAACATTTAGATCATATCATGTGTGCATGTTGATAGATGGAAGGATTTGTGTTAAATGTAGGTGACTACAGTTGGTCAGTTTTCCATTTTTAGAACTCATCAGACTCAACTTAGAAGAAAGTGATAGGTCCCAATTGATGATACTTTTCGTCATAAAAGGTTTCAGTGCATGCACATGAGAGAGAGAAGAGTAGTGTTTTTTTTTTTTTTTAGTGCGCGCGCGCGTGCACAGCTCCTTGGTCTATATATGTATAAATAAGCATTTTAGTCATAGCTTGTTTAGAGTTTGATATAGAACTGTTTTATGCCAACTTTAAGTTGATTAGATAAGGCTATGATGATGGGTTTTTTTCCTTCTTTTTCCTTGATTTCCCTTGATGTACATTAGGTGAGAATTTCACAATGCCTAGGAACTTTCCAATCCATGTAAGGCCATTAATGTAACTGTTCAATCTCCATGCCACAATTCCTAATGATGACATGATTTCTTTGCTGCTCCATAGATCTCAATTTTTTTGAATTGAGAAAATATGATCGGGTTTGATGGTTTTGCATATACTCTTTTTTTTTTCTTTTTTTTTTTTATATAAAGAAAATACCCCTTCCTTTTTCTTATTGGTATTTAAACTCATGTTTGTTTTTTGGTTTAAAAAAATTAAATTTTTGTAGCACTCAATGTATTTGTATGTTTGACGAATTCATGGAGATTGAAATTTCATTCTTCTAACTAGGAAAGATCTTTACTGTAAGTGGATGCTTTCCTACAATTGAAGCTATTGAATGCATCAGGTTTCTTTATACTTAAAACTATTCCTACATTGAGGACTAGTTTGTACAACCGGAGGATTTCACTCTCCGCGCCGGTTTCTATTTACACTGATCTTGTATTTCCAGCCCTTATTAAAATCAAACTCCTCTATATCGAAGAAAATGGGTTCATCATTTATCTTTTTTCGTAAGGAAAATGTGTCATGCCAAAAGAAATAATGCTGGAAAGTTAAAAAGCAGAACATGTTTCACTCTATCTCAATCCTCTAGTCTTGCAAATGCTCAGTGAACTGATGAACATTGATCCTGATTGATTAGGGGGCTTATGGTTTTGGAGAAGAATCAATAAACCTGGCCCGACTGGATGCCCAAATGTTTATATGTTGATGTAATAAACCTAAAAGAGAGTTTTTCTCTTACCGACGTCCGCACGAGACCAGACTTTGTGTGTGAAAATCATTCCCCATACTTTGTGCGTGCTCGAGCCCGGAGGGCCTACCCTGCATTAGTAGATGAGATTGATTTTCATGCATAGCATTTGGTGAGGACGTCCATGGGAGAAAATTTCACATATACCAAATGTATGCTTAATGGGTTAGGTTTTGCTAAGAGGTACCTCTCTCATGGATGGTAACTCATACATGAGAGGTAAACTCTAAGCCCCTTGTAGGGTCCACTTGGTCAATTGTGGGAGGATAGTGTGATGGAAAGTTCTCATTGAGAACTTGATTTTGAGCAAAGGGTATCTCAATTAGTTCATCAAAACCATTGATTTGAGGTCCTTGTTTACCGATTTCTTTAGTTAATTTGCCAAATAAAAGGAAAAAACTTAATCCATGAAGAAAAGTTTTTATTAATCTCCAAAAACTACTGTGTTGTCATGCTTATATACATAGGAAAACAAAGCCCCTATAATCAAAGACTCCTAATGGAAGTAGGAAAGTTATCCTAATCACAATTCATTGAAGAAATAAAATCCTAGATGAAGAAGGAATGCTTAGTCTTAGGACTTCCCATCATTAAACCCCCTTCTTAAGGTCCTACATGTGGGCCATGGGCCTGCCCACGTTGGCCTACAAGCTTTGGATATGCATTTATGCAGAGCACCCAAATTACCTAAAAATCTAATTAACTATCAGTAACTTTGATTACCTACAATATATTGATCATTTTGCAGGAACAAAACTAGTGGAAAAGTCTTGGTGTGGATATGGATTGGTTGAATAAGAGATAGTCCTTTGTCTTCTTATTTTCCAACTAAGGAAAATTTACTGCTTGCATTGTATTTAAATTTCCGGGATTCTAAGAAATGTATTCCTATCACAATGGATAAATTTGAAGAAGTAAAAAGTGATGATCCACAAATGGCTATCAAATATTCTCTCTTATGGAAAATGATTACCAACTATAATCCTAGTAAATCAAATTCTAGAAAAAGTAGGGGCCCATTTGCATCTCCACCATAAATCCATCTTCTTTCATTTCTTTAAAAATTGTTTGTTTGTAAACATTTACGTATGCAAATGATTTACACGTGTCAAGATTATTTATCATCATGTTTGTTTTCAATCATTTACATAGAGATGTGAAAATAGTGAGTGAACGAGGTCATTGACCACATAAGGTTTTCATACCAAAATAAGTGAAAAAGTGATTCCCACCCCACTCGCAAAAAGGGCACCAGTACACTTTTTACATGGTGATTGCATTCTTGTGGAGCTTTATCTCATCTTGTGGAGCCCATATTTGTAATAAAAGTTTGTTCACTTATTGTTAGTGAACTAATAGCCCCAAGATATTGAAGCTGATTATCTCAAATCTTTCATGATCTTTAGTAATTTGTGATAAGGCCCAACCTATAAATCTAATTTTATACACTTATGTGGGCCCCCAATTCTTGATCCCAACCGTCCAATATTTTTGTATTAATGGTAAATATCAAAGCATTTAGTTTTGTATCTTAATGCTTAATGGATTTTGAGAAATTTATAAGAAAAAAAAAATCCAAATAAATCTAAAACCTCATTAGATATCTTCATTTACTCATGTGAAAATATTGATAATGCAGTACACGTGTATAATATTTACATATGTAAACATCATTTTCCTATCACATATCTAAAAGGCAAAAAGTTCAAGAGGTGAAGTGAAAATAAATTTGAAAAATAGAAAACAATGGTCCCGGCGGGGCTCGAACCCGCGACCTTCGGCTCATAAGACCAACGCTCTAACCAACTGAGCTACGGGACCTTACACTTGATACAATTTTTCAGTTTAAATTATCTAACTTATTATCTGATCACTTATGGAATTCACAGCTCATTGCATTAAGTAAGACCTCTAATGCCCAACGGCCATAGATGGGCTCATTCCCTTCGAAGGGAATGGTCTCCCTTGTCCACTCTTCGGTCCCCAAAAAAACAAAAAAACAAAAAAAAAGCCGATCGTTATGAAAATCATTGATGACTATTAGGTGGTACAGTAAAATTGTGCGAGAACAACAAATAAACCACGGACCAGTTTGGCGACTCTATTAATAGAGTCAAGTGATGTTTAGTTGATTTTGAAGAAATAATAAAATATAAGTGGGTTATGATGATATTTTATTTTTTTTATTATTTGTTATGGAATCTTTTTCACTTTTTGTATTGGAGAGTTGAGTGTTTTTCATTTTTTTTTTTAATCGATAAAGGTCGTTGTTTTTTGAATTTTTTTTTTTTTTTTTTAAAAGATGAAGGGGGTTATGAATTAAAATGCTTTTGATGTGACATCTTATCTGATAAATAAAAATTTTGCTTGGCTTTTACTATGTTAGTAAAAGGCAAAACTAGCCTCCGTTTGAAAAAAGATAGATCCATGAGTTTTGACTTGAAACACAAGTTAACTCTTTAAAAGAAAATAGTAGTTTACATCTGCGTCTAGAAACAACAGGCCTGAGAGCAAACCCAAAAGAAAATCTCATGTTCTTCTTGCTGCTGTTCTACTCCTTTTTTTTTGTTTCTTTTTTTTTCTTTTTTTTTTTCCTTTGTTGTTGTTGTTGTTGTTTAAATGGTAAATAGCTTATCTATCACCCAATATGCCTGGATCTGGACCAAGCCCAGATACACCAACCGTTGAGAATGGAGCCCTTCAAATCAACATTGTGTATCACTTAAAAATGACACATTTTTGCATCCACATGAAGATGCATAGCAGATTCGCCATGGGCAGGCTGCAAAGAAACCCGTTTGATCGCGCAGACCAAGCCACTCATGCATCAAGAATCCCCATTAGGGTAGTCCAGATTTCACCCCAATAAGAGTAGAGTGTTCAGAAATCTGTGGCTCAGTAGTCAGTACCCTGCAGTGGTCCGTGGGCGAACTTTCTTATCATAACAATAATTGACCCACTCCCTCCAATACAGGGGAGTCTAAAATCTTCAAATTTGGGCAGCCTGGATTCAAGGTGACATCCACCAGGGTTAGGCCCACAGGGAACCCAGATCCCCAACAAATCAAACCAGCCAAGAGTACCCCATCTTGGATAGGCCATGCACTGATGGTTATGGTGGACAAGAGTCTTTGGTTGGCATGTGATGAAAGATTTCTCTTCTTTCTTCTTCCACTTTATCCCTCCCAGGAGACAACTCACTCTTTATACATCAAGATCCAGCGCAGTTTCAGAATTCAGGGGTTCACCCCAGCTGAAGGTTTCTGGAAAGGAAGAGGGCCCAGTTGAGGAAATTTCCTCAACCATTTAATTTTGGCTCTTCGTCTGCATCCATCCGTCCATCCATGGTCCTAAAAACACTGATCCAAACAGCTTAAAACACACTACAGAAGTAAATGGGGTGGAAATTTATTCAACATAGAATCTCACAATTCAAAATAGGTTTGAATCTCATTTCTGCGAGTACTTTCTAATAATCTGTTTTTCTGCATCTATTTATGAGATAGTGAAGCAAATACACTGAAATCTGAAAGAAGCGCCCAAGGGCCAAGAATAAGAATAGACCACACCATCACCCATACAACACTGCAACCAAATCTCAATTAACAGAACAACAACAGGCAAGTAAACAGTTCAGAGTTAAATAAGATAGGATGGGAACCCCCGAAAGGGGATATTAAATCACCTATACCTCGAGGATCAGAACCCGAAAGGGAATATTAAGTCACCTCTAAGTCGAGCAGCAAGACTTCTTCGTATTAGCATCTCCACCTATGTCAATTGTCTTTCCTTCTTTTATACTGGTGGTCGCAGACTCCTCTGAGGAGAGTGTCTTCTTACTAATTATTCTATATACCTCTCCAAGGATTGTCTGGAAAGCCTTCTCCACGTTAACTGCCTCAAGTGCAGAGGTCTCTATGAAAGACAGGCCTTCCCTCTCCGCAAACCCCTGGGCATCCTCCGTGGCGACTGCTCGGAGATGTTTGAGATCAGTCTTGTTCCCAATAAGCATGATCACAATGTTAGAATCAGCATGATCACGCAGCTCCTTCAGCCACCTGCTGACATTCTCAAAAGTAGTTGGTTTGGTCACATCATAGACTAGCAGAGCTCCGAGAGCACCTCTGTAGTAGGCACTGGTTATTGCCCTGTATCTTTCCTGGCCTGCAGTGTCCCATATTTGTGCTTTGATCGTCTTTCCCTCAACCTAAAAAATATAAAAATAAAAATAAAGGATTATAAAAATAGAAATAACATTGTAGACATACTAGTTGAGCTCCTCCTCTCTTTTCTGTTCCATATTCAGAATTTCAGATACGTGTTGCCAACACAACCTTTTCCTTAGTAAAGAATGGGGTATCAAAATGATAAGATAACTATATAGAGATATGAAGATTGACATAAAACAACTAAAATGTGAAATAAGATTTTTGCCCTGACTGCTGGATGACATGGATCATTGATCCTAAAGCATAATTGTTCCACAAAAATCTATTTATCATAACATGGCTGTGTATTCGTGAACACTTATGAACGTAGCTTCCAGGTCACATTCCTATATTCTGTTGCAATGTTGCAAAAAAATATGTTTTCTCCCATCAAAAGCATTTCTAGGGACGCTATTTTTGACACTTATTCTGAACATGTTGTCTGAGCATAATTCACTTTTCTTAGTCATGGGCTTTAGATCCATCACATCAAAGAACTTTCAGCAAACATCAAAATAGCAAAACCAGGATGGTTGGGCCTTTCTATGTCTAACTCAAATGACATTCACATGGCTGGTATACCTTTCTAGAAAATATAAAGGTATTTAAACATAAGAACAGCCATTTGACAGAAAGGGTGATTCATGCAACAAAATCAAATTTATAAGCAAGCTATTCAATTAAAAAGCCTTCCAACTAGCAATCCACTTTGCCCCTTGATTTTCAAGCCTTTTGCCCAACTTGGATATTTAATCCTACCTTGTACTATTAAGTATTTATAGCATAGCCAGCCTACAATCTCCATCTACAACAAATAGATGAGAAACTGACACCAAATGAGACCCCATGTCATTTAGTATTAATTCATGTCAGCCCAAGCAACTGACAAAATCATAAGCAATAAAGAAACGGAAATAGAGATAGCTAGTTCAAAAATCTTGATAGACCAAGTTCCAATGTTCATTGCTAAAACTGCAAATGTAACATTATATCCAGCTGCCCACTCTTTCCCTAATAATTTGTGCTTCTTGTAAGCTATACATACCATATAGTGGCAGGTGCTGCTATGCTATTTTACAGTTGAGAGTTAAGACCGTATCAGCTTGTATCCCCATTATCAGTCACTATGACTGCAAAATTTAAAAAATAAAAAATAAAAAAAAATTATGTGAAACATATTAGGGCATTTTTATTAGATAGGTAGATTTGAGACTGAATTCCTAGGATTAGTAACAACTAACACCACCCCACCCCCTCCCACCCCAACCCACTTCTCTCTCTCTCTTTCCCCTCCCCCTCTCCCCTTCTTGAGTCTTGACCAAGATGCATGGAACTCGGCCAAGTCGGAGCTAGTCGCATCCTAGAGGACAAGGTTCCTAGAAATTTATGCAGAAATGATAAAAGGTCTTTTAAAAAAGAGAAAAATGTCAAGAATCTAGAATTTTAAGACACGTAATCTTAGCGGTAAAAGGTGGCGGTATTTCCTTTTTACTAAGCTGAATGAAACCTCCAATCTTTGAATGCTTAAACCTTCCACAAAATGTGGTTCTGATCCTCCAAAATCAGTGCAAAAGGACTCTGACATCTTCCCACAAAATGAATTGGGAACAATATTAATTTTGGCCTTTTCCCATTGGAATTGGTTAGGGTGACAGAAGGGTGACTTGATTATTAGGTGCTAAGTCCCAGAGTCAGACTCGAACTCAGCCAATTTCTAAAGCCATAATTTATAAACAACTTTCTTCTATCAAAGGGGCTAAAAGCATCAAGATCCCCCACCCAAACAAAGCAAAAGCGATTATTAACATCACCCTAGTAAATTAAATCCTAGGAAATTGATAGTCCCATGTATACCATAGACCCTTCACTCCTCACCTCTTCAATAATCCTTTAGATAAAATCCAATCTACTATAAATCCTAAGAATTCAACAGCAAGCAAGCAATGGGCAATAGGCTCCTAATGATATATATTATACCAGTTATAATGAGATTCATTTTGTGGGGTTAACTTTGTACGGCCTACTTGGGAGTTGAGACGACTACCAATTATACTAAAGAGTGGAATGGGGAAGATTCGTCACGGATGAAAAGAAGAGCACATGGAGACAACAAATAATAGTTCAGGAGAACCACCTAAAAAGCTAGTGCATAAGAGGCGATCATTCCATATAAAAAAAGACAAGCTTGAAAGGACACAACCTCATTGAAACAAATTCAACAGTTCAAAAAAAAAAAAACACTACAACAACAACAACAACTAGTACCATTCAACTATGCTTAAATGGAATAGAACATTAGATTCTAGCATTTTTCAATATTCAGAATTTTTTTCAATGTTTTTTAGGTTTTTAGGATCAAATTAAAATTCACACCATGATGGGCAATGATGATAGTTAACTGCAGTCTATCTCTGCACATATTTCTTCATAGATGGATGTGACTCCCACCACGAGCACTATTTTAAACCATGGTTTATTGTCCAACTTTTGCTCTCTACATAAGTCTCCCTTAACCACACCAAGCAAATTGTTTCAAATCAACATAAAACCTTTCCAAACATCAGTTAGAATGCTTTTCACGAAAAATAACAAGGTGATAGGTGAAGGGTTAATAAGAAAGGACTATAAAAAGTCTATGCAGATCCTCATAGACCGTTTCCTTTCATTACAATATACATATAAAAGAAAAAATAATAATTCTACAAAAACCTCAAGACCATTTCCTTTCAATTACAACACACATATAAAAGAAAATAATTCTAAATCCAGAATCCTCGTTAGATCTTTCTTCTTCTATTTTAACCAATTGCATAATCTCACAAGTCGCAAATCTTCGAATCCGCACAATCACAGTTTTTCATGAGGTAATTGTTTCATCTCTTGTAACTCCTACTTTTACCAATTGCATAATCTCACAAGTCACAAATCTTCGAATCCACACAATCACAAAGTTTTTCGTAAGGTAATTGTTTCATCTCTTCCTTTATTTATTATTATTTTTTTGTTTTAGTGTTAGATTTTAAGATTCTAATTTTTACAAAATATTCTTCTTCTTCTTCTCCCCAATCTACTTAGGGTGGAGCTTTTCTGTCAATTGGATTTGATCTGAAGTAAGCAGCATCTTCTTTAATGTTTTTCTGTTTGTTTCAAATTGTGTAGGGGATTATAACTGAGCTTACGTCACATTAAATCAAAGTGCCCACTATCATTAATGTGATAATGTATTTCATCATGTGATGTCTCACTCAATGAGAAGTCTTTTTCACGAAATGGTACACCATTGTGTAAAACGGTGCTCATCTTATCATGAGCACCGGTGCTCAGCAGAGGGGGCCATATATATATATATATATATATATGGTGTGTGTGTGTGTGTAGATAGATAGAGTAGCCTTCTCTCACGATGGTGTGGTGAAATTGGTTTACATGCAATGATACATCTCATGACGTTTGGAGAAGCCGAACGGTTGAGATTGAAGCTTTATCCTAATCACTAAAAGAAATCAAAAGACATTGGAAATATCCCGGAACTAACAGATTTTTGTTTCCATTTACTCTCCTTTCCACGCCAAAAGACCCATCCCTCCTTTTCTCATGTGCATCATCTCTCTTTGTTTTCTTCTACCTAAACCATTGACTTAATGGTATTTTTCTAGTTTTAAGAAGTCATGCTCAGGATTGGTAACTATGACTGGAATAAAATTGTGAAAAAAAAAAAAGTTTTACGAAAAAAAAAAAAACCTCTGAAAAAAGAACTATATATTTGTAAATTACAGTTCTAGAGCCCATAATTATTTGAGAAAATCCTCAATAGAATAAACCAACTTGACACAATTGGGTTAGTTTTATGAACATCCATTCATACAATGGCTTCATATCTCTTGAAGAACATTGATTTAAATGAACTTTACATTCTTTTAGAGTGTCAAAAGTAAGATACTCTATAATTTGCAGAAACGTGGATGCAAAATAAGGCTTCAAGTGTTTTTCTGTTTTCTGTGTACAAGTACAACTGCTAGTTGTTCTTTTATAAATGTATGTACAATTTTGGGGTCAGCTATATAATAGCACGGAACACGAGTTTTAAATTGAAAAAGAGGTGCAACCAGAATTAGTCCTTAACAGCCAGAATCAGTCCTTCACAGTTGCTTCAGTTGGGTGTTGTCATTCATTATCACTGATTTAAGGAAGGTAGGCCCACTTGAATGAGGAGCCACTTGTCTCAGCCGGGCCCGGTTTCTGCCAATTTCATCCAAAAAATCAGGTCGTTCATTCAAGTACAGGAAGAGATTAAAATCCTTAGTTTCATCATAAGAAATCATATGATCTAAGGCTTTCAATCTTTTTTGGGACTTGCTTTTAGATCAAAAATCCAAATCTATTTATTCAAGTGGCCTACTTTCCATTAAATCAATTATATATATTAAAGCAATAGGGAAGCGGTGCTCTGAGGGGTGCCACGTCAGCATGTAGGGAGTTCTCTTTTCCAAATCATACAATGCTTTGGTTTTGGCATTGTGAACAACTACACATTTCCAAATCTCCTCCATAAATCTCTCCAATAAGATAATAATATCAACAATCTCAACTCAATTTTCTCCCCTAAATCTCTCTCATTTTAAACTTTCCTTCTAAATGATAGATCTCCATCATCTGACCCACCTCATTATCAGACAGCTTTATGAGAGAGAAGGCACTTTTATTGATAAAAAGACAAGGACTCATTTATGGGTCTCATTGTTGAACTTATGCATTACAAGAACATTGATCAAGCGGGGCTGCTGGGGTTACAGGCTTACAATAGGTGGTAATGGTAAGCATATGATGATCGGTTTGAGTGATTTTGGACTGTGTGACTGCTTTATGATTTTTTTATTTTTATTTTTATTTTTTGTCCAGTTATTGCCTTTCTATCATCCTACTTCAGTTGTATTGTGGATTCAATGGATGGATCTCTCTTTTTGGATGGATCCGATTGTCTTAGTTTTATTTTTACACTACACTGGAAAATTCTTGTCTTAGTTCTTGTCCAGTCTATTATGTTTTTCCCATATTTATCATTCCACCCACCCACCCTTCCCAAATATTCCTTGAAAACGTGATACTTTTTATACTTGTATTAGGACTGGTTTCTGTTCTTTTATTACTGACTGAACCTATGGTCATTCATCATATGAAAAAAGTGCAGTGCATGATAGAGTTCAGATGGGAGGACTCCACAATAAAGTCCAACAAATCAAGCTGCTATTGGACAGCATGAGGTCCCTTCTGATATATGCGAATAGAAAGAAAGAGAGTGATGGAAGAATGGTGAAGAACTGAGTGGAACAGGTCAGAGATGTTGGATACTATGTGGAGGATATCATTGGTGAGTTCCTACACCAGTTTCAGAACCAAAGAAAGTGTGGGTTCAGCGGCTTTCTTGGCAACACCAAACCATTGGTCTCCCTAAGATAATATATTCATACATCAAAGTGCCACTCGATTGTTTCAGATCAATATTCACATCTAATCCTAAATCAACAACTATCAAATCTCAGATTTAATCAAAACAACGATCAAAGACTCTCAAATTAAAATGCAGAAACTACACTTTGAGGTCATGTTTAAGAATTGATAATCACATAGGAAAAAGAAAAAGTAATCACCATCAATAATCACACGGAAAGCCTAATAATATGAGCCATTAGATGCAATGCAACATGTATTCTGCGAATCAAGCTATTGGGTTATTTTAATTGCTTAGTTTTTGTTTCTAGATTTATGGTTTCTATATTTGCTAACGAACCAGGAGGATTACAACCATCGTGATATTTGATACCGAACTATGCTCAGGAAGATTACAACCATCTTGAGGTTGTTGTGTTATGCTAGCAAGATTGTGATCGAAATGTGAATATACAAATATTATAAAAATTTATTTTTCCATAACAACATATTCTAATCTTTAGTTTAACTTTAGATATAAGTTATAGTGATTTATTTTAAAGTTAATTTGAGATTTTATTTGTTGTTCTCTAAAAAAATTTGATTTATGAAGCAAGTTCTTTTTTTTTTTGGCCCAGGCTTAGCATGGGCCTTTGTTGCTAGTGATAAAGAATGACAACACCTAAAGAACGACAACACTCAACTAAAACAACTGGCTCCTCAACGAGTGTCCCACTCCCACTTCCATTAAAGAGGAAGTGGGTATGAGGTCAACCCAAAAAGGACTGATTTTCTATCTGATAAGAACTTATTCTATTTGAACCTCTTTTTGAATTTCAAAGTCTTGTTTTGAGCTATATTCTATAGCTAACCCCAAAATTGTTCATACATGTATAAAAGAACTTGTACACAGAAAAAAGTATATTACTTTTAACTTTTCTTCAAATTCTAAAGTATATTACTTTTAACACTCTAAAAGAATTTAAAGTTCATTTAAATCAAGGTTCTTCAAGAGACATGGAGCCATTGCATGAATGGATGTTCACAAAACTAACCCAATTATGTCAAGTCGGTTTAATTTGTTAAGGATTTTCTCAAATAACTATGGAGTTTGGAATTTTTTTCCCACTTTTTTTTTTTTTTTTGTAAAACTTTTTTTCACAGTTTTATTCATCCATTACCAATCCTGAGCATGACTTCTTAAAACTAGAAAAATATCATTAAGTCAATGGTTTAGCTAGAAGAGTAAAGAAAAAAAACTTGATTATATGTTGGGTTGTTGCCAATAAATTATTTTTTTTTAAATATGTGAAACACAGATCCAAAGTGGATCAGATCAAAAGCGGCTTGAGAAGAGACACCTGTGTGGATCGTTTTGGATGGTTCTACCATCAATAAGGGGATAGAAGAAGAGGAAAGGTTGAGTGTAGACTGTAGAAGAGATGAGAGATGGGCTGAGAGGACAATGACTTTAGGAGATGTATCATCGCATGCAAACCAATTTCACCACACCATCATGAGAGAAGGCTACTATATATATCAATGATTATGCTTCCTCAAGTCAAGGAAAAAAAAAGAGATTTAAATGTTTTCATTTTGAATCTCTCATTTAGTAATATAATATAATTTTGTGATTTCTGGGTTCTCAGAATTCATCGTTTAAAATGGAACAATCTTTTTTTAAAATACCATCATCAACTACTACAGAGGTTCCAGTTCTAACCTAATTTTTCTCCTTTTGTTTCACTCTAAAATGTGTATTGTCTTGTTGATATATTTGGGGACTTCCATTGCCACAACTTTCCTTAAACTATGGTGACGATTTTGGTTCATTGGACGGATCTTTTATCGTAATTGTGTTGATTCTTATATCTATTTTGTTTGTTTCAGATATGTGCTCTTTTGGAATCTCTTGGATGTATATTTAAATAATTATATTTCTACATTATCTTTATAAACTTCCATATCCGATAGCTTACTTGTGCTTTGCTAGTTAGATAATCATAGGCAACACATAAATTGTGAGGTAACCATAAGCATTGAGATCTGATTCTGGATTAAAGTGATCCCTCCTCACCTAGAGATGAAATGTGAAATCACAATGTGAAGGACCACTTCTTGTTTCCTTTTTTTTTTTTTTTTTTTCTGAATGGTGATGAAGACCGCCTCATTCCAACAGAGAATATCAAACAGAGCTATGTAATTGGGAGACCAATCACAATTCATGGGGATTACTTTTGAACCAATGTTCTACCTTAACGGAAAATGGGCTCCACAATGCAGAATTTGCTCTCCTAGATAGTAACTCACTTGCTACAAATAAATAACACTTTTCTCCTTTCTATTGTACAGCTTATAAATTCCACCAGATATGAAATACTGATTATCGGCATGAGACATTCAGATTCTTTATCAAATATCAAGTCACTTTCTCTTGATTCTGTCAAAATCATTGAGAAAGATATGAGAACAAAATTTGAATTGGCATATGTAGAGGACTTTAGTAAGATGTAAGCTGAAAATAATTATTGAATTGATAGGAATTCCGATCACAAATCAAAAGACAAAAGAAAGTAATTCCAAATATCCCTTTTACCTTCTTGAAATGTTCATTTCAAAGAATTTTTCAATAGGAAATCTGTTCAAGGGATCCTGAGGAACCAGAGTTCTGAAATAAGTCATGCATCCTCATATAGCTTGACAATACAAATATAGATCAATGGAAAATATGCATCGAACTAACAAGTCATGACCCAGATCTAAATAACAAAATACCAACTCGGTTCGGCAGTCTAAGACATCATAAACAACAAATTCCATAAAAAAATAAAAAAATAAAAACACTAAATCACAGGATCCTTCATAATCTTTTGTGGAAATCCACATGACCCAAATCTCAACTGAATAATCCCACAGTCAGCCCATGTTCAAAATTGCAATACTTTAAAAAATGAAAAAGAAAAGACCCACATTTTAGAGGAAATCAACCACAGATTCAAACATAACCCACTTTCTATATACACTCAAAAACTCTAAAATACTCAGCAGAAATGAATAAAAGAAGCCACAAAGCCACAGGGGAAAAAATGGGATTCACTTCAAAATCAAGTAATCAAGTAAAGGAACCCCCACCCAAAACCAACACTAGTTCAACAGCAACTAAATAATAAGTAGAGATCTTCTAAAGAAGATGCTAGGAAAAGAACAAAAAACAGAACTAAATCAAAAGATCCTTCATATTCATGGAAACCCAGAGATCCAGTCTCCAAAAAAACACTAAACAATGGTGACCCTCCTTCAGAAATTTCCAAAAAAAAAAAAGAACGCATTTTTTAGGGGAACCGATTCAGAGAAAACCCATATCCAATAGAAATGAACAACAGAAATTACAAAACAAGGGGGGGAAAAAAACAAAACCCACTTCAGAATCTCAAAAAGAAGAAACCCCATCAACTCTACTTCAAGAAATATCAAACAATCAGAGATCTTTGAATTGAAAGAAGATATTCAACAAGAGAGAAATAGCAGACAAATGAGAGAGAGAAAGACCTGAAGAGTTCGAGTGGCGAATTCGACGCCGATGGTGGATTTGGATTCGAGGCAGAATTCGTTCCTGGTGAAGCGGGAGAGAATATTCGATTTCCCAACGCCTGAATCACCGATTAATACTACCTTGAACAGGTAATCGTAGTCCTCGTCCAGCCTCCTCGCCATCTTTCACTATCTCTCTTCCTTGTGAATGTTTGAGACTCTGAGATCGAAAATCAATCTCTCTCTCTGTCTCTCTCCCCAAATCTGATGAGAGATCTAAAAACGACAGTAGAAACTTGAAAGAAACAGCAACCACCCGGCTCACACGGAGAAGACCACGAAACACACTCTCTCTCTCTCTCTCTCTCTCTCTCTGGGCTGTCAAAGGAGCGGGTTGGGCCCAGGTTGTCCTTATCCTGACCTCAGTATCTGATGCCCGAGCCAACGCAGATTAAAGCCCTAGAAGGACATGCACTACCTTGGCACTTATCCTAACCTAAAGGGACACGACTCGGCCCAAAGCTCGGCCCAAAGCGTTCTTTAATTTTCTTTTACATTGCTATTGGGGTTGGTATCTGATTTTCAAATTACCAAGAAGTTCCGACCCACAAAACACCGGGCTTTGAATCTATTTTGGGTTTCGATTCATGAATGGGTCCGCGTCCGGAATCCAATTTAGATTCCAATTGATAAACAGGTTCGGTTCCAGATCCATATAGGTTCCAACCAGTGGACTTGGGACTCGGCATATAAGTCTTTAATGTTGCAATTTGTACCTCAAAATCAACTCTTTTTTTTGACATTTTTATATATAATATTGGAGGTAGTAGACTTGATGTGCGGTTATAAGTTGAATGATATGCTTATTCTAAGAAAAAATGAAGAATAAAGATAAATTAGAATTGACTTTGGAACTAAATTCCAATCCTCTAAGTGGACCCAGAACCGAATCCGGGTTTTCCTATCGAAACTGGGTCTGAAACCAATAATACAGGTTCCGAGTCAAAACCGGATTCAGAATCGAAACTGTTATTTAGAAACGGGTCCGGGTCCACGATGGTTCCGATCCTGAACCGTCTCGTTTGCAACCCTAGACTTTCCATGTGTTAACCAAATATTAATCACCATCATTATCTAAACTAATGTTACATACTCGTCGATTTGTCTTTTCTTCTTCTTTTCGTTTTTTTAAGCCGAGCCCACACATGCGGAAAGAGGGGAGCATCCCCAATGATGAAACCCTAGGCTGGGTGAGAGATGAGGTTATTTGAGGGTTCCTTGTTCCTTTGGTACCTGAGCATATGCATGATATCATAAACTTAAGCCAGGATTCTATGAGTGTGGCTCACATGATTTGATAACAAAGTTCATATGGATTACTGCATACATCCCAACCCACTCTGGAAAGGCCATGGCCCAATGTTCTGAAGTTTGGTGGCTTTCTAGCCATCCAATCCAACACTTGGCTCTTTTTTTTTTTTCCCACTTTAACTCGGATCCTTGCTGTACTCTGATATGATGTGGGTCATCCTATGTATGGTCAAAATTGTGGGCCAATGTCTAGTTTGAAGACAGAATAAAGAAGTTCTTTTTCATAATGGTGTCTCATTAGTTATTTTTCAAAGCATGTTCTCATCTGTTTCTCTGCCCTGTTTCTATTTCTGTAACTGTTTATGGCCTGAAAACTGAGAGGATCTGTGATTTTTGTCATCCATACAAACCGTGTGCCCTTGGATGATTGCCAAATTCCATCTACATTATTTGTCTGAAAATTTTATTTTTTTTCCCTGTTTCCAATCATGGATGCCAAATTCCATCTAGTTTGCGGTTTTCAAACTCACGCCTGACTTACCCATTGCGTGGGGAGGCCCAGACTTCATGTGCGTGGAAAAGTTCTTGAAGAGGTCGGACACCCTCGTCTCATTGGCAAAAAAAAAAAAAAAAACATCTAAATTATTGTCTTGAACCATGTTCTAGGCCTCTGCTAAGATCTCCATGTTCTAAGCCTCTACTTCTAAGTGTGGACAATTTTTACATTAGATTTATTTTCAGATGAAAGTTTAGAACATGGTTAGATTAATCTAAGCAGATCATGGTTCAGTCTTCTAAGCGTCTTCTACGTCTACACTTGTACCCATGGTTACATTGTTTTGATAAACCATCTAATTCTAAGTGCAGTCAACGATCTGAATCTTGTTCCAAGTCTTGAACCACTATATGTTTACAGAAATAAAACCATTGATAAATATTGGCCCTCTGCTTCCAACTCTTGTTCCAAGTGTGGTTCTGCTTCCAACTCTTGAACTTTTTTTTTTTTTTTGTTGGGAATTGACATATTGGCCCCTCTTAAACAATCTTCTCCCAGAACCATGACTAAGGGTAGGATATTGCCATCAGAGTCGTTTGACTCTGGTCCTCCTTTTTTTGTTTACGTTTTTGCGCAAGATCCCATGCTATCATGTGATTCGGATGTAAAAAGTCAAAAAGTAAATCCCAAAAAGAAACCGAGACCCTTCTTTTTCTCTATTCCCCTTTTCACCTTTCCATTTCCCCATTCCTTCCTCAGTTGTTCCAGGAGTCGCTTCTGCAACGAACTGCAACCATAACTGAAATGGGTCATCCTTCTCTGGTCACCAAATTTGGCGTTGACAAAAATTACGGAAGCAGTTTGGTTCATCTTCCTCATATCTGACTGGTAGCGACCCTTGGGTTTTTTTTCTTTCCTTCTCTAGCTACAACAGGAAGCAAGAAGACTCTCATTTTTCTCTTTGCCTATCAGAGAAATGAGGCACTATTTGTTAATGTAAAATTTCTTTTTCTATAATTGGATTATTTTTCTTGTAGTTTTTTCCTTTTGTGTTGATGTTTCGGAAATGGGTTTTATGTTTATGGATAACGAGAGAACTATTTCAATGATTCGGTTCTTTTTCCTTGTTGTTTTATCTTATGGGAAAGTATCATCTCATTGTGTTTTGGATGAGAGAGAGATTCTCAGGTATTTGGTTCTTTTTCTTTTTTGGGTTGATGTGTTAAATTAGTTTCATGGTCTGGATCATTAGATATGAGAGAGATTTTCATAACGGCTTCTTTGTCATTTCCCTGTCTCTTTTTTTTTTTTTTTTTTTTTTTTTTGTGGGAAATGGGTTTATATTTTGAATGAATTGTTTTGTTGTTGGACCAATGTTATGGCCAAATGTATTGCAGATAAGCCATGCTATCATGGGATTAAGCCATGATAAATTTCTATAAGTATATATGTATTTATATTTAGAGATTAACAATGATAGAGCGTGTGAAATTGAGTATTGACCACAAATGCGAAGGCCATATGAGCAACGTACTTTTTTTTTTTTTGTACCAATGTTATGGGCAGATGTACTGCAGAAAAGCCATGCTATCATGGGATTATCCCATGATATCATGGGATAATTAGTTGCTATATAATAGATTGTCTAATTTTTGTAAGTACATACGTATTTTTATTTAGAGATCAATAGAAATTATATATGTATTTGTATTTAGAGATCAATAATGATAGAGCGTTGACCACAAATGCGAAGGCCATATGAGCAAACTTCTTTTTTTTTTTTTTAACCAATGTTATGGCCAAATGAATTGCAGAAAAGCCATGCTATCATGGGATTATCAGTTGCTATATTATAGACTGTCTAATTTTTGTAAGTACATATGTATTTTTATTTAGAGATCAATAGAAATTATATATGTATTTGAGATCAATAATGATAAAGCATGTGAAATTAACACATGACCACAAAGATAAAAGGCCACATGAGCATCCTTTTTTTAACCAACGTTTTTCCCAAATGTATTGCAAAAAAGCCATACTATCATGGGATTATCCCATGATATCATGGCTTCTCTGTTTCTATATTAAAAATGTAAGTACATATGTATTTTATTTAGAGATCAATAATGATAGAGCAAGTAACATTGACACATGACCACAAATGTTAAGTCCGATTACATTCATTAGATAATATACTTACGGGATATTAAACCAAAACATAAACCCAACATTCAGAATATTCAGAATTTTTTTAGCAGTTATGCATAGTTAGAATTAATGTTGAATAATGTTGAATACTTTTTTTAGATCCCTGAACTCATGTTGAATAATGTTCATTTTTTGAGTGGATCTTGTGAGAACCCCTTCCTCTTGCATATTGTAAAAAAGAATGTTAAATAGGTAACCAATGAGGATGAATCAAAGAATATAAGAATACCGAAAATGTAAGAAAAAAATGACAATGCATAAGAGAAGAGGATTATACCTGAAAAGATGAGAGCATGGGATGTATACAAGAATGGAAGAAAATCGAAAATCTAAGAAAAACAATAATATTACATAAGAGAAGGGAATTATACCTGACATACGTAAGAGCAGGAACTGAAAGAAATTGTTTTGAGAGCAGGAGATGAGGGCTATAGTGGGTAAGAAAAAGGGGTGCAAATCCACCTTTTTGGGGATGAAAATGCCCCTGGGACGGAAAAAAAAAATGCCCCAAGGATCGATCCTCACGTTCGAAGCCCTCTCTTGGATCATTGATCCAAGCGAGCCAAAAAACAATGTGACCTTTACTCGAATAATATGAGACTACTTGAATGGTGCCACCTTGCACAATGCATGTGGACCATGGCTACTTGGCAAGCTCCTTGCCTGCATATGGTGGTAAACCAAAATTTGTTTCAAGTGCTGATCTTGAACTTGTCTTGAATGGTGCCACCTTGCACAATGCATGTGGACCATGGCTACTTGGCAAGCTCCTTGCCTGCATATAGTGGTAAACCAAAATTTATTTCAAGTGCTGATCTTGAACTTGTTTTAACAAGTGGAGGGTAGGTTTTACTAACAGGTGGAGGGTAGGTTTTACTCACTTCACTGCATTTAGTATAATAACTTCCAGTCCTCGCTATAGCGAGGGTCGCTATAATAATTTCCAGTCCTCGCTATAGCGAGGATTGGGTCTCGTTATAGCGAGACCTATCTCTGTCTGTTTGGCGCGCGAGTCCTCTGTTTCGCAGGACTTTCTCTCGCTATAGCATGAGATTCTGGGCAAAAACATAAAAAAAAAGGGAGGACCAGAGTCAAACGACTCTGGTGATATTATCCTACCCTCAGTCATGATTTTGGGAAAACAAATTTTAAGAGGGGCCAATATGTCAAATCCCCTTTTTTTTTTCCTTCTAAGTTGGACTCCCGGATAGAGTGATATGCTAAAATTCAATGGGGATTGATCCTTGGGCACGTGTGTGAAAGTAAGGTGCCAATACCACTCAAAGATGAGTGTGTTGGCTCCATGTCTTGATATTTTATTAAACGATATAGACGCCTACCCAGTTAAAAATTATCCTTTTGATTTGAAAATAATATATGCATGACAAACGCACAGATACAGAACCAGAGCTATAATGGGAAGAAAACCCAGTGACAAAACCCTGGTTTCACCACCTGGTATTGAATCCCCACTTTCACATTCACCACACCAAAAACTGTTGAAGAGAAAATGTAAAGATAATCTAGTAATATATATATATATATATAAAATAAAAGTACGAGGGTCAGGCCTAGTATTGGCCAAGCTCAACCCTTAAATTGGCGAATTTGCAAAATTTTGTCTAGAAAAACCAAAAACCAAAAACCAAGAACCTAAAACCCCACCTTTAGCTTTTAAGAAAACCAAAAACCCCACCTTTAGCGTGCTTTTTGAGGGCTAGGCTGGATGGGGGCCAACCTAAATACCCCAACTCCTGCTGTGTGAGTGAATGGATGGATGGATTCATTTTAGAAGTATATTTCTTTATTGCATCTAACAATATCTAAATGGTCAAATTAGGATAAATGCTAGTAGGGATGTAAAAAAAAAATGAAAAGATTATCAAATTAACCGAATTGAATCGAACTGACGGTTAATAACCGTGTTCCACGGTTTTTATTACGATTACGATTATTAAAATAAAAAAACATTACGTCACAGTTCGGCTTCGATTTTGATAGCCTTACTGCCACGTATAAACAGGTAGGGCTAGTTAAGCCGGTTGAGCCTAACATGACCCGTTTAAATGTGGGTCAGGTTTCCTTTGCCGCGACCGACTCATATATATTGCGGGTCAAATACGGGCCGGGTCAATTTTCACCGACCTTCGTCACCATAAAATGACGGTTTTGCCCCCATCCTCATGCCCTAAAAAAAAAAAGTTGTTCACACTACCCCCCCCTCTGGCCTGAAAAACTCACCAGAAAGAGAGAGAGAGAGAGAGAGAGAGAGATGAAGCCATCTCCGACAAATTTCCTCGATCTGGAAGACTCAGGATTGACGTTTGGGATGGATTTGGATGATGGAGATCCCTTGGACATTTTGTCTGCCAACATCCTGGACAACAAGCTCGCCGACTCCGATTTCTTCAACTCCTTTGAGGACGATTTTGACGACTCCGACGTCAGTTGAATCAATCTCACTGGTCATTTCCACCAACCCCAATCTAGAAAACCTCTTCTTTCTTCCCTTTTTGAAAGATTTGGGATATTGGGGTTTGCTTATAATGTTTGGTTTTGTTATGGATATTGAGTTTATTTTAATGGAATCAGTGGATATGATGGATTGACCATTTGGGTCTGCTTCATATGAATTTGGTTTTATAATATGATGTTGTGGGGTTGATTTCTTTCTTATTATTGTGATTTTGCTGCTATCATTCATCAATCATTTCATTAATCCTTGTATGATACAATCTCTTCATAACTAATCCAGTTCTAATAACAATAAGTAATCAAATAAGGCACTATGCATCTTATAGTATTAAGAAGTTTCTGGGTCTCTACCAAAACTTTCTAGAAACAAAAATAGAAGAGGAAACCTTCTCTGAACTTCAGATAGACTTTCCTCAGCTTCTCCATGCATGCATCTTCAACCTTATTCTTGACACATTTCATTTCTTGTTCTTGTTCATTGGGTGTTTTTATTATTTGATGATGAAGGGTATAATGATGTTTGTGCAATGGTGGATTATACCATTAATGGGTTTGGTAAAGCAGTGAAGCGTCGGGTCCTCGATAAAAAAAAAGATCAATCTCCCAAGGGATTGATCCAATCCAAGGATGAATTCAAGTGCTAGGGCACACTCTAAGATAAAGGGAAACACCATAATTGAAGAGAAAGTCAGGGAAATCTTAATTTATAATAATTGAAGAGAAAACTTAGAGAAATCTTAATTGATAATAATAAGCATGAATTATAATGAGGTTTGATCATCCTTATACAGAGAAGTAGGATTGATCCTGATACGATCCCAGTATCATATTGGTTGATATTCAACAAAATGAATGAAAAAACAAGAAGAGATGGGAAGATAGAATCGGACTCCTTCCTTGCCTTTATTTCTAAATAATTCTTAAAGCCTAATTACAATCCTATACTCTACTCTTTTTATAACCAAACATTCTCAAGACAAAGCATAAATCAAGAATAGCCATAACTATTATTTTATTTAACCAAGCAAAGTACTAAATGCTGCAATGCTAGATAATTAAGTCTAGCATGATTCTTGGAAGGCTAGTGAATGCTCCTGCATCATTTTTGCACGTGTAGTGCATACTCTTGCATAATCCTTCTATATGCAATAAATGGTAGATAATTGGTATCTATCATTCCCCACCCCTTAAATGAATCCTTGTCCTCAAGGGTTCACATGTTGAAATCTCTTGTGGGGTCATAGACCAAGATCTGCAGTTCTTGATTATTTTGAGAGTGCTCCTCCGGGGTCGTCATAGTCCACACCCCCAAAATGGAGGCAAAGGGCTTGAATAAATTGGCCCCATATCAGATTGCCGAGTGTCTTTTCTATCCCTTGATGCCATTCTATAGCGTCGCTGCCAAGATAGAGTGGGGCAATGGCGACCATCTGATCATTCAAGAGATTGTTGAACCTTTTAAGGTCTTCGTTTTGATGAACCCAAGTAGCTAGTTCTTGGTTTTCCAAACTGCAGAGAATCCAGCCGTCGAGTGCGAGGTTGAATGACCACTGTGGCCTTGAGATCTTCATTGTCCTGCCTTTCATCATGAAGGGATCAAAGATCATTGATCTCCTGCTTCACATGCTCATTAGAAGAAGATTCGATGGTGTTTGAGAGACCATCAATCTTTTCTTTTAATTTTACCAAGAAATTCCTGATTTCTCAAATGATGTTCTTAACTTCGTTCACATCATCTTTCAGCTTTCTAACCGTAGGTGTCATGGAAAATAGGTAGAAAAGTGGATGCTACTGGTTTGGTGGTGCTCTGATACCAATTGATACGATACAAGTATCGTATGATATTCAACAAAATGAAAGGAAAAACAAGAAAAGATGGAAGATGACCCTTCTGAGTAGGATCGACTCCTTCCTTGCCTTTATTTCTGAATAATTCTTAAAGCTTAATTAAAATCCTATACTCGACTCTTTTTTATAACTAACCTTTCTTAAGTCAAAGCATAAATCAAGCATAGTCATAACTGTTATTTATTTAAAATAATTAAAATATCAAATGTTGTAATGCTGGGTAATTAAGTCAGCATGATTCTTGGAAGGCTAGTGAATGCTCCTGCATCATTTTTTCATGTGTAGTGAATACTCTTGCATAATCCTTGCATATGTAATAAATGCTAGATAATTGGTATCTAACAGATCCCTTTGAAGAGATCTAATTAAAACAGGAAACTAGATAATATCAATCCTAAGAAGAAATTAGAAATATTTCTCTAATCAAGTAAGGAATGGGCATAGAAATAGGATAAAATTAGAACTCCTCATTAGCTCTCGGTCAAATTGAGCCTGTGGACTGAACCCAATGGACTGGGATAGGTCAAGGGGTTGGCCCAGTTGACTTCTTGGGCCTGGTCCGTACTACATCATAAAGATAATGGAAGTGGTTAGTGATTTGTGAATATAGTGGTGACATTTATATAACTAATTGGTAGAGGGGTAATGGATATAGTATGGTAGTGGTCGATGCTAGTTGATGAGGGTTGGGTTGTATAAACTTGAATCAGAGAGATGATGAGAGTCGGTGCAGACTGTATGAAACAGTGAACAGAGATTTATCGCTTCAATTATAGATCAATAAGAGATTGGTGTAAGTGGACCCCTGTGGAGTCAATGCATATGTTGGTTTGTTGGTAGTTTGGGCTCTATGTTGGTGAACTGTTGGGCATTTTTCTTTGCACATATTTTATACTTTGCATGATTTGAGTGGGTCATTCAATGTTGGTTCTACCAATTGTGGCGTCACATGTGTCATATTTGTAGGAATGGCATCACAGTGGGATGCGAATGGGCTTCATGTGTATCTCACCTGAGGTTTAAAATAGTGGTTTTGGGAGACATTCATTAGGCCGGCAACATGATAAGTATGGGTGATGCTTGCAGATTATCTGAACAAGATTGCTGTCTCAAAAGATTATGAAAAAGTTTATCCAAAAACTTTAGAAAATGGTAGGTTCTGTTGCTTTTGTTTTCATTTTTAAGTAGTATTAAGATATTAAATGTCATATAGGTGTATCACTAGTCAATTCTGAAGTATCTTAATTGTTGAATCAATTGAGGATTAGCATTTCATCCACCTTATCTTTTTAGAACTTATACAAAAAGAATTCGTATGTGTTAATTAATTTATTACTGGCCTCACAAAGTCATTTTGTTGGTTTTATGAGTTGAAGGTCGTGGGTTGGAGCCACAGTTTGAGATACTAATAACCATTGCATAAAGTTTGAGGTAGCAGAATATTCATAAATAAGGAGGGGTCATACGAGTTATGTTGGTCCACAAGTATAAACTCTATGAAAAATTGACCCCTCTAGTGTTGAGGAATAAAAAAGAATGAGGAGTATTCCAATCTGAAAGTTTAGTTCTTATGTACATTGATACCTATCTACTCTAGACAATGGTCAAAGAATTCATCTCTAAATTGATTTCTCTCCTTATAGTGTTACATGATATTTGATCAACTTTGAAACACTTGAATATGAGAGAATTATGTATTCAAAAGTACATATGTATTTATATAAAAGATGGAACAGCTCAATCAAATAGATTTATTATAGTAATTACTTTTCTACTTTTTTGAACATTAACAATAGTTTTATCGTAAAAGAAAAAAGCAAGTGGTGTAAAAGGCATTTTCAGAAGATATAGGAGCAGAACAAAAGGGGCAATATTTACATACCCAAATACAAGGAAACTCTATGCACTTCAGATTTACCAAGGAATCTGCTGCACATAGATGCACATAGAGCCTGAATATCTTTTAACAATGAAATGCATCCTCCATATAGAGTTCGAGCCTGTTAGCAAAATTTTTTTTTTTTTTTGTAATTGCACAATACTTCAGGGGTTTCACGGTAAATGTACATCGCACACACATACAAGAGCCCATGATGGGTATGGAGTTTGGACTCCTTCATTATTTCATGGTATTAGTGTATCTATATCTTTTTTTTTTTTTTTTTTCTTTTCTTTTTTTCAACTATGTCTTCCCAGTCCTCATCATCTTTTTCTACATCTTCCCTTTCTTTTTCTTCCTCTTAATTTTTTTTTTTTTTGAATTGTTTTTTTTCTTCCTCTTATCCTCCTCTCTTTAGTATTAACATTAAACAATTCATCCCCATTGAATAAAATTAATCCAACTATCTCATATGAAAGTCACTTTTTATTTTCCCCTTGTCAAGAGCTTCAACGTACCCCATCATGTTGTTGGGTTTCCTCCATGTCCACTTCCTCTCATCCTAGATTCATCGAACTCCGGCTCTCCAATTCCCACATATAAATCATGGATTCAAGTATTCAACACGATGCCTATATTCTTCCTTGGCTCAAAGCCACAGTTTCTTTTGTTCTTGAAAGCATTATAGGACCCCTCCACTTTGGCTACAGAGTATAGATGCTTGCCTCGCCGTCAAGAAGCTTAATATTGATCGAGCTGCTTGTCATCATCTCCAACTCAAAACTTTGAAGAAAAGCACCTTATTAATGGCTACAATCTTCAACAACTGAAAAATATCAGTGATTCTCTTCATCCTATTGGTCATACATTCCCCGATAGATCTTATTTTTTATGTTATTTTAGGTCTCCCTTAAGATTATGGAAGTGTTTTTTACCACCTTTGGAGCTTGTCTTCCTCTTCCCTCATTCGTTGATATTCAGCCTCTATTACTTGATCAAGACCTCCTTATGCAACAAGTTCCCCCTTCTCCCAACTCTACATCTTCACTGGCTATCTTTTATTCTCGCGGACATGGATCTCAAAAATGGTGGTCGTGGGTCTCATCTTGACAGTCACGTCCCTCACCAATGGGTTGACATCGTCCTCCAATCCGCCAATCCTCCCTCTTCCAACTACCGGCGTCCATGCCATGTCTGTCAGAACTTTATCCACTCAGTTAGGCAATGTAAACGACAGTTCAGTCACTCCTATAATGTTGCAGATCTCCCCAAATCGTTTGCTGCCATGCAATTTTCTGATTGCACAAGTCTTGCATGGTATTCCAATACAAGTGCCTCCTCTTACAAACACCCAATCAAGCCGATCTTTCTCACGTACAAGTCCTGTGTGGTATCCCATTACAAGTGCTCCTTCTTACGACGCCCAATCAAGGCGATCTTCTCCATACACAACCCACATACAAGTCTTGCGTGGTTTCCCAATACAAGTGCATCTTCTTACAACACCCAATCAAGTCGATCTTCTCCATACACAACCCTACACTAGTAATGATCATGTACTTGTAGGTAATGGTGCTCTTCTTCCTAAAAAGAATATCAAGGGTACTTTGTTTTTCTTAGTTGCAATCTTCTCTCATGATACGTTAAAAAGCAATCTACATTTTAATGTTGAATCCGATCCATGGCATATGCTGTTGCAGCTTGCAGACACTATTTGGGTTGGACAATTTTTTTTATGATCTACATTTTTTTATGTCTAAGCTGATTACTATTTAATGCAACAATGTTGCATATACTATTTGGGTTGGACAATTTCTTTGCAATCTACATGTTTATATGTCTAAGCTGATTATTATTTACTGCAACAATGTAACAACTATATAAGTACCAAATATTTTACTTTGAATCTAAATTTTCATGTACCTACAATGCATATTGAAATTGATTTTCATTTAGGTCATGAGAAAGTTGCTTCTGGGGAATGACCCAAAATCTGGGCAGTTTGTGAATGGTTAGAAATTTGCAAGATGCTCATGGGCCAGGCTAGCCTAACCCAGTCTTGTCTCATATTGTGCTGGACTTGGGCTCTACTCTTAGGCTCATGTGCTGTACTCTGGTCTAATATCCTAACCAATTATTGAATTGGCCAGCATGGACCATTTTATAAAGGCCTACCTCAGCGCAACATATTTAGTGCAGATGGGTGTATGGTTTTTGCAAGTGGGTTTGGCTTGGGCCTGATTTTCAAGTGCGTAGCCCTGAACTTAGCCTGAATTTTCGGGCATGCTTATTAGATAGACCGGCTTGGACAAGCTTCAGTAGCATAAGGACGACCTATGAACACCCTTGTGATTTAGGAGTAAACTGAAGAAAAGAGTTAGCTTAGCAGGAACTTCATACAGGTCTACAAATCAAGTGCAATTGAATAACTTCTCTTAGGTCCACCATTACCTTTTTTTTTTCCCTTTTTTTGGCTACATAGAGGATATGAACACACCCACTCCATTGCTTTTGTCGGCTCCATTTATATTTTAACATCAGACAACACAAAGTCCCCTGCCTGTTTAGCCAATTCTTTTAGAACTTTTTCCCTTCCTCTCATAGTCAAAAATCATTTCAACCACTGCACTGGTTTGCTAGGTCCACCTCTAACTTCTTTGATAGTGCAGAAAAGCCTCTGATCTTGCCATTTTTCTCCCCTTTGATGCAGTAATTTTTTGTTCATAAATAGGAAAACCATTTTGTTTTGTGCGCGCGGCAAGCTATTTCTAATTAGTTTGGAATTTTTTTTTGAGTCTAAATAAATAAATAAATAAAACCAGATTAGCTTTAAAGATGGTGGTGATAATGAGTCTAGATCCTCAAGGCTTGGGCTCATGCGAAATTTGTCAGCCTCCTCAGCTGGTCGCACTTTTGAAAAATTAAGTACGCCCCTCTTCTATGGGTCTTCGCGAAATCTTCACACCAATAGGAGTTGGTCACACAGTCATATTGATCTCTAAAACACATTTGATCAATCTAAATGTTGGGCTTGGGAGCAACGCATGGAGCACCTCAGCAATGGGCTGAAAGATTGGGATAGCCAAGCAAGATCTTATCTCTTTCTTTCTAAAATTGCTGCCAGCTTTTTCTTTCCTTTGGTTTTTTTGGGCCATCCCATGAGAGGTAGTGTGGAAGACAGTCAGATCAAGAGTAGGGATTAACAAAGACGTGCCCCCTTGAATGATAGCTTTCAAGTCCTGGCACACCCCAACAGAGCAATACTCCTTCAGCCTCAGAAATCAATATATGGACCCCGTCCTGACATAAAGAGGCATCTCAGAGCCCTTTCTTCCTTCCATCTCCGGCTTTTATTTTAGGTATATCACCATAGATAGGGTCCTGAAGCCAGCTTTACTGAGGCATAAAGCACATGCATTTGGGCCCCACAATGGCCAACCACAATACACCCACAAATTTCATCCTTGGGATTTTCACATGATATCTACATATGTATTAAACACTTTCACAACAGCCAAACATGATCATCTGCAATTGATTCACAGGTATGACACTTTCACCTGCCAAACAAACAACCCCTTAGGCCGTTTGGTACTAGGTGAGAACACCAAAAAATGATATCCTAGATGACCCAAATCCCAGAATCCTTAAAAAATGACATCTTACATGACCCAAATCCCAGAAGATCTATTATTGTTAGAATGGGTATTCCACAACTCTGTGGAAAGTGAAAACGTTTCTTCAAGAATTTTGGTTGCCAAACATAACCCACATAAACATTCATAACATACATCTGTGTGCGAAAGCGTGAAGGATCGCCTGGAGTGTGCAAAGGATGGGCTTGGACCATTCCTAAACTAGAAACATACAAAAATGATAATTTCAAAGTCTGAATTCAGAATTCTGCTGATTTCTTTAAATTATCAAGGCAATATCAGAATTATAAGGTTATGCTTATTTTTAAGTTATATAGCCTATATTTGCGAAGATCACCGATGCTATTATGCTCCGAACAAATATTTAGAGACCTCATAGTTAGAGATTATGACTTACTATCAAGGAGTTTATCAGCTAAACCTGCATCCATTCCAGGGACCATCATATTCAGCTGTCCTGCTCACAGGCAATGGGCCGCGCATGTCCGAGAAATTTTTAGGACCAGGAAATGCCCAGCCAGTTTCCTGAGACTTGACTTTTTCACAACTCCAAGTCTCCACTATGATTTCTCTCTCCAAAATCCAGTCCTTAAACCAACGTGCCCCACCACTATAAATAAATCTACCCAAAGTGTGAGATAGAGACTATAAGGATTCTCAAAAGTTGAAAGAGTTGAGCACAAAACACTGAGACCTCTTGCTTTTATCTTCTTCATGGGCAACTACAGGTTTAAGCTATCTGACATGATGCCCAATGCCTGGTTCTACAAGCTTAAAAACATGAGAAAGACCAAACACCACACCATCTCTCACACCATGAACAAGAAGTATCCTCCCTCAACACCACCATCCAAACACCAACCTCATCTTTCCCTTCCCAGACAATCCTACTACTACTCCTCTGACCACCCTAGCTTAGACAAATCCCACACCTCTCCCATCTACCCAAAAGCCTCAGGCACCTATTTCCTTCCTGACCCACCAAGGAAACACAAGAAAAGAACTAGAAGAAAGAGCTCCAAATCCTCTCCCAAGCTTGTCTCCTCCTCTGTCTCTGCTGGCTGCAACTGCCGCACCACGCTCGAATCAGTCTGGAATCCTGATTACTCCTCCAGCTCCCCCAAAAGCTCACCACCCTTGGTGGACACCACTACTCCAGTGCCTGATACAGTCCCAGGTGTCTCTGACCGCATGGTGCCGTGGTCTAGCTCTTGCAGCTGCAGGGTCAGCTCCTCTGCCACAGATATAATCCTCGAGGTCGATGAAAAGAGTGCTTTCCGGCAGAAATCCAATGGGTTCAATTCAGTTTCAGAGCTTGAGCTCCCACCCATCTTGACAAAGCCAGCAAAATTCAAGAAAAAAGCAGAGACCTTCACTAGTACTAATGTTGAATTGGAGGAAAGAAATGCACATGGGTCACTCTATGTCAAGGTCTTGAAGGAAGGCAGCTCAAAGAACCTCAAAGAAGAGAAGACCCCAGGTAGGAGGTCTATTTCTTCTATCCAAGGATTGAAATTGCGCACGAATTCTCCAAGGCTGGCCAGCAAAAAGATTCAGGCCTACAACAGGAAATCCACATCAACAAACCCGAAAATGCATCAGCAGAAGAGCGTCTCGGAGAGCTTCGCCATAGTGAAGTCATCGCTCGATCCAAAGAGAGATTTTAGAGAGTCCATGTTGGAAATGATTGTGGAGAACAACATCCGGGCGTCCAAGGATTTGGAAGATCTTCTGGCATGCTATCTATCCTTGAATTCAAATGAATATCATGATGTGATTGTCAAGGTGTTTGAGCAAATCTGGTTCGACCTTACCGATATTCAATTGTAAGAAAAATCATCCGAGATCAAATTGTATGATCCCTTAAATGAATTTAACCTCTCTATCAGGAGAAACATAGCTTGCTTGTATCTATTAGTTTAGTTCTCTAAATTCTAAAACTTTCCCTCTTCTTTTCTAAGAGTGATGGTTATGAATTAGTTTAGTTCTCTAAACATCTAAAATTTCTTTTCTTCGTTTTTCTTAACAGTGATGGTTATGATCCAAGAAAATGCGTCTGTGTTCAAGTGGTTTCAGTTCTTACATGAACTTTATCCCTAATTATATAAGAAACAGAGGATTTTATCTTCACATACTTGTTTCAGATGTGGTAACTTTTGTTAATTCACCTATGAATGAGCCAATGAGGCATCATACCCCATTTTCTTGTGAAAGTTGAGACCACTCTCAGCATGGAAATTCATATTCTCATCTACAGGAGAAAACGCATTTTTGGAAACAATTAACCCACAAATGGGGTGGAAGAAATATTCCAATATGTCTGGGTTTTCATTGCCTACTAATAGAAGTGTTTTTATTATTATTTTTTATTCATTTCAAGTTCCATGGAAACCACTGACCAGAAATCTAAAATTCAATAAAATAAGGACATGGGTATCTTTCAATTAAAAAGGAGCCTGCAAATCCTCTGTTTCTGTCTGCTTCCTGAAGATACCAAACAGGACAGATTATTAGGATTTGTGTTGCAAGTTTCACAAATCTGTAAGGAGAAGAAACACCACCAAGTGGGAATAAATAAAAGAGCTACATGTGCCATATAAATGCGTTGGTGAAGCTTGTCTCAAAGAAAAAGGGGAGGGGTGCTTTCAAAGAGTGCAAGCTTTTGATAGCCCAGCTGTTTCATCTGGTGGGATCCACCTTAGGTGGTAGGCATTGATACACAAATCTACTTTATTGCCAATCATCTTACTGGTTGACCTTTCCTTGTGGCATCTGAAGATACTCAATTTTGTTTTTAGCCTTCCATTTTCTAGTCAGTTTGTCTCACAAAATACAATTATCTGGGGATACTTTCTTGTTAGTGTGGCACTGCCATGGTAGCCCCACCAGATGATCGGCCCGAATGACCGAATGATAGGCCCTAATGGATAGTTGGACCATTGGGCCCAATTGTTTCGATGTGTTTTCGACTAGAAGTCGGAATTCTTGATGGCAATGACAGTTGTGTCTTTCAGAATTCTCTATTTGAATGGTGAGAATTAAGAACATTGTCTCGTGAAATCTCATTTTTGACCTATAAAATTCTACTCATTCTAATTTCCAAATTGCTAAATTATAGAGCATTTGTGAAACTAGGTGGGCAACAGCATTTGGGAATTCATAAAACCCCCAAGAAGAATTCAGAATTTTGCAAACAAACAGACCCCAGACCAAGAACCCAAGACCTAGTAATGTGGTAATTCGTCTAAAGAGTCATGTTACATGAGATCTGAGAAGAACCAGTGAAAATAGCTTTCAAAATATCAAACCTGCAGCTCACTAGTGTTGCAGATTTTTTACCTTTCCTACTAAGATTTGGACATATTTGAGCAGTAAAAAGAGAATTTCCTCAAAAAGAGCAACTAACTGTTCAGCTTTCCCCAACAAAATACATATAGCTTCAAAATCTTACCTGATCCCCACATACTCTGACAAACCCTAGAAAAAGTCATCTTACAGAACTATTGCATGAATCTGAGCAGGCAAAGAAAAAGGGTCCTTTGTAAACTTCAAAACTGCAATCCAAAGATCTTTGGCTTTTACCATTTCTTCTCATGTGTTACTAACATCTCAACAGTAGATACAAAAGGATATACCCACCATAACACTTTACATTTACAAAATGTACAATCTTCTAGAACACCAGAACAGATCATGAAAGTACACTAGAAATTCAAAACAATTCAAATCAATGAATCAGCTCATGAACAGTAAAATGACACCTTCCAAAAAAAAGTAAAAAAATCAGTAAATAGAGCCTCGTTCTTGAATCAACAGTTTGGTAATATAAAATCCAAAGGCCATTGCATATGTATAAAAAAAGAACATGGGAAGGTAAAAGCAGCTTTGAAACTTCAAGTAATTGGAAGGTAACAAATAAAATAAAAGAAGATAGAAGCCTTTTTCCACCAATTGCAAAATCATTGTACTGCAGCAAGCTTTAATTTGAATCTTTGTCTTCTCCCCATAGAAATAAGAAGCTTTGCATCTTGTCTGTCCTTTTTCTCTCTTGGTTTAGTACTTGACTGTCTATGAAAGAGGACTTCTTGGAGCCCTCATGCACATGATGAACTGATGGGTGTGGTCCATTTTTCTGGGCCCACTTTGGATCACAGCTAATCATATCCTAATTTGGATGAGGTTCCATTGAAAATCAACCTTGTTGGATGGTGCTAGCCATGAACTTTGTAAACTTGAGTTTAACTAAACTGAAATAACACTTGGATTAGGATCAAATTGGAGTCATTGTCATTACACAAGGTATTTAGAGTAGCTTATTGTCTATTGATGCCCAATTTTTACATAGGTGTTGACAAGAGCTAACTTCCGGATTAATATGCAATAGCTGGCTAACTGGCTTTTTTGATCAATTTGCTCACGTCACATGACTTTTCATGTATAGGTACCGATTAAAATTTTACTTCAATTGGAATGATATAAACTGTTGTATTGGTAATGCACGAATTAGATTATCAAGTTTTCTACACAAAATCAATCCAACATTGTATGACATCCATTAGAAGTAGAATTTGGATTTCCTCCTACAAAGAGGAGCTTGTATCATATGAGTGGGTTTTATTGTCCAAAGGTTCAAGCAGATAATTTTGTGATCATCACACTGATGTAGGATGGGATCATTTCTCTTATCACTGATATAAGATGGGATCATCACCTCCTCTTTTCTCTATATCTCCTCTATGTCTTCTCTCCCAACTCAATCCCACCACCTCTATTCTCTACATCTCTCTTCCTACTCATCTCACCTCCCATTTCTCACTGACTCTCTGCCAACCCCACCTCCTCTTTCTCTCCATCTCTGTCCTAACTCGACCCTCTTTGCCATGACACTACCATGGCCAGACCAGTTAACTGAACATAAAGTGACCACTAGGCTTAGATTCGAGAATGTGGAAGAGGCCATCTCTTCTCAATGACATTTGTAAAGAGTTGTCTAAGTCTCATGTTCATTAGTTGGCAATATCTGAAAGTGTGTAGAGTGTACAATGGCAATTAAAAAGTTACTAAATGTGAGGGTGTCAAAGATTGATTGCTACCTTTACTCTATTTGATCGCTTAAACATCATATATAATTAGTACTGTAAAAAGAGAAATAATCAATACAAGGAAAGTCCCAAGTTGTCTAAGATGCTGCGGATAGCACACCCAGTCCCTACAGTCCCATCCAGAGACTGATCTCTAGGTGGGGTAGGTTTCGTTACTCTCCCCTGACCACTAGGCCAACTTAACGAAAATAAAATATATATTATAGTCAACATCCCTCATCGTTGAATGGTGTTTGGCACCTTAGCCTCACACACATGGCCAGGGATCAATCCATGGGTCCTCTAAGTGGACCAATGGCCAACATAGCAAAGAAGAAAAGAACAAAGGTATATTATTGTCTTAACAAGAAATTCTAACTAAGGACAACTACTATAGAATTTTAACTTGGTATGTTATAGGCTCTCGCATAGGGTCTCAAGTAGGACTTAAAGTCAAATATTTTTGTGGTTGTTCAAACAAAATTCTGGTTCACAGACTTGCACTTATGTGTTGCAATGCAAGAAATGCCAACTAGAGCTCAAGCCTTGGTGTTTACTTTAAAAAGAAAAAGCCCATGATTGCGGCAAATTTCCAATTAGCAGGAAAAAGTTTTGGTTCAACTCATGAATCCAAATGAATCCAAATTCTCTCCCAACTTGATTATAAAGAAATGCCTTTTACCCTTTTAATGTTTCTCCACATAAATAGGTTCCTTTGAAGGACTATGAGACAGGTTGCACCGCTTGGGTGTTCATTATTATAACTTGCCTACTTCCTATCGGGCCTCCCTGGAATGCATGAAAACCAAGAAATACTAATAGGCTTGTATGTTGATTAGAACTACATACAAAATCATGCCAACTAAATGATCATAGCCCTTGGTGTTTGGTCCTCAAAGTTTAATATTTATACACCTTGAAAATGTATTGTGATTAATATTTAACTAATTAATGTCAGATTAAGAGGAGAGTCAAATCAAGGTGTATAACTGTGTGTGAACGGATTAGATTGATCATGTATAGATGACCCTTATATATATGAAAATGGAAAAGGAGATACTGACCAAGTGGTAGTATAATTACCATAGATAAACTATTGCACAGCCAGTACTGAAAGCTCGAGCTAACATTTCTCAACCATCATTTGGGTGGTGTTTGAGATGAATGTCCTATCATATCTTTGATGATGCAATTGTTAGACTTATTAGGGAATGTAGCCCACATGACCACATGCCCAAACTGTGCGGCCCACTTGGACAAGCAACTCATTATTGAGTTTTCATACTATTTAATCATCTCTAGGAGATATATATCTTTTGTGTTTAAGAAAATCATAGGCAATTAGAAGTCTTATTAGCTAAAGCATAAGGGTTTTAAACCCTAATGAATGAAGGATTCTACGAACGGGAAAAGAATTGTTTGCAAAAATCTACATAAAGGGTTTTAGGGGTTATAGCTCATCACTTCAAACTCATTGACTAATTTATCATTTATTGGTACCCAGCTTAGGGGGTTGAGACTCCAGCACTCTGGTGAGGGAAGTAGGCTTCGGATGAGGTAGAACAACCCTCAGATGGGGGAAGTGACTACTTTATCATTTCATCACATCTAAGGAAGGAAGAAAAAACAAGAAGAACAATCTAGTAAATACATCCCCAATTATAAGAAGTTGTGAACGGCCACTTACCTCAATGGTAAGTGGGGGAAGTTCTCACCTAGCTGCCTAGGCTTTGAACCCTGTGTATGCCACTTTTTTCACTTGTGTGGACTTTCTATTCGCTTGTGCGGGCCTTCTTCTCGATTGTGTGGGTTTTGTTCTCCCTTGTTCGCTCTCTCCTGGGTCCCAGAACCCTTGGTTGGATTACCAAAATTTTTTTATAATAAGTCATTTGATTGAGAGATTCGCAGAGTTTAAGCATTCATAATGGATACGGATATGCATTTACATTTAATATTATGCTTGTATTGTTCGAATCTATCCTACTCTATGTAGATCTTAATGAAGTTATATTTATCATAAATCAACAGTAATGGCTAGAACTTACCTGCAGCTACTATAAGAAAGAGAAAGAATGAGATTTGCTATTATGCTAGGGAATATTTGCTATTTTCTAATGCAAGTGGAGGGGTTATCAGAAGGTGAAAGCAAGAGGCCAAAGTCAAAAGACCATTTGTTGGCCCGTTTGGCGCTTTACTAATACAATCAAAGTCAAATAAAGTCTCTATTTTCTAGACAAGATGTCATCAAATGTACTTTATTCAAAATTCCCTCCATCTTTTTCATACAAAAAGTCAAAAAGCAACTACATTTATCCATTAAAATATAAAAAAAACTCCACTTTTCCATACAAAAAGTCAAAAAGATTCCATAACAAACAAATAAAAATAAAATATCATCATAACACACTTATATTTTATTTTTTCTTCAAAATCAACTTTTACTATATTAGTAGAGTTACCAAACTGGACCAACTTCACATCTGAATAGCCTAACTTAAAACTTATAGTATTCATTCAATCAAAAAATGGAGAATAAATAATCCCTGGTACATTAGTATAAATTCATTATTTGACATTCACCCTCAATGTTATTATCTATGCCACTTTCCTATTTTTTTTTTCTTTTTGATCGGTAATTGAAGCTTTCGTTAAGAGAAGAAGAGAATATAAAATAAAAAAACGACATTGAGACAAGAACACAGTGAAAGAAAGAGAAAAGGAAATAAAACTAAAGGATGCAATGGCACTTTTACTACTTGAACCATAGAAAAATGAGAACTCCCTCTAGCTATATGACAAAATAAGTTTCTTATTTTTAAAAGGGTGTTGAACATTTTGTGCTACAGGCAGCAACATCAAGACCCTAACCCTTCAACCACATTATGGGTGGGTTGCTACTACCAACTATTCGAGTGAGTTTTTGTCTTTTGCTGGAGGAAAAAAAAGGCCTTGAGGTTAAAATTTTGGGAAATTCCCATTGAATTCGGCAGCTTGTCTAGGGACGTGCTCCATGTTACAATGGCCTCACCTGCTCAACACATTAATTAAAGAAATACCATTGGCTTTGTTCATATTGATGATGCAATGGACAGCAGATTATAAACTTAGACCACTAAAGAAGTAGGTAATAATTAACCTTTAATCCAATTATGATAAAATGGATTATCAATAACCATATCTAATTATGGAACATATTTAAACTTATAACCACCTTGGCAGCGCGATGGATTTATTTTGTATTATTTACTGAAAAACACCAATTTATGTTTTTTTTTTTCTCTTATTATGGAAATAATTTTTTCTTAGGGACTCTTTTGATAATTAAGAAAAGGTAGAATGTTCTAACAGAGGACATGGTCCTAAAAAGATTTGATTGGTGTCATCAAATCTATATAGCTAGCCAACCCCACCTAGTGGGAAAATGCTTGGTTTTGTTTGGTTTAGAATGTTCTTTTAGAGTCCTTTTATGTAGTAAGAGGAGTCTACTCTATGCGGATTTTCATTTTTACAAATGTGAGGAATCTTGCATTCATACCCTTCGTGTTGGAAATTAAAGTATTCTCTATCGAGGAAAATCAATTTATTTTCTCCCTTCTTGTGAAGAAATATATAGATGCTGCATCTAATGATCAAAGAAGATGCATGGGGTTGCATGATAAATCAAAATAATTTTCCTCTCTTCTATGGATTTCTCTTATAGTACAAACACACCCGTAGTAAAAATGAAAAAGAGAAATGTTTGATAACAATTAGTGAGCTATCAAATAGCAGGAGGTGGTGTGATGCAACGTTAGGAGATAAAAAAGAAGGGTGTAATTTGACGAAAATCCATGCATCCAAACATAGTCCTTGCAGAGGATAGAGACTAATGACAAGAAATTCATAAGCATGTGAAGACCCTTATCTCAATTTGAAGGGAACTCGAGAACTTCCCATGATTTCAGTGCTATGAAGACCACATACGAATAAGACCAGAAATATAGGTCATGATTGCAGGAAGTATAATGAGTCCTTGGGGAGGATCAGACATGCCCTTAGGACAAATACTTTTGAAGAACGATGACAAAAGATGATTGTGGAGACTTCCTAACCTGTGCCCAAAAAATAAAAATAAAAAACTCCCTGTCCTCCTCAATCCCCACTGGACACCATTACAGAAAAAGTGAAAAAGCCCCCCACCATTGCTTCAAATGAATTGACTGTTTGTGTCGTGAGGTGCTTGGTTTGATTTGAGAGAGTGAAGATCCAAACCATTACCTAAATTATGTATATTATTACCTTCATCCAAGCTCAAACTGTGAGACTAAACCGAGCAGACAGTTCTACATTCAGCGCGCCCTGTTTGTTTAATGTAATTGTGTAGGATCTTACATCCCATGCATTGAGCTACCACAATTATGACCGCTCAGGAATGAGGGTGGACGTTGATCTCAACAAAATGAATACCCAAAGTTGAATTTCAATGAGTGTTTTTTTTTTTTTTAATACAGTAGGAGAGGTTAAAAATGAAGAACAAAAGAGGAATATTTAAAACTGTCCATCAAATAACTACCCATTAAATAAAAATTTGAATGAGGGGAAGATGAGAAATGGATTCCCTGCCGTCACCCTAGTTATTCAATACCCTAGAAAATTAAGGTCCCATTTGCATCTCCAAAACATATCCCCAACACCCCCACTTGCTCCATAATCCAGTGGAGCATGTCTCCCCATGAATTCCTCTATATTCAATTTCTAGAACTTTTATCCAAACTTACAGGTCCATGCAATAAATATGAATTCATAGTCAAGTGAGCTACATTATTAAAGGATTATTATGGAGGTGAGGGGTCAAGGATATTATTAGGGATGTAGATGGACCTTAACTTTTCTAGGATTTTGAATTACTATGGGTAATAGCTATAGGTACTCATTTCTCATCATCCCTTAATCCAATTTCCATAGGAGGGGGAAGCTATTGATTCTATATTCAATGATCATTTTTGGATATTCACCTTCATTCTTAATTTTCACCAATGTGTGAGCAATATGAGAGAGAGATCTCCAAACAAGACCAAACCCATGAGAAAAACAAGAAAAGACCACCCTGAAAAAGTTAAGAAAATCTCATCTCGATCATTCCTTAAAACACTCCTCTCATTTCAGCAAGACAAATTGACCACAAGCTAGAGTGCTAGACTATCTTCACTAAACTTGAATATATAGACCCTACAAGACAAGAGAGCAACAGGAAGCCGAAATCTTCTCTCTCTTTCCCTTCTCTTCACTTATTTTACTCACATGAAGTTGCATTGTTTTAGGTTCGGTGTCTTTGTCGAAGGGGCACATGGTTGAAAGACCCAGATGTCCAACCACTGGTGAAACAAAGGACAGGCAGGGATAGCAAGTGGGTTCATAAGGCCTCGTGTGCTTGGAGTTGTGTCCAATCCTCCACAAGATGCCATGCCTACAAACAGGCCCTTCGTCTTGTTCTTCCTCTTCTTCAGTCAGAGGATAGTAACCATGATTCCTTTGTCCTTTGTCTCTCTTTCTTGTAAGATGCATAAATCCATGTGGGCCCCAATCCGATATTGAAAATAATTAGATGGGTCAAAATGAGAATGTTGGGGGAAGAAGGTAACAAGACAGCCCCAGTTAAAGAAATAATGGCATGATTGCAATTCGATCGACTAGAGAGTAAGGGCAAGTGTGTGTGAAGACATTCATTTTAAGACATGTTTGTTTGAATTGGAATTGATTATATAGGCATTCAATGTCAAATGGGCTCTACATATAAGGATCAGTTTGGCAATTCTACTAATAGAATCAAGTGAAGTAAAGTTAATTTTGAAGAAATTATAAAATATAAGTGGATTATGATGGTATTTTGTTTTTAGTTTTTGTTATGAAATCTTTTTGACTTTTTGTATGGGAAAGTAAAGCTTTTTTGTATTTTAGTGGATAAAGGTGATTGATTTTTTACTTTTTTTTTTTTTTTTTTTTTTTTTAAGATGGAGGAAGTTTTGATTTCAAGTGCTTTTGATGTGGCATCTTGTCTGAAAAATTGAATTTTTATTTTGAATTAAAGTGCTTTTGATTATCAATAAGGTGAGGAGCGTAGGAATTAGGATATGGAGTATGGATGTAGATGCAACCTCCATATATGTATTATGTCTGTATATTATTATTCTTTGCATTTCTATAAATAATTTAAAATGAAGAATCGAAGGAAAATATTCAAAAAATGACCATCAAACAACTGCTTGTTTAATGGAAAATAAATCAAGTGAGATGGAAAATGAATTCCTAAAACGATCACCATAGTAATTCAAATCTTAAGAAAGTAAGCATCCCACTAATTACTAGGGAGATGGGAAATTTTTAGGATTTGAATTACTAAGGTGATGACTGCATATTCAATTTTTTTATCTTCCCTTTATTCATTTTTCCTTAAAAGGGACATTATTTGATAGTCCTTTTTTTTATATTCACATTTGAGTCTTCATTTTTTTAGCCACTTACAGAAATACAGAGCCTTAAAATGCTTAGAAACTCAATTACATAAAACAAATAGACCTTAAAAATAATCGACATTATTGATATAGATGCAATCATTTGAAATGTATGAAAAATTCTCTCGTAAAATTTGCGATTGAGCTTAAGAATTTGAAATCAAAGGAAGAAGGGTTGGATTTGTGGGGCCATCGATGCAAGATTCACACCTAAAGATGTTTACAAAAATGTATCTTGCGGATTCCACAAGTCCAAAATACCACAGCTGTTTTCCAAATGTGCCCTAAATAGAACATAAGTTTGATTAAGCAATGCTAAAAATCAACATTCCATGTGGCTAGCCGTCCAATGTCAAGTAATGAATGTGTCACTTTTAATTTATATTAGATGGAACATCCGTTTAATCGCAAATGGGTAATGAGAAATGAGACCCTTTTTTTTCTGGTACCCCAGCCAAGGACCCATGAGAGAGCCTGCATACACTCGGAAAAGTAGCTCATTCAAGTGGGAAAAAAGGCCCATACAAGCGAGAAGAAAGACAACATAAGTAAGAAAGAAACCTGCACAAGTGGCCAAAAGAGGTGATATACCCGGGATTTGAACCCCGGGCAACCAAAAACCTAATTTGTCATGCATCGAACCTGTTTTATTGTGACCTACACGGCTCATATTACATGAACACCTCTTTGTAGAAACGGGTCTGTACACTTGACTGCTGCTACCCATGCTTGCATCTTGAATTAAGACTTCCACTACCAAAGCAATCAGAGCATGCTAGTGTTACACTAGACGGTTTGGGTCACATTCACACAAGATAAATTATATTTTAATTGTTGTGAACACCATATTGAGGGCAACTTTGAATTAGGGATGTAAAATACTCAAGTTGGGCTAAACTTGACCAAGCTTAAGCTCAAGAGTATGTTTGTTTAGAAAAATTGTGAGAGTTCTTGTCTTGGAGGGTTCTGATAATTTCAAAATACTCACCTCCTTCTAGCATTTGGAATGCTGGAATTCTGAAAATTCATAAGGTTAAATGTGTCTTTTCATGTGGTCAGGAACTCTAAATCCTTGCATCAAGTACGTAGAGCATTTGGAATGCTTAGGAAACAAGATGTCAAATCATGTTAGAAATTCCCAACAAACCCAATTTCTTATTAGAAATGCCTTTAACTAAACATACCCTAAATCAAGTATTTGGAGCTTGAGCTCCAAGAGAAGTTAAGGTTGACTTTAGTTTGATTTTGTTTAATATTACTCATATAAATATGTGCAGTTTTCTCCACGGTGAGTTCGTATGAAATGTCATGCCCAAGATTAATGGCAGCCTTTAATTCAGAGAGCTTCATTTCTGTAGATGGAGAGGTTGAAAGTTCCACGCCATCGCTTGTGTTGACACTTGTAGTAGAAAATCTTGCTATATAATATATGTATCATATATATAGGGGCCAGCTCTCATAAGCTTAAGCTTAGGATAAGGTAAGCTTAAGTGTGTGGTGAGGCCCACATAGAGACCCACATGGGGATGGGGATGGGGGGAATTTCAAAGAATCCCTTGGATCTTATTCTCTACAAAAAATCAGCCTCAACCGTGATTTCTATCACCTCCATATGGGCACAAAAGTTTAATGGTCAACAATACATTTGAATCGATACATAGTCGATCCAACAGTCCAATAAATTCGGATCTGACTGAAAGTTGGTAGACATGTGCAATTTAGGGGGGTCATGTATTTGGTCCATTTGGATGGAACAAAGGTGGGCCCCACAAGCATGAGCTTACGAGATTTTATCCTAAACTTGAGCTTAGGAGAGCCTTGCTCATATATAAATATTATAAGTATTTTTTATCATGTGCTGGCCCCAGGTGAAATACAATATTACAAATATAAAATAACATAAAAATGATATAAACATAAGTAATAAAAAATTAAAAATAACATGACCTAAGCTTGAGCTCAAGCCAAGCCTTAATGAGCTCACTTATCACAACGGAAGAATATTTCCCACTAAACTATAAGTTAAACCCAAGGGATCTTTAATTTCCATGGAATTGAATTTCTACGAATTTAGAAAATGTACGATACGATGTTTGGTGGTTTGGGGTAGATGACCATCAAATAATATCTCCTTAATTAAAAGTAAATTATGGGGAGATGGAAAATAAATACCCATTACCAATTATTCCCTATTAAATCAAATTTTAAGAAAGTCAAGGCCCATTTAGATCTCGACCTTGTATCTTTCACCTCTCACTTCTTCTTTGACTAATAGTCTTTTGTTTTGTATTATATTACATGAAATTCTTAGGAATCCAATTCCATAGGAACAAAATGCTCCCTAGGGTTTTCAATTGTCAAAGTAATTCAACTCCTCTAGTACTAACCACTTTGGCTAGATCACTGCAGACATATGATGAACTATTGGCCTGTTCTATAATTCATAATGAGCAAATCCATTTTATGACCATGTCAACATCCGGCCCCCTTGGACAAAAGAGCATTTGAAATTTGACATTTCACCTGACAAATGATTAATGGTTTCTCACTGACACAAACTTCTTTTCCTTTTAACCACTGATACAAGATGACCCCTCAAGTGACAATGCAATCTAATAAAAAGATGTGGTGGGTCTAGTACCAAATGATTTGTGGGCCATTCATCTGTTTCATTTGTATTCTTGTCTCTTGCATCAGATCTTGTTTGTTATCATTTGGGCCCCAAGGCCAATCACAATTAAGATTATAATAATTAGTCTGTAGCTTGTTTCCATCAGATCTTGATCTCAAATTATCACATAAATTTGTTCATATTCTCATTTTTTGCAGTATTTTGAAAACAATATGATGTCATTGAACCTCACTTTCTCCTACAGGGAACATAAGATGACATTAGACCTTTAGTTAAACGGGGACAATATTTTAAATCGGCCCGAGATTGATGAGATATAACTAAGATGATGAGAAAACAATGACATAATCTTATTCACCACTTTCACAAATAAAGAAAGCCTCCATATTTTCAAAACTATCTGTGATGCTTGTGTCACTTTCTCTTGTAAATGCTTAATGTTAATTATTCATAGTCATTGGGATGTAATGGTGGGGGCCCAAAATCTGATGCAAATCCTATCAGCAGATACTTTGAGACATAATCTCCAATGATATGATGTATGGGTAAGAAGTGGATAGGGTCTACAGGACTAGATTGGAATCTAGCAACTGATGTGAGTGATAAAACAATATCACATATTAACATAATCTCTATTGCTTATGTAATAGATCTTGGTTGATGGGATTAAAGGCTCAAAAGTCACAACCACCCTAATTGAGTAGTAACTTAATGTCAACTAAACATTGTGGCAAACACTAATACAGGAACAATCACTTCTGGATTCCTGACCTACAGGGTTCAAACCGACTGGATTTTATTCAATTTTAAAGTAATGTGCCTTCAATTCTAAGTATAATTGTTAGGAAACCATTTTGGTTGGATGATTGGAAATGGAGAAAAGATATCCGTATGAAATTGTAATTGGATTCCCTGTTTGGATGGGATTACGAAATTCTCCCATGTCCAACCCAAACATTATGGTTTAGGATCTTATGGATTCTAATAAGGCTCGGGACCTTAAAAAACTTAGAGAAATTTTTAGTGACCCGAGGGATGTTGAAGAAATATCACAAATATTCGTACCTCAGTCTCTAGCTGATGATAGGAGAATATGCCCTACTACTAAAAATGGGGTCCTAACCACAAAACCGGCTTACAAATGCATCATTAAAGAGGAATTGGATCCCAGGGTTTCATCCATTAATTGGAAAACCTTTTGGAAAATCTCCCTTCCACAAAGAATCATATTTTTTTGGATGGAAGTGTCTAAGAAGAGCAATCCCGGTAAGATCTCTTTTAAAATAAAAAATAGGCAATGATAGTTTCCCCTCGGTATGCCCTCTAGGTGAAAAGGGGGAGTAAACCATTGAGCACACTTGTTCCAATGCGACTTTGCTTGTGTTATTTGGTTTGGCTCACAATTTGGTATTTTGACTCATAAAGTATCATGTGATAATATTTTACACCGGTGGAGGCATTAGACCAAAAGTGACTGATCTCCAAGTCACGATCGGCTTTTAGATCCCGATTCCCAAGCCTTTTTCATGGCAATATGGTGTGCAATTTGGAAGGTGGGAAACGAATTTAATTTTAAAGGAAAAACTCCAAACCCCATGTGGGCTTTGACCCTGGCTAATAGAATGATAATCCACTCTAATGCTGATGCATTGCAATCAAAGTCCCATTCCCCCCTAAAATTCACATGGAATGGGAATCGAGATCTAGATCACAATACTATCCTAGTTAGTGATGCAGCGTATAATGCATCCAATGGCTAGTCAGTTTTTTGTTTCACCCTATTCTTAAGGGGATTGTTTGTTTTTGTAGGTGCAGCGAAGGACCTAGAACAAAATCTGCTAAAGAGGCTGAAGAGAGGGCGGCTCTATTTGCATGAAATTCTATCACTAACAGTAGCCAGACATCAATAATTTTGTGTTTGGATGCTTTGGATGTTCTTAAAGCAATCAATGGTGATCTTGACTGGCTCATTCATCCTATCATTTGAGGCATTCAGGCAAGATGAAGAGATTTTGTGTATTTTGAAGCTATCCACATTCCCAGAAATCTTAACATGGTGGCTCACAGCCTTGTAAAGTGGGGACAAGTTGTATTAAGCTTCATTTGGGCTTGGGATAAGTAGTTTTGCTTCATTTTTTTTTTTTTTTTTTTCATTCTAGATTGTTGGGATGTGGTATTATCTGTAGTTTATTTTCCTCCTTTAATGCAATCTTACCTTCCTAAAAAAATTTCTAAGTCTAATTGTTTTGGTATGCAACTCCATTTCTTTATCTAATGAAATGAAAGAGGAACATGAAGTGTGCTCTATCATTCATATAAAGAGGAAAGAATAGCCTCTTACCTCAATGGTAAGGGCCTTAACCTGACTGCTCAAGGTTCAAAGCCTTAAACATGCCAACTTCCCTCACGAGAGGGTTCCCTCATCCTCTTGAAGTCCCATTCCCTCTCCCGAGGGCCGGGGTCCAGCCCCACTAAGCTGGATACCAAAAAGAGAGAGGAAGAATACGGATCTTTTGTGGCTGAACTAAAAAAGATTTCTATGAGCCCATTGCTATAAATCCTTCAAAGAGGTTCCAATATTGCAGTCCAATGGCTTTGTCAAAACCATTATGTCAGCTTTTCCCTATGTGATTGTTGGAAAAATTTTGTCAATATTTCTTATCTCTCTTTTAATTAAGAGAGAGGGAGAAATTAAAATTGTTCAAAATTAAAAAAAGAAATCATCACCGACAATTTCTCCAATATTATATTTAGATTTAGGGGTTGTTTAGAATGTAGAGAAAACAGTCGGAGAAAACCTTTTTATATTATAAATTTGAATTGAGTGCAGTCTTATCCACCTCTTCTACTCGGCACCAGGACACCTCCATGTATTATTTTGGGGGTGGTCAAACTCATCCGATTTGGATCTGCTTTCCAAACACACATAAAAATCATGTGTCCGCTTTCAAAACTTACGTGAAAATTATGAGTCTATCCCCCAAACTCCACATGAAACTTCCGGGTTTGCACCAAAATCCAACTACCTATTTGGATCTAACCCCTCAAAAGAAAATATTGGGTCTACTCCCGCTTCTTGGCCAAACAAATTGTCATTGTTAACGTCCATGCTTCATCCTATCAACATTGCATGAGTTTTGTGAGTTCTACTCTTACATTTATCTCTATGTGTTGCAAATTTGTATATTACTTCACAATGTAACATGTGATACCCTTCTTTTGGCTCCTGGAAACTGACAATAGTTCACGATGGATTATTACATTTTCTGTGGCTGAAGCTGTTTTGTATTTGGAGGCAGCTATACATGTTTCTCTCTAAACATCTCGTAAATGCAATATATATATATATATATATATATATATATATATATCTCTGAAAGACAGGGTAAGGAACTATCGAGAAAAGGTGTATCCCAAATGTTTACATACCATGAGTTCTCTAGCATCAAGTTATTTGTAATTTCTTGGCAACTTCAAGAAGCATCTTTGACAAAAACATCACACGTAGAGGGTGGAAAAGTAGAGCTGGAATAAAGTGAAAGGGCATTGTACCAGAAAACAATGGAAAAGGAAGTTCGCAAAACTACTGCTTCTGAATAGATAATGTCTACTCCATATGCATTTCAATTTTCAAGCAATGCAACCATAGATTCCTTCTGCACACGATAAAATTACACAAACTGTAGATTCGTCCGTGTTTAACTGACAAACTCTCAAGTACAAAAAGCAGCTCCCTTCTTATGAGTGTGGGCTTTCTTCCCGTGTCTACGGACTCATTTTCCATGTGAGTGGGCTATCTTCCAGCATGTATGCGGGCTCTCTCTTGGGTCCAAGACCCCTTGGCTGGGGTGCAAAAAAGAAAAAGTTACAAAGAGCTTTCCAATGCATTATAAAATTGCTCAACATATTATACCCAGTGTTTCCAGGACAACCCTCTATGTATAGAGAATTCTAAAATATGCTCAAGTGATGAAGCCAAATACGTACCCAAATCTTGCCCAACACACTCATGATTGTGTGGTGTTGGCAACTCGGCACTGTAGTTTCACGCACGGACCTAGGGATCAATCCTTGGGTCATCGCTCTTGGGACCAATAGCCCAATGTAGCCCAAAAGGGGGAAAAAAAGAACAAAAAAAAAAAACAACCAACAAACAAATTATACCCAGCTCTTGACCCACATTCAGAAATCTTTAAGATACCAAACAGGAAAAGAGTGATGAGTACTAGTTCCAAGACACCAAAAGGCACTGTTCATCCTAATAAAAAATACGAAGTTAGCATAGATAGTAGTCCATTGTAATCTACCATTGATTCAAAAACAATAGCTCCAAGAGCAGAAAGAGATTAAAAAAATATTGGTTTCAAAAACTGGAGAATTAGAGAGCTGGTCTGCATACATGCTCCAGGGTACATGGCTTTGCAAGTGGGCCATGCTAAACGTGGCCCAGAGGGGGCCCAGTCTATTTTTGGGGCTGATATGGTAGTCTTTTGGAATGGAATGTGCATATTTCTGGACCACTAACTCAATGGTTTTGGCCAGTGTCTGCAACAAAAAACCAAGAGAGATGGCTGTTCCGGCCCATCTGACACAAGCTAACCATATCTATTGTGAAGAAAAAAAAAAACTAGAGCCATATCTGACTTATTTACGTGTTAGTTTGATGGAAATGAAAGTTTTGGGCCCAGCCCAACCTAGCAATTTGCAACCCTAATGTACATACACAGTTACACACATATGAGGATGGAGGCAATGGGCCGAGTGTCAACTCAATAATCATTCATTCATTAGGACCCAAATGGCAAATGCTATGCCACATCAATGACCATTAATTTCTTATTGGGTCTGGATTTACCAATTGGGTCTGAAATGTAGGCCCATAGAGCAAAATTGTGCAGAACATCAGCTTAAGCTATAAACAGAAAACAAAAGAAGCCATATCAAAATTAGGCCTAAGAATCATCTTTACTGTAGGCTTCTCAAATCAGGCCCATGGAACCCAATCAAATGCTCCAGTTCATGAATTTTTATTTATCCCTTTTCACTCCTTCTTTTGCTTGTTTGAAACGCAGAAATCTTCTTCAGAACTCTCCACATTGACAGCACTGAAATATGGTTATGAATTGATTGCAAGTGGGATAATGCAGCTAAACCAGTTCAATGTAGGTCGAATTCAGGCCCACATAGTTCGGGTTCAATATCACCTAATGTTTTCTGGTTAAAGGCTGGGTGTTGGGTAATTTGGCATGATATTTAAATGGGCTGGTAACCATAAATATGTTTCAGTCCAAACTTCCAATTAAAGAATAACCCAACATTTTTTTTTTTTTATTAAATATAACTGAGGGTGTCCCAGCCCTTTGGGCCGGACTAATCCCTACAGGGCAGGAGAGCGGGGTAAATCCCCTATGGTAGCGCAGTTTCGAACCCTCAACTTTCAAGAGCAAACTGTGGTCCTACGCCAATTAAGCTACCCCTCGCGGTTGGCCTAACTTATTTGGCAAATTAAAGTATTGAACTCTACACCTTACTACGATCTCAAACTAATTTCATAGGCACATGGGCTAGATTACTGACAAGTGGGAGTCATTGTTTCATGATTCATATGGAAAATGAGGAATGAGAATGACTATATCTAATCTTCCCTGAGGCAGTTAAACAAAAGACTAATCTTACTATATGAATGGAATATGATACATTCATTGCTTTTGCCGGATTCTAATGCAGATAACCCAGCAGCTGATTGGTGGTTGCCACCCCCAGGAAGGCTATGTCAAGCTCAATTTTGATGGTTCCCATAATTGGTTCACCAACTCTGTTGGAGTGGCAGCATTCTTCGAGATGAAATGGGAACAATGATTTGGGCTTACACTAAAAAATTTTATGTCTTCTCAATCATTGGAAGCTGGGCTTCTAGCTCTTCAACATGGCTTGTAGATCTGTAAGGACTTGGGGATCAGAAAGCTCCAAAGTGAAGGTGACTCATTACCACTAGTTTCCTCTATCCAGAACTTCTATTGTGATCTTATGATTAACTAGAAGAAAACTATGCACCTGCTAGCCTCCTTTGAATCTTGGTCTGCTCAATATTGTAAGCCATCAATAAACAAGTTTGTATCAGGATTATAAAGCCCAGATCCATGCAAATGAAAGCTTTATTTATGGTCTCTAGAGACTAGAATCAAGAACAAGCGTTGCTTTCTCAGCATGTTGATTTTCCTCCTCAGGCTTCAGCTTCAAGGGAAATCCATACCCATCCTACTCAGCTAAATGATTATTTGATCAAAGAACTCCAAGGGGTTGGCCAAGTGGTCAGGACCACGGTTCCTCTCTCTTCCGGAGCTAGAAGTTCTGGTATCCCCCCCCCCCCCCCCCCCCCTTCTCTTCAGGATCCAAAGGTTGAGTCCACTAGTGCTACCATTTGGGGGCCACAGGGGTTTTACCCAGCTTCTCTCTAGGCTTAGAGGAATTAGTTCAGCCCAAAAGGTTGAGAACCCTAAGATTATCTGATTAAAGATGTGTATTCCAGTTTCTCTAGTTAGGACGCTCCAGTATTTTGTAGTTTTGTGTGATAGCCTCTGATGATTTCAGTGGGTCAGTTGTATTGGTAGGCAATCTCTGATGTAACCTCCTTTTCTTTTAATGAAGTCCCCTTCAATATATAAATGAATAAATAAATAAATAATCACATGGTTTTATATCATCAATCTAATAGTACTGGGCACAACTCATGTTGAAGTGAAACTTCCTTGGATCATGCAAGAAGACAACTTATATTTTTAATGATTTTGGAATTTTAATGAGTAGCCCCACTAAGGAGCTGCAAGAATTTCTTGTTAGTTGGAGCTAGAGAGAGCCTAGACATTTTGTAAACCAAATGTCATGTGTAGAAAACTAAGGCTCATTTAAATGTGAAGAAAATGACTAATGAAAAATCCCCATTAGGTGAAGAAACCTGGGCAGAGAATCTCCTTGTGAAGAATCACAATTTTTCTTTAGGATTAATTTTTTACTAAGTTTGAATTTAAATGGAGAAAACTACATAGAAAAATCATTAAAAATACTTTAGGAATAAAAAAATATTTAAAAGATGCAATGAAAGCTTATTAATAAAATTAATAATTTGATCAACAGAGAAAATGGTGTTTTCTTCACCCCTTTGGGAGGAAAATCTATTCATTTACATTTCGCAGAAGGTAGATGAGAGGAAAATTGCTTTTCTCACTAGGGTCACATTTTTGTGACATTGTTTTCCAAAATGCTCCGATTTTTCCATGCTTGTCAATTTTATGCAATTTGATGGGGAGCCATTATTGTGAGGAAATGTCACACACAAACATTGGAAAAAAAAAAAAAAAAAAACGTTGATGCCTTGAAAACCCATTTCACAAAAAAAATTCTTCTACTTCTTAAGTAGGCTGTGTAACACTTTGGAAAGAGAGTTCCATGGACTTTCACTACCTAAAAGGTTTTTCCTATCCCCTGTTAAAACAAATGTCTTGCAACATCATAATTCTTTTTTGCAACTTTTCTTCAAAGAAACACACTTAGCACCAAATGATGGATATAGTAGAAGCTTTTTTGCGATAAGTTTATTGAAAATAATGTGAATCAAATATGTCCTAAACATAGATACAAACAGGTGAAAATGTATTTATTTATTAGTCTATAATCCCTTCACCTCTTCAGTGAGTAGAACATTGTGCACATGAAAGTTCAAGTTAACATGATTTTTGTCTTTCTTTGTTTTTTATGTTAACATATAACCATAGAGTGTGGCAATGTTTTTCTTGAAAACAATTATGTAATTAGAATAAATATTGAAAGCTAGTTTTAGAGTAATGAACAAAAGAACCCTAATAAAGATGATTGGCACAAAAATATGACTCTGCTGTAAATATTTAGTTTTTTCTTATACAATTTATACCTCAATAGGCCATTGGTGTTGGATTCTTCAAAGGTTGAGAGGGGCTTAAAAAAAGAAAACAAAAGCCAAAAGAGAAGTGACGGTACCACAAAAAAAGAAAAAAAAAAGACTGATTGCCCTACTCCAACTGGGCCCTACTACAGTTTGGGTAATTGGGTGACGTTTGGAGGCCCAACTCCATTATACGAGTCGGGATTTGATTCATTGAAGCTTTAATATAGAAAAGTCTAAGTAAAAAAAGTGGGACTCTACAAAGGGACCTAATGAAATCCAAACTATTCAAAATAAATACCCTCGAGGTACATGAGAATTTTAGTTTGATTCAAGTTTGTCCCAATGTTGGGTTAACCATTTTATATAAAACGTTAATACAAATATGCATAAGATTACATTAATCAATTTTTTTATTAAACAAGTCAATCTAACGGTGGAAGAAACTCGGATTGATGTAAGCTTCTAGGATACTTTATTTATCCTTTCGACATTTATTCTAACCGGCTCAAATTTAAGTAGGGGGCTCCATAGTGGGATTCAAATCCTTGTACTCAATTAAAGTATCGAAGGATCCCGATTTCCATTATATTGGTAAGAAATATTGACAATTGTATACTATATTAAAGCCAAGAGTTTTGGTTTTAGTTTTCATTGGTAGTTGGGACTTTTTTTTTTTTTTCAAATCTTCTTACTTCACTTATCTAATGCAACTACTCCCCACTTCCTTTTCCATACCACTTCTCACTTTATGGAAAGCACCAATAACCACTCCTCAGTTTTCAAAAGTCTACTTTTCTTTTTCTGCAAACACTCAATTTCTATTTAGAATCTCTCTTTCTACTCAAATTCTCATCTTTTCTTTCTACACCACTGGCTTTTGGATTACATAAATAGGTACTTTCATAACATATTTTTTCTTTTGTTTTCTTTCTAAAGTCAATGAATTTTTTTAGGGACTTCTAGGAAAAAACTAAGCTTAAACCATGATTAAATGGATAAGAGTATAAAAACATTTTTAAAAAAATGAAGGATTAGAGTGCAGTATAATTTTTTGACACAATTACCCACCAATAATATCATTATCCCTATGATCATATTGTCGCCCATTTATCATTTTTGTCGAAACTTGCAACTCTCCCCTCAATCCCTCCTCATCTAGGCCATTTGGTGAGGGTATGGGTAATGAGAGAAGGTTGAGAAACTGGTAGAGTAAGTGATTAGCGAGTGAGGGTGATGATATGTTACGATGATGGAGATGAGGTTGGTGTTGTGCTGCAGCTGTTGTATGGGTCAGTTGATGAAGAGTAATGGTGTGCTCGAATAGGTTGGTTGGATTTGGTGGTTTGGGTGGGTTGGGGAGTGTGATTTCTGGGTTTGACCCATTCTACACTTGCTTTTTTCACTTTCCGATTGTTCTTCGTCCCCATTTGCTTATTTTAATTTTTGAAGTTTTAGGTCTTTCTTGGCATCATTCCAATGTTTAATTTCTCCATTAACCAAACACTTGCAACTCACCACTTATAGTCTCATCTTTCTGCCACCATCATCGTCTCACTCTCTTCTTCTTCTTCCAAACCCATCTCATTACCCTTACCACAATTATCCATCTCTCCAAATTTCTCTCCATCTCTCCAAATCCAGATGAGAAAAGCAACAGAGTGGAGTTGTAAGTTTATACAAAAAAATGGTAAAATTGGTGACAATATCATTAGATGGGTAATATTATGCAAGAGGGATAATTATGTCCAAAAAAACATACAGCACCCTATTCCGTTATTTTTATATTTTTATACCCATTATACTATATTAAAGCCAAACATTTTAATTTGACTGAGAGTTTTTAACTAACCCACATTCTCCCCCCACTTCCACATGCAACCACTCTACTTTTTCCCACTTTTCACTTCTCTTTTCAACAACTTCATTTCCATCTCAAATCTGATAAACACTTACTCTACGTATACTCTCTTTTTTCTTTCCACCCAAATTTTTAATGTATGTTGCTGCAATTTTTATTGATAAATATGTATATGCTTAGCACATGTTATAATGCTAGTATCTATTTAACTAGAGTTTAATCATAATCTGAGTTTAAAAAGTGGGACTCCACAATGCGGCCCACCTATTGAAATTGAAAATATCCAAAATAAACTCCCTCAAGGTATACGAGTATTTTAGTTTCATTCAAGTTGTCCCAACGTTGGGTTGACCATTTGATGGAAAACGTTAATACAACTATACATAAGACTACGTTAATCACTTTTTTTATTAAACATGTCAATCTAACGGTGGAACAAACTCGAATTGATGTAAGCTTCGAGGATAATTTATAATCTGTTCGACATTTATTTTTTGAACGGTTCAAATTTAGATAGGGGGCTCCATCGTGGGATTAATCCACTCCTACTTAGTTAAAGCCTCAGAGGATCCGGGTTTCCATTATACTGGTGACAATTACACTATATTAAAGCCAAGGGTTTTGGCTTTAATTTTCACTGGTGGTTCAGACTTTGACGGTAAGTTTTTTTTTTTTTTCCAAATCTTTTCTCCCCAGTTATTTAATGCAACTACTCCCCACTTCCTATCCCATGCAACTTCCCACTTTATCCCATTTTGGAAAGCACTAATAACTCTTCAATTTTCAAAGTTTCATTTTTCCTCTCCAAACACTCCATTTTTATTCAATCTCCCTTTCTACTCAAATTTCCTCTTTTATTTCTATGCCATTAGCTTTTGGATTACATAAAAAAAATACTCTCATAACTTTTTTTTCTTTTTTTTTGTTTTATTTCTAAAATCAATGATTTTTTAGGGACTTTTACAAAAAAATTATTCTTAAATGTTGATTAAATGGGTTAGAGTATAAATAACTCAACACTGATGAGTTAGAGTGCCCGTACAGTTTTTTGGACACAATTACCCCTCTAACAATATCGTAATCCCTATGACGGCATCATCACTTATTTATCTTTTTGGTCCAAGCCCGTAACGCTCCCCTCAATGTCTCCTCATTTGGGTCATTTGGTGAGGGTATGGGTTATGAGATAAGCTTGAGAAACTAGTAGAGTGGGTGAATAGGGTGTGGGAGGGTGACGATATGTTGTGATGATGGAGATGAGGTTTGTGTTGTACAACGGCTGTTGTGTGGGTCGATTGATGAAGGGTGATAGTGTGCTCGAATAGGCTGGTTGGGTTTGGTAAGCGTGATATTTCTGAGTTTGACCCATTCCGCACTTTCTTTTTTCACTTTTCGGTTGTTCTGCTTTTGCATTTACTTATTTTATTTTTGAAGTTTTAGGTCTCCTTTGGCATCATTCCTATGTTTACTTTTTCCAACCAAATACCTGCAACTCACCACCCATGGTCTGATCTTTCCGCCACCATCATCGACCCACTCTCGTATTCTTCTTCCTAACCCTTCTCATCACCTTCACCACAATTGTCCTTCTCTCCAAATCTCTCTCCATCTCTCCATATCCTCACAAAAATGATCCAGATGAAAAAAGTAAGAGAGTGGAGTTGCAAGTTTCTACAAAAATGGTAAATTGGGTGATTAGAGGGGTAATATTATATTGGAGGGATAATTATGTAAAAAATAATAATATTTCTATACTCATATCTGTTTAATCAAAGTAAGCATATTATATATATTAAAGAAAATGGGGAGGTGGGTTGTGAGGGGTGCCACCTCAACATCCAATTATTTTCCTTTTAGAAAAATAACTTAGAAAATAAAGAGGGAGCTTTTGCCTTTCAAGCGGGGCCTTCTCAATTCTCCTAAAATCTCTCCATCCCCTCCAATCTTCCCTTTTCCGGACCATATCATATATCCTAAAATCTTTCCACCATGTCATATCACGCCAATCTCTCCATCACCACCCTCCATTATCTCACGCCAATCTTCGCAAACCATCTTCGTCTCCCTCATCTCCACCCTCACTGCCATTCTTCATAAGAATGATCTAGGCAACGAAGAGACTTCAAATTCGTTTGCCTGGCGCTGAAATTCGTCTCCCTTCATATAAACAACCAACTGGTACTCGACTTCCTCTTGCTCTGTCAGATCTATCAGCTTCCTTTTGCTTTGTCAGAAGTATTAAAATAACATTGTAATCTCTCCTACAGTGCGGTGCTAGGCATGATTTCAGGTTCGATGTACCATTTTTTTTCCCATCCACGAAATTTAATGACGATAAAAGAAAAAAGCTAGGCAAGATTTCAAGTTTGATGCGCGCTCTTTTTTTTTCCATCCATGAAGTTTAATGACGATAAAAGAAAAAAGAAAAGAATTTGCAGAGAGAGAGGTGGAACTTGGAAGGTGGAGGATTGCAGATAGGGAAGGGGTAGGGGAAAGGATGTCTCAGTCAATGCAACTTTCCCACTTCCCCATATATTAATTTAATATATTTTCTTTGTTCCTTCCAACTTCTGTCTCCAAGGCTCCCTCTTTTCAGTCAAACCTTCACACAAATCATGAGAAATCTCAAGTTAAGAGCCTGTTTAAATCTAAACCATACAAAATAATCATCTTACTGGTTTGTAGCATCCATATTAAATATTCATTAATCCGAGTTTGATCTCCCGTTAGTTTGACATTTAGATGAAAAATGTGATGATAATCATGTTTTTTTATCAAGCAGTCAGGATATGGCGATGAGTTCTTATGATGATATTTTAAGATCGATGCGTAGGGTAAAATTTCTAGAACAAAAAATGAAGGAATCTTACTTAAGACGGATTGGGCATGTGTTTAGACTTTAGACTTTAGATGATCAGGGAAAAACTTTTCCATGGGAAGGAAAACTTAAAGTATTACAAGCACAATGGGCTAGAAGAAGGGAGAGACGAATGTGGACTTAGAATGAAGTAGTTAAGAGTGATTTGGTGCATTGTAGAATAACAGAGAACCAACCCTTGACAGGGATGGGTTAATGAGAGATGGATTAATATGTAGAAGTCACAGAGCGGACCCTAAGTAGACAGGGTAAGGGTTCAGTGATGTTAATGAATCATTGGACAACACATAAAAAGACAAGTCAAATAGCACATACAGAAACATGCAATTTTTCACACAAATTTTGTTTGGACTTAAGAGTGGGAATTTGATGTTTTGAGTTTTGAAAAGCCACAGCCAACTGTTCCATCACCATAAATTCAGATGTCGTGTGTGGCCCATTGAGGATGAAATCATTTGATTTCCATTTCTTTTCTTCTTATCTTCCATTTTTTTTCTTCTTTGGATGCAAAGCCATCAGTGGGTCCCACACATTACACGGTACAAATTGCATGTTCAAGTTAAGGGATAACACACCCTTATTGTCAAAGTAAAAACAAATAGTCGTCATCTATTTTTAACTTACCTAGCCATCAAGCAAAATAAGTTTTCAAAATAAATATGGAAATAGAAACATAAACCTTATGGTTTCTCTTCGTATTTTTATTTGTTTAATTTTGTAAGCTTTTTTCTTCTTTTTGTTCTTGTTGTTGTTGCTATTGTGGTAAAGTGTGAGATGAGAGACACCATAATATAAATGAGCATAAGATTGATATGATATGATTGCAATTTAATTGAATTTGGATTACCTTTGTATTTATGTACTTAATTTTATAGCTTTTTTTTTTTTTTTTTCTAGGCTTTGTTTTATTTTGTTTGTGGGGAGATGGGTGCTAAAGGACCGGGATAAGCACCAATTTTACATACAAAAAGTTAGCATAAACTGTTTAATATTTTTATCAAGACCACCCGGGCTAGGCACGGGCCTACGTTGCTAATTTTATTCATGAAAATTTCATTTTTTTTAATTTATAAATATCTAAATTACAATGTTGGCCATATCAAATGCTACTAGTTTTAACTTATAGAGGTGGACCCCACTGTTCACCGTAGAGGGTTGAGATGAAATATTGGATGGTCAATAACCATCCATTGTAGGTCTCCTGCTTGATCAATAGCATGATTTTCAGTCCCACTCGAAAAAACATACGTACATCTACATTGTGGCCCCCCAGATATATATGATCTTGATCTGCATAGGGTTTGCCACGTGTACGGTGAATATGCCACGACAGAGTTGTCCATCAGTTCTTCTGTCCTCTGGTAATTGAGAGAGAGAGAGAGAGAGAGAGAGAGAGAGAGCAGAAATTGGGAAAAGAGAGTGTTAGATTTGTGATGGCGGAGAGCTCTGAATCCTCTGATTCTTCTTCTTCTTCTCCATTGAAGTATGTGAAGAACAAAATGAAGAGTCTAGGCGAGTATTGGGATGATAGATTTGCGATTCTCGACCACTATACAAAGACCTTCTTCACCCCAGACAAGCCGCTGCCCAAATGGTCCGATTCTGATGTTGAGGAGTTCATCGCTTCTGATCCCGTCAATGGGCCTACGGTATCTTCCATTTCTCGATTCCCTATCTGGGTTTTAGTCTCTGTTCTGTCTGGAATGTGCTTTTTTCTGCTCATATCTTGTATGGTGTTTTATGGGTTGTGACTTTTGTTGTGATTTCTGATGTGGGTGTTTGTTATTTTGGGTTTTACTTCCATTTTGCCATCTGGGTATCTGCTGTTTTGTTCATGTCATTCGTGTTGAGCCTGGAATGTGATGGGTTGTGACTTTTGTTCAGATTTCTGGTGTGGGTTCCTATTCTTTTGTGTCTTACTTGATCATAGTATGTTATTTTCCTGCTGGTCTTTTGTATGGTTGGGTGATCTTGGTTGTTGATGATTTAGATATGGGGTTTTAAGAAATTGATGGTTTTAGTATGCTCTATTGTGGATTTCTGTTCTGGGTACTCATTAGGTTTTATGTTCTGTGTTTTTGCTCCTTTTTTTTTTCTTTCAAGGTTTTGGTGGTTGTTTTGATTTTGGATTCTGCTGTGATTGAAATGGGTCTTTCATTCATTCTTTTTTTTTTTTTTTCAAGAAAGTTATTACTTTATTTAATTATATATGCATACCTTTTATTGGTGATGGTATCAGTCTTTGATTAGGATTGTTAGTTTTCTTGTTATTTGTGATTATGTTTTGTTGGAAGATTGATTAGTTTGTGTACTTATTTCTTTTCATTATGGGAGAATCTGAATCCTAACCTAACAGTTAGATTGCATGAAAAAACTCTTCTACAGTGCTGCACATAGGGGGAGGAGCCAGGGAGGTTATCTTCAGTGAAAATATGGGAATACCAGCCTTTTGGCTTCTGGGTTTTGTTTGATGTCCTAGATTTGGAGGTAGTTTGCAGTCTTTGGGAAGTAGTTGTTTTATGTTGGTTGTGCTGTTCCTAGCTGATAGTAGTTGTTTGTTGCTTGGATGTTGTATCTGGATCTTTGCCATGTTTGATGTAATTATCCTTGTCATCCCCAGAAGAAAAAAAGGGATAGCCTGAAGATGACTTGAGTTCATGAGTGTTTGGATCAACTTATTTCCATTGTGGGGCATTCAACTCTCATGTGGAAAGTGAAGAACTGACACTTTACAACTTTTTGTTGGTTGGGGTTAAGTGTATAGTTTGATGCTTCAACCCGAGGGTAAGCCCAAGGTTATGTCATGGAGAGGGAACTGGGAGTGAAATCAATTTAAGAATCTTGGTAGCTAATGGCACTTACATTACTAATAAAAACTACTTATGCAGAGCCACCAAGTGGTCACGGCTGCAAGCACTTAGGCATAAGTTGATTGTTGTCAGGCATGTGCATAAGCATTTCCTAGGAACTTACAGGAGTACGCTACCTTTTGGCCCATTTTTCATTTTTGGGTTTGGGATTAATGGTCTGTGTACAAAATATTTATGTTAAGAATCACACGAGTTCATGTACCTTGGATCTCCTCACATTTTCACTGTGTAGAAGTTGTTGCCATGTTCAAACACCTTTCAGATGTGAATTTCTTTGCTTTCACTTGATATTCATGAGGAAGAGGTTTACTTTTTAGTTTTCCTTTGTATGTTTTTATTGAACTTTTCTTTCTTTATTTTATATTTTTGCAATGGGGAAGAAGAATGTCACATTTCTTTGTTTTAGATGTTACACTTTTATAGATAAAAAGAACTGATGTTCCTTGGCCGTTCCATACCTTTTTTTTTGTTTTTGTTGAACACATGGATTAAATATCTTGTTCCTAGTTCCTACCAAAATGATGTGGTTGAGTCATATTGGCACATATGCTTATCAAGTTGTTATGACTTAAACAAGTTGCATGTGACTTGATTAGTCTAATTGCATTCTGCAGTGACACAGAAACTTGGGATTCAATTCCTTGGTTGAACCTTTGTTTTCTGAGTTGGTTATTTATACATGTAAAATGTTAATTGATGGTGACACTTGGGAATCTTTTTCTTTATCTTTTCAGCTGAAGTGTGTAAGGGAAGCGGCAAAATTTGCTGCCACCGGCAGTGCCATTGGAGCAATATCGACAGCAGGTCTTGCATGGAAATATTCAAAGAGTCCACATGGTATTGCACTCATTCTTCCTTCTTTTTTTTAATCGAGTGCTATGTTTTCTCATAGAGATCTGGTGATGTTCAAGAGGTAAACTACATAGTGTATCCCCAAACTATTTTCTTATTTTTGAATGTTCAACTGCCTTCAAATACGAGCTGCAGCTGCAGTATTTTTTCCTATAAGAAAACCCTGAGTGCCTGTACATTCTTTTCCTGCTCAAGTGATCAACATTATTGGCACGTCAGACACAGGGATCCAAAATGTTCGTTCTTTGGGGGTTTCCATCAATATGTATTTCTGATAAGACTATTGCATGTTCGGATTTTTTTTCTTTTGGAGAGGGAGAGAGAGAGTCTATTTTCCAGTCTTTTTTTATTAGATGATTTCAGCTGTGAATATGATACTCGGGGAACATTTCACTTCACCAGAAAAGTCTGTATTCTTTTTCATCATATGATTTCAGCTATATGGTACTTGGAGAACATTTCCATTTCACCAGAAAACTCATTCTTTATTATTATATGGTTTCAGCTGTGATTCTTGTATAACTCAACTTTTTTTTCTTGAATGGTAACTTTCATTAAAAATAGCGATGCAGTAAAGAGGGATATACTGACAGGCTATTTAACTAAAACTACAACGAACAAAGGAAGCCCAAAGGCACATCAAGAAATGGAGGAATTATCATTAAGAATATATTCAAACTCTACCACAAAACTCCCTCCTTAGCTAGACCATCAGCCATCTCATTGGCTGCCCATTTAACATGTTGGAAGGAAGCCATCAACTAGGCAAGTATTTATATCTTATTGTATTGCTGCTTCATTTTGTGAGAAACCTGTGTCCTTTCTGTATCCATTGTGTTTTCTAGTTGTATTGATATCGTATCTGTGCTTCAGAAGTTTCCAATATATATATATATATATATATTTATGTATAGATTGGAGAAAGGAGGTGGAGGGTGAGACGAAAGGTCTATGGTTCTCTGTAACTTTTAGTTTGAGAATGAAGGGGTTATGGCTAGTGTTAGTGGTTTAGGATATAAATCATCATCATCATGTGACTCTTATTCTATCATTTTGGGTCCTGCTGACACAGGTTACAAATAAACTCTTAAGGGGTCATTTCTTTGCTGTCATTTACATATGTAAATGATTCTTGTGTAATGGTTATGCAACATCATGTTTGTTTGTGCAATGAGGTGTGAAAATTGTCTGTAAATAAGGACATTTTTTCATGGAAAACTTCACACTTATTTAGGTGTGAGACTCACTTTCATATCTCCCACTTGCAATTAGGTTTTTAAAAATTGGTGTAGTCCGAGTCAACTCGGACTTGACCTTCATAGAGCCGTGTTGAGTAGCACTCGGCCTAGTCCCCATCCCAAATCCATTTTCTTCTTCTTCTTCTCAACAAATCTTCTCTCAAACCATTTTTTCTTCTTCTCAACAAACCCTAACCAAGCAAACCCTCTTCAAACTTTCTTTCAAACACTAACACAACAAATCCTCTTTCAAACCCGAACCAACAAAACTCAATAAACCCTCTCTCTCAAATCTTAGCCCAACAAACTCCCTCCCTCCCTCTTTCTCTCTCTCATGAAAAACAATACTCGGCTAAGCGGCCGAGTTGACTTGGAATTGGACTTGGCTGAGTCCGAGTTTGTGTCCATCTTTTTAAACCCTGCGTCTGTACAGTCTTACATGGCATTTGCATTTGGTTATGCAATTGGTCACGGGATTAGATCCCTTGGTTATGCATTCGGTCACATGATTAGATCCCATCAACCATTTTGTTTTTCTTGTCCACTGTAACTAGGGTTCCACGATTCAGCCCATGATGCTGCTTGTTGGCCTCCAATACCTCCACCTTGTTCATTACTACCTCCAAAAGCAGGTGGTCTCCAACAAGGATGAAAATAGCGGTAGCGGCGGGCGTAGCGGCCTGCCGCCAAACCGCTACGAAGCCGGCGATACGTAGCGTAGCGGGGATACGTAACGGCGTAGCGGTGCGATTTGAAAAAATCGCCAAAAAAAATTGAAAAAATTCCAGAAAATCCAGAAAATTGTAAAATGAAAGAAAATGTGGTTCTTTTGCAAAAGTAAGTAAGAAAAGGGGGCGTAGCGGTGCCCTTAATACATGAGATCCTGTATCGCCTAATAAATAGAAAATAATAGTAATGATTTGTTTTTTCACATGAATTCATGTTTCTTAGTCATGCTAACTTAAAAAGTAATGGAAAGATCATTTAAAAAAAAAAAAAAAAAAAAAAAAAAAAAAAAAAAAAACACTAGAACATGAAATAAAGGCATAAGAATTAAGAAGACTTCAGAGTTAGAGTTAGGTTATTACTCAATACTCATTAGTGAACATTGAAGTGACAATCAAATATCAATACTTCAACATTTAAGGTTCAAATTCAATCAAGTAAATGAACTATGAAGTGATCAACATTCAACACCAATTTAGATGATCAAAAATACATGTGCATGATGAAAGGGAAACATGGATCTCATCATATTACAAGACAAGGAAAGCTTTTTATAGTACTTAGATAATCTCAAAAGTTAAAAGATTTGAAAAAAATCCAAAAGAAAAACATACCTATAGGGAATGGAAGCTTGGGCTTGGATCTCGTAGTTGTTTCACTTGTTTTTGTTTGATTCCTTGGAATTTGATGTTGTATCTTGTATGTTACTCACTTACTTAGTTACTTGTACTGTCTTGTAGCTGAAAATGAGTTGAAACTTGAAACTTTGGAGTTTGGAGGCAACCACAACAGTGAAGAAGTGTCTTAAAAATGCTAGGGCCGGCTAGGAAGGGATGGAAGAGAAGGGGGGGGGGGGGGGGGGGGGAGGGGAGGCTTTATATAGCCCAGTTATCGTAGCGGCCGCCGCGCTTTGTGGCGGCCGCTACATTTATGTAGCGGTGCGATACGTTAGTATTGCCGCTAAATTCAGCGTGGCGTGGCGGACTCGGCCGCCACGCCCGATATATCGGCCGCTACGTATTTTCATCCTTGGTCTCCGACGCCATTGATAACCACGGTTTCCTTCCATTCTTTCCGAAAAGTCGTGTACCTCCTCTACAGGAATGACATATTCCTGATCATGTTGGTAGTATTCACTAGTAGCACCTGTCCCACTAGTGTCTCCTGCTCCATCTCCCCCATCTCCTCCACCATGGCTACTCGAAGAGACGGTGGTACTCGTCTTCTCAGAAGATGACATAGCATGAGCAGGTTCTTTCCCTCTTGATTGTGGTTGCGGGCCTTGCAGCTATGCACTTGAGCCTTCTCCTCCAAATGGGGCACCCTCTGCCCCGCCCATATCTTCATCAAGCAAATCTTTAACATCCTCCTGAAAGTCCGGATCTGAATCTAGCAATGGATCCTCTATCTCGGCTATCCATGGGAGTAAGGGATCGTCCTTTCTAAATATGTGATTCAAACTAATAGGGCAATAGTTCGGATCATCCCTTGCCCTCCTTTCTCTTGTTCTGTTTCTCAACTTCAAATTGTAATGGAAATATACAAGCTTGTTGAGTTTTTGCATGGTAAGCCGATTCCTGGACTTTGTGTGGATCAAAGAGAAAGTGCTCCAATTTCTTTTGCAGTTTGATGAAGTTGTAACTTGACTAAGGATGCGAACAGCCGCTTTCCTTAGCATTGGAGTGTCTTCTCCAAAATTCATCTACCAATCAGCTGAAATTCAATATAAACAAATAAAATTAGATATTCCTTAGGTCCTTCCAACTTCCAAGTTCCAATCAATTGAGAGATAAATAACAAAAGCCTAATAGGTTTGGTGATTGGGTCTTTTGTTCATACCAGGTGGCATCTTTCCAATCGCCCTTATTGCAAGAGGGTCCGCGAAGCCTCCTCTTCTTTGTGTGTATGTAGATATCTACAATGTGAAAATTAGGAATAAATCAATAAACCATACATGTTTAAGACCTATCTCAAGCATATACATTTGTCATCTCAATTCTCAAATATAAAATTCTCAATCACGAACTCACCTCTTGGATGGCTTCGATTGAATCATCAACTCCCAACAATTTTTTCAACACTTCCCTTAATCCTACCCTCGACTCTGTATCTATTGCATCGCTGTGCTGTTGGGCATTGGGGTAGTAGAATTCGGGATTAAGGAAATAACCTACATTGAAAACAGTTGAAATGCAAAATGATTAATTGATTAAACGTCAATCAAAGAGAACTAGATTGATTTAAAAGCATCAAATAGTGATATTGTTATTGAGTACCTGCAGCATGCAATGGATGGTGCAGCTAGTCATTCCACCGGGCATCAATAATCTTTATATATTCTTCATGATATCTAACATCTTCCATGATAGCTTGCTTAGCCCGATCCATTGCTTCGTATATATATTACATTGTTGGCTTGTCATCATCTACAAGCCGCAACACTTTAACTAAAGGCTCATAAACCTTTAATAAATTAGGTACTTTTTTCCAAAATTTATTGTCCCTCATCAAGTTAGGGATCTCAAATTCCGGACCACTTGTTGCATTGCCCCATTTCGAACGAAGCCATTCCTCTGATGCAAATATCTGAATCAGCTCTGTTCTAAACCTTATAAGGCTCTCCATCGCAATGAAATGGGTAGCAAACGTAGTTGATCCCGGATGTATCAAGGCATGGTTATTTGTGAATCTTTTCATCAAGCTCAAAAGCCATGAATGATCATAAATAAATCTGGTAATGCCTCTACATGCCTTGATAACTTCAGCAATTTTCTTCTTTTTTCCAATATCTTCCATAATGAGATCTATACAGTGTGCCGCACATGGAGTCCAAAACAGATGAGGTCTTTTATTCTCCAACATCCTACCGGCTGCCTTGAAATTGGCGCTATTATCTGTAACTATCTGTACAATATTCTCCTCTCCCACACTATCTACAACCTTATCAATAAGAGTGTATATATATTTAGCTGTCCGTCTATGTTCAGATGCATCCACGGACTTCACAAAGACACACCCAGCAACTGATTGTACCAAAAAGTTTATTAATTGTGTTTGTGTGCCGCTGGTCCACCTATCGCACATAATAGTAACCTCATCACACATAATAGTAATCTCATTCTGTTGCCACATGGGCCTAAAGTTCTCCACCCATGCCTTTATTTCTTTATATTCTTCTTCGAGATACTTAGTGCCCACATCATAAACAGAGGGCGACTGTATTCCTCGGCCAGCTTCGGCGGTAACATCAAGAATTATTTGGAAATATGGGAAATCTATTGCTGTAGGCGGTATGTTCTTGTGAATTAGCCATTTTGCTGTAGCTTTGGCTAATCTATCTCTTGCACCCTTCATCACCCCTTTCATAACACTTGATATATTTGGTTGTTTAGCCCCCTCTTTTCTATGTGCTAGAGGATCAATAGAAGAAGGAACTGCTCTTCTAGTAGAAATAGCTTCTACATCAACATCCCTTTCCCGGGTGCTAAATGCCCTACGCATGGTCCCGCAAGGCCCTTGCCCCTGCTTGGCACAGCAGATGAGCCCCCTGCATCATAATATTTGCTGCTTCCAGCAAATGCACGACGTTCGTATTCTTTTTGGTGACTCATAAAGGACTCTCGGCGTGCAGCCTCCATCTGTGCATCCTCATCATCAAAACCTTCATCCCCAAATACATCATAACGGGCAGCATCAACATCTTGCTGCCTCTTTTCTTTTATCTCTATTTTTCTAGCTTTGTTTTGGCCAACCAAAGCTTTCATTTGTTCCCTGATTTCCCTTGGTACTTCGGTACAGCCAGCAACATTGCCAGAAATGTGGCCCAAATGGTGCTTGAATCTTGTAATGCCCCCATTGGTCACTTTCCCACAAAACTTGCATTTGATTTCAACCTGCTGTTCTCAACTGCCACACCATAGTTCCATGCGGGATCAATATCACGAGGCATTTTCAAAAATCAATTGGCAAACACAAATGCACAGTGGAAGACTGAATACCTATAAATATGAACAAGTAGTATGTTAAAAATTAAAAAAACAGAAAAACATGTTAGAGGAAACATATATCTAACACTTAAGAATCATTCTCTTGACATTTGATTGGCATTCAATTACTAAAAATAATTTTTTTTTTACAAAAATAAAAAAATCCGAAAATAAAAAAAAGGAAAAAAAATTGAAAAACAAGCATTACATGTTGGAATGATCTATGGGAAACATAGAACTTTAATCTAGGAGCCATTTTCAAGACATTTGATTGGCATTCAATTACTAAAAATAATTTTTTTTACAAAAATAAAAAAATCCGAAAATAAAAGAAGGAAAAAAATTGAAAAACAAAAAGCATTACATGTTGGAATGATCTATGAGAAACATAGATCTATAATCTAGGAGCCCTTTTCAAGACATTTGATTGGCATTCAATTACTAAAAATATTTTTTTTTTACAAAAATAAAAAAAATCCGAAAATAAAAAAAGGAAAAAAAATTGAAAAACAAGCATTACATGTTGGAATGATCTATGGGAAACATAGATCTATAATCTAGGAGCCCTTTTCAAGACATTTGATTGGCATTCAATTACTAAATTTTTTTTTTTTTTTTTTTTTTTTACAAAAATAAAAAAATCCGAAATAAAGAAAGGAGAAAAAATTGAAAAACAAGCATTACATGTTGGAATGATCTATGGGAAACATAGATCTATAATCTAGGAGTCCTTTTCAAGACATTTGAATGGCATTCAATTACTAAAAATATTATTTTTTTTACAAAAATAAAAAAATCCGAAAAAAAAGGAAAAAAATTGAAAAACAAGCATTATATGTTGGAATGATCTATGGGAAACATAGATCTAACAATATGAAGCTATTTTCAAGTTGTTTCATGAGTTTTCCAAAAGTGATAATGGTTTTTTTTTAAATAACATAAATCCGAAAATAAAAATAACAATATTAAAAAAAAACCAAAAGATATGCATGCAAGATCAAAAGGAAGCATGGATCTACAATAAAACAAGCTAATGATGCCATTATGTTGTGATTCATAGTAGTTAGAGAGTGAAAATTTCAAAAGTTGAAAAAAAATTACATACCTAGATGAAGATTCTTATTTAGAATTTTTAAAATCCTTTGAATAGTTGAATGCTGGTGATTTGGTGGCAAGAAATCTTGAAAAAATCCACTTAGGAGACACTTGGGACCACTTAGGAGGAAGAAATGGGGGAAAACAGCAACAAGGGGAAGAAGAAATGGGTTTGGAACCCATTTTCGTCAAAGGGAGGGGTTTTTATACCCCCCGCCACGGTATCGGCCGCCACGCTTGTGTAGTGGCCGCTACGGGCCGCCATGGATGCGACGGCCGATATATCGCATGGCGGCCGATATTTAAACCCATGTTTGTGTGGGCCCCATATTTCTAATCCAAATTGTTCAATTTGTTTATTGAACTAATAAACTACAAGACCTTTAAGTTTATTATCTGAAGGCCATGTTTGGCATCTCTATTTCCAACCTCTATTTATCTAAATGTCTAAAGTAGGTAGAGGTTTGGAAAATAAGAGTGTTTGGTAGACAATTCTACCCTCTACATTCTTTAGAGAAGCAGAGGCAAATCCTCTTAAAATGAAATGCCCCATTTATGGGCTTGTGAAAATAAGAGCTTTAGCGTCCTTTTTTTTATGCCTCTTTTTTTTATGGCGCTATTTTGGAATAAGAGTAGGGATAGCAAACAAGGCCTAAATTTTCATAGATTTTGAGGTTTGTGAAAAAGTCTAAAAAATCCCAACTATAGATCTAATTTTCTGCACTTTTGTAGGCCTCCAATTCATGATCCGAACCGCTCAATATTCTCACATTAATGATAATCATCAAGACGTTGAACCTCATATCTTATATCTTCGTGTATTTTGATATTTTTGAAAACATCCAAAAAATCCAAACACATCTTAAACTGTTGAATGTACTTATTTACTCGTGTGAAAATGGTGATTTTGACAAATATGGTAATATGTTTCACATATTTATTATTTGCATATGAAACATTTATATATGTAAACCCCATTCTCCTATCCCATGCGCAAAAGGAAAACTACTTATAAGCAATCTAAAAAAAAGCCTTATCCCATCTCTCTAGCTCTATCTAAGTGTATGCCTGGTTGTCTCCAATTCGTGTTCTGGCTTTATTGATACTTTGTTTATGTTGTCATAGGTTTCCAGACTACTGAGACCTATTTAGAATGGATGGAGAAGGGGTAGCAGATGTGAAACTGAAATGAAGGACTTGTGTTCTCTCTCTCACTTTCGTGATTTGAGGGTTAGGGGATTAGGGGATATATGAACCAACTTCATTTAAGCCTTATTCCATAATTCAGCGGTTTGACTGAAAGAGTTCTACAATTAAACTCTAAACAATTTGACAAAAAACTTATTTAGTAAAATTGTTAGTTGTGTGCGCATGAGCGTGTGATATGTGATATTCTTAGGGCCTGTTTGTTTGAAAAAACTCTGAAAATTCTTGTCTGTGAGAATTTGGGATTCTCCAAATGTTGACCCTCAAGTAAAATCCTAATGCACAAGTGTTGTCTAGCATTCAGAAAGTTGGAATTATGAGAATTCTATTGGCCAAAAGTGAAGTTTAAGAGGGTCAGCTTTGTTAGTTCTCATCATTCAAACAGGGAATTCAGAATTCCCAAGAGCAACTGTATTCCTGTCATGAATTCTCGTCAGAATTGCCCCTAAACAAATGGGCCCTTTGTCCATGGGTTTGGAGCTAATTGGATGTGGAGCCAAATGAAAATTAGTTAGGTCCAATATGGTTGACCTGAATTCTGACTGAAATATTGGGTGCAAGATAAAGACTTATACCCTATTTTTATCGGTCAGGTCTAGGGAAATGGGTACCCATTGCCATCTTTTTGCTATGCTCTATTTTTATCGGTCATGCAGATGGACCGCAGGCCACATGTGTTGGGCCCAAATAGATTTAGTATTTTTATTTCAACAATTATCTATTAGTTTCTAATTTTATTGTAATTAGGATAGGATTCTAGTTTCCTAGTTTAAGTAGGTTTCTTATGGCTTAAGTTATGCCTTCCTATTTATATGGCATTGTAGACAATATATTCTCAGAGAGTTGATTAATGAAATTGGGTTTTCCCATTGAGGTGCGTCCTTGTTTATAGTCTCATCCCGATTCATGCAGTAACATCATTTTTAATCCATTCGATTTGATTTGGTGCTTTCTCCCTCACGATTATTGTGAGGAGACATCCACAATTATTAGCCTTGGACAGTTTATTTGTGAAAATGTATGTATATCCAAATGCGGACCACACATAAAATCGAGTCAAGTTCTTATTGTTCATGTTGACTCCTTAGTCATAAGATCCGCTAAGCCCCATTTGGCTACGCCAGGAGCAACTGTTCATGGCCATTGTGGAGAAATCTGCGGAGATGTATTGTGTCTTCGGACACGTGCTTTGGCACCCATTGTGCTTTTAGCACTTCCCAGGCAAGCCCCAACCCTAGTGCCTGCATAACCTATCAGGTTACAATATGTGTAAAAAATGAGTATAGTAGACAGATGGATGTGTGGTAAAACTATGAAAAAGAGAATAAAAAATGAGCGCAGTCGAGAGCATGTAGGGGTAGCATCAATAGGTGATAAATTAAGAGTCTTATTTGAGATGGTTTGAGCATGTCCAATGTATAAGCCGACAACAATGGTGTAAGAAGTTTTTCTATGCAGGTTGATGGCCCTTGAAGGAAAAAGGGTATGCCAAAGGGGATATTGATGGAAATAACCAACATATTTGGGTCAAGGCTTTGATGATGATGTTGATGTCTTGATTATAGAATACCCCAGCTCAGATGAGGAAGATGAAGCAAATATCATTAAAAAAAAAAAAAAAAAGATGAAGCAAATCTACAACTGAGCAAGAGGGATGCAAAACTTATTCTAGCAATTCCTTCAAAGAATTTCAGATATTCCATCCTTCCTTACAATAACGGGATGAGTTTTAGTTGTTTAAGATGTAAAAGATTTATTATGATTCACAACATCCATTCATTCCCTGTGGAAACCTGACTTTTTCTGTAATTGTCTTGAAATCTTTTCAAGTTTATGGTTTTCATGACCAATTTGCCTCTGGCAAGCTCTATACTAAAAGGGTTGACAATTCATGAATCTTAAAATTTTAATTAAATTGCATGGATATGAAATAGTGGATTATGGAGAATTAAGAAACCATTTGGGAATCAAGGAAATGCTCAACCACCAATAAAATGCCAAATTGAAATTAATCAGTTATACACAAATGGTATTCAGGTGATGAGGAATATGTAAATCGGTTTATAAGCTTGGTTTATTGCACATTTTGGTGTTTTGTGAATTTGGCAACTATGGTTTGAATGGGGCTGAAGTATGCCAAAATATAACATTCTGGAATGTGGAATATGGATGGGGCTGAAGTATCCCTGGCAAGCTCTTATGTGAGTGTTGTGACTATCAAATGGCCGTTTCCTCTCAACACATCTAAAAAACTAGGTTTTCAAACTTAATGTTTGTAAAATCAAGTCTCTATTTCTGGAATGTGGAATGTTGTGTGATGTCTTAACTTATTTTTTATATATTTTTCTTGGCTGGATTTCAACCAGAAAATCTAGGTCAGTACAACCCAAACACTTTTTAATCCAACAAATCCTCGCTTTATGAATCGAAAAAAAGGGAATAATTAAGTCTTGAAACAGATGAATATAGACAAAGAAATTGGTCTTGGATCTCTCTTAAGTCTCAACTCTCAACAGAGACAACCAGGGACTGGCTCTATTGTTGGGGACTTTTGGGTAGTGTGTGCGTGTGTGGGTTGGTGTGATTCTTTACTAGAGCAAAGAGGAAGGGCAGGAGGAGGAGGGATAAATAAAGAGTCCAGGATCTCACTTCCCAAAGTGAACTAGAATTTTCACTTCCTGGTAGTTGGCAATGCAAGGTTGGAAGGTGCTCGTTATTGCAACTACAAGATTGTGTGTTTGATTCATTACCTTTATTATTATTATTATTATTATTATTATTATTAAAAGAGACTATTGATACCTTTAATTGTTTATGTATGGCCTTACACAAAGGTATCCTGAGACTCAATCTAGGCTGTCAAACACTTGTTTATGTTTAATCTTTATATCACATCCTTGACTTAAAATTGCAAAATGATTATAATAATCCTAGAACTTGTTATCAACTGTACCATTTTTTTAGAAAATAGGCAGGCATGAATCCTCATTTCTCGTCAAATTTCCATTAACTTGGAACTTTGTGAAAGGTATTTAACGAATCCACGCATCGAATTTCGTCTTTATTCAGATAGGATTTGACATATGAAATACCACCATTACTAAAAGATGTGAAAATAAGCTTGAATATGTGCTGCTCTACTCTGGACTACCCATGAACCATGGATGAGGTGGGTGTGAGCAAATAGTGGCCCGTGTCCTGATCCTTGAATTCCATTTAGTCCACACATGTCATAAAATCAGTGCTTTTTATATTTGTTTTAAAAAATAAATTTGGTGTTGTATATTGCTGCAGGTGCAGTTTTGGCTTTAGGAGCGGGAGCTATATTTGGCTGGACCTTTGGACAGGAAATTGCAAATCACTGGATGCAACTTTACAGGATGGACACCTTGGCTGCCCAGCTTGAGTTTTTGGACTGGTGGAAGAAAAGGACTGAAGGTTAGTTCTCAGATCTCACATGGGAGAAATAAACTCTATTTCTCTCTTCTAAATTACAAAACCATCTTTCGTTGTGGAATAATATAGGTTCCTCTTTTTGGCCAGGGAGTCGTGATCGTGTGCTCTGAGTGTCCCACAGCGTCCATGGGTGGTCTTTCAAGATTGGTGGAGAATACATGAAGGTTGGTCCCAACCCAAGCCTGTCATCAGTCATGACACAAATAAAACCCTCTCCTGCTGAAAATAAAGCAACATTTCTTAAACTGAAGTCTTCTTGGGTTTTCTTTTTTGATGTTTCCTTACGGGTTTTTGAGGATTTTCACTACCTGCATCTTTATCCCTTTTCACATTTTGGCCAGTACTTCCCAACATAATTTGTGTCATGGCATTTTGTTCCAGTAAGAACAAATATAACCCTTGTTATAATCTCTGTGAAGTGAGTTTCTTAAACTTGTTCTTGGATTTGGAATTTGTCAGGTGATTGCTAGAATGGAGGGGTAGAAACTTGGGTTTTAGATTTTGCTTAAATTAATATCGTGATTCTTTGACAAACCCACAGCATTGTTGGAATGTGCTCAATGTTACAACCACAAGGCTCAGTTCCAGTCATCTTACCGTGTTGATTGATTTCCCACCAAACGATAAATGGTAGGCCGGAGAGGACATGGATGGAAGTAGAAATAATAGATCTTAAGAATTACAATCTATTTGAGGATTATGGGCCAGGATCATCTCTCGTATAAAAGTGCTTGTTAGTGAACTTGATATGCTTTATGATCAGCAGTTGACAGAAATTACTCCATTTTTTTAGTCAACCCAAGAAAAGATGAGCCCTATCTTGTTGGATAATACGGAGAGAATGCAAAATGAAATATGTTCTGGGTCAGAATTGGATCTATGCCTGCCACAAATTTCAAGCTATTGATCCAGAATGGCATCCTGAATAGTGATATTTCCGAAATATTGTTAAAATTGGAAACTTTGCAAAAGGGGAATTTTTAAATAACGCCTTAGGTTTTTGCCTTCTTTTAAAAAAAGACATAAGTTTCAAAACTTTTCAAATTAGTCCTTAAATTTTTCAATAAAACTTCAATTAAGGCCATATGGTCATTTAAAGGTATTTTTTTTAATGAAATTTTCTCTCAATTTTTTTAAAATTACCCAGAGTATCCTCATTTAAAGCTATGACATGGTTTCGATAGCCTCTACATTTAGCCGATCTCTGTGGAGATACTAGTTTTTCTTGATCACCATAAGGTTGTCGGTGAGAAAATTAAAGAAAATACAGAGGAAGTGAAGGGGGGTTTTATTTCATTGAAGGATAATTTGGGTCATTTGAAACTTATGAAGAAAAAAGTTGTCGGAAAATAGCTTTAAATGGATGAATGTCTTTAATTGAAAACTTCATGAAAAACTTAAAGATTAATTTGAAAAGTTTTAACACTTGTGTCCTTTTTTGAAATAAGGTAAAAACTTAAGTACTTATTTGAAGTTTTTCTTTTTCAATAACATACAAATTCGAAGAGGACAAGGTATATTGATGATTTTTTTTATTTTTTATTTTTATTTTTTGAATAAGAAGGTGTATTGATGATGGTCCAACCATTTTGGAAATATCTGAATGGTAAGCCAACCATTTTGGGAATATCTGAACAAAGTATAAAAGGGAAGATCACAATGTTTGACGTGCTGCGGGTAATGGATAGAATCAGAATCATCTTAGAAAGGAGACTGATTGTGAAGCTGTTTGCATTGAATATATAGGATTTTGATACATAGAAATTTATGGCCAAATGAACTCCACCAATGGATTCTTAAATAAGTGAAGAGTTGAAGGGTGAAGTATATAAGGTAGTAATCTATATGGGACCTCGATGTTCTTAGTATTTGAAGGGTGATGGCATGATTTGCATTTTTCATCTTCCTTGGATTCAATTTTCATCAGACGGGAGGTTATACAATAGTCATCTTTTAGATATTCACCTTTGATTCTTTATTTTGAACCACATGTAGAAATGCAATCATTGGAACTCATTTACATGAAACAAACTGGTTTGAAGGAAATGCAAGTGACCACACTATCCACAATAACATAATGATTAGCTTGTAAGGGAGAGTGGGAGAGGAAGAGAGAGGAAGAGGAAGAGAGCCATTTTGAGAGGCGCAAAAAGGGTATGTTCCTAAAAGAAAAAAAAGGCTTGATCTGATAGTTGACCATAGTAAAGCCTCCAAGATGGGGCAAGAGAGGCGGTCCATTGTTGGCCCAATTAGGATGGTCTAATGTAATTATGGACCCATAATGAGCCTCCAAGATTGGCCCAGGGAGCTTGTCTGTCTAACATGCTCGCTCCACGATGACAGCAGAAAATTGTCACCATATGCATTGATTGATCACATGAGAAACATCCAATTAATGTATGTGACTTTGGGTCTATAACAAATCCAATGTAGGGGTGAGGCCAATGATTTAAAAAGCATTTTAGACTATGATAATCCAATCTGTGGTGAGTTTTATCCATTAATCCATGGCGTGCCCTGCCCACATGGTTCCTGCTGCTAATTGTTTCTTAGCTCTTATGAAGGTATTCAAACAATACAGCATGCAGCTAATCATCATCATCTTCTTCTTCTTCTTCTTCTGATCTGTGACCCCGTAAATTTTATTAAAGAGAGAGAGAGAAACTAAGGTACTAGGAAGAACAAGGTACAATGAAATCAACTCCAACATGTGTGTGTTCCGATAAAAGAGGATGCCAGCAAAACATAGGATGTACAGTAGCACTTAAATTAGATGAGCGATCAACCCCCGACCCTGCACAGCAGCTACTCTTCTTCTAACACTGTAATAACAATTATTCAAATAACACACCATAATACAAGCTTTATTACAGATTCTGTTCCCAAAATGAGTTATCAAACAAAACATCTTCCAAGCTACTCAAAATAGTTATGTTGTCATTCACCTATACAACATAATTCAACAGAACAATCCAGTCAAGTTACTCTCTCCTCTCAAACTTACCAATGACTCTAATTTAAACCTCCTAAAATTGGAATATTTCATTCTGTATGGTTAGTGATTGTGGAATTTCAGTTAGGATTGGGGGCACATTGAAAATGCCATTCTGCTCCTCTATCTGCCAAAAAATTGAAAAGAAAGAAAGTATAAGCTTCTATAACAGTACTAAGTTCTAAGGTTATATAGTTTTACAGTAGTCTAACTCAAGGTTATAGATAAAGCTTTACAGTAGTACCTTTCCTTGAAGAAACTCATTTGCAGCTATGAGTATTCCCTCCTTCACACAAAACCAGATGACCATTATTTTCCTCTTTAAACAAACTTAAGCAAAAAGAGAAATATATAGGCAAGAGAATTGATCCTATGTATAAACTTATAAAGCAGGTCCGGATGTGCATGAGAACTGTTTTGGGGTGAATATTTTCCATTATAAAAAAAAAAAAAATCATTTTTGCATGTTTTGTTCCATCCACTCCCAAATGAGAGACGCTCAACTAAAGGCCTTCTCATTTGCATAAGTACATAGGAATTCATGGTCATTTGAGCTCTATCAAAGGGTAATTAAAAATGGAAGGGATGAAGGATATGAAGTGAAGGGTGAAGGATGTAATTAAAAGGGGAAGGGATGAAGGATATGAATTGAGGGGTCAAGGATATAAGTTAGCGATGTAGACAAGACCTTGAGTTTCCCGGAATTTGAATAACTAGCGTTTTATTGCTGAGTATTCGTTTCTTATCTTCCATTGATTCAATTTTCATTAATAATAAGATTATTTTATAGTCATTTTTATGATGAGAGGATCACAAGAGTACTTCCGAAATCACTGATCAAGACACCAAAATTAAGGACAAAATCCAGCCTTGCCAACATTCAGTAAAATCACATGATTTCTTCTATAATTTTTTGTTTTGCTGTCTTGGTCAGTGACTTTTGGCAGTATTATCCACCTTCCTAATCAGTTTTTGGATATTCAGCTTTTATTCTTCATTGTTGAACCACTTATAAAAATATAAGATCTTAGCATCCCTCATAGTACAATTTCATGAAAGGATCATGCCCTAAATTTCAAACTAAAGCTGAGAGCATTTATGTCAACTTTTCTTCATGTGAAAAGTCCAGTCAAATGATCAACAAAACATAACTTATTTAGTAACATAATATAAGGATCACAAAGCAAAATAAGTTATGTATCTTGATATTTTAAGACATTTTGATACTTGTGATTACATGACTGATACATTTGCATTTGATACAAAACGACTTTCTCTAGAGGATCATTAGGATGAAAAGAAACAATGAGAATGCGAAAATGGAGAAAAATGTGTGCATTGTTATATTTCAACTGCCTAAATATTTTCTCCTCATCCAAACAATCCCTAAAGAAAAAATCCGCGACAAATTTATCTTATGTGTAAGCAAATTATGTACTGAAATTGGAGCTGACTGCTTACCTTTTTCTTCAACAATTGGATCTCTTGACACATAATCTCCATCTGCAGTTTAAAGTCTAATGAGAGATTACAAAGGAATGGTCTGAAATTAGCTAAAGCAGTGTCCCATAAGCTTGATAGGATATGAAGAAAAAATCTGTTACCTTTGCAGATCGAATTTCTCGCATCCAGATTTCAAGTTGCCTTTCCAATGCATGTAACTCATTCAGTGTCAATGTTCCCATCTCCCCTCCAGATATGTAACTGAAAAGATTTGTTACACAATAAATCACACGGGTTGATATATCTGATTTTATTATATCAGTACTACTTTTTTTGAGTACCCCAGCTATAGGGGCCCAGAGCCCCGCCTTGAGTGAGGGAAGTAGACCTTGGGTGAGGTGATAAACCCTCTGATTTTTTTATTTTTTTTATATTTTTAACATTGAACGTTTCCTTAAACATCTACAAACTCAACTCATAAATGTTTATCTCAAGTCTCTCTTCGCTTCCATGATGACAAAGAGTTTCAAAATTCCTCTATTTGGTAAAATTACTTGTATAGTGAAGTGAAATAAATGATCAAATGAAGAGAGAAGAAAACAAGAGTGGGTCTATAGTAAAAGTGTAAAATGATAAAAAGCTACTCTTTTCCAAGTAATACTTTTTAGTCATTTAGTGTCATGAGAGAGTAACTTTTGCCTTTTTGGGGGGTGATTTTTGTTATTTTTTACTTTTACTTTTGACCCTCTCTTCTTTTCTTCACTCTTTACTTAACCATTTTACTTTACTAAATTCCTACTAGTAAATTACCAAACTGTCTGATTTGAATGAATGATCAAGTGAGGGCTGCCTGCATGGCCAATGGAGGACCAAGGATTTTCGTTTGGGCGGTGTGGCCATTGGTCAACTGAAAAGGTCAAATAATAGAATAAAAAATTTAAAGTCTTGTCTAAGGAGTTTCTCGAAACTCGCAGGTTGAAAGAAGTGATGGTCCCAGATGGGTGTCGGAACCGAATTTGCCGAGAACCTTGTGTGTTTCGGTGTGAAATAGATCATGTGAACTCACTGTGAATATTCTCAAATCTACTGGATGATCAAGCAAAGATTCTCATCTCCCTTATATAGAACAGTCCTTAGGAGTCACGACTATTATGAGCTCTACCCCTCATATAATCCCACATCTCTTAACCAGCGTGGGAATTCTGCCAAACTAGGAGTTTGAACCTGATCCAAACTCTATCACCAAGAGTTTTATCCTTACTAGTCCCTACATATATCTCCAACCTAGTAACAACTTAATGAAGGAATGCACGTCAATTCTACCAGTGGGATCTACGAGATTGAAATCTCAAATTCCTTTCTCACACTTTAGGTATATAGATATCACAATTTAATATCATGAGGGATTGTGGAATTGTGGCTCAATTCACCGATGTAATAGATGACTCATAATATTTGTACCGGCTCATCAATTCTTACTAACTTCAAATGTCCATGAAGAGACCCAACCTGATGGCCACTTGGATCACTGCATTGCCAGTTGTGTCCTTAGCTTTTGCTCTCAACAAAGTTAGAATGTCTGTTTTCTTTATACCAAAAAATAAGTACCTTTGCCAATGGTTAAATTCAACTAGACATGGACTCCCTCTCGTCCATGTCACCATTCCAAGAGGCAACCATACAACCATGCAGTTTCAAGACATCAATTGTGCTACAAAATGTTGTAGCAAATATTTTTTATGTACCCAGATTCCTATTTTTCGCTCGTCATAATAAGCATACCCGAAAAACTTAGGAATCTGATTATGAGACCAACGACGATCCATTTTTTGTCTCATAAATCAGGAATTACAGCATTTTATGTACGATGAGGATGTCATGCATTATGCTCCTCCTACTATCATCGAGTAAGGCATGTCTCCGATCATGAACATGTCATTCCCACTAATGGGATTCCGATTGTTAGACGACTTCACACTACTGCAAATGGGAGTTTTGATTGGCTTGTACATCTCCATATCCAACTGTTTTAACACAACGTCCTACTCAGACCCATGTGACAAAGTCAGTACTAAATTCGGCTTACATGGTTGATGCATATGCCTAGTACATCATGCTTCAACCCATTTTTTTCATCTCAAATCAATACTTCAACACTGTTGTGTGGAGATTGCTTCCAATTCAGCACCAACAATATTTAATATGTCATCCAAATGACAAGTATATAATTACTTCCACTGCTTTGACCTAAACGCATATCTCATATGCCGGAAATAAACTAATTTCATATATAGCCTCATAAAATACTCATGTTAAAATAATTTATATATATTTATCCTCATGATCTTTGCACAACTAAATCCGCAGATTACGTGTAAAGATTTTCCTATTTTTTGCCCTTTTTGGGGTCTGGGGCAGGTTGGGTCAAACTAACCCGAACCCAACCTATCTCATCTTATTTCCACAGCAACTAGATACAGAAAAGAGGCTTGGTACTTCAACACATCCAAGGACTTCTCCTTCTACAACTACTTGTATAACTATCAAAACTAGCGTTTGATATTGCTAACCATCTACTTGAAGGTGATGCAATGGATATTAGTCAACATAAAAAAACGATGGATGATTTGCAACCTCACCACCTTTCATGAGCAAATGGCTATGAACATCCAATGGGACTACGTGCGTCCTAAACCTTAATCTATTTATTTATTTTCACCATTATTGAATCTAAAAATCCCTTTTTAATCTGGGGGAACCAATTGGCACATTAAAATTTCTTATGTCTCAGTCCTTTAGGCACTAAACAATGATTTTTAGGACTGTCTTTGTCCTATTTTTAGAGTCTTGATAACTACTCAAAAAGTTTCTATTAAACTCTGATTATAGCTACATCAACTTGTAGGTGCCAATTAACAAATATCCAAACACATGCATCAACTTAAACTTAAAAAATAAACATGGAACACTTATACCTTAAGCCCTTTTGAAGCAGTTCTATCTCTTGTTTCAACATAAGTATCTCTTGCTTTAACCCCTGCAAATTAAGAAGTGGTCGTTCAGGAGAAAGGGGAAAAAATGAATATTCAATCCCTTCTAGCTATCATGATTGTTATACCCATGCAGCATCATAATTTACGTGTATTCCTATAGTTGGCTATCATCATCCCCACCACTCACTAATTAAGTGGAGGATGGTATCCTAACTTCAGACTTGTTTTTGTTAAACAAATGCTAGATGACATGGTTATGAGGCTCATTGAGTAATAAGAAAAGATAAGAATTATGAAAATACTTAGTAAGAGAGAGCCTTTCAGGATATCCAATTGACAAAGTAATCAAGAACAATTGTTTGAGATGAATTGGGTGTTCTCATAAAATATAGAAGGAACCCCAATACAATGTCTTCAAGGCCTTGTAGGTCTGAACCAAGAAAGAAATTTAAACTGACATAAATATAAATAAGTTGAGTGGAAAAGTAGACCTCATGAAACCTGTCCCAGGCTCCCAGCTGGATGGATGATTATCACCATCACTTATGTATATCATTATTATGTCTAATATTTCTTCTTTTTTTCTAACAAATGATTTTTTTTATAATTATTATTATTCATTATTACAAAAATGGTGGTGGTGTTGGAATTGGCAAGTACTTTTTTTTATGATTGATCATAGAATTATCTGTTTTGTAGTGAAGAGATGTCATTAAATAAAACTTTGTGAAGGATACACTTCCATATGATATTTCAGACTCTTGTTCACACAGGGAGCCCCTTTGCTGAGTATTGTCGCTCATCAATGCTTGTGGGGGCCCACTGGGGCCTCACCTGGCCCATGTGTGGTAACAAAGGCTCGAATCAATATCTACCCCAATTGATCCACCTCCAAAAAGTTTTTACCATCCAAAATGAGTGCATGCAGGATGCAAGGCTCCAGTGATCATTCAAAAGAATGGCAAACCCTGCAAACCATGACTATCAAGGGGGTCCCTGTTTTACGGTCCACTGGGATTGATCAAAGCATTGGCCTACCAAATGTTCTAGAGCGGCGCTCAATTGAGGCTAGCATATATATGTAGGGAGATGCTCACCTTACTATGAGAGATAAAAGTGAGGGCCCTCACATTTAAATTATTAGCATTTGATATGAATGTGAGGGCATCTACCTTATCTCTCATAGTAAGGTGAGAGATCATAGGAGCCTCTACCATATATATATATATATATATATATATATATATATATATATGGGAAGTCAAAAACTCTCTCTCTCTCTCTGATATACACACACATGGGCGGCACACATGCAAAAACACACTAAGTATGTGACCCTGGTAGATGAGTCATTCGCAAAATCTCTTCTTTTTTTTTTTTACATTGTAGTAGATCCCACCCGTAAATATATCGAATGAAGATATTAAGTTACAATCGGCACAAATTATTTTTTTCTCAAGAAATTTTATGTTTTGAGACGTGAAAAAAATTCCTTAAAAATCACTTTATTTTTTGTAATCTATATTTCTGTTTTTCCCCTAATGATACCATAAGCTATGCTTCTGTATAGATATTTCTATACAATAAAGCATCAACCAAGAAATTAGTATAGACAATGAATAGAAAGAACATGTACAATTCATTTCAATAATAAATATTTCCACATCCCACCACTGGAGATCTCAGATAAACTTCAGATTTCTAAATGTCAATTACAAGGAAGATAAGAAGGCATACAGGTGGTGGGTTTCCTTCCCCTCCAACTTCATCTCCTCCAGATGCTTTCCTGTACCTCTCAATCAATCCTTCCATGCTTCTAAAATAAGAAAAGAAGAAATTCAATAAGGAGAAAAAGGTGAAGACCCATAAGAGGGAATGAAAGAACACACACTGATATGATGATGATTAAGGCCTTTCATCTCTCAAACAATGAGAAAAAGAGAGAGACAAGTCTAAGACGCATACCGGCCATTGGTTGCTAGCTCATAGAGCTTGCCATGGGTGGAGAATATCATGAGCCCAATGTCTGCATCACATAGCACAGACAGCTCATTGGCCTTCTTGAGGAGCCCTGCTCTACGCTTGCAGAAGGTCACCTGTCGATGAACAGGGTTCTCAATCCTTCTCATCTGTATCTTGCCTCTTGCCATGATGTTTGGGTGCACTCCTTCCCTGCACACCAACCTCCCACTAGTTTGAACTAGCTTCGAGGTTGCGCTGCAGCACTCTAGTCTCCCTCTCACAACAACTACGAACACACTGCAGGTTTGAGGCTTCATATATATAAAGCTAGGAATGCAGCTTTGGTGGGACCCAACCCATACCAACATGGCCCGGCCCTACCAAAAGTGAAATTGAGAAATCCACTTTGTCAATCTCAATAATATTTCAAGTTTTCATAAAAAGAAGGGGGTTTTCAAAATTTCTGGAGGGCCATGGCAAAACCCCCTCCCCCAATGCCAACATGCAATTCAAGTTTGAATAACCTGCCAAAACTGGAGCCTCGAATAGCAATTCATTAGTAGCACAATAATCCGTACTAAGCATGGGCATGTTTGACATTCCTTCTAATTAGTTCTGACATTTTATATATATATATATATGTTAAATGTTGTAGTGGTTAGGTTAGTTATTTAAAAGCGGCAAGAGGTCATGAGTTCAAATCTCTTGATCTTTTTTTTCTTTTTTTTTTTTTTGCATAATAATTCACAAGATTAAAATTCCTATAAATTGTAAGTATTCCTAAGACTAGATAAAATTGGAGAAATAAAGGAGAAACATGAGACACTCTAGTGGAAGGAGTGTGTTATAAATATCTCACACAACCACCTGGTCTCTGGGCTAGCAGATTGTCCCACATATATTGTATGAATCCCGATCTAGATATGAATCCCGATCCAGCACAAAAAAAGTTGAAAATTCTATAAATGGAAATCAATTAATCTCTCTTCTAATGGAAAATTAATTAAGGGAGATGGAGAATGATTTTCTAGAGTAATAATGGCTGAGTATTCATTTCTCATCTCCCCTTAACTCACTAGTTAAGGGTTATTATCGATTGCAATTTGTGGATATCCATTTTGTTTCTTCAATTTTAACCATTTAGAAATACTTAGAAATCATAGGAATTCAATTCCTTTGAATTTCTATGCAAACAAACAGGCTAGCAAGTTTCATGGTGGAATGATTGAACAACAGGATCTTTAAGGATTCCCAGATTCGACATGAGTGAACCACCACTCATTGGCATCCTTCACCAATGAATTTCGGATGAATTTATTTACCTAGATATAGTAAGGGTTTTGCATATACTCCCCTTCTTTTTTTTTTTTTTTTTCGTTTATTTATAAATAAATAAAACTACAAAGGATAATTATTTTTGCCGAAACAAAAAAATCCATACCTTTAGTTGGGATGTTGAGAATTTCTCCTTTTAGTTTTAGCGATTTTCGAACGGGCCCCAATAACAATCACATATGAATATATTGGAATTTTTTTTTTCAAAATTAAAAAAAGGGCCCTGCTTTTAGAATGAATTAGAGCCTTTTGGTCTGTTTGGAAATACAAACATGAAAACAACTTTAAAGATGTTGGAGAAATTTTGATGATCGAGCAGTAGAAAGGGTTCCAAGCATTTTAACAATTTCTCAAGAATCTTTTGTACAATTAGACAAAAAGGTAGGGTTGTAAATGCAAAAAACACGCCTTTATATGCTTCTAAGGCCATCCTTTATTACACTGTAGGACTTTGCATGGTCTGATCACCTTGCAATTGCTTTTCATGTGCTCCCTTGTACTTTCTCTCCCAACCAATGGAATACCCATCCAACTTTACTTCTTCTTTTCCTAATCTAATCCATCTTATCATGCTTTTTGGTCTTTGCTTTTGTGACAAAACAATATATGGTTTTTGATCTGTATGCCTTTTGACATGATAAACAAACAGTTTCTTTCTATAAGCCATACCTCCACTCCTTTTGGTCTGCCCAATCACAATCCATTCACAAGGGATACTCAAATGAATCCTTTCATGCATGAATGTAAAATCATATGTTCCGTGGTGAGGGTTTATAGAACGACACTTGGCAAGATATCAACATGGACAAAGATCCTTACCCTCATAGTTATGCCACATGGGCGTTGGTGGTTCAAGGTATAAAGGTTAAGATTCCCATTTCTTTCTCTAGAAAAAGAGATAATTTTGACTTTTAGGGATGGCTGGATGGGGCAAATGAGAATTTGCCACAAGGGTCCCTTCTTGCTATTGAATATTGGCAAATTGGAGGTGGTGAATACCCTTTTTTTTTTTTTTTTTTTAAATCTCTTTTGTATTGCTAGAAAAAGGAGGACATCAAAAGTGACTTATGTTATTTTTTTTTTTTTTAATTTTTTTAAGACTGCACATAGATGAATCAACCCATGTACATTTTTAGATCATTGGTTGAATTAGTTTAGATGGGTGTTGATCAAAACTTTCCAACTTATATAGACCACCATCTGGATAGGTCATGGCCCAGAAATCATCTCAATTGGATTGGTTTATCTTAGCTTTCTGATCATTAATTAGCCTGTTCTTGGTCAATGGCTTGATAGTACTGCAATGTGAAAATAACCAGCAGCTCCAGTTGGAGTTGAATGTGGAAGGTTAGACTGTAGTACTTGCTTCCAAATTTTCTCATTAGATGCCACCAATCAATGATCGGGATTTCCATTCACCATGAAATTTAGACCTGGCCCATTTAGGCTAGTGGAAAGCACGTGATTGGTGCTGATCATCCAGTCAGTCACCTTTGCATGTGGCTGCTATTTGGCTTTTGCATGCTTCAGCAACATGCAAACCAATGCATTCCTCTTGCTTGTGAGAACAGTGTAGAAATCATAAAAAAGTGAGTCCGGTTCCTCTGTGGCACCTACTACAGAGTATGTAATAAATTTCTAGAACTCCATTGTTGTACCAATAGAGAGATAATTTGGACCGTCCAAGATGAATCTCATCTGCTATCTATCTAGATCCTCGAGTTTCAATTTAAAAGGAGATGGTCCCACTGTACAATTAATCACATAAAGGAATCTTGATTAATACATGTCAGCAGCGATGCCACCTAATGCCTAGTCACATTTTTGACATTTGCTCAATCAAACTTGGGACTCACTCCTTTTGAACTAAAACTTGAAGGTCTAGATATAGCGATGATGGAATTCATCATAAATGGTCCAAATTATCTCTATGCAGGCGCCATGACGGGTTTCGAAAATTTGTTACACGGTTCCATACAATGTCTGCGAGAGAGTATCCGAATTATCTCTTGTGAATTCCATCTTTATTGTCATGTGGAGGGAGTCGTCATGAATTGACAATTGATCAAATTATATGGCTTCTCACTTGGACAATCTCAGTTGTGTGTTGGACTTCATGCATTCAAATATAGGCAGCTATTTTTTAACCGTATATTTCATGATCATCTCTGTAAAAATATATCCCATGTAACTTGGTTTAATGCTATATCCTTCTTAAAGTTTATTCAAAATCTGATTTTACAAGTTATTACATATCATGCACACCTCGCCTCTTTAGTAATCCTGAAGGTGGAGCTCATTTGACAATGAATTCATGTGTATTCTAATACAAATAGACAAGCTCGAAAAGAAGTGCTTTTTACATGAGAGAAAATTTATTGATGAAACTCTCCTTCTTCGTACTTGTTCAATGTGGAGATTGTTGCTAGCCATGGAATACTCAGCCTCATGAAATTTGGCTGGCCCTCTGATCTTAAAAATGTTTCACATACATATGAACTCAATGATAAAAGATACACTTGACTAACAGGGTTACAATTTACAAACATCAAAATCTTTTCTTAGAGAGCTGAGTCACAAGAAAGCCTAGTTAGAACATATATATAGAGATAGCTGTCCTTTGTACTTCTAATGAATAAGAAAAAAATATTTTTTCTCACCCTGCCCACTAAAGATGTAGTTCTAGCTAGTATTGGTGGGAAAAGAATACTGATCATGATCCTGCAAGAGCAAGAAAAGAGGATTCTCCTTCTGATTTGGTCATGACTCATGAATTTGGTCAGAGTCGGCCACAGTGGGAAAAGGAGGTCAAACACTTGGATTTGTGGTTCCCATTCCTAATTAGACCAATCAAAAAGAAGATTCCCACTTTCCTTTGCACTAGCATTTATCCTGGTGATTAGAGGAATCAGTCCCCACTTCCTTTGACTTCTTAGGAGGCATCACTGCTGTCTGATCTTTTTCAGATTTAGAAGTTCTCTGGCCAAAAGATGGCTCTAAGGATCACAACATGCGCGCGCGCACACACACACACAAAAAAAAAAAAAAAAAAAAAAAAAAACCCTGTTTCAGATGTTGGAAATTTTCGAATTAGCACTGAAAATGGGTCGAGTTAGGGTTTAGTGCATGGTGTATCCAGACCCAGATCCATATTTCTAAGGGTGACCCATATCCCAGTTCGCAACCATATCCAGATTAATTAAATTAAAGAACCTATTGGAAGACTATATGGCGCCTTCCCCTTCCTCAAAGAGTCTGCTTCTTTGGGTGGCAATGTATAAAAAAAAAAGGCAATTTAGGTTCGTAAACTACTACGCAGCACGTCTATTTTAAATAACAAACCTATGCCCTATTTGTAATAAGGCGGAAGAGACAGTTTTTTTTATTTTTTTGACAGTAACAAAGATTTCATTAAAAGACGGAAGAAATGAATAGACTTTCATTAAAAAGGCGGAAGAGACAGTTGAGCACGCTTTCTTTCTTTGTGACCATGCCCGAGCCACCTGGTTTGGTTCAAATTGGGTTCCTAGCCAACTCTTATCCTATTTTTAATCCATGGATTGGTGGAGATCCTTCTTGGAGTTGTGTGATTCGACAAAGCATCCGGGCAGTCTCTCTTCTAAAGCCCTGGTCTTGGCTTTTTCGAGGTTTTATGGAAAATCAGGAATGATTTTATCTTTTTGAGGTAGAGAAATAAAACCGCTCGCCTCCCTAAATATTGCCTCAAAGTTGATTGTCAATTCCAACAGTAAGTATGGAGAGGCCTGCCTAGAGCCAATTCATCAATTGCATGGCTTTAATATGAGTTTTTCTCAAGACATAGCTTGTGTTATCTCAGATGCAGAGTTTAGAGCTGTGGATGGTAAATGTGGTTATGGTCTTGCTATTTGATTTAACGGATTGTTGGTGGGCGCAGGTGCAGTAGATGGCCTAAAGGTCGCTTCCTCCAAAGAAGCTGAGGCTAGGGCGATCCTTGTAATAGTAATTGAAGCTAGGGCACGTGATTTTAGCAAAGTCCACATTTTTTCTGATGCTCTAGAAGTGGTATGAGGTATTAATGGATCTTTTGATTGGTCTATTGACCCCATTTTGCATGACATTGAGTCCTTGGCGTCTAATTTCGAATCCATTGAATTTTCTTTTATTCCTAGGAAAGTACTTTAAGGCCACCTTGTTTAATTTATATGGGTGGGATTGGGTGGGACTGTGTCACTATAAGGTCCATTGCTGGATTAGGAGATACGGCCATGGTGCTCACAATTTGATGATGTTGATAATCTGTTTTAAGGGTCCTAAGTTAAGGTTAAAAAGGATCTCTTAAACTGACCAAATCAATAAGATTTGGAATCATGATCATCAGATCTCCTACCTCCTAATCAAGAAAGATACTTTCAATCCTACCTGACCTACTGGTAAACATCAGATGAGTGGGTCACACCATTTGGTTTTGTGATTGCTTTGTACAATTAAATTAGGGTCTGTAATTAAACACCTCATTTTGACACCAGTGAAAGTGATAATATGCATGTCACTTATATTATCGTCTTCCATTTATCCACTCTGTAATCAATAAGTTCAATAATTAGTAATAATTATCTTAACAAAAGCCTAAAATTATCATCCACAAGATACTCATTCCAAAGATTTAAAAAAAAAAAATTACAAGGTTCGCTATAAAACGTGAGTCGGCCCTATTAAATCAAAATCTTCACTTCCTAACTAATGATGGTTTGGATGTATATACCATGTTAATTTATTCTTCAAGAGCATTCTAACGATATATACAACTCCAAAATCCGATGAATAGATCAAAAGTTGTGGCCTACAGAAGTTTGCTCTTGAAAAGGCTCTTGGGTTAATGTTAACTAAAACAAATTTAGGTAGTGTTGCTTTTAGAGAAGAAGATAAAAAAAAAAAAAAAAAAACCCTTACTTTAGACTCTCTTATTTGTGGCATCCAAATGGAAACTTGCCCCCGAGCTAACTTAAGCACGTTAAAAACTCTTCATTTTTTAACAAGAAATATTCAATTTGAATGCTACTAGTACTAATAATAGCATTTTAAAAAAGTAGTTTTTTTTTTTTAAATCATGCACCTATGATGGAAGACGTAATTAAAGTCAATCACACGTCATTTGTTTGCACCCATTTACATATGTAAACATTACACGATATTTACATACAATCACATTTGTTTCAGGTAATTTACACGTCACATGAAAAAAGGAGGTGTAAGAATGTTACGTAAATAAAGCCATTTTCATATGAAAATTTCCAGGTGTAAACGACCACTTGCCTCCTTTCTTAAGAAGGTGCGATCGAGTACAATGGACACTGGGGGATAGGCACTGGCGAACCTACACACAAGCTTTCGGGGCAGTCGCCCCCTCCGAACTTGGGCCCACTTCCAAACTGGATATGAAAATATCTAGTCTGTTTCGAAAATCCAAATGAAAATTCTTGGTTTGCCTCCAAATCTCACATAAGAATCTTGGGTCCACCCCCTTAAACGAAAATCCTAGGTCCGCTACTGGAGTTGGGTAGTGGCCGATATTAAATCCCTTCATAACCTTTTACTCTTTGTTTTTTTTTTTTTTTTAACTCCTGTGGGCCACGTTTTAAAGTGAGATAATTCAATTTCAAATCAAAAGCAACATTCATAGTTAGACCCTTCTAGCTCATTATTTAAAACCCAAAAGGAAAAAACTAAAAAGAAACCAAAACCAATATTTTTTTTTCTTTTTTATTTATTTCTCTGTTCTACCTCCTTGCCAATATTTGGTGCACTCAATGATAAAAAATAAAATCTGATTTTGAATTAATTACGTTGATAAAAAAAAGTTAATACGTGTTAGATTTCATACTTCATTTTTTTTCTTTTCCAATCACTTGTCCAAGATCCAAAACCAATCAATTTCTTTCTGGGAAATAAGTAAGTCCCACAATTCAATCACTTGCCAACCCACTTGATGGGCATCTCCCTATCCACAGATATAACAACAAATGATTGATTTTTGGGTTTGTTGGATAGGGACTTTTAGAGAAAGAACGAAAAAAAAAAAAAAAAAAAAAGCCCCATTATTCAAATCCCTCTCCTTTTTTTTCTAAAAAGACAAGCATTAAGTAGGTCTTCTACCACAATTGTCTCTTCTCTTGGAACCAAAATTCTCACATATGTCGCTTTATTCACTTTATTGTCTTTATTTCTAAAAATAAACTTCATCCTTATTTCCACCAACGATTAGAAGTGGGTACTTGGGAAACGAGGTTGATCCCCTTCTTAAATATTTGGCATCAATCAATTTATTTATTTCATCACCTTTTATTTTCTTAGATTCTGAAACCATTTATTTTATCTTTATTGTGGATTGAGGATTTGGCTTAGGAGTAGATTGGAATGGAGCGGCAAAATTCATGCAACTAACCACGAATATAGTTGGGACAAGGCTTCAATAATGACAATTGTAGTGGATTGACCAAAGACTTTGATCCATAATTCATAATTTGGTTGTACCATCTAACTTTCTCAAGAATGAAATCCATGAACCCAGACCCTAATCCAAAATTTATTTAGGCCCACGCAGCAGGCCATAGTAGCCCAAAATTAAAAATGGCCCTGAATCTTTACCTGTACCTTTTTTAAAAAGAAGATATAGTCTTTCAGGTCTTAGACACTTTTTTATCTAACTCTTTAAAAGGCATACCGAAGATTAATTATAGTTGTTCATTAGACATTGATCCTATCAGATTACTTATAAGCAATAATCAACCTATAGGTATTACATTGGGAATATAAACTTAATGTGTAATAAAAACTCTGGTAGGAGAACAAGGGTTGTTCAGTTGGTTGGCAGCCTGACTACGTAAGTATCAATTATGTGGGCTTCTCTTCCCGTGTCTTTAGGCTCTCCTTTTAACTTGTACGGGCTTCTCTTCCCATATGTGTGTGCTCTCCTTACCATGGTGTAGGCTTACAATTCCCACGTGTATGTCTACACAAATGACTTTGTCCGATAAAAGAAAGTCTTTATAACTTATATTCTCTAAATATTTTTTAATGTTCATTTGCCATTGAGGTTAGACAAGAGAACGCTTACTCGACTCAATTTGTGGTAACAATGTAAAAAAAAAAAAAATTTCTTGTTACGAGGCCCTGACACTATTTTCATCATTGTTTTGATGCTTGTCCCTCAAGGGTAGGATAAGGCCTTAGGTAATACAATCCCTCCAAAGGCTTTAGCCCCACCGTTGATGATTCTACATCCCAACCTGGGCCTGGGCCCAGGTAGTGTGGGACCTCCGGGGGCTTTGGCATAGGGATATAAATGGGTCATTGATTCTCCGATTATCCAGAGTTTTCGACCCGTTAAAAACTGGGTCTGGGTCCTTACTTAGTCCTCGATAAGTAAATGGGTCCGGATCTGGTTCCACCTTGGTTCGGACCCATGGACCCGAAACCCGATATACTACTTCAATTTTCAAAAATCTCTCCTAAAATTTTATTTTTTTAATATCATTCTCTATTGAGACCCAAACCTGGATCGAGACCCATCCTATACATGGTTTTGGTTCTGGTTCCGGAGTCAAGAAACTGATTTAGAAACGGTTCCGGCCCGAATCCGATTCCCCATTCTCCTTATCAGTTTCGGGTACACTATGGACCCGAACCCGAACCGACACGTTTACAACCCTACTTTGGCAACCAAGGCCGGGCCCTGAATGTAATAAAGGTGGGGTCACTGTAACCCCTGCCGGCCCATTCACAGCCCCATCTGCTTGTCATTATTATGCATGTAGATTTTCAAATTCGGGCTCGTGCCGTGTACTTTCTTGTCGGAGTTCTGTATGCAGTGGATGTTGGAAGGACCGCTGGGCAGTGTTTCATGCGAGTGTTCTTTGAGGTTCTGAAAATTCTATGTTTTCTGTCTGAGAAGGAAGTTGTTTTCTCCAGGTACACTATCTTCACTACCAGAGAAGATCAATTAGAGTTTTTTTTATTGTTTCTTCTATCTATGAACACTAGAGCAGATCGATTAGGATTTTTTGAAACCATGTTCTTCTATGTGATTCTCATTCAATGTTCTCCTTTTGATCAGATCTGATATCTGAGCTGAGCATTTTCTCTTCAGTCCATGGCTCTGGTGAGTTCATATTGGACCTCTCTCTTTCTCTCTTTGTAATGAATCTGATGCAATGCTGAGATCAGTGGTTGATAATATTTCATCACCTATCACTAATAGTGTCATAGATTTCACAGGAATGAATCAATCTTGCCTATTTTAACATTTTTCATATTTTCTTAGGCCCAGTTTGTGAAATTGAATTCCTAGGAATTCTGAGAAATGTATTCATAAAAGTTTCATGTAATTTAAGGAACAAAGATGATGATTGATATGGACTTGATTGTTTCATGTAATTGAGTATTTAGGAATTCTAAATCAAGTGTTTAAAAATGAGGTGACAAAGGTGAATATCCAAAAATGACCAACAAATAGTCTCCCCTTTATTTAGAAAATGAATATCCAGTCATCACCCTCTCAATTCAAGTCCTAAGAAAGTCAAGGTCCCCTCTACATCTCTACCTTATAGTTCATTCACCCCTCGCCTATTTAATAAATCCTTTGTTGGAGCCCATTTGACTATTAATTCCTACGTACTGAATTCCATGCAAGCAAATGGGGTCTAAATGGCCATCAACATGTGGGTTATTAACTCCAAGGGGTTGGCCGAGTGGTCAAGACCACGGTTCCTCTCTCTTCTGGAGTTAGAGATCTTGGTATCGACCCCCGGTTCCCCCTTCTTTAGGAATCCAAGGTTGAGTCCACTAGTGCTACCACCTTGGGGTCACAGGAGTGTTTACCCAGCTTCCCTCTAGGCCCGAAGGGATTAGTCTAGCCCAAAGGGTTGGGAACCCTTCGATAGCAAAAAAGAACCATGTAGGTTATTATGGTGCTCAGAGTAGTGAGAAGAAGATATATTGTGGGTCATGCTTGGAGGAGTGGAAATTTATGTTTGCAGATTTGTAGATCACAGGTTTTAAATGATGAGATCTGATAGAGAACACTCACCCACCTCACTTAAATCGAATTTGGAGTTTTCAGAATTAATTGGAAGAAGGTATATGGGTATCTTCATTGCAATTGTGTCCAGAAGTGTGCTTAGCAGATTGTTTAGTCTAACAAGCAGCTAAAGTTTATGGGTATCTTCATTGCAGTTTAATTCAGTTCAAACCTCTTGGGTTGTTTTATGGACAGTTGGAGGTCTTAGGTCAGACCGGATTGACCGGCACTGGGTGCAAGCTTGGGATATCCAACCCAACGGGTCCTCACTTCACAAGGTTCTCACTTAAGGTAGATAAGTTGATGATTTAGGTTCCATAGCCTTTTATTTGACTTCAGTCCTTCTGGATGGAGATAAAGACCCAGCATCATCAATAGATGTGGATCCATCTATAATTGGCAGAGCCACCAACAGAGGCAAGGGTGAGGGAATCAACCAGTTCCCTGGGCGGAGCTGTTGCTTGGATTTATTGTAGAATGAGAGGGACTTTCTTAGGAAACATGTATTGGTCATTTGGTCCAGGTCATTCCATTTATGCTTAAAATAAGAGATAAATAAGTTCAAATATTTCATAAACGTAGTGACCATTCTGAGTAAAAAGAGTTTACCTCCATAAAACTGATCTTAACCTCCACACCAATCGTGAGTTTTATCTATCCTTCTCATATATGGTCATGAAGCCCTTAATATTAAGTTTTGAAAAGACTTTTCATGTCATTACCATTTAGGTCTGATTTGGAGCCCCCATTGTTTCTTAGGAATATAGATAACCGATTATTTTTTTTCAATATATTTGGTAAGCATATGTAATAACTAGCGAATTACAACTCTATTGTACCGCAATTGGACCGAGTGTTCAAAGCAAGCTTATGAATCAATCAGTGGGGCTGGTTAATAACTCCAAGATCACTTTTTCTCTTTTGAATGGGAAAATTTCATATCACTTGGATGCGTATTTGCAAACTTGGGATTCTGTGCTGTGATTCCTACCACTTTGGAAATTATTTTCCGTCAAGTGGAGGAAAGAAGTTCATTTCTTTTTCTCTTGCGAATAAGTGCCATACTAAACAGCAAAAAAGTGGCAAGCATAGAAAATCAAAAGCTTTTGCCGTGCTACCGATGAATGCTCGGCATAGACGTTAGAATGTTTGTGGAATGTCTATGGAAAGGCGCTTCCGCGAACTTTTGCGTTTTCGCAGAAGAGAAAAGCAATTCTGACCCTCCCTAGAAGAAACACTTTTCTGCAGTATCGTGGAAAATTGGTCACTTTTTGGGACTTTTCCTTGTAAGAATGGGTCACATGATTGACACGTTACTTGTAAAAAGAATTAACAAATTTTCTTTACTTTTGTCATTGTTAATGGGAAAAGAAGTGCGGCAAAGCAGTTACTGGCATTATAGCTTGCCCCACTCCAAAAAATCATGGCTCCACCACTGCATATATAGTTAATCTGAATCTCCATGATTATGTTGGTCCTATTATTTGTAGATCCTGCATGCAGCAAACAATAACAAGAATGCTCTCAAGGTACTCATTGCAGCAGAGTACAATGGCATCAAAGTTGAATTGGCTAAGAATTTTGATATGGGAGTCTCAAACAAAACCCCAGAGTTTCTTCAGATGAGCCCCTTAGGGAAGGTATGGAATTCTAAGTACAAGTATATAACTACACTATGATTCTTACATCTACTACATTTTCTATTGCAGCAGTGATTCTAGCTGTCATCTATTTACTTCTCGAATATCTTGTTTACCTGTCATCTATTTACTTCTCGAATATCTTGTTTACCCAAAGCAATCTCTATGGCCATGCAGGTTCCTGTTTTGGAAACACCTGATGGTCCTATATTTGAGAGTAATGCAATAGCACGCTATGGTAAGTCATGATCTCTTGTATCCTACATCTAAACTTGTGAAGGTCATCACTACAATTACATGTGATACTGTTCCCCCTTGCAGTTACCCGCTTGAAGGGTGACAATTCTCTCCATAGATCTTCCCTGATTGAATATGTAAGATTTTGGACTCCAATGGGCATAGTATTTTGAGTAAAAACTATTGTCCTATGTCAATTCAAATTCTTTAGTCACTTCATCATCTTGCACACTTTTGCAGGGCATAGTATTTTGAGCAAGAGCCATTGTCCTATGGAAATTCAAATTCTTTACTCACTTCATCTTGTACACATTTGCAGGGTTGTATTGAGCAACAGATTGATTTTGCATCAATGGAGATTGATTTGAATATTTTCCGGTGGCTTCTACCAAGAATAGGACACATGGTGCACCTTCCTCCTGTAAGTAATGGTCAAAGGTCCATGTCCTTTTTGTAGCTTTATACTGTAATCATTCTGTTCTTGCTAATGTTACACCTGCCCCTGCTAATTTTCTTTGTATGAGGCTGAGGAAGCTTGCATTGCTACTTTGAAAAGAGCACTTGGTGCTTTAAATACTCATCTGGCTATGAATACATACCTGGTGGGACATTCTGTGACGCTTGCTGACATCATTATGACAAGTAACCTGTATCTTGGGTTTAGTTATCTCATGACAAAGAGTTTCACCATGGAATTTCCCCATGTTGAGAGATAGTTCTGGACCATGGTTAATCAGCCAAACTTTTGCAAGGTTTTGGGTGAGGTAAAACAAGCAGAATCTGTTATACCCATTCGATCGGCAAAGAAGCCTTCTCCATTAAAAGAGCCTGTAAAGCCAAAATTGAAGGATGAACCAAAGAAGGAAACCAAGAAAGAAGCCAAGAAGGAAGCTGCTAAACCTAAAGTGGAGGATGTGGAGGAGGAAGAAGAGGCACCCAAACCCCAACCGAAGTATTTTCTTGATCTATTGCCCCCAAGTAAAATGATATTGGACGAGTGGAAGAGGCTTTACTCGAATACCAAGACCAACTTCCATGAATTTGCTATTAAAAGTATTATTTTCTTTATTAATGTTTGATTAGGCTTTGTAACTGATGGTATATACTTGGTGAACTTTTATGAATATAAAAGAAGCTGATCAGAAAAGGAAATTTGAATATTAAAGAAGATAATGTTAGCCAAGGGCCTATTTGTTTGCTCAGTATTGATTTCCTAGGAATTCTAAGTGAAGTTAGTTGGAACAAAAGAACATCAAAGAGGTGAAGAGTGAAGATTAAAAGGTGGATGACAGGCTCCTACTTTCTTGGTATGTGGTTTGTAGGGTGATGGTCGGGTAATCATTTCTTGCACAAAGGGAGACCATTTTGATGGCCATTTGTAGAAGTTCTTCTTCACTTACTCAATTTTAGCCCCTTTGATAGGAAGCCATCACTTAGAATTTTCCTAGGAATTCAATACCCCTATTTGTTTGTGTGGAACTGAATTCCTAGGAATTCCAAGAAATGTATTCCTATCAAAGTGGCAAAAATTAAACAAATCTAGGTGAAGATCCACAAATGGCCATCTAAGTATTCTCCCCATAGGTGGAAAATGAATATCCTGCCTATAAGTCAAATCCTAGGAAAACCAAAGTCCCATCTACATCTTTACTTAATATCCTTCACCCCTCGCCTCTTCAATATTCCTTCTTTGAACCTATTTTACAAGAATTCCTAGGAACTCAATTCCATGGAAACAATGGGCCCTTAGGACATGTTTGTGCATAGCCTTTCCGTGGAAGCGGAAATAAAATCTGGGTGATTTTCTACGCTTTGTTGGTTGGTACGGAAGAAGGAACCCAGGTTTCCTCTTCTGCAGCGCTACAAAGACAAGCCCTTAAGAGTTTACAGAATAGGGAAGAAAAGGGGAATTTATTATTGTCAATGTTGCACTAACTTGAGACAACTTGATATGGAAATCAAAGCACTAATTTGAGACAACTTGATATAGAAAATCAATGCTTTCTTCTCTGTTTAATTCAATTTTTTTTTATATATTCCAGCCCACGTAACATGGGTCCTTCATCCTCTAAAAGTTGCCTTGTTTCTCAAAATTTATCATATGCGAGCCATATCATGAGTAGTTCACTGAGAACCTCATGTCTGCTGTCACATGTTGCATTTTTTTTAAAAAAGAGAAGGAAAAAATAGTATTCAGGACAGGTTTTTGCTTGTTTGATTATTTGTCATGAAGTGTTATATCTGGCATGTTGCAGTGGCATGTGTTAAAGGTGTTTAAAAAAAATGCATTGTACTTGGATTTGTTTTGAACTATTTATTCTTTACCTTAAAAAAGACTTTCTAATGGCTATTTCAGGATTTTGGGATATGTATGATCCAGAAGGATACTCTCTCATGACCCAGAAGGATACTCTCTCTGGTTTTGCAACTACAAATACAATGATGAGAACACAGTCTCCTTCTTCACCCTCAACAAGGTAAGTGGTTTTCTGCAACGCATGGATCTGGCTCGCAAGTACGCATTTGGAAAGATGCTGGTGATTGGTTCAGAGCCACCTTATAAGGTGAAGGGGCTGTGGCTCTTCCGTGGAAAAGAGATACCTCAGTTTGTGCTGGATGAGTGCTATGACATGGAACTTTATGAGTGGTCAAAGGTGGACACATCTGATGAAGCTCAGAAGGAGCGTGTCAACGCGATGATTGAAGACCAGGAACCTTTTGAGGGTGAGCCTCTACTAGATGCCAAGTGCTTCAAATGAGTCGACTGTCATGAGCATTATACATCAAAACTCAAAAGGTTTTGGTTTTGTTTGATGTCTCTATGGAAATCCAGGTGTATTTTTTCCAAGATGAATATAGTTTTCTTGCTTCTTAATGTGTCCTTGAGAAGGATTTTTTTTCTCCAGTTTTTGTTCATGAAACAACAATAGACTGTAAACCCAGTCCTTTCTGGGGTGTTATTACTTGGTAACAGTTGTATATATTTGTCTTTTGTTGATGAGGTAATATTACCTTGTCATCTCATTAGTTTTGACAGTCATGTACCTTGTAATCAAGGAAGATTTTGGCTACAAGCTGACAGCATTTAGAAAAACAAAATTTGCCTTCTCTGTGACTGGTATGGGGGGAATGGATGTGACTTGGATTAAACAGGTGCTGCTCCAACCCACCCCTAATATGGACTTGTTTAGTGGTGGGATTGTCAGGAGTGTAGGATCTTACACCCCATTGAGTTATCACTTATCCCAAAACCAATTGGTGATAGGAAATGGCACAACAATTGTTTTATGGTGAGGGCGAGGGCTCGACCACAATTACGACTGCACAGGAGCAAGGGTGGACGTTGACCTTAACAAGTAGACCTATGATTACCACTAATCAGAGAGTTCCAGCTTGAAAATCCAGGTATATATGGAGCCTTTTTGTGGGCCTGGTAGATAATCCAGGTTGAGCTTGATCCTTACCCAAGTATCTGGTTATCTGATTGATGTGCATAGCACATAAATATTAAGAAAAAAAGTAAATTATTGAATTGCACAAGAATTGGCTATGAAGTATCTGGTTATGTGAACACAGCACGTAGAGCTGGGCCCTGTGTGGTGGGCAATGCTGGATGGGTTTTGGCTAACTGAACTGCCTCAGTGGCCCGTTTTTGTCTCGCTAGTAAATACTCACATACCCACACGTGTGCTCATGGTCTGGGCTTGGGTGTTTAGTAATTGAGCTGGGCTTAGCCTAAGTGATAGAAAGCCCAAAGCCTGGCCTAGACCAGCCCAACCAAGACAACTGACAATGCATATTTGAAGAACTGCGGGTAGGTACTTATCTCACATCTGCTGTACCACTGACCCAATCTAGGCATGAACATTTCTCAAATTCAACCAGATTTTGTATCACATATTGAAACATATCAAAGGTTGGATTGTTATAGGACACACTTAGAAATAATCCAATGCACAGCTCTCTTTCTTCCACACACCTTATAATGGGCCCCACCTGATGACCCATTTGAATGGACCACGCATGCAGGATCCCCAAGATCACTGCAGACTCTGTTTTTTACACCCCATCTGAATACAGTTAGATCAAGGGGTCAAATTTTAGGTATGTATGTTGTTGGTTCATGGGATTGTTTGTGAGCAAGTGGGTCATGTGCAAATAAGTGGTGGGACCACTGTTAGGCATTAGTATTGATGGGATAGGCCAAGGTAGGCAGTGATAATAGGGTCTTTCTAAATTGAAGAGGAAGTCTCCTAGTCCTAGTAGGTTTTTTTTTTTTTCTTCTTCTTCTTCGCTATTGGAGGGTTTCCAACCCTTTGGCTAGACTAAACACCCATGTGGCCCCAAGGTTGTAGCACTAGTGGACTCAACCTTAAATTCCTGAAGAAGGAAGAACCGGAGATTAATACCAAAACCTCTAACTCCGAAAGAGGGAAGAACCGTATCCTGACCGCTCAGCGAACCCTTTAGGATTAGTCCCAGTAGAAATAAGTCCAGGGGAATGTTAACTTATAAAGGGACCCAATAGGAGATGGAGTATTAACTGAAAACAGGACAAGAAAGACCCATCCATGGTTAAAAACACACACACACACATTCCTCACTCGACCCCCAACTTAGAACTCACGCACAGTCCTGTCAGAGAGAGAGAGAGGAGACGTTCTAAGGGTATTTGGTGATTTTTTTTCATCTTCTGCATCACCCTTTCACATTGAAGCCCCAATCAATCAATAAGGTAGGTGACCAACCCCTAATCTTCTATTCTTTCTGAATACTACACCACAAACTCTTTTTTCATTTAAATGTAATGGACTAAGGGGTATTGTATTGTATGTGATGGAACAAGAATAGAGAAGTATTATGATAACATAACATAACCCCATAAAGAGGCTGCCATGTTTCAGCCGAACCCAAGAACTTGGGTCTATGCAGTTTGTTGATGAATGTTGAATGTGAGGATGATGCTTACCAATTGTTGTCCCCATTCTTGTGTTTCTATTGGCATAATTTAGGCTAGTCTTTTCAATCATAATCCAGATGCAATTTGGAAAGTCTGGTCTAATTAGTAAGAGCTAATTAGATTCAGGTCTAAAAAAGAAAAGCTCTAATTTTTTAAGTTGTAATTTACAATTTAGTCTTTTTGGTAAAATTAAAAATAAATAAGAGCTTGTATTTCACAATAGAGTGTTCGGTAAACAGATGACCCACATGAAGAAATTGTGGTGATTAGGGTCCATCTTTCAGTATTTACAGCTTACAATCCACCATTTGCGTCATCTTGAAAATTTAATAAGCTCATTTTTGTCCAAAGCACTTGTAAATTTTGTATAGTCCATCTCCATGAGCTTTAGCTAAAAAAGCTCTATTGGAAAACAAGAAGTCTACTTGGACAAACTTTTTGGCCGGAATTTTGGACAAACCCTATGATATGCCTTGAATATCATAGGTGATATTCAAGGCATATCATAGGGTTTGTCCAAAATTCTGGCCAAAAAGTTTGCCCAGGTAGCACTACTCATTGGAAAAAAGCAGCCCCTTAGCTTAATTTTTTTTTTTAGAGGCAAAAGCTCTAATATGTAAATAAGCTCTAAAAATAGTAAATATAGTTAGAGGTTTGCCAAATGCTCTAATTTGTTAAGAAGCTCTAAATCATAAAGTAAGAGCTGATTTTTAGAGTTTCCCAAACGGTCCCTATCACATGTAACCTACATGGCATTAAGGTCTTCATGAATTCTAATGAGGTGATTGTCAGGAAAATGGATATCATGGTGGCTGAGGCCCTGTTTGATGTTGAGTACTTGAATTATGAAGGAAGAGCCATTTTCCAATAAAAAAAAAAAAAAATTTATGAAGGAACAGCACTTCCAGCAGCCAGACCAACAAATAGTATGGATGGTGCACACAGGCAGAACATTGTAAAAATTTATGAATACAAGGGAGCCCTAATGTAGACCGGATAGATAGTAGCCGAATATACACAGTAAGGAACTGTTTATGTTGACGTAATATACCTGGCCTGTATAGACTAACTGCACCATAATAGGGATTAGGGACTGCTTGGGGATTTGGCCAGACCTTGTGTGTGTTATGATGAAGGTTACATACATGATAAAGAGGAGGAAACCTAAATTATGCACTATGTGTGAGACTGGATACAGGGATGGTATGAGATATGTACTGTTTTTTATTGTACCCCAGTCCCCATTAGCTATTCATCGTATCTTCATGTTGGTTTAATTAAACATTGAGATTGAACAAAGATTGTGTTCCATCCTAAGAACCCTAAAGGATCATGAGATTTATAAGATTCGAATGCGATGTTGAATTATGCCCCTAGTTTTTCTCTATTGCTCTTTGGTTACCAATTCCCTTTCCTTTTTCTTGTTATATTGGATTAAATGAGATATGATTTGTGGCCTTGAATTGTATCCTAGTTCCTATTTGTTGTTATTGCATCTTCGTGATGTGACTTGTTAACATTGGTCAATTATTATGTTCATTCTAAGGAGCTAGAAGATCATGTGATTTTATATGATTGAATGTGATACTCGTTTGTGTCCTGATTCCTACTATGACTTTGATTGCTTAACAGGTTTTCATGTCTTACTTGATCATGTAAGAGCACCCACTGGAATAACACAACATTCATCTCCTGAGGTGCTCTTTATTTTAATATACAAATGCTTTAATCTCACCTCCATCATTTCCTGTATATGAACTAGTCCAGGTCGAGCAAACAGAGAAGTGTCTTTAGGAAAATCCCTTTTTTTTTTCTCTCTCTTTTTGAGAAGGGCATTGCATACAGGCTTTGGGCATTTCTTTTAAACGTAATGTCTAGATGTGTAAACAATTCGGTTTCTGTAATTGAAAATCACCTTACTGTATTTGGGAGCCACATGGATGGGCATTCCAAAGAGAAGATGAAAAAATAGAAATATCTCATCAAAGATTAGCATGATATGTATGTTGTGACTTGTTATCCTAAGAAGGCTTTATTTTGAAATAAAGCATTTTCACGACTTTGAGCCTATATTGATTTTTTAAGTCATATGAAGCCTTTGATATTCACCATGCCTGATCATTAGACAAGTGAAGGAAATATCTAATTGTGAATGTGTCTCTTATTGCAGGAATTGGATCTATTGAACTGAGGTTTGGGTTTGGAACTTGGAATTGAGGGAATCATTTAGTCATAATGGGCAAGAAGAAGGTGGATGAGACTGCTGCAACCAACAAAACGAAGGCTAAAGATGGAGGACCCAAGAAAGAGAAGATGTCAGTCTCTGCTATGCTTGCCAGCATGGACCAACCCAAGTCTGAAAAGTCCAGGGGATCATCATCATTATCAAACAAGCCTAAGCCCAAGTCCAAGGTTAAAGCTCCCTCATATACAGACGGAATTGACCTCCCACCCTCTGTTGATGACGAAGGAGAAATATTAGATGATGCATCAAGCAAGAGGGCAGCAGCCACACGACCCATAACCGTGGTTGACGTTGCTACCGTAACTGACAAGGAGTTGAAGAAGCGAGGGAAGAAAGAGCAGCTTGCTGCTCATGCAACTGAGCTAGCTAGGCAGGAAGCACTCCGAGATGACAGGGATGTCTTCACTGTGGTCATTGGAAGCAGGGCCTCTGTCCTTGATGGGGGCAGTGAAAATGCTGCTGATGCAAATGTCAAGGACATCACTGTGGAGAATTTTTCTGTCTCAGCCCGTGGAAAAGAGCTTCTTAAAAATACCTCTGTTAAGATCTCACATGGCAAGCACTATGGCCTCGTGGGACCCAATGGGAAGGGCAAGTCAACCCTTTTGAAGTTGTTGGCTTGGAGGAAGATCCCTGTGCCCAAGAACATTGATGTTCTATTGGTTGAGCAGGAGGTTGTTGGCGATGATAAGACTGCCCTTGAGGCCGTCGTGTCTGCCAATGAAGAGCTCGTCAGGCTCCGAGAGGAGGTAGAATCCATCAATTACAAAGGAGATGATGGTGATGACGAGGATGATGATGCAGGAGAGAAGCTTGCAGAGCTGTATGAGCAGTTACAATTGATGAGTTCAGATGCTGCTGAAGCTCAAGCCTCCAAGATCCTGGCCGGCTTGGGATTCACTAAAGATATGCAGCAACGTGCCACCCGGTCCTTCAGCGGTGGTTGGAGGATGAGGATCTCATTAGCAAGGGCTCTCTTTGTCCAGCCAACTCTTCTTTTGCTTGATGAGCCTACAAACCATCTTGACCTTAGGGCAGTTCTTTGGTTAGAGGAGTACTTGTGCCGCTGGAAAAAGACACTGGTTGTCGTCTCTCATGACCGCGACTTCCTCAACACTGTTTGCAATGAGATCATTCATCTACATGATGAGAAGCTCCATTTTTATCGTGGCAACTTTAATGACTTTGAGAGCGGGTATGAGCAGAAGCGCAAGGAGATGAACAAGAAATTCGAGATATATGACAAACAAGTAAAGGCCGCAAAGAGGACAGGGAGCCGGGTTCAGCATCAGAAGGTTAAGGATCAAGCCAAAGCTGCTGCTACAAAGGAGGCTTCCAAGAACAGGGCAAAGGGCAAGGTGGATGATGATGAGCCTCTGCCAGAGGCTCCCAAGAGATGGAGAGATTACAGTGTGGAGTTTCACTTCCCTGAGCCCACTGAGCTCACCCCACCTTTACTGCAGCTCATAGAAGTCAGCTTCTGTTACCCCAGTAGGCCAGACTTTAGGCTTTCAAATGTAGACGTAGGAATTGATATGGGCACAAGGGTTGCAATTGTGGGGCCTAATGGTGCAGGTAAGTCCACTTTGCTCAATCTGCTTGCAGGAGATTTGGTTCCCACTGAAGGTGAAGTACGGAGGAGCCAGAAGCTAAGGATTGGAAGATATTCTCAGCACTTTGTAGATCTCTTGACAATGGAAGAGACCCCGGTCCAGTATCTTCTCAGGCTTTATCCAGAACAAGAAGGATTAAGTAAACAAGAGGCTGTGCGAGCGAAGCTTGGGAAATTTGGCCTTCCTAGCCATAACCACCTCACTCCAATTGCCAAACTTTCGGGGGGACAGAAAGCGCGTGTTGTCTTCACATCCATCTCCATGTCTAAGCCCCACATCTTGTTGTTAGATGAGCCCACGAATCATTTGGACATGCAGAGCATTGATGCATTGGCCGAAGCACTGGAAGAATTTACTGGAGGGGTTGTCTTGGTAAGCCATGACTCGAGGCTGATATCGCGTGTATGTGAGGATGAAGAAAGAAGCGAAATCTGGGTCGTTGATGATGGTACTGTGACAGCATTCCCTGGGTCATTTGAGGAGTACAAGGAGGAGCTACAGAGAGAGATCAAGGCAGAAGTTGATGAGTGATGCACTGATGCAGCATATGACTGAGGTCTTTTTTCTTTCTGCATATACTAATAGGCTGGCTGCAATGTTGTTTAATAGGTCTCTTCCCTTTTTTTCTATCTCTGATATGCCTCTGGTGAAGTGAGTTTTTTACTCGATTCAGCGGATAAATTAAAGACATTAAATTTCAAATGTAGTCTGATTTATGTGATTGCAGCAATGATTATATTAATGAATTCGATTATTATTTTTAATCCAAATTTGGTTACAGCAATACAATAACTTGGATCCTAGTCAGGTTGGAACTAGACGCGTGTCAAAACCTGGATCGCGGCGGGCCTAATATTCTTGCTGTTGTGCTGCCTGTGGGTATGTTTATGGGAGTGGTTCTAGCTCACTAACAATTTTATTTGGCTCTGGGTATGTTTATCTGGACAAGAAGAAAGGGTAGAGGATCAGTTCCCTTTAGTAGCAAGAAAACTAGGTAAGAAAAATCCTCTTGTTTGTATCTCCACAATTCTCAAGCAATGATTCTTTACTATGCTTGAACTTGATGGGAGAAAACCATGGTTAAATTTTTTTTAGAGACCATTGCACAAATGAATAATAATTATTGAAAATATTTAATCTCATTGCAAAAAATCTTTGCTCAAGTGGTGATTCTTAATTTTGTTTGAATTTCATAGGAGAAAACCATGCAATATAAAGAGTTTTAGAAACCTTTGTAGAAATAAATAGTAAATATTAAAAGATAAAAATGTAACTTGATAATTAAAAAAATATTTTTTATAAAAGGAAAATTTTGTTTTGTGTCATCCTATTTAAGAGATTTTTTTATTTTGTATTTGCCAAAAAAGTTGTTAAAGTAGGTCATTTTTTTTTGGGTAAAGAAAATGAAATATTATAAGAAACCAATCCCAAAAGACCAGGCTACAACAGACCAAAAGATGCTAACCTCTCTGAGGGTTCACCCATTCTAAAAGAGTCAACGTTACTAATAAAATGAGAAGCTTGGGATATCCTAGTGGTGTAAGGGGGCATCCTGCTCTCGCCAAAGTGTTAGGTATTAAGAGGGGCATTTCTCACCTATCCAGGGTTTGAGTCTTAGGTACACAACCTCTTTCTATGTGTATGGGCTTTTTTCCTGCATGTGCGGGCTCCTTTTCCATACGAGTGGCCTGTCGTCGGACTCTCTCTTAAGTCTCAGCCCATTGGCTGGGCTCAAAGAGCACTCAGGTGGAGTACTTGCGACATGGAGAGCATGATAAAGGAGTGGCGAGTACCCCAAGGATGACTCCTGAGCTGATAGATTAGGGTTAGGAAAGTTTACAATTCCTCTCATGTAAAAAAGGAAAAAAAGACATTAATCATAAAACTAAATTCTGCCAAATAATGGGCTGCCCCATTTAGGTTCCTGGAAACAAAACTGAAATCAATTCCAATAAACTCCTTGGCTATCTCATTATTTTATTTGAAAGCAAAAGACCCATTCGCTTGTATGGAATTGAATTACAAGAATTGTAAGAAATGTATCCCCAAGATTAGCTAAAATTGAAAGAAAAAAAAATGAAGGTGAAGATCAGTGAATGGCCATGAAATAATCACTATTTTAATGAAAAAAAGAATTAAGGGGAGACGTAAAATGACTACCCAACCAGCAACCGTAAATCGAATCCTAAGACAGCTAAGGACCTATTTGCATCTTGATCTTTTATCCTTCATGAAGGATGATTAAAAATGTGAGGGATGAAGATGGAGACGGAGATGTAGACAGACCTTGATTTTCTTGGTATTTATATTATTAAGGTGAGGACTGGATATTTATTTAACATCTCAGTCAAAGTCATTTTTCATTGGGAAAATGGCAGGACAACAATGGGATGAAAGCAGTAGTGCAAACTATTCGACGATTTGGTTTAAGATAGATTGAAATGGTGAACTAGAATTGATATAGTTGACCCAACATAGTTGCGACAAACGCTTTGTTGATGATGAAATATTCATAAAAACTAGATTATTATTCTGTACAAGAATTAGCAATTAAGTGAATGCAGCAATGGTGGTAGAAGCTTCACATCAGTAACTACATTTTGTAAATGTCTGTGTTTTGAGTTGGGCCCTGTGTAGGGTTTTGGTCCAGTTGGTTCTGGCGAAACAGGAAACAGGACTGATGTCAAGTATGTGCATTTTATCAGGTCAGAGTTCACCATGAACCTGTATTGATCCAATCTGTTTACATCCCAATTTTGAAATTGGGGCAGGTTTTGTCCTGAGTTAGATCCAAGGTGGGTTGGGTTTTCAGCAGAAACCAAATCCGAATGGACCGCAGAGCCTAGGAGCGCAATAAAAAATTAACCAAATAAAAAGTTACATATTGGATAGAAAGCTGATGCGGCATATTTGTAAAAATGAGACTGATAAGTTACATATTGGATTTCGATTAGGGTTGTCAATTCAGCACTCTACCCGGGGGGCCAATCCACAAAAGGGCTTTTCCTCTTATCCTAAAGCTCGAGAGGGTAGAGTAGGGCCTAATTTTGAAAAGCACGCCACCTTAAGGGCTAAGCTTGGGCTTGACCCAGCCCAGCCCATCCCATGGTCTATTAATGAGTGTGCGTGTGTTTTTACATGTAATTTATATGTAAATGCCTATACCAAGTGAATGATGATATTGTATTGTGATTTATCCACAACATTGACATCTAGAGTGTCTCCATTCTAACTTTCAAAGTGGGTCTTTGGATTGGAAATGTTGTGCTCTATTCACAACATGACTGGATAGCTATAACTAGGGTTGTAAATGGGTATTCGATTCTCCGATTACCTGAAAGTTCCGACATGCAAAAAAAGGGGTCCGAAACCTATTTTAGGTTCCGATTCATAAACGGGTTCGATTCCAGAACCCAATTTAAGTTCCGATTGAGAAAATGGGTCTGGTTCCGAGTCCATATAGGTTCCGACCCATGGACCCAAGACCTAGCATATAAGTCTTTAATATTACAAATTTGTACCTCAAAATAAACTTTTTTGACATTTTTATATATAATACTAGAAATAGTAGACATGATGCACCGTTATAAGTTGAACGATATGCTTATTTTAAGAAAAAATGAGAATAAAGAGAAATTAGAATTGATTTTGGAACTAGATTCTAGTCTTCTATGTAGACCCAGTTCTGGAATCGGATCTGGATTTTCCTATCGGAACCCGGTCTGGAACCAACAAAACCGGTTCCGAAACTTATTTAAAAACAGGTCCGGGACTATGTTTCGATCCGGAACCATCCCATTTGCAACCCTAGCTATAACCAACTTTAATTAAATTGCAGTTCCTATGGACTCAAAGTATATCTGTAACAATAGCATGTCAATAGACAACATTTACATTAAGAACTCAATAATCTCCCTTTGAGTAATATAATTTTACAAAATTGTGAATCCTTTTTCAACATTTACGTGGTTAGAGAGAGATGTCGGTATTTGAGCTTTTTGTATATACCCCCTAAGATTTGTAGGATTTGTAAATAGGCCCCTAAAATTTTAATATTTGTAAATAGGCCCCTGCATTTTTCTTTTTAATACCTTTCATGTCCACAAAGTCAATATTCCTAACAAGAATGGGAAGCCACCAAGAGATTTGTATTAGATTTTTATATAAATGACAGCTTCGCCCTTACATCCATTAAACAAAATGAGTATGATATTATTTATAAAAATATCATTATTTTATCTCAAGTCCCAATGATTTCTCTCAATAATTCTCTCATGCACATGACCAAGGTAGACTCAGGTACATGGGCTTGGGCCCCCCTAAAAATATATATTTATATTTATATTTGCTCGTTTCCCCAATATTTCTTTTACACCCTTCCCACTACAGATGAAGCAAAATCATATATTTTGAAACTTTCATTAATCCAATGGTGGGTCATGTATGGATTGGATAAATCATAACCAGTTATAAGTACAGGTATTGATTGTCGTCATATCAAGTTGGATTTAATGAAATGAGCCTTATATTGATATCAAAAATGAATTTATGTGTGGTTATTTTCTCCCACTAAGTATAATTGTTAATGTTACATGCTTTATAAATAAATAAAAAAATCGAATCCAAACTTTTGAAATTATGCATATAAGGATAAAAGAGATGGACAAAAGTATCACTTTGCTCTAAAAACCTATAGTGATTGAAAGACTATTGGTTTTGGAGAAACAAAATGTATTAAAATAAAAATGTAGGGGTCTATTTAAAATTACTAAAGCCTCTGTGGCCTATTTACAAATCCTACAATCCTTAGGGGGTATATACGAAAAACCCGTAAGTATTTACATGATCTATTGTGATTCTCTAGTTGGATCATCTCTACTTCATAATTCTTTAAATATATTAAAAGGTAAAATACTAAACAAAGTAATTAATAACTTTCCCACTTTGCTTACAAAAAGCCCCAACTCGGGTAATATGTATGCGGCCGTATATGTACGTACCATTAGGGAATAGTCATTCCTCGTCAAAATCGGATAAACCCCGAGCCAGAGGCCAAAAGTCCGAAGGTTGGGTTTGCGAGGGATACCCCGGGTAATAAAAAAAATAGATTATTAGGAACAAAATTAGGTGAGGCCGACCCCACTCAAAAACAAAATCCCAATAGATTGTTTGCTTCAAGGGGCCACTTGATGATTACGAACTCTGACATGGCTTTTTCTCTTCTCAGTTGCAACAGTTAGAAATTTCATTGATATAGAGGAGCTGCAAGCAAGAGGGGGAAAAATGACTGAACTACTCTCTATCCTAAGTAGGAACACTTCACTACAGACTCCCTCTGCCATTGCCTCTCTACTCACCACATGTTCAAAGCTAAGACTCCTCAAAACGGGCACTCCCGTCCATGCCATTATCCTCAAGCGACGAGATTTGTATTCGGATCTTTATCTTCTCAACCATCTTCTCAATTTCTATGCCAAATGCAACCAATTGGAGTGTGCACACAAGGTGTTTGATGAAATCCCCGTAAGAAATATTGTGTCATGGACCTCTCTCATTTCGGGCTACGATCAATGCGGAAGAGGTGCCTCTGCTCTCCATCTCTTCTCGGTCATGAATGCACATGACCCATCTTCTCGTCCCAACGAATTCACCTATGCGAGTGTGGTCTGCGCGTGCACCAAGCTGGAGTTGCTGGCTGAAGGGATGCAGGTGAGAGTGAGCTTTCTGAGTTGCTTGTAGTGTTTAGAAACATGTATTAGTGCATATATATAGAACTTATTTGTGCATCGAGAGGATTCAGCACAAATTCCTATTTGAGAGAGAGAGAGTGGGTGCGGACGCGCATTCTTACCTCTCACATTGGAAAGCAAAATCTCAAATTTTATCAATAGGTCGCACAAACAACAAAAAAGTGGGCTGGTGGGAAAATCTAGACAACTTTCCTATCTACTTTGAGTCCCCTCATTGCACAAATGCACCCCATATCATTCATGTATTCATAAGGAGAGCAAGACCTGACCTGACCCATGAACCCAATTTGCATCTGTCCCGTAGCTTGTATGAGTAGTGCAGTTCAAAAATCCTGACTCGTTCATGTGCAGGATGGGTTGGATTGACAACGGGTTGAATAATAACAATGCCAATAATGGAGAATGACAAAATTATGCCCGACCTTGACTTTTTTTCAGATGGGTTCAATATGAATTTTATCATCTCAGGATCATATTAATATGGTTTTTAAATTTTGGTAGTTTTTATCAGGAAATTATCTAGAAACGGTTGCAGAATATGAAAACTGATTTAGAAAATTAGTAGTACAGAACATAGAAATGAACATATATAGATGATAGAAACTAGTTTTTGGATAGTATTTAATTTCTTTCATCAATTTTTGCCACTTTTTTAACACTGATTTCTCTGTATTTTTTTATACTTTCAATTTTGCTTATATTATGAAAGTATCACAATTACAAGAGTATGGTTAAAAACATTGCAATTGCATTGCGACATTTTCAATATATTGGCGAAATTTGTGACACTAAGTGGGATCTCAATCTAATCTTGGTCAAAAGATTCTCCAGATGAAATGTTGCTATAAGATTCACTTATGGTGAATGAATGATTTGCACTTGACCGTTTCAGTTCATATATTTGTTTGTCATGTTTAATATGCCTTGTAGTCGATTTGTAATACCCATTAATGAATTCACTGGAGTTATTCTTAAGCCCGATCGATAATAGAGGACAACAGGCTGTGATGAGCATTTGAAAGAGAAGTTTTTAGAAGGTAGGGAGATGATGGTCATTTGTTTTTTAATTATATCTCTTAATCACAGTTTACTTTTGTAGTTAGTTTAGACTTCTTCTACCCTGAATGATCCTATTCTGTGCACTGAATTCATTTTTGTCATGCCTTTGTCCTTGAAGGTTCACTCCCATGCACTTCAAAGAGGTTTCCTTTCCCATGTCCTGGTCTCCAATGTCTTCATCTCTTTCTACATGGCTTCAGGCCACGTGGCAGAAGCCGAGTTCGTTTTTCAAGAAATTCCTGAGCCAGACCAAGTTTCATGGAATTCATTCATTTTGGGGCTTTCACAGAATGGCTTCATCCAAAGTGCACTTGAAAGGTTTCAGAGAATGAGAGAATTGGATGTGAGAGTCTCTTCTTTCACTCTCACTGCCGCTATTACAGCCTGTTTAGAAGATGAGATTAATGGGAAAAAAATTCATGAACTCGCAATTAAAACAGGTTTGGATTCAGATTGCTTCACAGGGTCTGCACTGATCCGAATGTACTCCGGATTCAAGAACATGGAAGATGCATTTAAAGCATTCCAAATGTTAGCTTTCAAAGATGTTGCTTCTTGGAACTCTTTGATTGAGGGGTATGGCAGAAGTGATCAAGGAGAGGGAGGTTTGCAAGTTTTTATTGCTTTCATGGAGTCTGGACTGAAGGCTGATGAAATCACAATCACTTCAGTTGCGGGGATCTGCACTGATTTAGTTATGCTCGAGTGTGGGAAGCAGGTACACTCCCTGAGTTTGAAAGCAGGCCTCGACGGAAGAATCCGAATTGGGAACTCCATGATTGATATGTACTCAAAATGTGGAAGTTTAGACGATGGGCTTAAGATTTTTCAGCAAATGAAAGAGAATAGCATTGTTTCATGGACCGCAATGATGGGAGGACTGGCGTATCATGGAAGAGCAGATGAGGTTTTAAAACTGTTTGAAGAGATGAAGATAGAAGGGGTGAAGCCTAACAAAGTCACTTACACCTGCATTTTATCTGCATGTGGACACAATGGGCTTGTGGATCTTGGGCAGAAATTATTTAGCTCCATGGAGATCGAACCCGACTTGAACCATTACATGTGCATGGTCCATCTTTTAGCAGGAGGTGGAAGATTTGAGGACGCAGAGATGTTCATTAGAAGCTCTCCAGCAAAGTATGAAGAGTTGTTGTGGCCGAGCTTTCTTGTTGCTTGTAAGAATTCAGGTAAGTGGGAAAAAGGGTTGAAAGTTGCAGAGAGGATCATTGGAGAAAATAAGTCAGTGGAGCCGCTTATGTCGGTTATCTTGTCGAATATGTTTGCAGCTGCAGGGAGGTGGGAGGAAGTTAGAAAGTTGAGGGAAAATATGAAGGGTAGAGGTATGAAGAAAGAGCCCGCATGCAGCTGGATCGAAGTTGATAATATAATTCAGGTATTTGGGATGGATAAACAGACTAAAAGATGTATTTCCACAGATTTGGTTTGTTTGTAACTGTTTCCGTTATAAGGTGACAAGCCTGTAGCATAATTGAAAATTGGAAGACACTCATAGCCTCAGCAATGAGGTTGCAGTGCAGGTTCAAGTCATGTTCATTGTCCAAAAAAAACACTAGAAAAACTGGGTTTAAAATTTAATTAGCAGGCATGCCGCTCTCCGAAGAACATCAATGATAATGCCATGCCGCCCAACAGATTTACAGTGAGATCTCCCAAAGAGGCCCAGTCTGCAAGATGACCTAAGAACAAGCAAAAATCAAGGGCTGGAAAACTATTGTGAAGACCTCTGGGGGAGTCAGTTCCTGAGCAAAACTTACAGTAATTGGGGAAGGTTTTCAACTATGAAATACAAGAGGTGATCAGTTGCCCCTTATCAAACCAATTCAGCAGATAAAACTTGTATAGGGTATAGCAAAATATCAGTTGAAAAAACATCGGATCTATTCTGTCAAGTGCAAATATGATTGCAAGCAAGTTAATGCGAGCCATTCTTGGGTTTCAGTCTTCCCTATTTTCGTAGGTATTTCGGTGGATTCCATGATGAGAAGCTAGTGGCAGGTGGCTCATTAAGGACCCACGCTTGCTTTAGTTATTCAGATCTGGTTCCCCTCCTCCTTTTGGTCTTTTCAAGCTCAACTTTGATGGGAGCACCATAAGTAACCCAGTCCAGCAGGGATTGGTGGCATCCTCAGAAATTCGGATGCAGCTCCTATTTTTTCTTTCAATGGGCTGGCTAGAGCGTGCTCTGTCAATGAGGCAAAGTAAAAAGCTTTGATATCAGGTCTTCAGGAGATTTTAAAGCTTAAAGGCCAGGTCAGCTTCATTCGTCCACATCAGTAGAAGTGCCAACTCTGATGCAGACGTTCTTGCCAAGGAGGGAGTCCATTGCCTTAGTTTGACTTTTTCTTATTTTATTCCTTGACTTTTCTATTTTGTATTTTGTCTTTCTATTCAGTATTTTCCTCTTGTATTGTCTAGCATTTAATGAAACTTACCTTAGTAAAAATGCGAGCAATTGTAGTCAACAGGATTTGTATCTTGTAAAGAACTAATAAATTTTCAGTTGGAGAATAAACACCGTAAAATAGAGCTCAATTTCTTTGTGATCATCACATGAATATGTTCTGCTAGCACTTTCTTGTCTCTGGTTTCAGCACAGTGTTTGGCTCAGAGAAGCGTATCTAGAGCAACAAAGCGCCAAAGCCATGCTGCATACATTGAGTAACTGAAATGAGGTACAATTGAACAGCAGTCATGATAATGAGACATAGCCATGAATGTCGAGTTTTTTATAATGTTTTGTTGATTTAATTGAACATGGCCAACTTCGAAAAAGTGGAACCTGACTTTTTGTCGATATTTTTTGTTTTTTTTATTGTTTTTTATGCTACATGGATGAATAACTATGATTTTATGGTTGGTAACTTGGTTTCCATGGCCTGCAACACAGTAGCTTCCACTAAAACATTGAAGTTCTTGCTATTGAAGTCTATTCGAGTCAAACATTTATGCTTAAATGTCTGCAACTAAAACAAGTTTGCACCTCTCTCTCATATTGAAAAGATCGAGTCATGATTTCTTGTCTTTATGCCTTCTCCGTGGAAACTGTGACTGGCGATGATTCCTTCTGTTTGTACTTCCTGAAGAACTGCTCCTAGAGTTCAATGATAAAAAAAGGTTCTATGAGACTTGGACTAAGAAAAATGGATTTTTAATCAAACCTTACACAAAGGTGCAGCAAATGAAAAACAGAATTTCATAGCAAACAAAATCCATAAATAAAAATGGCATCATCATCATTATCAAAGCCTCATCGCATCAATATGAACTCGGCTTAAATAGTTTTGATGTTCAACTCTAAATTAAGCTATGTCCTTCCATAAATACAAATAGAGATAGTTTCCAAGCAGGTTTTGTGGTGATGTAGGAAAAGTTCAAAATCAAGAAAGAAGGATGTGTTAATTTTAAAATCAAGCCAAACAGATAAGGATGGGTAATAATTTTAAAGTCTTTCTGAGATTATTGAGAAAGGTTAATTAAGTTAGATTCTATATAAGACATTCTGGGAATAACACAAAATCAAGTTTCTCTTTAAGTTTTGCCCTAGTTTTCTACTTGTAGATTCAGGGTTTTGATCTTACGTTGAAGTCGGTGATCTTCTTCATAAAGCTTTTCGCACTTGCTGCCTGCTATGCCACGCCGTCTTATTTGTGGGATTTTTTTTTAACCTCTTTAGGAGTTTCAATGTGTAAGTCCTTTAGCCAAACCCAAATTAGTGGGACAAGGCTTCGATGATGATTATCATGATGATGATAAAATGCAAAACTTGTTTACGAAAATATTACCTGAGAAATAAACAATTCAATTTGGAAGTAAGAAACAATCAAACTGCGAACCGTTTGCTAATGAAGGATAAAACATTTAATTTTATTTTTATTTATTTATTTATTTTTTTTGAAATGGTAAAACATTTATCTTCCAACATGTCTACCTACAATGATGGGACAACTCTCAAGGCCTTGCACAAAGTCAAAGCCATTTTCACCTGTTTAAGTAGACACCATTAAATCCATCCACTTTTTTAGGGACATCCTACTAGGTGTTGGAAAAATGGCTAAGAGCACCACTAATTTTTGTAAACTTTGAGCCAAAATTTAAGTGGGACCCACTTATCTTTTTAGGTGAGAATACATGAGAATGTAATCTACCTCATGAGTAGATTAAGAACATGTATTGGATTGCTCTAATTCATTAAGGAGTGAATGAGAAATTGCCTCCTAAAACACCACTACTTGCCCTGCACCGAACCGAACCGGGCTTGAGCTTGGGCTTGGGCTTGGACTTCACGCGAGTTGGGCTTGGCTCGGTCCACTACCCATTCACATATGAAAAGATGTGTCCATTCATATATGAAAGGATGTGTCCATTCACATATGAAAGGGTGTGTCCAAAGTGATGTGTCCTTTCACATATGAAAGGGTGTGTCCAAAGTGATGTGTCCTTTCACATATGAAAGGGTGTGTTCAACCCCATGAATAGACATGAAGCATACTATAAATATGCATCTTGTTCATCCATTTTACTCATCAAATCCATTGCTGTTGCATTGCCATTTCGAGTCATCTGAGTCCAGAGAGAGAGTCATGTTGCACTGTTGGTTCGCCAGTCACACAGTTTATAGTGCTGCAACTGTTGTGAGACCGATCATTGTATCATGGGAGACAGACGCTGCTGAAGCTCGTTAGCACCTTAGCGAGGGCGAATTTTGTCTTAAGGACATAGTGTTTTAACACTAGCCTTGATCAACGTTATTCTACAATCTCCTGACATAGTACTGTTTTTCTGCCTTCAAACAGTAAGTGTATTTCAATTTAATTTTAGAATTCTGTTCTATTGGTTTGCTTCACTGTTGTGAAGAACTGTTTCCTAATACTGAACTATTACTGTATGTACTTGGATTAACACTAGGAACTACCAGTCAACACTTGGTTTCATAAGCAATCAAAGGAAGTTCTGGTTTCGATGCAACTGCTCAAAGCTAGTGGTTGAACACACTGCTGTGGTGGCAAGAAAAAAGTGAGCCATCAGTCCTAAAGAGTGATCCCTAAGATATACAAGAAACGCAACATTGTAGGTTCCATAGAATCAACTGCAATCACAACAATAAACACTGGAGTGCAAGCTGCAAAGGCACCATTGCAACAAAGCCCGGTACTCAAGATATTGGAGTGCCAAGGCACAAACAACAACAGCAGTTGATATGAAAAATTGATGATAGGGTAAATATCTGTAACCAAATAGAGATATGAAAATTTGATAGAAAAAAAGGTAATATAGGAGTCGCTATTCACTAATTTGATCTAATGCCTTCTAGATTGAATGGTCCATGCAATATTGGCGGTGCGCCCCACCAAATACAAGGGTCCAGGAAGGTTATGATTAGCCATAGGCCAAAAGATCAAGTTTGTCGATCATTGTTAGTTGTCTGAGCAAAGGAAATGAAGTAGATAATTGAAGTCAAATCCAGTAAATACTCTCGCACCTCACTAAAGTTGGATGGTTAGTTCTGTCTAACAAATCTAATTTTTGATAGAGGGAAACTCCAGAAAACCACCTCGCATCTGGTGGGGTCATTGGGCCGAGCAACAAGCAATTTCACAAATTACTACAGAGTTTTTCCATCTGTCCCCATCGGATGCTCTCACCTCATCACAGTAGCTTTAAAAAAAAAAAAAAAAAAAAAAATTAGATAGCTGGGTCTTTTTCATTTTCATTAATTGTATTAGTCCAAATAGAAAAAAAAAAAAAAAGCAAGATTTTAACTTATATGGCCAAGCCAATCCCAAAAACACAAACTCCACCAAAAACCTAAAAAATTTAAGGGAAGCTATACATCAAAAGCTATGATAGCACGGATACGGAAGGGACATGGATCTTATATGAAAAAAGTGAAGTATCGGATACGATACGACACGATATGTTGTCCATTTTGAAGTATCCGTGCATCATAGATCAAAAGAAAAGCTCCATCCGCCGTAACATTAGCCTCTCTTAAAACATGATGCAATTATTCATTAATGCTTGAATAATATAAAATAAGCAAACAGAAGACACATGCCTCATTGGAAAACAAGGGGTGTTCCAAACTAACACAAAGTTACTGTTGATTGACTAAAAATTTGAAGTGGATGCCAAACTACAACCACTCATTTGAAAACAAGGGGTGTTCCAAACTAACACAAAGTTACTGTTGATTGACTGAAATTTGAAGTGGATGCCAAACCACAAGCCACTCATTTGAAAACAAGGGGTGTTCCAAACTGACACAAAGTTACTGTTGATTGACTGAAAATTTGAAGTGGATGCCAAACTACAACCACTGGTTGAGCTTGTATTCAGACCAATGTCTGAGAAAGAGTTTTTGTTACCAAGTCCTTTTTAACTGGAAACACTTTAGTCAATGAGGGATAAACCAATAGCCCAAAAAAAAAAAAAAAAAAAAAAGTTACTACTATAATAACTATTTCATGCATAGCAACAGAGAAAGGTGTTTTTACATCAAGGAAAGGAACAAAAGGGATCGCTATAATAAACCCTAATTGAATTCCTCCAATCCAAATAAGACCCAACAAGTGAAATATAGAAAGAGAAGCTAACAAGCAATGATGAAAGGGTGAGAAAACCAGCAAGTTGTGAAGAAATCTAAATCATGTTAGATAGATTTAGGGTTTTTGATGTGTTACATTGCCACCCAAGTAGAAGTTGTAGAAGAGAGTGACGGAGACGATCGATCCTACTATGATGGGTGGGGTTATCAGCAGACTCCATCTTCGGTAAATCATCTTCTCTCTCTGTCGCTCTCGCTGCTGCTTCTCTGCTTGTGCTAAAAAAAGCCCATCTCTATTTGCCTATAAAATTTAACATTGATTGCATCCAATAAGGCCCTAACTTCATTGAAGTGGAAATGAAATTTGCACGGATATCCACCAAGCGATCGAATTAGAGGAATCACTTTCTACAATAAAATTATCAAAGGCAAGTTCTTGGAAATCACTTCACCTTTACAATTGCGAAGCACTTCTCCAATTTCAACCGGCCCGGCTTACTCGTTGCAGCTCGATAAATGTTTAACTTAAAAACCCAACAGGATGGGGAGACGACCATAGGATAAATCTCCTCTCCTTAATTGGGTCACACCCCATACAAACTTCCCAATTGAGAATAATGTCGTTTAAGTTGAAATTTGAGAATTATATTCTTACCGACGCTCATTTTGCAATCCTAAGGGTGTTCTTAGAAATCAAATCAATAATTGAGTATAAAGAGCATCTAAAGATCATATTGTTCCTTTCCTTCTATGTAGATCATAAAAACATCAAATGAAATCATCCTCTATAAGATGTGTCCACAACCAAAAAAGCATTCACCACCCCGAGAAGCTCCCACAATATTATTGTGGCAACACAAAACAATACCACAAAGTCAAATGAAGCTACTCCAAATTCTCACTACTACCTCACAATGAAGAAAGATTTGGTACACTGACTCTTCCTTTTTGTCACACATTACACAAATGTCTGAAATGTTTGAAGATGTCATCCCTCTCCTGTCCTCTTTAGATTATCAACTATGGAGACTTTTGCAGAAACCACTAACTAACAAAAAGCCTAAAAGAAAAAAAAATCAAAAACAAAACAAAAGGCCTCAACTCGATGAGGAACCAACCACAGCCAAGCAATGTAAGACGAAGCTCTATAAGAGTGATTTCCCTCCAAGGCCAAGTAAAAAACTTTAGCATATAACTCCCCATAAATGGAATGATTACAAACCCGAGAGTCCTTAGAGTCCATGAATAAAATATGCTAGTAAATACACTCAACAACTCCTCATATAGTACCCTCAACTCTCGAAGACACCTCTAAAACAGCACACCCCACGGCCCACACAACACCACTAACCTTTTTCCTCAAAGCAATCACTTCCGGACATATCCTTATTGACAGCTAGTCTAAAGAGCCTAGGGAATAATCTACACAAAGGCCCCACTCTCATCCAATCATCTAGTCAAAATCTGACATCCCTTTCACTACCCACCATAAATCCCACCCCTTTGTTCAAAACACCCCCCTCAAATTTGATTAGATATGTCCCCAACTTCAGTGATATTCCTCCACACACTTGACCTTCAATAACTAGGTCCTTGCTTAGGCCGCCGCCCTCGCTTGTCCTCGTCATACTTAGAAGCGATCACTCTACCCATAAATCTTCCTTCCTCCATCACCTTTTAGCCAACAAAGCCCATTTTTTTTTATTTTCCAAGCTGAGACCAAGACCCCATTAAATTTAGGTTTAACACCTCACTCCACTTCATCAAGTGCATTTTCTTCTTATCACCCTAACCATTCCATTAAAAAGTCCCTTCGAATACGATCCAACTTCTCAATCACCACATCTGGCATCTTGAAGAGCGACAACTTTTTAATTACATCGTCTTAAATAAGGGTGATTCTTTCACCCATAGACAAATACATCGTCTTCCAAGAAGACAACTTTTTAAATTTATCAATCTATGGATTTAGGTCTTGGCATTGCCATCATTCAATGGCTGATTTTTTATCAATTAAATTTTTTTGTAATATTCTGTACCAAAATTATAAAGAGAGACTTCTAAGTCAAGTTAATTAGGATTAACAACCTTTGTTATAATCTAGGGATTTTTACGAAAAAATCATCCCTAGATTCTAATTAAACAAACAAGGCAAACATTTTTTTTTTTTTTTTTGACAAAATCACCCACATGACTATATGGTTGCATGTACATGTTTCTTGTCCACGAGAACCATTTTTTATTTCCATCTCCGGTTTCTATCCATAACCATAATTCAAATGAAAGAAAAATATATTTACAAATAGAAACGCATTAAATCTGAGATAAGAACTTGAAGTTTTTTCAGTATTTCTATTGTATTTTTTCCTTCTAATTTTGTTTACATTTCTCTATTATAAATGCATCCACCTCTACAAAAATACAGTATCTCAACTTTCTTTTAGGAGTCGTTTGTTTCCTTATATTTACGTGTGTAAATGGGTCTCCCTGTGTAACTCTTTCACATCACCATGTTTGTTTATGATATTTACACATCAAGTGTGAAAAGTTGGTGAGAAAGGCATGTGAAACCGGTGTGCAAAAAGTGGCAGAACTTTTCACACCTCAATAGGTGTGAAACCAAATCACACCATCCTCAAAAAGTGCAGAGCTACAGTAACCACGACGTTGAAACGCCATCATCACTATTTTCAATTTTTTTTATCAAAGTGGGGCCCTAAATCTTGATCTAGACCGCTAATCATCTTAGTAAGGCCAAAAACGGCTCTTATGCAAAATTTCAGCCGTTGGATCAATATAGATTGTGAGGAATTCACAAAAAAAAAAAAAAAAAAAATCCAGACCATTAGAACTATTTTTTCAAATTTTTGTGGGCCCCACTTTTACGATCCGAACTGTTAATCCTCTCTATATGAACAAATACGGCCATGGGGTCAAATTTAAGATGTTGATTCATCAATAATCTTAAAAAATCTTTGAGAAACGTATGGACCATTGGATGCACTTAGATACACATTTGAAGAGGTGTGAAAATGACAAACAATGGAATGTGTTTCACATGTGACTCATTTGCATATGAAAATAATTCATATGTGATTCATTTACACGTGGACCATTTTCCTAACACATGTGAAATTGACAAACGACCCCTTAGTGTAATATCTTGTGAAATCTTTAAAGAAAAGTATTCTCTCAAAACACATTTCTTTTACTTTTCATTTTTTCTTCTTTTTTTTTTTTTTTTCCGCCAAGTGAATATGTACGAAAAAAGAAGAACCCATATTGCTTGGGAATGTTTGAAAACAGAAGAATATAAAATAATGACAGGAAAAATAAAATACTATTAATTTCATCAAGAGATCAATAACTCGCTATAACTCACTATTGATTGCGATGCTAGAAGTTGACTAAATATTGTAGATACTTAAATGTAATTATTTATAATATAAATAATTGAGAATTTACTGAAAAAATCCCAAAATACAGCCATTTATCCCAAAGGGTCCCTCATAAAAGGTGTAGCACTAATGGAGTCCCTCATAATCAATTTATTCATTTTTTTTTTATTTTTTTTTAAATTTGAGATCGTCACTTGGTTCTGACACAAGTGACGCTAGTGTTGTCCTTCGTCATCTCTTAATTCCTTCTGCTTCCTCTCCTCCTATTTATCCATCTCTAGAATTTAAACATGACCTCTTCCGGCAACAGTGGACAAAGGGCCCTCTCCTTGTACTATTGTAGCCATCTGTTCAAGCAATCCTCGTGAAAGGCATGCTTGCATTTCAGTTCCCTCGTCTCTTCTCCCTCCTTGAATTCGTGCAAGCACACAGAGTATTCCATGGTCTGGGCCAACTTCTCCCCATTACAAAATCGGTTTAAGGGAAGCTGATTTTCTTCTAATGCCATATACCGATCCAATGTTGTCTCATACGGTGAATTCATTTTCAACCCAATAAGCCCAATAACTGCATTGATCTTCACTACTGCTTCATTTAGTATCAGAAGGAAGAAGACGATGGTTATTTTGCAGACCTTATATGAGAAGTTTGATTGATGTGCAAGCTCCATGTGTGTGTAACTGTGTGTGAGAAAGAAAGAGGTCTTCAAATGGAAAGAAAAAGGATGATGAGATTTGATAAAGAAAGGGGTATGGATCGACTAGGGGTTGTTGGTTGTTGAAGGAAAACTCTCACTTTTAACTTACCCTAAGGATAGATTTGGACGTAAAGAAAATGACAAGTAGGAGATGTAGAAATAAGAGGAGAGGAAAACGAAGACATTAGGAGATGGCGAAGGACGACGCTAGCGTCGCTTGCGTCATAACCAAATGACACTAGTGTCACTTATCTCATATTTCAAAAAGAAAAAATTAAATTAGTCTTGACGGGACCCCATTGGTGCTGCACCTTTTGCAGGGACCCATCGGGAAAAATGGATGAATTTTGGGATTTTATCCGTAAAATCCTTTAAATAATTATAGGGCGCATTTGTTTTCTACTACCATCATCATCATTAAAGCCTTGTCTTGACTATATTGGGATCGGCTACATAAATTTTAAATCCTCATATAAACGACACGTATTCAAATTTGTTTTTACAATATTTATTCATGTCCTATTCAACCTATCCATTTCTGTCAGTGGCACATCAACTCGTCCGGTCAAAATATTTTCGTATTTCCACTGCTGCAGGCCTACGTTGGATATACAAATTTCGAAATTAAAATTATTTCTTTTTAATTCAATCGTTTCAAATTGTATCAGGCATTCATCTCAACATTATTAAATCTGTCATATCATTCTGAGCCAACCATGGGTCTGAACTACAATCATCCAGCTCGAATGGTTCGGCCGAGGGCCACTTTCATGAGTAGGTCCGATAGAAATAGAATGTCTGTTGAATTCCGGGGGGCACTTTCGTAATTGCCAATGGCGTCTGTTGAATTCCGGGGGACACTTTCGTAATGTCCAATGGCAGAAGCCACAATGATGTTAAAAACACGGAGAATGAGAAAGAGCGGACATTCCCACTATTTCTTCTTCTTGTTTGGACAGAGAGATCTCGAAATCCGAGATCTACAGAGGGAAAGAACGAACGAACGAGAGACATGAAGAGGGAAGAAATCCCAATTGTTGGAGGATTCTCGCGACATCTCCTCTTCTTCTTCCAATCAATCTTCCTCCTCGTCGTTTCAGGTGCGTTTTCTTACAATCTCAAATCTTTCTCTCTCTCTCCCTCTCTCTCTCTCTCTCGATGATGATGATGATGATTTTGTCGTTCAGATCTCCAAACCCTAGAATTTGCTTACTTTGCTATCGAATTCATCTGAAGTTTATGAATTCAAACGCACGAGAAACGGATTGAATCGCTGTTTTTTCCCCCTTATTTGTTCTCTAAACCCTAGAGAAATGGGTGTAAGATATTGGAAATGTGTGATTTGGGATTATCTGTAACTGTTGTTGAATAATTCGCTTTTGATTGATGTTTTTCCATGGATAATCTCGGTTTGGATTTCGGATTTCGTTTCTTTCTTTCTTTTTTTTAGTTTTTGGGTTTTGTTGTGCTGTAGTTGCTGTGGATCTACCTGAATGCGTTCACCTACACTTGCAGTTTTTTTCGTCACTCTCCTTTTTGTTTGCATTTGGGATCAGCTTTAGAAGTGTTTATCTTTTCGCACTAACTATGGATGAGTTCACTACTCATGTACAAGTGGAGGTATCTCTGTGTATGCTATTTGCAGGTAATATAGTATTGGTGGATGAATCGAGACATGACGTATATGCGAAACGTGAAAAATGGTGAAAATAGAATGTATGAATTCCAACTTCAATATGGATGTGCCTAAAGCTAAAATGCCCTGATAATTGAAGCTCAAGAGATACTAAAAGGAGATTCTTTTTGATATGTTGGTTTGATATTTAAGATACCATATACCAACTCAAAAGCTTAAGCTTATAGGTGGAAGGCCCAAACAGGTATATATATGAAGCCTTGCCAAAAGCATTACTTAGGCGATGTGGGATGTGCGGCTTTACTTTGATGGAGAGATTAAGGAAGATGTCAAACATATGATAAAAGCTGGATGTTTGAAGCAGAGACTTGCTTTTAGAGTACTTTTTAATTTGCGCCTTACCAACAAGATTGAAGAAAATTTTTAGAGGACGCATATTATACGGATTATGACCTATGAAGCAAAATGTCTCTTAGTCAAGCAGCAACACAAGCACAATATGAATGCAGCGGATATGAGAATGTGTGGTAAAAGTAGGGTAGATAGAATTAGAAATGTGTGCATTCAAGAGCATTTAGGGGTATCATTATAGGTGAAAAGCTAAGAGAGATGCATTTGAGATGGTTTGGACATGTCCTATTTAGGCCAACTACAGCACCGGTGAGGAAGTCTTTTTATGCAAGTTGATGGTCCACCAAGGAAAAGATAGGACGGAGAGGTCATGGATAGAAGTTGTAATTTTAGATCTGAAGAAGTGCAACCCATCTCAGGATTTTGGCCCATAATAAAATGGAATGGAGAAACCTAAATTCATGTAGCCAACCTCAATGGGACAAGGCTTTGATGATGATGATGATGATGATGATGATGATGATGATGATGATGATGATGATGATGATAGAGCATATTGATTTCTTGGCATCTTGTTCCAACAATGATCTAATCATGGCTCTATTGGCTTCACTCCATTCAATTTTGTCTTTAGGAAGCCAATGACGCTTAGCTTAGGTTTCTTTACTTCCATTGCTCAGTCGACCATCCAAACAACCATCTTGTTCCTTCCTCCTACCAACCATCCTTCACATTGATCTTTTACCCCTTTCTGCTTTTTTCCATTCCGTGAAGTGTCATGGAATCTATTGCAGTTCATGCTCCAAGAGCTTTATGGAGGGGCCGCTGCCTCTCGTTGGGGATATGCATCATGCCAGTTTTGCTTTGATCTTCCTACAGTCCCACAATCGCCTGGAGATGAACCCAGTGGTTCAATCCGCTTCCCATGGAAAGCCAAATATGATGTAAGCAAACCCCCTGTTATCCAGCTTTGTTCTTTTTGAGGATGCAGCAGTCAAGGACCCAACCGGGTAGTCAAAGATCCAACCAGCGTTGCAGAACAATGCCTCCAACTCAGGCTTTGAGATTTCCTCTAGGATGTTAAAGACGAATGGAGTGAATTATCTCAATCAGGTCCCTTGGTTTTCTTGGGTGAGAATGACAAACGCCAGATGACTCTTGAGAAGTTCCTCCTCTTTCCTTTGCTTCTTTTAGGCTTCAGGGTCCTTGGTTTTATTTGGTAGGAGAATTCAAATCTTCTTACATTGATATCCAAAGATCCCATGTTGCTTCAAAATATAAACCATGTATTCCAGCTAACATTAAAAGGAAACATAACCATATATCCACACATACTTTGTCGTGGCATTACGTAATGCTGATCATTTGCTATATTTGATGTCATTATTCTAAGTGGATTTTTCTTGTTTCACAATTGACAAAGCAAAAGAATTCTTTTAGGTAATTTAATATTGAATATTTTAATTAAGTTACCATTCTATATATATATATATTTATATATTGAAGATTTGCATTTTAAATCATGAAACGTAATTTTATAAGTATGCTGAAAAATTATGTTTCACAATTGCCATGTTTAGAAAATGGAATATGACTAAATTATTTTAAATGATATGGTTTATTTTCTTCATGTTATACAGGCAATAAATTTTGTCAGTCAGTCATTTATCAATTTCTTTTTCCTCTTCATCTTTAATATTTTCCTTGCAAACTATTCTAATTGTCTCTTATTCAATAGATGCATTTTTTTGTGGCTGGTATGATTCATTATTGCATGCATGCAACTCAGATTGCCTATATTCTTATTTTGCCAAGCATCTCTTTATATTATTTTTCAGCACGACAGACTTTTGAAAAAAATTTAAATTTTCCTTCTCGTAGGCTTAGCAGATGATCCATCAGGATCCAAGAATGGGATAAAAGCTGAGAGCCATCGTACTTCTGGCAGCAGCACTGGCCTTAGGGTATTGTTCATAATTCTCGGGCTTGTAGCAGTTGTGCTATTCTCCATATTCTTGTTCAAATTATATCAGAAGAAGAAGAGAGAAGAGCAGCATGCCCGTCTTTTGAGACTGTTTGAAGAGGATGATGAGCTCGAACTTGAGCTTGGCCTTAGGGAGTGAAACTTTTCTCCATACATTTGTCAAGTGTATTATAGTTGAGGTATGTATTCTGTTTATTTAGAAACTACATAAATCTGTGTACTCGATCACTTAATCATTTGAAATATCAAGTTTGCGTTGAAGTATAGTGTCTATTAAATCCTAACCAGTTCCTGATGCAACTGGTTCCTGGCATAAGCATCCAGACATACATGGAAAATATTCTTTTAAGGGAAAAAAAAAATGTTACATAATGAATAGCGTTACTTCGAAAATTCTTTAGTACGTGTTTTTTTCAAATACCTGTTGAATAATTAAAGAAATGATTCTTCATTGGGTACCCGCACGCATGGTGGGGATGAGATTAGCGACAAAGTGTTATATCTTCTTTTTCTTGCGGACTCATAGAGAAGCTAATGTTGCGGTGGGATTCTTTTCTACCAAGTGGTGTTTGGACATGGGGCTTGTTCGATATTTCTTTGGACCTTTTTCTATCATCAGTCTTTTGGATGGGTGGTTGTGAATGCATTGACTCTTCGTTTTTCATGCAATTCTGAGGCATGACGTTGTAACACTTTGTTAAAACAAATGAAAGGAAGGAGGAGTTTCCCCTTCAACCAGCTTGCCTAGATCTATTATAGAAGAATGACATGTTGATAGATTTTAGATTTAGTGATGTGGACCTGACATAGTCGTGTGAAAGGTTTGAGTGCATTGTATTAATGAATGTTAAGAGCTAGAATTTATGTTGCATGATGAAGCAGTTACACTGTTTTGTGCTGGATGGATTGAGTTTTAGCATCTTATGTCGATAAATGTAAGCCTTAGATAGCAAGCTACCAATTTATTTTTTAGTTTTTTCTGGGTAGAAGCAAGGTATCAACTTGGAAGCATAAAATGTGTCTTGCAGATCTTATGTCAATTACCTTCCCTTTGTACAGGATTTTCATGTAGGGTTGAGTTTTTTGGTTTCTTTTTGTGCTTTTTCATTAGTCCCTTACAGTGTAGAGATTTGTTCTACTTATTTTTGCATGACTGAAATTTTTATTATCAATGAAAAAAAAAAAGTCAGCAATTTTCACTTGCCAGTTGCCATCCTATAATCGGTCAATTCCAAGAGTTATTCTGACTAAATGCTTTAAGGAGAATCTTCTCCTAAGAGCAGCAGGATTCTTTGGAACATTTGCTTCATGTCTTCATCTGCAGAGGAATGCAAACATTTCTTTCTTTGCAAATCACCATAATTGTTGAGGTAGTCTTCTGCGTTTCTTTTGCCTTTCCAGTTTTCCCCTTTTTTTGGCATGTGTGTTGTTGGGGTTGGGGGAGGAAATATGCATGGGTAGTTTTTGTTGGGCAGCACTTGGAAATAGAGACACAACAGAACTTTGAAGGTAAATAATCCTCATTGTGTGCAGTGGATGCCTGCATTGAAATTTTATGTTGGTTTGATGGGTGATTGAGGCAAGAGAGCTTTAGAGGTATTTCCCGTCTTTCATGAATTAATGGAGATGACATTAAGGTCCAACTGGAAATGGTTGCCGTCGCCACAAGAAGTGAATAAAATTTTGATGGGCATTCCATGGGCAACTCTGGTCCGCATATATGGTGCAGATTTATGAGATGAGAGTATTTTTATTTTTAGATGGTAACGTGACTTGAACTTGGAACTTCTTGGCTTTAGCAATTAGTGCCTTCCAACTGTGCTACGGGCTCTTGTCGAAGGAGAGCTCTTATTAACCTTCTTGCTTCCAATTTATAAGAAACGATGCTGTTGGAGGTGGATATTTAGCTACAAGAAGGAAGTTGTCAAAAGCATAGTCACCTAGTTTGCAATTCGATTTATTCGCATTCGAATTCGTAATTCGAGTCTTTGCTGGATCAATGAATTCGATGGAGTAGGTTTCATTTGATTCGCATCTCAATTCGTATTGGTCGCAGTTAGAGTTCGACAATTTCTAAAATCCAAATCATCGAAGATAGCTGTTCTTTAGATTTACTATGGTGAGATTTTACTAAATAGAGTTGGGCACACATATATTGATTGTGTTTAAAATACATGGTTAAAATAAAAATCAAAGTAAAACTTCATGTTTTATTAGTAAGCAATGTTAAGGTGCCACTTTGGTTGGAGTTGGATTTGGATTAGTGGTGTAAAATAGATAGGGATGACATGCTTTTGAATTGCTTGGGTTTTCTGGTGCCACCACAATTGGATTTATAGGACTCAATTTAGAGAACTACATGAGACTAGTTCGATGACAGTTCGTGAATCGAACTGCGAATTGTTCAAAATGAACTATTCGAAGTTCAAAGGCCTTATGAACGAAGAGGTAGCTATAGTCTAAAGCGCATTTTTGGACATTGATTCTTGAATATGTTTTTCTGAAAAAAAAAGTCAGTAAATAAATAAATATTCCTGCTTCATCCTCTGGTTCTCTCTGTATTACATGGAATCATGTAGATTTACTTCATTGTCCGGGATAAAAGGGATCGTGTCTCTTGATGTCTCAATTGATATCCCATGTTTTTTAGGGGAAAAGTTAGTGTCGTGGCGGATGACTTCATCAAGTCAGATGTTTTGATGAGTTGCTCTAGTAAGCGAGTCCGTCCATTACTTGTTCCTTTGAGTTTCCATCGTCCATTACCTTGTTGGAGTGTAGCTTTACAGTATTCTGCTTTGAATTTGTTTTTTTGGCTAGTTCTTTTTACCCAAAAGAAAAGAAGTTTCAGACTCTTGGTTTCTATTTTATTTGTCTTTTTGATTGGTTGAAGCACAATCGCTACTGTTGATAATGACAGCATATTCCTGTGCTGGTCATCTATGCAGGTGCAGTGGTGATTCATTGTTGGGAATACTAGTTTTTTCAAGGATTGCAGGGAAATGAATCTCTTTGATGCTTTAGGGCCTTTGATGAGGTCAGATGCGTCTTCTTTTCACTCTGCAGGAACTACTATATGAATAGTTTTAGGCGTGAAACAAGGCATTTTTTTGTCGTCTTATTTTTTTTTTTGGAAAGGATGTTGTTATGTAGTTTGCTTAATGTATTTCAGTGTAATCCCAAAAAATGATGTGATACTGTATTGTGTATTATCAAGTGCGTGAAACATTTGTTTACTGATCAGATTGCACTTGCCTGTCCCTGCTCCCAAATTGATCTGAGAGCAAAAAACATTACGCAACATCCAACATTTTTATGTCCTTGCGTGGAGGGCATGACAAGGCGAGTTTCCATCTCTTGAGATGTCTCTGCTTATTATGAAAGTAGATAGCCTTGTGTTGACCATCTTTTATCACAATTTTTGTTAGTATGTGTTATTGTGAACTCATATCAGCTCATGTAGCAGAGTTCATGGGGTCATTGTGAACTGCTATCAGCCCATGTATCTGCGTCCATGGCTTGTATGGACAGATGCACCAGCCCTGACAGTTTGTATTTAGGTGCCTGTTGCAAATGTTCATCCATTGTATTCCAAACTAACTGGAGTCCTTGATCCATTGGAGACTCGTTTTATTAACTTCAAGCCTTTTTTAAGTACCTAGTGACTGTAGTTCAACTCAAAATTCCAACACAACTGATTCAGATTGGCTGTCATATAAACATGCAGATGTATTGCCAAACAGATTATTATCATGCACTAATTTGGAGGCCATGAAGTGATGAGCATATCAAATTTCATTATATATGATTAATTGTGCTCTAATTATGAGAATGGCTTTTTTTTTTTTTTTTTCCTGTTCTCGCGGACCTAATAACTTTACTATTAGAGGGGATTAGACTTAAGAGTTGTATATTTCTTATGTACAAACAAAAAAGGAAAAGAACAAAGAAAAGAAAAAAAAAATCAGCAGCATGTTAGTTTCATGCACTTTGGTTTGTAGTCATTTCTTCATTGACCACCATTCTGAACTATTTATCAGCATAATCTAACTGTTTTTTTTTTTTTTTTTTTTTTTAAATGTAGTGACAGCTGATCATCATGTGACATTCTACAAATTTTCACTGGGACCATTCTATTGTTTGGGCCTCTGTATCATGCAAGACTTTTTTCCCCACATGCTTGCATGATCAATTATAAGTTTATAACCCCCTGAAATACGACAGAGCCTGTATCCCATCTGGCATGTTTGTTTTTCATCAAGTAAAATTGCAGCAACACAAATTTTATATAATTTTCATTCATGTGATGGGAGTAGGATTATTAAAGCCATGCCATGCCGGGGGATCTCCTTGCCCTACTCTTAACATATGTTGGCCAGGCCCACAATGGTCTGAAGCCTGCAAGGGGACTTCACTAGCACTGTTACCCCACCCTCGCGGACTTGGTCAGACCAAGGGGTAGCTCAATTGGCTTAGGACCACGGTTTACATCCGGAGGCTGTAAGTTCGAAACTGTACTACCACACTGGGGCTATAGGGGAGTTTACTCGGCTTTCTTATGGGCCTACAAGGATTAGTCCAGCCCAAGGGATTGGGAACCCCCTAATAGAAAAAAAAAAAAAAAAAGGGAGGAAAATCAATTCTAACCATTGAACACTGGGTGTCGACAAGATACTAAATTCTTCTACTATATCTAGACTTGGGACAGGCAATGCAATGTGGTGCAAACCAATTGGCTTGTAGACAAGCTAAGGTACCCTTTGGAAACTCTAATATAATTAATAAGGTACCCTTTGGAAACTCTAATATAATTAATAGAGCTAATTAGATTTGTATTAAGATCTAAAATAAAAGCTCCAATTTTTAACTTCTAACCTATAATTAGTCTGTCTAGTAAAATTATAAGAAAGGCTCTTATTTCATGTGGTAATTGAGGCCGGGCCGCCTTTTAAAAATTACACTATATAGACCCATCATTTGCATTATTTTTTTAAAAAAAAAATTATGAGATTATTTTTGCCAAAAACACAATTCCGGTAGAAGAAAACCCCTCTATACTAATAAGCACAATGTATAGCTAAAAAAGACAGGACTTGGACTTGATCAGCAATTGGGGGCCAACCTGACTATGAATATGCCCAATAATAGGTCCATATTTAAAACCTTTCATGTAATTGGGGTCCTTCTGGATTGGACAGGAGATGGCAAAACAACTCTAGTTTAGCTTTGAAAGTGCACCCAATTTCGTGGGGTCCACACGGATTGATGCCAATCTTTGGGTACCCAAAAGTATGAGAAGGGTTTGACATGGATTAAACACTGAACAAATTTCACTGCATCTCTTTTTTAGAGTAATTCAAACCATCAGTAGTGAACAGTAGTATTGTATCAATGTCAAAGTGGGGGTAAATGAATGTCACAATGGGGTGAACGTTTCCCCTAATTCACTGAGATGGGTCAATTGACTATTTTGTTATAACCATATCATTGTGCACTGCGTTTCTGCTTACTAGACTCGGGTCTAGTTATATTAAGTAGACTCATCATCAACATAGCCTTTTTATAATCAATTTGTGTACTCCTTTATTTCATCATCATAGCTCTATGGGTCCACTTGGGCCCACATTTGATTAGCCCAGCCCTTCTGATACTCTTTATCATCCCATGATCTTCCAATCAAGACCAATTTGGACCTTTACTCACTGTTGGTTGAATCTAAAAAAAAAATCTATGGTTGCGCCATTAAACTTTTAAGGCCGTTAAATCAAGGGATAGGATAATTTGGTGGGGCTGGTTTTTTTGGCTTGGCTTCCACTTGTATATAAAGAGACCTTTCCATCTGCCGTCCCATTGATACACATGTATCTAAGTGGCTCCCATGAGCTTGATCTGCCCATGATAGAACATTGTCCTCGTTTGATAGGTATAACTGAATAACCCATTACATGCACCGAGTTTTATATCATCCCATCATTGTTTGCATGCCAATCTAATTAAAAACATATATTCTATCATAAGGATGGGAACCAATGTATCATCATCATCATAACCATAGAGATGAATTTACAAGACCCATCATTGTTCTGCACCAGAAATTCTCAAGTTTTAACAATAAAATCACATGGACAAAATAACCAGATAAGAAGAGTGCATCACAAACATTTACATATTATATTCAGTATCTGCTAGGCAGCATGCTCTGTGCAAAAATTATCTAAAATAGTGTGGTGGCAATAGTATAATTCTAAAATAGGGCAGAATCTGTGGAGCATACACCAACAAAAGCAGGCTATCATAAGATGGCACATCTACCACTTTCAGCACGCTTGCGAAGGTCTTCAGTCTCCTGCTTGGCCTTCTCCAAACTCTCCCTAAGCTTTTGGATTTCATCACTTGATCTCATTTGGGCCGCATGTGCCAGCTTTTCCGCTTCAAGTCGTGCAGCTTGCTCTTCAGCCAACTGCTTTTCAAGCCTTTGAGTAGTCTCTTTTAGCTTCGATTCTACCTGTATATAGTTGTAAATAAATTGCTGATCAGAAGCTGAACAATGTCAAACACAAAGATAGGTATAAACGCACGGATTGATGACTGTTTTCAAGGCCTTAGCAGGTTCATTAGAGAACTTGGACAAGTCAATGATAAGACTTCAGACCAAATCATGGATTCGTGGACTCAAGTCCACACCGTCAAAACAAAACTGCCTAAACAGACCAGGATTCAGGTCAGTCCCAGGCTTATTGCCAGGCTATGTATGACCAGATTTTCAACCTACTGTGGTCCAAGATCCCCATGAGATTCCATTGCCTTTTAAATGAAGAATTAGATCATTTATTAAGATGCATGGCATTCCAATCATGACCAATCTGACAGCACAGAAAAGATAAAATATATTGGCCACAATAATGTAATATGCATGCCCCTAAGCAGTTAGAAGCAAGATTCATAATTAAAAGTGAAATAGCACTTGGTTTTTAAATAAGACAAATAGAGAACAAAGGGAGGACTTCGGAGTTTACCATTTCGGTTATCCTTTTGAGCTGATCATCATATGACTTGTAGATCTGCTCCTTTAACTCAGATATTTCCTGTTTGGAGTAACCCCTTAAAGACTCAACCTCTGCCTTTTGATTATGCAGCTTCATGGCTCCTACCTGTCATTTGTACCAAACAACCATTAGCTTCTCATGCAACAAATATAACTCTTCGTATGATTGAGGTTCATCTTTACCTTGAGCTCCTTGAAAAACTCATCCGAGTATGGCTGCCCACCATTTTCTGCGACAACTAAGTTCACAAGGGAGAGCAATTGCTGAACCTGTGCTGCCTGCTTAGTTGGATCTTTGGTTTTGTTATCAAAGAGAACCACGCGATTTTTACAGAAGTGGAGAACTTTCTGAATCAATATTCCATTGGACAAACTTAGTAGGCAATAGCATCCACAAGCAAGCACGTGTATTTGTGCTGTACCACTACAACTAACAAGAACAGGAATAAAATCAAATAGACAAATAAAATCCTAAGAGCATGCTTAGCACTTTCATAGTGGTTTCCTAGGAAAGGAGGGTAGGACAATGTTGATGAGAGAAATGGAGCCATGTTCAGTTAGAAGATGCAAGTGAATGGTTAATTTTCATAAACAGTTCCAACCTTTCCCCCATGCAAAAGGAAAAAAATCCAAGCATATGAAATAAAAAATGATGCACTCTTGACCCTTCACCCTCACCCTTTCACCCCTTTGATCCAGATCCTTCCAAAGAATACCAGCAGGAAAATACCCTAAACAACAGCAGGCCATTTTAGGCACTAAATTTATTATTTTTCTCAAGGAAAAAAAATAAATACCAATTCTAAAAATGAAAACAACAAATTATAGTTGCATAAATTTTTTGGCCAAAATTTCACATGAGCAAATCCACATGTAGCAAGAATCTGAGCATTATAGCCAATGCGCATTTCTAGCAAATCATTTGAGAAGACATGATAAAAGAGTAGGCATGTGTAACTGGCGGGTTTTCCAAAGCATGTGTGATTGAACATTGACCACTGTCGCCATTGCAATCAGATTTCCATCATTCACCACAGAGGGCCTAATTGATGAATCATAGGACATCAAAATGGTGTAAATTATGGTTCACTTGACAGGTTACTATATAGCTTTCCAATGTGCACAAGATCACATAATTCTGACAAGGGCAACTTATGGCCAAAAAAACGAGATGTTATAGTGTTATGACAATAATTCAAGTGACAGATTGTTACCTGTTCAAAGTTCCTTATAGCAAGAATTGTTACTTGTTAAAAGTCATTATTTTTTTTAAGTGTTAATAAAGTACAATAAGAAAGTTTTAAGAAAATCTTCTTCTATAGATGGAATTTAGAATGCATGAAAGAGTTATACATAGTTGGTGATTAGGAAAATGATATGTATGTGTATGCATTAAAATCATAAATATAAAGGCTATATATTAAGAAATAATTATTGTTTAACCAAAATAGGACACGTGACATGTCACACTTTTGTAACTTAGCCCAAACTCTCCTCTTTTTCAACTATAATAGATAAAAGTAGTGATTTACGGAAATTTTCTTTTGAAAGGGATACCCAGGATAAAAAAAAAAAACGCTCTATCTAGCTTGACCACTTCAAGCATCCTTATCAAAGGCAGCAGTATCATCTCTTGGTCCCTTCCCCGGGTGGGAAGAAGCTCCAATGTCAATGACGGCATCATCAACTTCAGCAACTCTCTCTTTCTCTCTGGTGATAGTTTTTCATCACCATCATGATGTACTTCTTATAGTTCTCCACTCAGTCTAAAGGTATTTTTTCTACTATCTCCTACGCTTTCATCTCCTTGTTTTTTTTTTAATCATATCTTTTTCACACCCCATACCTTACCCTTCCTTGTGCAACACACATGCACACACACAGACTAGAACCCCATCCTGATTGTGTAGTTAGAATTTACCTCAATAAGGACAAAACCTTAAACATTCTATAAACAAATGGCCCTGTCTTTTTAAGAGGGGATTTACAAATATATATATATATATATATATGAGAGAGAGAGAGAGAGAGAGAGAGAATCAACTGGAACGGAAAGTTGAAACTCTTCTCAATAATGAACCGGTTAAGAGGCAGAATTGCAAAAGCTTACTTCTTCATATTCAATCAGGTGTAACCAATTTTGAAGGACGTTTCCATTCTCCAAATTAAAATTTTGTACTTAATAGGAGTGGCATAAAAAATAATTTTCGATATTTCGCTAGATCAGTATTGATCAAGTAAGATTTTCTCTTTTCACCAATGGAATTTGTCTTCTCAAAAAAAGAGATTTCGAGTTACTGGAGAGTCATCCTTAGGAGTCTTCCCGTGTGTGTCCGTGTGTGAATATATATATATATATAGAGAGAGAGAGAGAGAGAGATTTAATTTGGTGGGTTTTAATTAAAAGTAGTGTTCCAAGAGATTATATTGAAATCATTACACACATGTATGAGGGCATGGTAACGAGTGTGAGAACTACCAATGGAGGACAGATGAGTTTTCAATAAACAAGGGTTTGCATCACGGGTCAACCTTAAGCCTCTCTCTCTTTACACTAATTATGGAAACAATGATTATAGATGAGTTAATTGCTCATTTTTAAATGAGGTACTTTGGTGTATGTTATTTGCAAATGATATAGTGTTGGGGGAAAAACCAAGAGAATATATAAATGCAAAACTTGAGAAATGGCGGCAAGCTTGAAAATCCAAGAGCTTTAAAATTAGTTGTAAAAAGATAAAATATATGGATTGCAACTTCAATGGGCATGTGTAAAGAGCGAAAACTATTGTGCGAATTGAAGCTCAAGAAATACCACAAAGTGATTCATTCCGATATGTTGGCTCAATAATTATTACGGATGGAGAGATTGAGGAATATGTTGAGCATAAGACAAAAGCAAGATGGTTGAAGTGAAGACTTGCTTCTGGGGTGCTTTGTGATCAGCGTATACCAACAAAGATTGGAGGAAAGAGTTTTACAAGACAACGACTAGACCAGCTATAAACTATGGAGCGGAACGTTGGCCATTCAAGAAGCAACAAATGCACAAAATGAGAGTAGTGAAGATGAGAATGTTGTATCGGATGTGTGGTATAACTAGGAATGATAGAATCAGAAATGAGCACGTTAAGAGCATTTAGGGATTTAGGTGAAAAAAAAAAACAGAGAAACACATCTAAGATGGTCTGGACATGTCATACGTAGACCAGCATCAGTGTGGTGAGGAAGAGTTTTTTCTATACAAATTGATGTCCCACCAAGGGGAAAGGGTAGGCCAAAGAGGATGACGATGGAAGTAGTAACAATATATCTTAAGTACAACCTATACAAGGATTTCACAAAGGATTGATCGGAATGGAAAAACATAATTCATGTAGCCAACCTCAACATAGTGAGAACAAGGCTTTGAGATGATGATGCGCATGCACACACGCAGAGATTCTTTTAACTCCTCATGCAACAATGAAAGCAGTGCTTGACACAACTCTTGGAGCTGGTAAATGAGCCTTCCACAAAGCAAACTGCTGTGGAGTTTCTCCATTATATATGTGATATTATGCATGCAATCTAGACTGGCCAAATTGCAGGGCCTCATAGCAAGAATGCATGAGGTTAAGGAACTTCCTTGAATGGGCCAACAAAAGTAGCTCCCAAAGTGGTTGATTCTGAAACATGACAAATGTGTCTATCACCAAGCCAAATTGTTTGGTGATTCACCATCACATGTGCCAATATCAACCAAGAATGTCAAATCATGGTCTAATGCGAAGTGTTTCCTAAATATGCTGATTATAGGATCCTAACTTCTAATTCAAGGTAATTAGATGGAATGCTAGGAAGAAAACTTGGAATAATTTGGTGAGGACCACACAATGAGCTTTATTTTGGTGCTTTATCCATAAAGGATGGACCGATATTTTTGCAGCCTGAATTGGCTTGCCATGTCTTGAAAACAAATAGATAAATGGGCACCTGATAGGTTTTACACCGGCTAGGCAGTGATGATGAAAGATATGAAGTATCTACCTTGGCATTTTTTATCACTAGACGTATCTATTCTGACTGAAAATTAGTCATTGTACCATCCTCGCACGACTTCTATGTTGCAAGTTAATAAAAGGCTTTACCCTCTTAACAGAACCTCTGTTGTGCTCTTAGCTATAGCATTTTCAAGATAAAACAACGATTAACTCTTAAGAATTATGAAATGTCCTGGTAGAGTGTTTAAACGCCCCACTATCGGTAGGTCCTTTAAAAAGTGGTTTGGAAAGCATTGGAGAACAGTAATAGGTTTAACAATGATAAGTGATCAGCCAAATCTGTAAAAACAAACCTGTAAAGGCTCAGGACACTCACGACCCAAATAATCAAACAAGGTTTCATCATTATCTTCAAGTTCATCCCCACCAGTGAACACCACAATCATGTAGTCAGTAATTTTCTTTCCAAAGAAATTTTGCAAGCTCTCAAGTGCAGCTTCTTCTTCTCTTGAAAAGCGTGTCCGAACTGAAAAAACCATGAGAACAGCATGGATCCCATCCTTGGCCAAATCAATACATTTGACTATCTCTTTGCCAATGAAGTCAGATCCCGGAGAAAAATCAAATAGTCCTGCAAAGACATTGACACATTAGCGCCCCTTTTATAATAAATGAAGATATTTTTAGTTCATGACAAGACTAAAAACTATAAAAATAACAAAGTCAAGCAGAAGAGAAAATATTTATTTATAGGTAACAAAGCCCAAACCTGCAACCTCATGGTTGCAACAATGACCGCATTTTACCTGTGTTGTTGCCTCTTTTTCTTTTCTTTTCCGTTTTCCCCATTTTTTTTACTGATTAATACTCACACAACCCAACACACACTACCCATGTCCCTAACCAATGAAGACACGACAAGGGATCAATCCCACGTTGTTTCTGCGAAGAGAGAATGCAGACATACTCTAGCACTCCACATTTAGCAAAGGAATCAGTCACCTCAAAAGACTCCCTTCCTTACGTGAGGAAAGAAAGATGTTCATTCAATTCCAAGATTCAAGATCTCACCATATAATGGATCCATGTCTTTACAATTCCTTGATCTCATATACAACCATTAGTGATTCTCTGCTACAAGTATGTTCATGGCTCAACAAAGGTTGATGAGGGGGAAAAGCAGATGATGATTCTTTAATCAGTTTGTCATGTACTTGAAATAATAATACAGTAGGAAGTTATGCAGTATACTAGACAATTATCTATTTTTAATTTCATTCACTGTAATCAGGCTGAATCTTTGATGGCTGTAATTAGGTTGATTGATTACAATTAATGTCCCTATAAAATACTTTGTATCTGTAGTTATGTACTGTATAAGGAAAGAATGATGAGTACATAGAGATGCCTCCCACATAAATCATCTCATGCTCTCCATTATCCTCCATTCTTTCTCAACAAATACAAAGCTATGGTCACAAACTGTGAGAGAACATCCACATAGATAGGTGCAGCTTGAGACACCTTGAATAAAGATTCACCACCGCATGTTTATGTAAATTTTAACAAAGGCAATGTTTGAAAGTCAAAATACAGAGAGCAAGCTATAGCAAGGAAGGTAGTTCTAGTCTTCGGACAAACATGAAGATGCCAACGAAAGCACCATGGGATAAAAATATTAACTGAAATCTTCATCTTTGACGTGCTTTTTAAAAGGAAAAAAAAAAAAAACTTGTTTAATTCTATGAAGAAACTGCAAGCTTGATATTAGCTCTGCCCATTACTTGAATAATTCCATTAAAATAATAATGTATAGCATGGACAAATAGCATGTCAGTAACAATGCCCATTAGCAGTTATGATATGAGAAAAGAACAAGTGCAGAGAATTACCAAATACCAAATGGAAATGATCTTACCAGGAGTGTCTATAACATTAATCGTATGGCCGTCTTTCTGAATAGTGCTTTCTATTTCACAAGTGCTTGTGACACCGGAAGAGCTAGCTCTCGACTTGAAGGCCTTCCGTCCGAGGATACTATTACCAGTTGCACTTTTCCCATTGCCAGTTCGTCCTACTAAAACCACAGTACTAGCAGCATTGGCTGGAACTGTAAACTCCTCCCAATCACTATCAATGAAGCTTCCACCCATTGTGTAACTAAAGCAAGATCAATTACCTGCGATAAACATTAAATTTTAATAAGAGAAAAAAAAAAAAAAAAAAGCAAAACATTAAAACGAAAAGTCAACATGATTCTCTTTCTTGTGGTTGAACACGAAAAGATTAGTATATTTGCAGATGTGCATGATCGAATACAAATGGCACTAGCGTAATCTGGTAAAAGCTTTCAGATAAAATAACAGCTAAGTTGCCCTCCTACCCTGACATTTCCATAGTTATTAACTGCCAAATGCATGCAATATTGGCATGCATTTGCATTTGCTCCAAACTAAGCAAACCAGATATATAAATTCATTACTCTTGAATCATCAATGTAGTTTGGTTCACTAACTCCTAATTTTAACCTCGACAAATTGCACTTGCTATGCAGGAATCAGGACCACATGACTAGAATTTCTGCGATGATATGAAAAGGCTGGAATAGGAAAATAATATATATATATATAATATCAAATAAGATTAGGGGCTGTTTGAATGTCCCAAATATATTGTGTGAGTGAGGAGTGAGATTCTTTTCTAACAAAAAATTCTTTTATACAAAATCAATTGATGCAAAAACTGAATGAAGAGTGGATGGAAACTCATATAAAAGTTTTCCTATTTCCACACTATCCATACTCAGAAGGCAATGGATACATATCCATTCCATCATAAACCATCAAATTACTTGCAATTTAGTGAATACTACTTTAAGTAAGCCATGTAAAATTCTTTGTACATTAACGAATCAGAGCCACAAATTGAATCAATTGACCACGCAAACTAAGTGAAACGATGCCATAATTGAACAGACTAGTGTTGAACCATTCCAACATATAGAAATTATTCCAAAACCAAATCTAACAACAACACATCACCCCATAATCACCCATTGCACTTTTTTTGTAATTTCACCTCTTTCTTCCATTTACTTTTGGGATCAATATATATTACAATGTGTTTCCTTCATTGTCCTTTTGCTAGACAACTGTGAGGCTATTTCCCCAAGGTTTTTCAAATTATGTGGGCATTACCTGGTAATCTCATGGATCTCTCAGATCAATCCGTGGCACTTCGGATTCTCAACCAGACCAGTTACTAATAGTCCAATTATCCAAATTGAAAAAAAAAAAAAAAAGGAAGGGGGGTGTTAGAAGCTATGATGCACGGATACTTCAAAATGGGCAACCTATCGTGTCGTATCATGTCCGATACTTTACCTTTTATGTATAAAATCCGTGTCCCTACTGTATCCTTGCCGTATCTGAGCATCATAGGTTAGAAGCCTAAAAGGTGATCAATTTGGAGCATCTGTTTATCAGATGAGTAACACCATACCAGTGTCCAGAAAATTGGACAGATCAAACAATCACACCCAATCCAATAGGAATGGGTCAATATTTTCCATTACATCCCAACTGGCAAATATTTTTCCTCCAACACCCCACTTTCTAAATCCTTCCCAATCACAGATATTTTACAACCACGGCCAATCCAAGATATGGGTTACCCCAAAAACGATCAGGAATGTAATTCTGTCATAAACTGATAAAAATACAATAACATCAGATGAGAATTGAAGAACAAGAGGTCATATAATCAAATAGGTAAAGCATTTAGACATGTACAAAGCAGATAGATTAGCTTACAAAGAACAAACTAAAAAAATTAGAGAAGAAGAAGAAGAAGAATCATTATAAGATGAATTCAATCAATCAAACATGATGATTCATATCAACTGCAAACTTTGCTCACTTTGGGTCGATTTTTTCTTCAGAGAGAGAGAGAGAGAGAGAGAAAGAGTAAAGATTACGAACGAAGACCCCAGCAGGCAGAGTTGGTATTGGATGCCTCCAGCCGAACATCTAGGAAAATAACTCGGGCCGCGTGCGTGGGTTCCTTCCATGATTGGTGCTTATCACATTAACCTTTGTGGGGCCCACTGCCGACTGTCCATGGCCAAAACTTTTGGGATCAGGATCAGGACTCACTGTTATCATCTACACCACTCTTTGCTATATTATTTACTATTTAAAAATATATATATATAATCTATTCGTTTGACGAATAAGGTGTTTTGATAACTTAGCAAGCATTTTACATAGTCTCTCTTTCTTCTAAAAATCTTAAAAAATAAGGTGTCTAGATAACTTATAAATTATTTTATAATATCTCGGTTTTTTCTAAAAATCTTAATATGAGAATATTTTAAGGATATCCCGTATAAAATAATCTTTTATTAAAAAAATCTTTGATAAATGTGAATGGAGAGTTTTAATACTATTGGAGAGTTCACTATTAGTTTTAACATAATGATTCTTATAACCATGATTACAAATTTATTGTGGGATCTTATAACCATATCGCGATTACATCGTTCTTGTTAACTATCATATTATGTAGGTTCTAGAGATGTCAAACTAGGGGGCTTTTATCATAATTACCAACATTATATGGGTTCCATACTACCAAAATTATCATGGTTCCATACAGATTACCAAGATTGGATGGTGTGATTGTAATTATTAGTATGCCGTCGTTAAATGGGTCTCACTATTTGATAGCTCCCCCCTAATATTAATATGACTATCAACATCAAATGGGTCCTACAATAATTTCTGATAGATGCATTCATCAATGATGTCTGACATTAGATAAGATTAAAAAAAAAAAAAGCCCACTTTTGCTGATAATAACCATTGGATTAGAATTTACAGGTGTGGATAACATGGGGCCCATTCTAATTTATGATAGTGGTGGTGTCATCTCGATCTCTTATCAAGAGCGTAGAAGATGAATGGTTAGAAGAATTTTGATATAACCTTACAATTATTTTATGCCCAGATTCAATGAAGATGGAGAGCCCATAATTCATGGTGGGCGTTCATATGGTGTCTTTTTTCTTCCTTTTTTTTTTCATAGTGTGGGCCCACCACTGTCCACTAGAAATCAGATTTTAGTTAGGTATAATGTGATCTTCGACTGGATGACCATATATGTGGGGTCTACATTTAGGTCACGCATGGCAATTAAATCCTTCTAGGAAAATATTTTCATTTTCTCACGTAGAAAACTCATATTTGACAATTGTAACAACGGGTGGTAAAATAATGACCTAACCTACTAACGTAGCCCGTATTTGACTCCGCTAAACCCAACCCACGACAACATAGGTCGTTCATGCGTCAAGTTTTCTTGACCTGAATGGTTGGGTTAGGGTTAACTCATATGACCCTTAAACCTTTTTTTCTTTTTCTTTTTTTTCTTTTTTTTTTTTTTTTTTTTTTTTTTTTTTTTACGTCCCACTCTCCAAGAGCACATTTGGTAACCAGTAAAGAATCTACAGATTTGAAAAGTTTTCACATACCTTAGAATAAGGATTCTTCACTGAAGACTTTTATAGTTGAAGATTTCACATTAATATTAATGTGTATTGACTACCGAGACATAAAACTGAGAAAATAGATTAAGGTGGTCAAATCCACAAAGTTGAGGATTTCCAAATCTTATAGGAAAGTTTGAATTGGAAAATCCTCAAAACTGAGCAGCTTTCATTGGTCCAAACCCTCGAGGATTTACAATTGCATGACGCTAGTTTTCCACAAATATTTGAAAATAAGAAATATTTTCTCCAAAAATTTGGTTGTCAAACATGACCCAAAACTTTCAATGTAAATATACGATTCCATGATTTTAGGATATTTTAGATTTCTGTTTCACAGTCTCTACTCCCCACCAAATGCTTCTTGCATACCACTACGTTCTTAAAACTGTAATTTTGCAAACTATACGTCTTTCACTGTGTTTTTTTGATAGCAAGCCATTTCACATACCAAAAGAAAAGACAGCCAATTAGATCAGTTTTTCCTTTGCAAGCTTTCTCCACTTGTTCTTGCAGGTCCTTGTTCTTCCATTCCATGTATGCTTTTTGTTTGATTTTCTTTTTCATGGAAGAAGGATTATATTAAAAAGATCAAAACATCAAACTATACATTAAGAAAGCTAAACACAAGACAAAAAAAAAACACTCAGTACACCTATTTAGATGAAGAGAATCATTTGAGGTTCCTTGGTACTAGACATTTGAGAAGAGTTAGGATGCAGCCCTGTTCTTGAACTAGCTACCATTAAGATCTAGACTCTCCATAGCCATAGATGTATAGATAGGGAATGTGACTGTAGAGGTATGAGAGGGTTCTATTGGAGGCATCTATACTTCACTCCTCTGCTGGCTACTGATATTTTTCTTTGATGAGAGGAGGGAGGTAGCATCTCTCAATACTGACCTCTCAAAAAAAAAAAAAAAAAAAAATCTCAACACTGTAAATAAAACATATGAAAACTTTGAGAGAAAGTGAGCCAACTCAGTTTGCAAGTTGTACGGGTCAGGGCGGGTCGACCCTCACCCAGTGTGGGTTGAAGATATCTAACCTGTTTTAGAAACGGGTCGGATATGGATTCGGATTCAAAATGTTAGCCTACTTTGACCCTACTCATTTGGCACCCTGAATTTGTAAATCCCTGAAGATTTGGACTAGTGATATGACCACTTACCAGGTGAGCCCAAATATGAATCCTGCAAAAGGCTCTCTAACTTCTAGTTTACTACTTGGTTTTGTGCCGGTCCACTCGTTTTACAAGATATAAGAGAACTTTAGTCATGTTTCATAGTCAAGTTTTTTGAAAAAACACTTTTGCTTTCCATTGAGTAGTGGAAAATCCACGGTTCGCAATTATGAATCTCTAGGACTTGGGCCATCAAATATCTTCGTTTTTTAGGATTCTCCTTTCGAACCCTTCATGGATGTGAAAATTCTCAGCTGAAAGTGGGACGGAATAAAATCCTCAAATATGTATTTTCTTCATCTATTATATATTGACGTGATGTACTGGATTCTCATTCCTCAGCTATATAAATCCTTTATAAGAAAAACACTATTCCAGGGACGATGAGAAATACTCAAACCTATAAATTTCTCACTTGTTACCAAACATGGCCAAGCAATTACTAATGTCCGCATTGAAGTTTTCATGAGGATGGCATTCAATTTTATTTTCGAGCATTGACGAATTTAATAGAATAAGATAGGAAGGCAATTTGAATAGCTTGGATCAATCCATAAAATAAAGTCCCCATGTAGAAAGTCATCTGAAATATCCATGCGATATCAGCGTGCGATTAGTCTTTATTCAAAGAGATGGCTATGATTTGGCCTTATCCAATATGAAGATATGAAATGGATAGTCAAAATGAGATCTATTGATCATCCATTTCTTGGTCTTACTAGCATCATAAAATTGATCTAAAGTTTTGCATATCACTCTCTCGAAAGCCAAATTAAGGTATATTAAAACTCTATTTTCATCACATCCATATTATAGTTTTATTATCCTATTATAATTCAATTTGACAATTGAAACTCTCAAGACTCCATTTTGGCTATTTTCAAATAAGAAGAGTTCTGCACTATCTAAATTCTTTAAGCAATTTATAAATTTCTCAGTTTTTTTCTGCATTTTATTGCAATATTACTGTGATTTTGAATAATATGGTGGCATTCAGTTTGCATTTAGCGCTGAAATACATTTTAATTATGTGGTTTGTTTTTCCATTAATGTATGAATGATTAATTTGCAATGATCATTAACTTAATTTTTTGTTTTGTCTATTTATACAATATATATAAGTGTTTAGTATATCAATATATTGGTGTTTAATTTGATTGGAATGGAGAAATAAAATTCGTGCAGCTGATCCAACATAATTGGGATAAGGCTTTGATAATGATGATGATGATGATTGGCATTTAATTTATAATGTATAGAAATGAAAGGGATTGAAATGAAATTTTGCCCTAATTTAATATGATGGCAAATCTCCTAACATGTAAGGTGTGCTTATAGAAATTATAAGTTAGGAATTAGGGGTCTCTTAAAATATAAGGTTCATAAGGATATCTTAGCCCTAGACACCATATGCATGAAAATCAGAGTGGGTAGGCTGATAGAATTGTTAAAGATGGAGATTAGGGGCATTTAAGATGAGTATGCTAATGGAAATATTAAGATGGGGATAAGCTCTTAAAAATCAGGTGCATGACCAGGTCTGAGCCATTGGTTCCATGGGTATGAAAATCAAGGTGGGCATGCTCTTGGAAATGTCAAGGTGGGAATTAGGGGCACTTCAATTATGAGGTCCATGAGAAGATCCTAGCCCTTGGTGCCCTCCATGTATGAAAATCAAGGTGGGTAGGCTGATCAAAATATTAACATTGGAGATTAGGAGCACTAAAAATATCAGGCTCATGAGAAATCCATACCCTTTGGGTTAGGTTCTCAAAACTTAATGATCATAAACCTAACAGTGCTTAATACCTCTTTAGATTGCCATGTACTTGTTGGGCCCTTCATATTATAATCATTTGTATATCCTCATTAAACAAAATATATTTTTTGGTTATTTGTTGCATATTTTTTAATCTATTACATGAATCTTTATTTTTTTAATTATATATATTTGAAATCTATCATTATTAGGAGCTGCAAAAAAAAAAAAATCCTTCTATTCTTAAATCAAAATTGAATATTTTTTTTATTTCTAGCAACATACACCCTGAATTTGTATAAGATTTTTACTTTGTTTTATTACTTTCTATATTCTAGTTATATTTTATAATTTTAACCCTAACAATATTGCTTACTAAATATATATATATATATATATATATATATATATATATATAGAAATACATGCATGTGCTTTAAGCACAGGTGGTTAAGCTAGTTTTACATGTTAAACATTTGCAAAATTTATAGTTTTATGAATATTTCTAATATTATTTCTTTAAGAAATACCCTAACAATTCAATATATCATACATGAATAGATAATAGAAGCTATACATAGTGGTCTTGGCCTTGACCAATACACAGTCTCAAATCTTGTTTTAAGACAGCTTATAATTGAATTCGGATCCCCTATTGCATCTTTATAGGCTTGCTTTGCTTGAAATTCTACTGTGGAGCTCACATGATGATAATATGGACCGTTAATTTTGAATTGCATCCCCTCCAGTGACATTTTCTCAAATTTTACTTCAATATATTGAAGTTTGTTGCACCATTAGATTGTGCACATGAATGATAGCGTAATTAGCATAGTCCTAATCCAACGGTGGGACAAGATCCTATTGAAGTAACGTTAGAGGATTTGTTACTGGAGAGGATGAGATTCATGATAAATGGTTCAAATTGTCATCACGTGGGCCCCCATAGTAGAGTTGCAAGCATTTGTTACGGCCTTATAGGGAAAGCTTCCAGCAGACACGGTAGAGGATCCAGACTCCTTATAATTAATTAGTCTAACCTTGCCTACTCAACGAACAACGGCTTTGGGATTTTATTTTGATAGTAAAGTTTTTTTTTTTCTTTTTGCTTGCTTGGCCTAGTAGCCAATTTTCCAAAATCTATCTGTCCATTGATCAATTCCTAGGCCATATGGTGAGAGCGGGAGTCTTATTAACAGCGACCTTCTTATGTAAGTTTTTTGGTTTTTCATTCGCTTCAAGAGTGATACTTTCAACTTGAAGAACAATAATTAGTCAACCATGAATGCGATGGCCATTCAAGTTTCCTATACACACACAAAAAAAAATAGGTCCAATCAGTCCAAACTCAAAAGTGGAGAGCTAAGGTGCTCATATTAACTTTTGAAATGCTCATATTAACTGTCGAAACAAAGTCCGAGCTTTGAACTCCCACACTTTCAGGCGTGACTTCATGTCACAAAGAAGAGCAATGAAGCGCCCTTCATTATTGCACTTCACTGGGCCTAAATCAGTTTGGCTCAATTTTTTATTGGACTCAGTAGGATTGCTATTAGGCTGGGCCAGACAAACCATTATGGGCAAAGAGATAGTTATGGTCCATTACCAGTGGTTGTGCCAATGGGTCAAACTCTAGCCAGTGAGCCCATTGGCTTGTGGATATTGCAAACTTTTTTTTTTGTTTCTTTTTGTACCCAAGTCAATGGGGCTGGGACCCAAGAGTGAGCTCGCGCATACACATGAGAAGGTAGCTCTCTCAAGTGGGAAGGAGGCCCGTACAAGCGGAACGAAAGCCCACACAAATGGAAAAGGAGCCTACACAAGCAGAAAGATGTGACAAATCTCAAACAGCCAAGTAAGAATTGACACTCCTTACCACTCGCGTAAGCAGCCATTGTGGTGGATATTGCAAACTTGAGTCAAGCATAAGTAGACACCTGATTAATATGGGGAATTTGTTGCCTTGGGAAAATGGAGAAAAAGGTTGCCACATTTAGAAGGAGAAGGAATGCTTTGGAAATGTATGCTAGGGACCCATAAACCCATAGAAACAATCCTATATCTTGTTTTGGTCCTTTATGTTTCCTTTCCAACTGTGGCTATAATTGGAGAACCTTTCATCCAAGGAAGGTTGTTGGCTAAAGCTTAGAAAGAAAAGGAAAGGTGTTGGCTGAAAAGCAAAGGCTGTGGAGGGATTAGACCATTTATTTGTATGCAGCACTTGCTGCCCACAGATTCCAGGTTGGTCCTCAGTTCCTCCTCTATTTTTTATTGGTAGAACAGTTCCTCCTCTAATTTAATCTATAGATGATGATATTGTTAATTAATGGAAAATAGGTTTTAAGAATGAGTAGTTCCCAATTTCCAATTTAAGCTCCATGAGTGGACCCCACTGAAACTAATAGAGGAGGAACTCTATTATTTTCAGTGGGGTCCACTCATGGCACTTAAATTGGAAATTGGGAACTACTCATTCTTAAAACCCATTTCCCATTAATTATAGTTTCAGTGGGGTCCACCCATGGCACTTAAATTGGAAATTGGGAACTACTCATTCTTAAAACACATTTCCCATTAATTAACTATATCATCATCAATAGATTAAATTCCTCAGGCTGAATTATCACAAGATGGATATGAAGGGTGAAGGATATGAAGTGGAGATGTAGATGCAACCTTATCTTTTTTCAAGATTTAATTTATTCATATGATGGTTGGGTATTCGTATCTCCTATATAAACTTGCCATTGAAAGAGGGATTGTTTCATTCTCAATATTAGTTGCAGACCCAGGATTTTCATTTAAGTGGAGCGGACCCAAATAGGCAGTTGGGTTTTGGGAGTGGATCTAGCATTTCCACGTGAGATTTGGGGCAGACCCAAGAATTTGATGTGGATTTTAGAAGTGGAGCGAAAACGTTCATATAGATTTTGAAAGTAGACCCAAGTCCAATGGGGGCGACCGCCCCCAAATGATTGTATGTAGGTCCGCCATGATTGTCATCTATATATGGATCTTTAGTTCTGTTTCTTTAATTTAAACAATTGCTAGAAATATATTTTAGAAACTCAATGTAGGGCAAATGGTATAGAGTGGTTGGGTCCAAATTAGTTTGAGCATTCAGTTTAACCACGATGTAAAATTCATGTTCAATGATCAATGGTGAGTCTAACTAGATCAACTAAATGAGCATTTATGTTAATTGGTCAATGGAGAGTCCAGCTAGATCAACTCAATAAGAATTTATGTTCATTGGTCAATGGAGGGTCCAACTAGATCAACTAATTTCTTTAATGGTTTTGACCGATTTTTCTAAGGTGATTTGACCTGTTTAGATAGGTATCGAAATTTTTTATAGTAAATTTGGACAATTCTGAAGCACTCTAAATAACACCGTCATTAATAGGATGATTTTCAAGTTCTTCATGTAGGCTGAGACACAGAGTTCTCACCTCTCACTTTACCAATGTGATAAAGAACTAAAAATGTTTAATAACCTAAAAGTGACAGCAACTGGGCCCATAAATACAATAGCTCACTCAAGAGAGATAAAATGAGAAAGCCATCTGATGAGGTTCCTCAGCCCTTACACTAATTTATTAATTTAGATTCCTTGATGAACCAATCTGAAATTTATCTAAAGAAAAAAAAAAGGAGGGGGGGTGCTCCCTGAGAAAAGTTAGGCAATATTCTATTGAGAAAAGAAAGATGGAATAATAAAATGCGTATGACATTGTAATCACTTGACAAGACTTCCAAATACCTTTCCTCTCATGTGAATTAAGCATATAATTAATAATTATTTAACTTATTAAATACATTATATATATATATATAACTCCGAGAGGTAGCACGGTTGGTTAGGTCCACGTCTCAAAAATCGAAGGTTACGGTTTTAAACTCGCGTTCTCTCACTGGTGCCACTTGCCAAGGCAAAAGTTTGACTTATGGGGGAAATAGGAACTTTACGTGCCCGGGGAATAGGCAGTTTTCAAAGAGACCGGGCACCCTCTTAAAAATAAAAATAAAAATAAAAGTATATATCATAGTTAGCATTGGTTTTGGAATGATTTTGTTTATCAGGATTACATCTTATACGAAATGAAGAAAAAGACATTGAACTCTAGAAACTGTTTCAGTCTTTTTGTTTGAATTTTTTTTTTTTTCAAAAAGAAAAAAGAATAGTAGATTTTCTTACTCATTTTATCCCCTAAACTGGATTTAGGGGTCCTTGCTTTATTTATTTATTTTTCACATGTGACTTGTGATTATTTTGTGTAGATGCACAATGAATGTAAATAACAACACAAATAACTCATTTGTATGGTGCGGGTGATATTTTAAAATTTCAGTTAAACTTACTAATGACAACATAACCTTGTTTATGTTAGAAAATTAAAAAGGTATTTGGATCATGGACAACTCGATAAAATACGTTTTCATTCTAAACTAAGTTTATTTTTAGCTTACATTCTTCATTTAATAGTTGTCCTCTCGCATTTTAAATTTTGATCGCAAAAAAAAAAAGACTGAAATAATCAATTAAATAAAAAGGACAAAGAGATAAGGTGATGTAGAAAATTATATATATATATATATATATAATGCTGATAAAATCATGAACAACTTTATTTTTTGTGCTTTTTTTTTTTTATAAATAAACTGCATTTATTTTAAAAAGATTAAAAAATAAAGATAGCCAGCCTAGAAAAAATCAGTAAGTATGTCCATAGCATTGGAGAACTCTTAGGGCACGTTTGGCAAATTGGCAAGAATCCCTTAGTTAGAGGTTTTCTTTGATATGTTGGAATCAAGCCATCCTCAGAGAGGATTTTCTAAAAATAGTTCCACGTTTGGCATTAGAGAGGAATCATGGAGTCTATGCATTGTGTGGTCCAACAATCATAAGTTTTTAGTCAATTTCTCATAATCCATGAAATATCAAGGGCTGATCTTTCACCTCACAAGCAGTTTTGGCTCTTCAAATATTCTGAACCATTCAGATCGTGCAAAGGTGGCCACATAAATTAAAAAATTAATATTTTAGAGTATGGACGTTTTTGTAAATATCTCAAAATAGATGATAGATCTACGGTTGAAAGTTGGGCCCCTTGTTGTATTTGGTCTCCTCTAAATTATTCACGGTTCAGATGATGATTTCGTGGCTCACAAGAATCACAAAAATGAAAAAAACAGACTGCCAAATAATCCCTTTTTTTTTTTTTACTGTGGGGCATATGAACGGTCAGAATGGTTTTGTAAATATCGCAAGTTATAGATGGAATCAACGGTTGATTTTTGGTATGGTAGCCGTTTTGGACATTGTGAACACTTTTACCGGTTCAGATCTTGATTGTGGGGCCCATAAAAAAAAAAAAAAAAAGGCAAAAACCGGTCTCCCCTATATTAACGTCCATAACACTGTAGCTCCGAAATTCTGTGCTTGTGTGGATTCCACTGATCCTAGAAGGGGTGGTCTGACTTCCAAAATATTTGCAAACCAAGATTTCTCTCTTCCTCTAGACACTTTTCCACGCTGATCCAAACGTGGGTTTTCCACGGGATCGAGAAAAAACGACTGAAATCCTCTCCAAGGACATTTACCAAACATGCCCTTGGAGAAAAGCTCATCTATAGACTAGGTACTTTCTTATAAAGGGTAGGATATGCATGATTTGACCGTGCCACACTAAATTTATAATTGTTCCTTCCATTCCCACTCACCTAAATTATTGCCACGAATGCAAGTTGCCCCACAACCATGTTTGCAATTTTAACCTAGCTACAACCTATTGTTCTTTCCTTTTATTACATCGACCACCGATTCTTTGCTAAAATCTCAAAATCTCTTATATTTGGTAAGGTCATTAGACTCGATAGTCATTGCACTTGTTCTGTTTTAGAACAAATGTAAACAAGTTTATTGTTCCGGAAGTTGCAAGGGATGGGCCCTTGACCTGGACAAAATCAATGGATTGAGTAAAAGTGCAGCTTGAGTCAAGTCAAGCCTGAGCCTGCATGGATGGTCTAACTTACATTAAAACCCATTTCAAAATAGGCATGCATGGCTTGGGCTTGGGCTTGTGGGCTAGGGTTGAATTGTAAATCTAGTTTTTAACACTTGACCTCATGTTCCAAGGGTTGAATTTTAAATCTAGTTTTTAACACTTGACCTCATGTTCCAAAACCTTATTCCCATTTTACAATGTATAATCACATTCATTTTTTATTATTTTAAACGGTTGCCAACATTTTCAACAAATACCAGAAAAGATACTTTATGAAAGCCTCAATAACGTCATGTTTGATAAAGCCTCTCTCTTTAAAAATTAAACACACATCCTCTTGAATCCATCTTCTCAATCAAGTCATCTACTCACAAAAAGCTTTTTCTTCTCCGTTTCCACTCAATGAAATATCCCTTGTTGAGGAGCAAGGCTTGATAGAACACTATTTAAAGGAAGCTTCTTACCAAGCTAGGTCAAAAGGAGGAGCAAGATTTTCTTGGACAATTGATCTCCTTTCTTTGTGTTTATCCTCCTCAGGTATATTGTTGTGCCCCCTCTCTCTCTCTCATCTGAGGAATGCCATGGTTTGTGATAAAAACTAGGGAAGTAGTATTGTATGTGAGAATTTTATATGTTATGTTTTTTTAGAGCTTTTGTATATATCCCCTTTTAGTATTTGTATATAGGCATATGAGGTTTTAGTATTTATAAATAGGCCCCTGCTTTTTCTATTTAATACCTTTCATGTCCCCAAAATCAATGTTCCTGACAAACATGGGCAGCCACCATCATATTTGTGTTGGATTTTTATATAAATGACATTTTTGACCTTACATTCATTAAACAAAAATGAGTGTATTATTATTTACAAAAATACTATTATTTTATCTTAAGTCCCAATAGTTTCTCTTAATAACTTTTTCACGCACATGATGAGAGGTGAACCCAAGTACAAGGGCCTGGGGACTAGAGCCCTCATTCATATCTAAGAAAAGTTTAAACTTTAAACACCCCCCACCCCCCGGAAATTCTAAAAATTAATCTGTTTTTTTATATTTGCCCATTCCCACCAATATTTCTTTTACACGCCCCCCCCCCCCCATTTTGCAACTTTCATCAATCCAATGGTGGGTCATGTATGAATTGGTTAAATCATAACCGATTATAAGTACTGGTGTTGATTGTCATCATGATCAATTTGAGAAAAAAATGAATTTGTGTATAGTTATTCTCTCCCGTGTAATTGTTAATGTTAAATGCTTTATAAAAGAATTTGAGTCCAAGCTTTTGAAACTATGCATATAAGGATAAAAGAGATAGATAAAAGTGTCATTTCGCTCTAAAAACCTATAGCGGTATGAAGACTATTGGTTTTAAAGACATGAAACGTATTAAACTAAAAATGCAGGCGCCTATTTGTAAATACCAAAATCTCAGGGGCCTATTTACAAATCCTACAAACCTTAGGGGGTACAAAAAGCTCTTTTTTAGAACCATTTTTCTTTATTTTATGCTGAAGTGATGATAATGTATGGTCTTAGATTAATGGTCCAAGTATTTAACTATACATTTAATATGTCATGACCTAAAGAATTGATGACGTATGATTAGGGGTGTAAAAAAAAAAAACGGTCTTACCGACCGAACCGAATCTAACTAATGATTAATAATTGTGTTTCACAGTTTCAGTTATACTTACTGTTATTAAAATCAAAAAATCGTGATTTTCAGTTCGGTTTCGATTTTCAGTCTCAATTCATAGTTATTAATTGAACCGAATCGTAAAATACGATTCAGTTAACAATTTCCCAAAACACATGGTTAACCGAACTGTTACACCGCAATTTAAAAGAAAAAAAGAAAGAAAGGAGTTATTGTGTGATTTTATAAATTAAATAACCCCTTTTAACTTTTGAGCCTTAATAGTTTGAACAAAAAACGAAAAAAGAAAAAAAGTGAAGGATCAATGATATATTTGCTGGAAAAATGCACTTTATTATTTCAATTGTCTATGTGAACATTTTAATGCTACTTTAGTATTTTGAAATTATGTAATTTGTTATATAGGATATTTGGTTTTGACTTTTGAACAAGTATTTTTCATTATGAAAAAATATAAATATGTATTTTAAGTAACAATTAATCGTAACTGAACCGTCTAATACGATTAACCGCGGTTCGATTTTTTAGTGAATGGTTACAATTTTTAAAAACAGAAAACTGTAAAATACGGTTCAGTTAATGATTTTTCAAAACACACGGTTAACCAAACCATTATACCCTTACGTATGATCATCTCCCCCCTCCGTCTCACTCCCATCATATATATATATATATATATATACCCCTCCCTCTCACTCCCATCATATATATATAAAGCAAAATGAATCCAATTGAGAAATTAGCCCGATTGTATCCAATTGATTTTGACCACTATAAATTTACTTTGACTGCCACTTTACTTTTGCTAGACTGATTGCAACCCCACTCTTTTTCTTTTTCATGCGTTTTAACTCTAATGTAACTGCTCATTCTAAAAAAAAAAAAAAAAAATCTATGATGTAACTGTTCTATTTATCAAAACCTCACACAGTTAATAAAAAAATTGCCTAAAACAACCCTGAAGCTCCTAAACCTTTCGTCTCCTCTTCCGTTCTCTTTGTACGTCATCCAGTCTCATCAACTCTCCTTCTTTCCTTCTTAAAAAAAAAAATGTTACATCTGATGTTTTATTTTCCATCTTCTTTTTGTTGCCCCATCTTATTTTCTTTTTCTTTGTATAGAGATGTTATTTAGTAATCTTCTTTAGGGTTTCTTTTGGATTTGCCCATCATCAAGTATGCCAATATTTTTTATTTTGTTATATTCTCCTCTTTTTTTTTAATAAATATCTAATTTTGGGCATTTGTATCTTTCTTCTTTTGTTTTACTGCATCTGGTTTGATGAAAATCAATGAATTTTATATCCAAAAACTTGGTTTGATAAAAATGTTACATCTGATGTTATTATCTCCCATATTCTTTTTGCCACCCCCATCACATTTTCTTTTTCCTTGTGTAGAGATGTTGTTTGGTAATTTTCTTTAGGGTTTCTTTTGGATTTGCCCTTCACTAGTTATGCCAATATTTTCAATTTTGTTGTATTATCCTCTTCTTTTTTAATAAAAGACATAGTTTTTAAGATTTGTATCTTTCTTCTTTTATTTTACTACATCTAGTTTGATGAAAATCAATAAATTTTAGATCCAACAAATGGTGTGCTGGAGAATTTTTATTCTGCTGTGATGGATTGGGACTTGAGAGGATTTTGGTTTTGATGGGATTGTGTGGAATAAATCAGATTTATCCGCAAAAAGTGGTTATTTAAAGTTTAAAATTTGCATATTTTGCGATATACAAATGTATGTATATGTATATCTCTTTGCTTTTGATGCAGTTATGGATTTTTGGATATAGATTTGTGAATCAATGCTTACATATTTCTATTTTTTCATGCAATTATGGTTTTTTCTTTTTTTTGGTTGTTGTTGTAAAGACTCATGAATCAATCGATGCTTGGTGTATCTGTGAATGGAATCATTCGCATTTGTATCTCTCTCTCTCCTGGTCTTCCAAGTGACACTATTTAATTAGCCGTCGTTCGATTAATTTGTCCCCTTTTTAAGAAATTTTTTTTTATAGAATTTGATGGATTGAATTTCTTTGGGGCGATTTTGGGGGGTTTTACTTCAGAACATCATATTGTACATATAGTATTAATATATTAGCTGCAACCCTATGCCTCTCTAAATTTAGTGTCTCTTTGGAGACTCCCACATAAAGTAGAAATACTAGGCAGAAGAAGTTGGTTTCAATGTTTCAAATTTCTTGTGCAACACTACTACAAGGCAACACCACATTATAAAAATTTCTTCCTTTGAAAAGGCATTGGCAATTGGGGGAAAGTTTGAAAACTTGGAACAACAATTAGAGGAAGAAGAGAGTCAATCATATACCTAATTAGAGAGTTGATTTACCCCGTATTGTTCTGATAATTTCTCTGTCTTTCCTAATCCAGCTTTGAATAAAAGACTCTCAATCTTTTAAATTTTAAATTAACAAGAAACTATCTTGAATTTCCATATCAATTTGGTTACATAAATCAAAACACTTATGCTATACTCTCTTCAAGAAAAACATCGTAAGTACAGTATATTTTACAAGGCGACTCACTCTACAACTAGCAAATTCCCTATGGTATACTCAAAATAGACATTACATCACATTGATGGAAGTGAAGATTGGGTCAAAATTCTTATAACTTCATGTAACCAAGCCTATATTTCATGTCTTGGTTTGTGTTTGTTTTAAGGAACTTCACTATTTTTCAGTCAAGAAAGTCAATATGGGTCCTATAATCGTTTTCTGTATCTTGAATTGTGTTTATTTTTTTTAAATACTTAGAGGTCGTTTGTCTTTTACACGTGGGATATGTAAATACAATTTACACATGTAAAAGATGAATATTCAAATTTTAAGTACGTAACATTTACACATGTGCTTCTTTTTACAACGTTTGTCTAATAACACCATTTTCGCATCATTTACACATGTGATTCATTTTTTTATGTTTGTTTCAATAATATGTGTATATGTATTAAACGATTTTGTAAATGATGCTTATTAATCATTAAATTATATTCTACTATAATGATATGAAAAGGAGACAAAAAATGTCTGGTTTATATCAAAATTTTCATTTGCATTTTAAATTCTTAAAAAAGAACATGTCTTTCAACATGAAATATACTTTTCAAAAATAGATATTTCTATCAATGATCACATTTAAAAAAATACATTCCAACATGTTTGCTTAAGAAAATAAGAGTTAATAGTCTGATGGTTAAAAAAAAAAGGATTATTATTAATATTTCTATTAATTAATATTTTATTCAATATTATCTTAATTCATTATTTAATTTGCATAAAACTTTACCCATGCATCTCACCGGCTTTATGCCAATATTAATCAATTATAGAAAGTTCTTAAAATGAGTATTTTATTGCTAAGTTCAATTATATTAAAAGTAACACAAATTTATTATGGTTAGATAAAATTGCATTTATATATTATTTTTTAATGATACCATAATGCTATATAATATACATTCTTCCTTTTCTCTTACATTCATTTATACATATTTAAATATTTTTAAAGTAATACAATAATAAATAATTTTAGAAAAATCATTAAGATATTGGAAGAAAATCTAAAAGGAGAAAAGAAGATAGAGAATCAAATTCTAAAAGAATAACCTACAGAGTAGATAGATTTTAGAAATGTTTTTTTTTTTTTTTTTTTTTTTTTTTTTTTTTTTTTTGTATAGCAAGGTAATAGAGAGAAATAAAGAGGTTACCTTCATAAAATGGGATAAGATGAAGGGAGGATTTTCATTCATAGGTTTCATCAGTCTTTATACATCTTTTATTATTATTTTGTAAATGCGTTGGAAGGGGATTTCAAACCAAGAACCTCTTTGATGGAAATGCCTCTTTTATTATTATTTTTCTAAATGCGTTAGAGGGGGGTTTCGAACCCAGAACCTCTTTGACGGAAACTACCCAAAACCAAACCTCCAACGGGTATTCTTTTTCATGTGCTTTTGGTATTCTCTTTTCCCACCTCAACAGGTGTTCAAATTTGGTGTAAAAATGAGCTCATTTTCACATCATTTACACATCTAATTTACACACAAGATACGTAAATTCTTGTAGACAAACATTACTGATGCGTAAATATTACGCATATTCACCATTTATATATGTAAATGGGTGTAGACAAACGACCCCTTAATGCAATTTGGTCTTGAGAATTCTAGGTCCTTCCAATCTTTGATGTGTCTACTTTACATCAAGTCAGTTCTAACTATTGTTCCTGTTGTTTTTATTAGAAATAAAGGAAAGAGCTCTTTCACTCTCCATCCCGATGATGTGGACAATGTTTCCTTCTATTTCTCACAAACGCACTCATTGAATTTGGCTCTTGATTCCCTCCTCAAAAATTAGTTTGAATTAGACACTAGCAAAATATGCCGGCGCCTAGCACGGACAATTTAATTTATAATATTAAAAATAAAAAAGCTTTAAATAGTACTTAGACTAAATTTTATTAAGATGGTAAAAATTACAATCAAATTAAAACCTATAATAGTAACAAGTAAATAGCTAGTTAATATCAAAATGCATGCATTTTAATTTGTTTGAAACCAATTGAGTTATTTTACTTCATACATTATTTTTGAAATAAAAATATAAACTCATACTAAAGAAATTAAATTGATAAAAACACCACCAAAATACAATATGAAAAATAAAAGTTCATAAGCAATTCAGTAATAAAAACAACTTAAAAGAAATAAATAAACCCATGTACATTATTTTTGAAATAAAAATATAAACCCATACTAAAAAAATTAAATTGATAAAAACACCACCAAAATACAATATGAAAAATAAAAGTTCATAAGCAATTTAGTAATAAAGACAACTTAGAAGAAATAAATAAACCCATGGATAGCCATTGCTTAAAAACTAAAGCTAAGAAATAAAAGAGAAAATATAAATCCATGAAAACCTATTGCCATAAACTAAAAAAACTCATCAAAATCTAAAATAATTAAACATTAAATAGGAATCTAGGGGAAAAATCCCCATAGGACTCCATAGGACTAACGAGGACCCACTAACATGTTGAAGACGGGAGGGGTCCTCAAGTTCCTTTTTAGTCCTTTTTTTTTAAATCATTTTGCGATATGGTCGATATCAACCATTTTGTAGTGTTCAGCAAATAAGACAGTTACATGCTGGAACAAATCTGACTGACTTCCTCCTAATGATCGATATCGATCATTTTGTCTTGTTCAACGAATAAGGCAGTTATAAGAAAATCTGACTGGCAGATTGATCGATATCAACCATTAAAGCTAAGTAGTGATGGTCGATATTGACCATTAGAACAAAGAAGAAAACAAGCGCTCTCTCTCTCTCTCTCTCTCTCTCTCTCTCTCTCAGGCGAGCGAGAAGAACGTAGATGAGATGTTCGATAAACGACTGAGAGTACCAAGAGAGAGAGATGATGGGGGTGAAGAGAACCTCGATCATCCGTTTTACAACATTGAATTTGGAGGTGGGTTGCTTTCTTTTTTTCCCCCTCTGGGTCTTTGATAGTTCTTTTGTTTTGGAAGTTTTGAGGCTGATTTAGGGAGGTTTTATGGGTGATTGGGGTTTATGCTTTTGTGGGTGTTTGATATTGTTGACTGTGATTTGTGAAAAAATTATCGTTTTGGAGTTCTTTCTTCTGTTATCATTTTGATGATACTTGGGTGTTTTGAGGAAATGAGATATTGATCAGGAAGTGGTTGAGAGTACTAAAGTTTAGAGGTCTTGGGGGTGATTATGCTGTAAGAAGGGTTTTGATTCATGTGATTTGGGAACGCCATGGTGTGGGAACATCCTTTTCTTTCTTCTTTAGACTCTCATTTCCAGGGCTTCTGTTAAACATTAAACTGAACTTCTTGATGCTCTTTCGGATTGTTGCAACTGGATGCAACCTCTTTTCCTCTGGGTTTTCATCATCCGTGGTGCTGTCAATGTGGTAAGACCTAGATGCTACTGATCCAAGGCTACCCATGGAATTATTTTGCTCTCTGTAGATTTGTGTTTCGGGGTGTCTGTCCTTCATCTTCCTATGCTCCCAAGTTTGAAAAACATCACTTCCAAGATGGTGTACCCATATTCCAATCTGTTGCTGCCCTTCAATGTCGATGGACTCAAATTTATTAGCCATTTTTTGTGCCTTCTCATTCAGTTCATGTTGATTAGTTTCACTTGAGAGAGAGAGAGAGAGAGAGGTGTTTGGTTACAGATGGGAGAGGGTCCTGATCTTATTAAGGTGCAGTCATTGGAAGGGCATGCTGGGAAGTCGAAAGAGTCAAAAAAGAGGAGGAAGAAAGATGAGGAAGAGGAAATTGGGTGTTGAGAACATCCTCTAGGAATTTGAAGTTCATTCATTCATGTGGCTAACATACAATAAGAGGGGGAAAGAAATAAAACTCAAATTCTCCTTCTAGAAATATGGCACATATTTGAATTGGGAAAAAAACCCGGCACATTTCTTCAAAACCCCACTTTTCTATTGACTGTGAAAGATCTCCATGTTTGAGATTAAATGAAAGAACCCCACATCACAGAGTCCAAGGTATTTTGATCTTAAATAAATGAAAACACAACACCCCCTTCATTGGAATAAAAAGATCGTCATGAACACTACAAAATGATCGATATTGACCAACGTAGAAAAGACCCCTCTTGTCTTCAACATGCTATTGGGTCCTCGTTGATCCTATGAGGTCCTAAGGGAATTTTTCCCACAGTTTCCTCAACATTAAAACACCAAAAAAATACATTAAAAAGGGAAAAATTAAGAAAGGGAAGATATATGACACGATTGTTTTACAAAAATCATTGAAAATGCATTTGTGAAAATCCTCGTATTTCACTCACTCGTAAAATGTCGATGATGTATGATTATCTCTCTCCCTCTTTCACTCCGTGACTCGTCTTTCTTTCGATGTTGTTGTGCCTCCCTCTCTCTGAATTTTTTTAACCTACATAGGGGGCTCGAATGCACACACTCGTGTCCCTAGCTAACTGAATTACAACTAAGGGGCATGTCCTTTATTTCTCCGTCGTCCCTTTTCTCTTGATGTTATATACGAGGAATGATAGAGTTTCTAATGAAAATCAAAGAGAGGAGCATTTGTTTTCGCCACTAAAGTACCACTGGCCCTCTCCTCAAAATGAAGAAAATGGGTAAAAGAATTGAGTTGGACATGGTTTGAAATGTATATCGTTTAGGGTTTCTCATTTTTGAAATATATAAAATTTTAGGGCGGCTAAATCAAATGCTAAGATAATTTGATGGGGCTATGCCTCTGCATGACCATTGTCAGAAAAAATACCTTTCCATCCTTCCAAATCCCAATAATGGAAATGATCTAGGTGGACCTCATGAGTCGTACAACTTATTCACACTACCTAGTCTGTTCATATGTGCAGATTACTTTATCTTCCACTTTGTAATCCTCTTATTCCCTTGACCTCGACTTATAACTTATTATCGAAATCAATCTCAACTTATGCATATACAAATAAGGTTGGAAAACTCGTGACTCGGGTTCAAACTCAACTCGTCTAGCTCTACAACATCAACTCAAAGAGCCAACTCAATGACTAAGAAGGTTTCATTTAAAATAAAAATAAAAATCTTAAAAATAAATCATATACTTAGAAAAACCAAGAAACACATGCATCGAATATACAAAGTCAAATATAAGCCTCAAATTACATCTCAATCAATCATTCTCAAAATTGCTAACTCCAAACCTCGAGCATCAAATTACTCATACTTAGACTCCACGAGTTTCGACTACATCCGACTCAGCCTTTTATCCAAACAAAATGACTCGGAAGGATCAAGAGTCAACCCGCCGAGTTTTCCTTCCTTCCTGCCCACCCAAGAGTTTGTTTCACTTTAACCTCAGGAATCAACCAAAGGTCCCAAGTGGTGGGGTCCTCAAAAAGAGAGAGAGAGAGAGAGAGAGAGTCCCATGAAAAAAATACAAAAAACCACCATTGCTGCCATCAGCATCAGCATCAGATCATGGTTTTGCCTCTGAACGCTACAAAGACTTGACGCAATCTTCTTCTCCTAACACAAACCCTCCTTCTCTCTCTCTCTCTGTCGCCTTTTCCCCTTCTCCTTCTCTCACTTCCCCTCACTCTCCTTCTCTCTCTATACATACATGTCTCCTAATCGAAACCCTAATTAGAGCCAAACCATGCCGTATTCGTCCCCAAAATCCATGATAGAGATGTGATTCCAAGGAGCGATTACGTCCAATCTGAAATCGAACAACAGGAGATCTCAAAATCACTTTTTTTTTTTTTTTTTTTTGTTCCTTCGATTTGGCGTTCTCAAATCGAGGATTTTTGCATATGAAAGACCGTTTGGATCGCACGAAAGTTGTGCTGCGGCACTTGCCGCCTGCGATTTCGCAGTCTGTGCTCATGGAGCAGATCGATGTTCGCTTTGGCGGACGCTACAATTGGTTCTGCTTTCGCCCCGGAAAGACCAGGTTAGGGTTTTCGTTTAATCCCTCTTTTTTCTTCTTCTTCTTCTTTTTCCCACATCTAATCGTTTGTGATTCTCTGCTGTTTGTTGGGTGATTGCTTTGTTTTTCAGAATCTTGGTGTGGTAGGCGTCGTCGGTTTTGTATTTCTTTTTTTTTGTTTGATATGATATGATCTTTGTGTTTGAGGAATTTAGTTCGTGAGAATTAGGTTAGGATTTGATGTAAAAATTTGCGTTAGTAGAAGATTTTGGTCTAGGGTTTTAGGGATCAATGGCCACTTCATGAACATAGATATAGTAATCAATTGATGTACGAAGGGTGGGCATTTTTATCATATCAACATGATCATGCATGGACCTTTTTGTGAAGTATGTGTTCCCAAAGTAAGAAAAAAAGAAGTTGTGTGTTTGACAATCATAGTGTTCAATTTGAAGCAGGAAGGGGTTGCTTTTCTTATTTTTATCAACTTGATCTTGTGGAACTGGAAACGAACAAACATGAACCTTTTAGTGGAGGCATGTGTCTGGTGAAAGTCTTGATAGCTAGGTCTTGTTGGAAACAATGTGGATGGGGACATGTTGGTGTTCTATTAGGAAGTGGGAATTGAAATTTACAGTGAGCTTACCGTTTTTCACCCCCATGATGAAGTTTGTCTGATGTTTCTTTTGTTATTTTTTTTTCTGGTGACTCAAGAGAGAAATCAAAGCTAGGAGTCATGTGGATGTATTCTGCTTATTTGTCTGAGCTTGTATACTTGGGAACATTAAACCAATGTGGGATGCTGGTTAAGCTAAATCTAATATGCTCCAGAACTTGCATGATGGTGTGTGGTGTGGAGTCCAGGCAATTCTTCAGGGTTATTATGTGGATAATTTGAGTTGTTCTACTTGGTTAGTGTTATACAAATGGAAGTAGACATAATTAGGTATCTTAGAGTCTCATTGATATCAGGATCACTTACCCTGTCTTTGTTGGGTATTATGTCCTTATCGAATTTTGGTGTTTTGCCCCTTCAAAGAAGAATACCACATGGATGAGGACCGTCTTCCATCCTCTGGGTTTGTGACACTCCATCATTCACGGGATAACGTGTGCTTATTTTGAGTTCGTTTGATATACATTGTTCCATATCTTGATTCCTAGGTGGATTCACGGAGTAATTTGGTTTGTGATGATCCTATTTATCTTCTTTGATGTGGATTGGGCTAAATAGGAGCATCCAGACTGCATCAATTGGCATTAGAATTGAAGATTCAATTACGACAGACAACCTGCCGAGGTTTCACAACTGCAATGCTTATTGATGGCCTTTGCTAGATGATCAAAGCGATGATGACCATGGTCCACAAGACTTGGAAATGGAAGAGTTAGAGAAACAAAAACAAGAAATGTTTGCACAGGCATAAACTATTACTTATCAACTTTCTGATTTGAGTGCATTTGTTATTATTCACCACATGATAGCATAATCATGAAATTGCTAATATTATGGTAAACCTTTTTCAATTGATGTGACAGTGCGGGCATGTTCAAAAGGGGTGAAGGAATAATGGAAGTTCATATTGTATTACCATTTTAGTTTTTAAATCTGGTGCCAACAACATATGGGTCTATGCGACATCAACATAAGAAAAGAAAATTAGAATTCTTGAATATCATGGTAGCATGAAGGGTATCTTGATACCATCAAGAGTATCTTGATTATAAGGATTTCCTAAAGAAGGTGAAGTTAATTGCTATTAAGTCGAAAGGAAGGGCAATGGAAGTTGGAAACAATTAGAAGCACTTGGAAAATCAAGGAAGGCACAAAATTAAAATCTGGATTACGATGGTAGGCCACATGAAGAATGCCTTCCCTGAGATTACTAGGTTGTATTTTACCTATTTTTCCATAATAGGCATGGTGAAAGAGGTGACAAGATTACGAATTTCATCTCTTCGTGGCTCATCTCACACAGAGTAAAATTACTAGTGAGCTCTTTGGAGAGTTTAGCATCACCGTTTGCCAATTCACTTGTTGTCCATGAGCTTTGGGATGTGTACGAAGCATATGAACGGGCCTTAGTCGTGGAGAAACAACAAAGGAAAAATGCAAATTGGCATACATTTCTTTGGGCAAGCTTTGTAGATGTTTGTGCGAAGTGAGGAGAAATATGAGGCAGTAGACCATGCTAATAATGATTGTGTTTGAAAGAATGGAAAGCAGTGTTGCAACTTGGATCGGGCTTAACCAATTTTTTGCCAGTTTGGGCTTGACTCTGAAAAAAGGTTCAACCTAGTAACCAGTTGGAATACACATGGGCCTCGATACAACTCGAATCAACTTGAGCCCAACCCTCATTATCTAAAAGAATACATGGTTCTCTTTCTTATTTATTATACATGCAAAACCAAGAAGCTTCCTTTATTATGTGGAAATCAAAGGCCCTTGTAGTTTTTTCTAGGAGTTTCTGTCTCAAATTTTATATGTGTTTGAAAAGATCAAAGCAATTTTAGAAATCCAGAAAAGAAAAGAGAGAGTGGAAGTTTCAATAATTCATCATACAACAGATTTACTTTTGTGAATAAAACACGTGATAAGAACGTAGATAAACTTTCTACCGAAAAAATATAATGTAGATAAACTGTAAAGAAGGGATAAATTCATTAATCCAAGAGAAGATATCACTCAACAAGACCATATTATACAATGAAAATAGTGACATTCTAGACACTACATTGGCAATATGCGTAGATGGAAACTGAATTTGTGTGTTATTTTAAAGTTGTTTTATTGCTAAATTTATGAAAGTGTGTGTGACCATTTCAGCCAGAAGAATCAGCGGCATGCTCAAGCCTATATTGATTTCAAGAGTCCAGAAGATGTCGTTGAGTTTGCTGAGTTCTTCGACGGGCGTGTGTTTGTCAATGAGAAGGGTAATGATCCCTGGTGAATGTGTTCGCCACCATGCAGTTCTCTTTTATTTGTCAGATGCTTATGTTGTTTATGTCAGATGAGATTGTATATTCCTATACTTAGTATTGGTTTTGTCCAAATCACATGGGCAGAATGGATTTTCAAGAAATGTGAGTAATCTATGGTCTCCACATCTCTCATATGTTGTGTGCACTACTAGTGATTATGGGTGTGGAAGTGGCAGTTTGGAATCTATAATACTGCAATTTTTCTTTCGGTAGTGAAAACTCATTCATGAAAGGAAGCACTTTTGATGCAGGCTCTAGGATAAGGGCTTGCGTGGAAAGTGCTAAAACAACAATGGGTGCTGAAGTATGTGTCCGAAGACACAATCAATCTCTGCAGAGATAATAAACGAGGACGCACCTCAATGGGAAAACCCAATTTCATTAATCAACTCTCTGAATAATTCTTTACTACAATGTCATATAAATAAGAAAGATAACTTAAGCCCTAAGAAACCTAATTAAACTATGAAACTAAATAAATTGGAAATCTAATCCTAAATAGAATTCTTTAAATAAAATCAGAAACTAATGACATATAATTAGTTAATAAAATATCCTAAATCTAAGTGGGCCCAACATAGGTGGCCATGAGGTCTACACTGCATCAACTTTTTAGCAACAAAATTCTTGATTTAATGAAATGCAACCAAAGGTTGCTAAGAGGAGATACCCTTGTCTCATATTCCTCCAAAGTAACTTGTGATCTGACCTGCAATTAACATGAATGTCTTTTAGTTTGTCCTTTATATTTATATTTTGGAGATATGGAAAAAGCCTCCTTTTTAAATAGTAAGTATCCACATTTTTTTAAAGTGTCGAACTACATTCTTCCAGGTGCCCAGTTTAAGACTATTGTCGAATATGCACCATCTCAACGGATTCCGAAGCTGTGGTCCAAAAAGGATGGCCGTGAAGGGACAATATTTAAAGGTATGTCTGTTTACTGTTAATTTGTCAAAAGTAAAATATTATATGCATTGTGTATATGCTGTCTTTAATGTATTCATTTTTTTTTTTCATGATGGGTGGACCTTTTGTTTTGGTCACAAGATTTTTTTTATTGAATGACTAGATCCTGAGTATTTGGAGTTTCTTGATCATCTTGCAAAGCCTGTTGAGAATCTTCCTAGTGCTGAGATACAACTGGAAAGAAAAGAAGCAGAAGAACGAGCTGGTTAGTTGTAATGCTCACTTACTATATGCACTGACATATTTTACCACTTAGAAAAGGGCATCCAGATGAATTATGTTAAAGGTTACTTATATTGATTATCCAGGTGGACTGAAAGAGAGACTTATTGTTACACCTTTGATGGATTTTGTTCGACAAAAAAGAGCTTCTAAGATTGGGTCTCAGGTACATGGAAATTCATTTAGTTATGTATCTTTTGCTTTTGCCATCAAACAAATAAAATAACTTACATTCTAGTTGGGAGGACATTAGTTCTGATTCCCTGTGGGGAATTTAATCACTGATGGGTTTTTCTCTGTCTCTTTGAGTTTTATATATATATATATATATATTTCATTAAGATAACCACAAAAATGCCATACTGATTCATGCTTAGGGCTTTATAGATTGTCTATGATGCAGTTGGTTTAAATAGACAAGATGACATAGTTTAATGATGTCTATATGCATCATCATCATCAAGACCTTGTCCCCACAATATGCCCGTACATTTAAAATGTGTACATCTGTTTGGTTATGTCTACACCTTTTTGGTACTTGAGTGTTTAGCATGCAACAAGCAAGACATCTCATTATTCTAAGCACGGCTCAAGTGAATTTTCTTCTTATATAAGTTTATTCATTGTATGTGTATGTACTATGTACATGCTCATGTAGACATCTGTTTTATCTGTGGTCATGTCCCAATTCCCTTATCTTCTAGCACGAGTCGTTTGTCTTATTTGAGCACACAGTGATTTCTGACAGTTATCCATTCTTACTTGGTAACTTAGTAATACATTTATGTTCCAATGCATATTGTTTTAATTGTTGATAAGCATGCCCTGAGCTTTCACTAGTAATTGACAACAGAGACCTTCAGCTAATGGGAAGCTTAGTAGGCGAGGTGGGGTTTCACATGGCAATTCTGGTTCATCCTCTTCCAAACGAACTTCTGAGAAGCGAAGGGCTCCCACTTCAATGGTATGTATGATCTTCACAGCATGGTTTCTTCATGCAAGGGGAATGAAATCATTACTATTGATATGATCAAACTGCTTATTCTTACCTACTTTGTTTGACTCTTTCCTTTTCGTAAAACTTTCTGTGATGAATTGGGAAAAAATATGTGCCACATTTTTTTTTCCTTATTGGTCATTCTATCAGGACTCCAAATGGAGAATCTCAAGTTAGTACTATACTACTATCTTTCAATTTTTGGAAAAATCTATAGCCTTGGTTCGAAGGGCAAGTCCCATTTCATTTTTCTTTCTGGGCATGGTTGTTTTAATTTTTTAATGCCCTTATTTTACGCTTTGGAGTTTCTGAGTTTTTTCTTCTTCTTTTGTTTTAAAGAATCGGTGAAAACATATTGATACTCTTAGTGTTGTTTCTTAGATAGCAACGAAAGAAGGATCAAAGAAAACTGATGCTTTTGACTTTGATGCATCCCGTATGTGATTGAACAGTGGTGGTGTTCTCTTGATGCATGCGTCTGCACTACCTATCTCTAGTGGTCAACTTCTAGACATGTTTCTGTGGCTTTTCCATTAAGTAAATGGTGGAATTGTGTGATATAATGATTGTGAGAATCGATCTTATCCATCTTATTAATAACTATCATTTTGCCAATAAAATAATTATCCTATTGAAGTGACTTGTTGTGAAATGCTTTATTATTATTATTATTATTATGGGTACTAATACTATTCCTGTGTATTCAGTGTGCATGGTCTTACCGTGGACACTGGCTATTGGGGCCCACCTAGGGCTCCACAGATCATGGGACATGGGGGGAATGGAAAAATCCACTCATGAGGGTCCCAGACGTAAAAAATGGGATTGATCTCATTCCTCTATCCCTTTGATTTGTGGTCCATAAGTTTAATGGATTTATATAAATAAATAAAAAAAGACCGTCAATCCAACACTCCAGTCCACTTGGTGGGTCGAAGCCCAAGGGTCAAGTCACTATCAGAGGCGTCTTGTATGTGTGAATGGTTTGGAGGAATCATAAGGTGGGCTCATTGGAAGTTCTCCCCGTAAGGATGTACAAGAACATTTCATTGTTGTTGTTGTTGTTGTTGTTATTATTGATATTATTATTATTATTATTATTATTATTATTATAAAGTTAACAGCAAATTTATTAAGGGAACAAAGAAGTTACAAGGGGCACTTCTTGAGATGGAACAAGGAGGAGGAAATCAGAACAAGAAGAACAAATTTAAGTCCAAACATAATAGTATCGTTCCAATACCCCCCTTATTGTTTGCATCTGCTTTGAAATTAGCAGCATTTAACACATGGTTGAAAGAGATTCATTCCCAACTGAAGGATCCCTTATCTTGTCCAATCAGAACTCAATTCTCCAAGGGCCTGAGCAGGGCTTGTACAAGCAGAATCATATTCTATTACTTGAGGAAAGAAGCCCAGTTTGCAGGCTTTATGCAACCCCAATAACATTGCTATGACTTCGTTGATGTTTCTGTAGCCACCAGGACCTGAGAACCATCTCTTCGCATTATCTGTGTTGTCACAAATCACCCCTAATGTCAGCCATTCCAAGGTTATCCGTGGCACAGGTGTTGAATTTATTTTCATGGATTCCAGGGGGACAACAATTGAGTAGGGGTGCTAACATCCTCTAACACCTCAATCCAGATCTATCCAGCATGTCACAGAAACACTGTTGCCACAAGGTGAGTATGACTAGATTCTTAACATCCTCAGTTACTCCAAGTATCTTTGGTTCCTCTCCTTCAATAGGGACCTGATTGCTGCAACGAAGGACAAAATCTAAGGAGCCTTACCTTGCTTTAAAATGAATATCCAAACAGTGATGCCTCAAAATGAACATCAGTGGTTTTGGATAATTCCCAGGGTACCTTAAACCAAGAGAGAGTGAGTTCCAAACCACACCTTGGGAATGGAGCAATTTAAAAGGAAGTGGTTCACTGTTTCTTCATCTTTAAGGCAAATGGGGCACCCATAGATAATCTTTTGACTACTGTATAGATGCTCCAATCTCAAAATACGTGCAGATCACAATAACCTTGGGAGGATCATGGATGTACCAGATACAGGACAGTACATTCATCTCCCTTATCTGATTTTGCAGTGATCCATAGAAGGATTTAAGACTGAAGATTCCCCCCTGATTCAGTACGGTCCAAGAAGTGGCCCCACCAAGGAATCTTTTGTTAATTTGATTTCCTTAATTAGATACGAAATTTTAGTTGATTTGCTTTAATTAGAGAGATTTTAGTAATCATGTGGAGTGATTTTAGTAATTCTTTTTATTTACAATAGCATGCATTACATCGAGAGTTCCCCCTCTATAAATAATAGAAGAATAGCCTAAATAAGGAAACAAAAATTACTACAGAATCAATTCTTTTTATTTTCAATAGCATGCATTACATCGAGAGTTCCCCCTCTATAAATAGTAGAGGAATAGCCTAGATAAGGAATCTGAATTACTAAAATCTCTCCACATGATTTCTAAAATCTCTCTAATTAAATCAAATCAACTAAAATTACGAATCTAATTAAGGAAATCAAATTAACAGAAGACTCCTTGGTAGGGCCCATCATCTTGGACCGTACTGCATCACCCCCAAATCAGGGCACATGGACCTCTCAAAGAAGGGAGCTTGGTCAATCACTTTATCTGTAAGATCAATGACAACCCTTCTTGTACCAAACCTGAAACCATTGACATAGTCCACGACCCTGCAGCTTGATCGGAAGCAATTTCAAAGTGGCATGGATCTCCTAGCATGGCTTTGATCTCAAAACCAGACATCAGTCCACAAAAGAATCTGGCATTTTTCTAGTGGATGGACCTGCAAAACATTCTACCTTCATGATTCCTTGCTACAGTCCTAAATCTTAGGGGGATCCTTCCTGAACACACCACCTGTTCTTGTCAATTTTATATTTGGAGAAGCCAACCCTTTTCCCAAGACCATTTGCATTCATTGACCAATCACCACAACTGGTTTCCAACAAGGGCTTCATTCATTTCCTTTAGAACTTTAATACCCAGCCCACCCTGGTCATGGGAATCGTGTGATATTCTGTTTCTTCTCCATCTCCTTCCATTAAAAAAAATAAATAAATCTTTCTTGTTATAAAAAAAAAAAACACCTTTCTGTGGCCTTTTGATCTATGATGGAAGCAAGACAGTTGAAGAGTGATATGAAGTAGACTAGCAAATTGTATAGAGCTGCCTTAATGATTGTGATTCTACCTCCAAAGGGTAAGTGTTTCGCCTTCGAAATCAACAGTCTTCATTTGAATCTCTCCACCACTGGGTCCCATAGAGATATGGAAGCACTGCCTAATATTGGTATGGATATGTGATGAATTGATTGAGAATCATGTGATGAAAATTGAACATTCCATATGTAATATGGATATTTGACTCTATGTTATGGATTATGTGATCACTATGTTATGTTATGGTTCGAGAGTCAACTTGATGTCCATAATATTGCTTTGTGATTCTTAGCCTTGACTTTTATGTAAAGGCACTATCGAACCTTGTATCCGGCCTCTCCTCTTACAGCACAATACTTTCCTCAAGTACAGAGATGGTATAGTTGTTTTATCCGTTTCTTAAGGACTAATCCTAATGTCTTTGCTCTAGAGATTACACAAAACAAGATTACAATTATAATACATGTGATGGTCCCCACGTGGACCCCCCTAGTCACATATGTATGTATATGTTTGATAGCTGGCAAATTCCAAGTCTCGCAGAGTGCTGGTGAGGACAGCCAGCAGAGAATCATTGACTGTGACTCCGACTTCAAACAGTTCATTCTTTAGCAAAATTCATTCTGAGGCCTGAGACTGCCTGGAAACACCTTATTAATGTTTTGACCTTGGACCATTTTAACATTGTACACCATTTGTGTATCATCTTGCTAACTGAAGTTGCCTAGTGGGAACCTGCAATTTCTACAGTGGAAATGTTGAAATAGGTCAGCAGTATGCAGTCCTGGCATTCTCAATCATTTTGGTTTGAGCTTCTCCAAAAATGGCGAGTAGGAATCTAGACAGCGGATCGCCTTGTCTTGATCCCCTTGATGCTTCAACGAATCTTTTTGAAGATCTTTTCATGAACACAGATAATCTAGTTTTCACGAGATTACAGAGAATCTAGCAATCCCACATACTCCTGAATCCCAATTCACCCTACCATAGGCCTTCTCAAGATCAAATTTGCAAGTAACTCTTGGTCTCTTAGCTTCGTATCAGGAATGTACACGTCCATTAACCACTAGCATCCTACCAGGAGTCTGTCTCTCGTGGACAAAAGCTCCTTGGGGAAAGGAGATATCTAATGGTAGAACCTGTTTCAATCTGGAGCCAGGACCTTAGCTAATGTAGATGCTCACAATTAAATTGATTGGTTTGAAGTTCTTCAACCGCTTTGTTTCATCAATCTTGGCATAAGAGCAATGAAAGAGGTATCCAACTTAGGCAACATCAATCTTAAAATTCATTCATGAAGTCTTGCACGATAATTTCCCTACATATTTGGAAAATGACCATCCGGACTTAGTGCATGATCACCATCCATCTCAGAAAAACCACCTTCTCAATTTCTCTTCAAAATTCCTTTTCAGTCAATCTGCCAACTCTTCCTTGATATCAATCTCCAGATTACCCATGATAAGATCTACCATGTCATGGACCCATACAGCTGCTGAAGCATCTCATAATTGTTTTTGATATCCTTTCTTTACCAGCATTGAGCTCTATTCAGATGAGGAAACAATTCTGTTGAATTTCTGTTAAGCTGAAGCAATGCGATGGAAGAATCTTGTATTGTGGTCCCCCTCTTTTAGCCATTCATTTCTAGACCACTGGTGACATTTGATCTCTTCCTACAGTTTGTGCATGTGCTTTTGTCCATTCTATGGAAACACTGTTCCTCAGGGAGGGACTTTTTTTTTTTCTTAATTCTTCATCAATCTTATAAATCTTTGCCACCTCTGATTGCTTAACGGCTTCCACGAAGCTATTATAGTGTACTGCTCATTCCTTAGTCTGCACTAACTTGTTTCACTCCATCATTGACTAATCAAGTCTTGAAGCCTGAGTGAACTGAGGGAGGGAGGGAGCATCCACCAAGCTTCGACTTGGATGGCAGATCTTGATATTTGGACTGAGTGAACTGAGCCCCAATCAGCAGAAAATGAATTTGACTATTATGGTCAATTCAATCAGAAAATTCCCTCTTAGCTCCAGGTATAGGACAAACCACCCATCATTTCACTTGGAGATTGGATGAATGTTGAATGAACTCCTCAGACAAGACAACCCCCATCCTTTCACTTGGAAATCGGATAAATTTTGAACTCACTCCTCGAACACCATGGCCATTGCCATCTGCCTCTAGCAGAATCTAGCTCCTCCTGTAGCTTCGTATAGTTAAATGCTTTATTTTTTCCTTGTGTGTTGTCTCAGACCATATTTTGGACGTTTACCTTGTCTTCTTCATGATTTAGTCTTTCATGTCATTTCCACATTTTAACCAGTAACTCTTTTTTTCTTATGCTTTTGCTAATATGTCTCGAACTTTTTTACTTTCTTGATAACTGATATTTGTCTTCCTAATTGTTATAATGGGTTTTTTTTTTTTTTATTATAATAATATTCTTGGTAGCATGGCTCGAATCCATGACCTTTTGGGTTGTGACAGTGAGCACCTTCCAACTGTGCTACAGGCTTGTCAACTAATTGATATTTGTCTTGATATATTGGTTTGGATATGGAATTTATAAATTTGTAATAAAGCAGAAATTGATTGTTGCTCTAGTGGAACAAATTTTCCTATTAGGTGGCATGTCTCATTATACCTCTTCTTTTGCCCATGTGTCTGCTAACAAGTTTGCCGATGAGTAAACAAAATATTCTGGCTTAAAGATTGATCTTTGATTTTGCTAATAGCATAGCCTAATTACCATGGTTTGGAATTCGGACCTGTCATGGCTGCCCAAGTAATGCATCCTACATAGTCCATCCTACAAAAAATCATAAGCCTTTGACTTCATCTTTTGGGCCTGAATGTAGGACAAGAAGGAATTGATCCTTACTCCTTGTGGAGTCAAAAGTTCAGAATGGGAAAAAAGGTTTTGTTGGAATTAACAGGATGCTTTCCAATTGTTTTTCTTGTGTGCATTTTGTGTAGAGTGAATTATCACGTTAAGATGATAGCATTGTTCTTACAACCTTTTTTCCCCCTTTTAAAAAAAAAAAAAAAAACTCTGCAGTATGTTTTAAGGGACAGTACAAAAAATACAAGTAGCAAGGAGAAGTCAACATACCTTTTGGTGTCGAGGCGTGATGATCAGCAGCTTTCTGACAAGTCCGTTGCTGTAGGTGCTGCGACTGGAATTGAAGTAGTAGAAGATGAAACTGGTATGGGTTGTGACTAGATCCTTTATTTTTTATTCAACTCCAGTACCTTGTGTCAATTGAACATCACTGCTGATTTCTTGTTTAATTTAAGACAAGTTGACTGCTTGCTGGCCATGTCTCATTTATTTTTTAATGATTCACCATTAATTAGAAATATATGTTTGATAATAGTGGAAAATGTATCAGATGATAAAGGTCGAAATTCATTTTCAAGGAGGTCCATTTTGAATTTACGACTTTTCTCCAACGTTATGTGTTTCCCTTGCTTATTATGCTTGACAAATCAGCAAGTAAAACTATCTCAAGTAAAACTATCTTTCTGGGAGAACCATGATTTTTCATGTAATGGCTTGTGATGACAGTTTTACCCTTTTTATTCATTTGATGTCAAGTTTCTGATTGTTGTAAAATGTTTCTTATTGTTAAGTTGCAACTATAATTTAAAATATGAATGTGAAATATCACTGTCAAACATGCATTTGTTTCTATACATGCGAACACAACATGTGAAGGCTCATCTTCTTTTGGGGAAATTTTCTTATCTGTATCATATGTTTCTTTACCAATTTACAGTTGCTGGAGCTGATCATGGAACTACAGGAGTATCTGGAGCCATTGAAATTGGAAAGAAAAGACTTCTTCTAAAAGGCAAAGAGAAGGAAATATCTCTGGTATATGTTCATTAAAGATTACTTTTTGTCATCCTCAGGCCAAATGACATTGTGAACCTTGTTTATTTGTTTGTGTATTCTCTTTTTAAGATTTGGTTTGTTGTTTCACCTTACTCTGGGTTTATTAGTCACTTAAGTTTCAACGATTTCCACAGGCATCTGGTGGTGTATCACAGCAGCAGAGTGTAACACCTGTGAGAAAATCTCAAGGTTCAGCAACATTTAAACAAAACCAGCGACGTGATGGAAGGATTATTAGGAGCATACTTTCAAATAAGGAAGCTCGTCAGAATCAATCATCAGCTGCAATGGTCCATTCTGAGCAGCAAATTCAGACAGTGAATTTAGAGAAGGACAAGCGTCAACCTCGGTCAACCAACATGCGCGCTATTTTGAAGGATCAGATTTCTAGCATTTATCCACTTGCAGATAACCCTGACAGTGAAATAAAAAGAGCTTCAGATGATAAAGTTTTTGCGAATGATCTGCATAATATAGCATCTGTTAGTGACAAGCAGGACAGGAGAACTAGAAATAAAGATAGACCTGATCGTGGTGTTTGGACTCCACTTCGTCGCTCAGATGGTTCTCATGCCAGTGATGATCTCTTGTCCTCTTCTCTGCAAGTGCAGTATCTGTCTGATTCTTTTGAAGGCATGTCCATTTCTCAACAATCAGCCCCTGGAATGAGTAAAATTGGAGATGATATAGCGGAGGGCAACAATACTTTCACCAGTGGAAAGCCTCGAAGCATGGATGGGGTTTACAATTCTCGCTTAGGACGAGGTAGTGGTTTGATATCTGCCAATGAATTTGTTTTGGGCGAAATGAAAGTGGACATGCTTAATGCTGGCAGAGGTGGAGAAATTAAAGTCATTGGAAGTGGACGTAATAGTCTTTCTTCCATGGAGAATGGTTAGCTTTTGCTGCTAAGATTTAAATTGGTCGTTTGCTGGTTGTCTGTGGTTGTAATTTTTGTTTGTTCTTCACTTCAATTCACCAGTATTTGGATTTTTTTAGGTTCCCATAGACATGCTGGCCGCCGTGGGCCGTTACATGGATTGAAGGAAGTTGATGCTTCCTCAACTTTTTCTGAGGGAAAGCCTTCCAAGAGAGGAGGTGCTACTGGCCATGGATCCCATGAGGTGACTTCCAGGATTACTTCCATTCAAACACGTCTGCTTGTCTTGCTGAATGGGCACTAAATATTGTGTGCATTTTTTTATTTTTTATTTTTTACCCTTTTTAATCTTTTTTCTTCTTCGTGTGCAGAAACAAGTATGGGTTCAGAAGTCAGGTTCAGGCTCTTAATGTCTTTTAAATGGTGAGCCCCACTTGCGAAATCCTTTTCACATTCTTCACCTCTGTTAAATTAATGTGATTGTTTGCCACACTTGTACTCATATTGCTTTGATAAAAGAACATACAGTTACATATAATATCTATCTTGCTTTAAGACTAGGAGGACTTGACAAGCATAATGATTTTTGTTTTACTGATGGCACCATTCTACGTTTGACATTAGTGTATACAGCTTACCTAGGCAACTACAAGTATGCATCTAACTGCTGCATTAGGATGTGTGACCTTCAGTTGCACTTCAGTATTCTACAAAAAGAAAAAAAAATTCCCAAAATTTCCTTTATCTACAAACCAGGCCCTATAACAGTAAAATCACAGAAAACCCTCTGATATATTCTTCAACACTAATGATATATACATGGAGAAGGGGCAAACAATAATTTTCACTTGTGGAATGGATAACCGCTCCAAATGGAACAGGAGAAAGGAAACCCATCTGCTCTGCCCCATTAAAATTTTAAATCGCTTGCAATATGAGGTACATCCAAGTGCACTGATTAGGTATACTAGTATCATGTTTATGTGGGTATTGAAGTGTGTAAATTATACTGCTGTGTGTACAAAGGTGTTTCGTTTATGAATCTGTCAGGCAAATGTGGTCTCCATGTTGGTTTTTAGTAGTTCACTTTTATATTTTTTGGTGGAAGTCACTAAATATTTGTTTCCCGTGTTTTTCCTCTGGCCTATGCATGTTGCTAAGCATTTATTGTCACAAACACGAGGCCGTGATTCCATTGTCCCCACGTACTGACAATATGTTTTGGCCGCAGTTTTCGTCAAATGATGGCGGCTTCATTTGGGTGGTTGGCATCATCTGTTTTCTCTCTTATTGGATTCCTTGGGAATCATGAAACAGTAAATCCTGTTGAGGTTTTACCTTGTTAGAAGTATATGATTGCCCTATTTCAGTGCTCGGGACTTGGGGCTAGTGAGTTCCATGTGCTTACTAGCAGATGATTGGATTTTTGGCGCATATGCGTGCTTTAAGTTCACGAAGAAGGATAGGTTGATCTGAAGATGGGTATTGAGGTGTCGCTTACTTGGATTAAGAAGATCCAATACTTCTCTGAACTGGCTATGCTGATTAAGGAGAACACTAGATAGAACTCAATTCACTTGGCATGGAGATATTAACCGAGGCGCCCCTCTGATTTTTTTTTCAACAGAAGCGTTTTGGATTTCTTGTTGGGAGATAAGAGGACAAAAGTGGATCGACTGTCTTGCTGACGACTCAACTGGGATTCCGAGGCATTCTGGTTTAGATCAATTTATTCTTGGTTAAACTGTATATATATTGAAAAAAAAAAAATTAGAGTGCATGCTTTTCACCCATTGGCTATATATATAGATAGGTCTCAAGGCTGAGGAGAGCCATATGTGATGTAACTGGAAGTTGTTAATCCAGATAAATAAGAGCTGTTCTGAACTGGGTTGTTTAGAATACGGAAGGCCCATTGCCAAGTTTAGCATGCCGAGCTGGCGGCTCGGCCCGGCCAGCTGACTTGAATATGGGAGAAGTGAATTGGGATGAGGGTGAAAGCGTTCTTGTCTGGGTTGTCTTGGTGTGAATGAAATGAGGGATTGTTCTGGTAATATATATATTTAACCAGGTTCTTAAATATTGCTGTATACTTTCCTCTCTCAAAATGATAGTGGTTGTTACTTGTTAGTGTCCCTTTTTTTTTCTTCTTCCTGTTTTGTTGCTTATTTACTTTTTCACCCTTCCAAGAGGCTGATTGAATCAATGAAAGTTGTAGAAAATATTGGAAATGAAAAGGTGGGATTTACTGGTATTTCTATTGAAATCCCTTGGAATTTACTTCTTGAAATGGGCAAACAGTTATCATATCCTTATTCCAACTGTGGAGCCATCACATTAAAATGTTGGATGATGATAAAACATCAAGCCAAATGTTGGAAGATGATTAAATATCAACCCCACCCAGAAAAATTCTCAAATTCATATCATAAGTTCAGTATTATGATCTTTTTATAAGGACTAATTGCTACTCTTTTCCTCCAAACAAACAGTACATTGAAAATAGTTGAGAAAATTTTTCTAAGACGTTCATTCCTAATGCTTCAAGTTATTCTTCTCAAGTCACCACTCTTATTGCAGTGTTATTACTTTAAGTACAGTATCCTATTTGTAGAAAGAAGGAAGAAAGTTTTTGCAGTTGTCATGCGCCCTCATTGTAAGATGCTGTTTGTGCCTTGCTTTCTATGAATGCCATGAGAGAGTTACTTTTTGTGCATGCAATGAAGCTGTGACTCTTAATGAATGGAAAACTGCACAAGAACTAGTGTGCGACACTGACAGGGCACTGGTGGGTGGCATATCATCTAATGGGGGATCACGCCAGTCCTGTTGATTGTACATGGCTAAGGTTGTGGGGCCCGAATAATTATAGAAGGATATAGGAGGCCTCTTTCGTTTAGAGTTAGATTCCTGGGTCTAACTTTTTCTTGTGCAAGAGTTAAAGTAGGGCTTACAGGGTCAACTTGCATCTTATCTTCCGGATCTAGAACCTCTTTTGTTGTGTATTTGAACTATGTATGGAAAAAAGGCTTGGATGAAGATGTCATGACCAAATAACATATTTTGGGATTAAATTAGGATCAATTTAAGAAGTATGTTCTTTATCTTCTAAAGTTACAGATTGCGATCAATCAGACTCCAGTCGCACTCATTAAGGAGTAAATCATGTATGTAGCTGGTTTATTATATTTTTACTTTGTGAATAATAATCAAGTCCGAACTTTTCAAAACTAGGGATGCAAATGACCATCCGATTATATGGAGGTTTCGATCCGAAAATAATTGGGCTTGGAACTTGTTTTAGGTTTCAATTCATTAACGGACCGAGATCTCGGTCCGGAATTCAATTTAGGTTCCAATTAATAAGCAGGTCCGGTTTTCGGTCCATACAAGTTCTGACCTAGGGATCCAGGACCTGACATGCGAGTCTTTAATTTTTGCAAACTGTAGCTTAAAATAAACTTTTGTTGAATATTTTTATGTATAATAATGAAGGTAGTAGACTTGATGCATTGCTGTAATTTGAATGATATCTTTATTTTAAGAAAAAATTATAAATTAAAAAATGAAAAGAAGTTGGAACTGGTGTTGGAATTAGATTCCAACCCTCTAGTTTGATCCAGTTCTGGAACTGGATCCAGGTTTGAAACTAACAAAACAAGTTCTGAGTTAGAACCGGAACCATTATTTGGAAATAGGTTCAAGTCCGGGTCTAGTATGGTTTCTACCAATAGCCCGCAACCGGGTGTTCCTCATGTGAAGAAAAGCACCAAATGCATCATTCCGGATTTTCTTTTATGAGAAGACTGCATGTACAATCGAGCTCTATTTAGGCCCAATTGGGCCTCAGCATTTGACTAGAAAAGAAAAATTCAAGTATTAAATTTTAAGATTGTTAAATGAAGGGCTAGGATACTTTTACGAATCTGTTATTTTTCGGCACGACCCTTATACATAAAGAAATCTTTTCCCCTCTCTCTCGATATATATATATATATATATATATCATGCTTCCAATATCAGGAATGCATTCAAATGGGCTCCACGAGCTGGAGGTGGAGGTTTTCCATCATTTAAAGAATCTTTCAGCATTGAGATTTAATGGATAGGGTAGGGCATAGTATGTCTATTTGATGCGCAGCATGACCTATACAATTTGAGACAAACTCTCTCTCTCTCTCTAAAAAAGAGTTGGTCAAGGATAGGGACCACCTCCTTATATCCAAACCACTTAGACAAATCAGTCAAATGGTAGGCCCCACATGCATAGAATAGTCAAAAGGCTGGAAATATGGGTTCAACAAACTGCACAGAATGCATCTATGATGGATCTGAAATCTTGATTGCCATTGCTACATGTCTTTTTCAGTTTTTGACCAACTTTTCTTTTTTTGTGATCTTATCAATAATGAAGAGATCACACTCTTTCAGATTCTCAATAGCGCTCAGCAAAAGTTGAAGGTAGATACTGTTCATGGTATCATGTCTAGGATCAGAGAGATCCACACTTACCAAGAATTGTATTTGAAAAAAAGAAAAAAAAGAAAAGTGGAATCATTCAGTGGGCCCACATTGGATGAGCAGAAACCCAAAAAATCACTTGGATTAAAAGTTCACATCAATCTTTGATGATCAAAAAGAAAAAAAATAATATTAAATGCATCTTTTATAAAATTTTAGAAAATTATAAACAACAAGGGGACAAACAAGTCATCCAATAATTTTTAACCAAGGATTTCTAGTTTTTATTACATATGTACTTAAAATCTTTTATATACAAAGCACTTCTTAGCAATAAAATTAAGGATGCATCAAGGTGAACATTCTGATCAGTTCAGGTACATTTCTAAAGTCTGCCCCTCTTGTGGGGCTAACCTGAGATGCATCTAATTCAGGAGAATGGATAGATACTTGGTGAATGATGAGGATAGAAGGTGGGCTAGAAATCACTCTCATCAAATGAACCTAACACTTGGTTAATAATATCAAACCTTCATGGTGCTTTAAGCATAGTTTATTGTAATTAAATCTGGTGTTTAATTAATGGATAAGTGTAAAATTGGGGTTAGTGTCAATTCATTGGAGTATGTGAGAGCGAATGCTGATTTGTCAGAGGTCGTACCCACTATCAGAATTTAGTCAAAATAAAAGGGGGTTGATTTGAGAATTCTTGCCATTGGTCAAATGGAGATGTTTGGTGAAGGGATGGTTTTCAGATTCAATACTTGCAACTGCCTCAACCATCAAAATTGCTGGTTAGGCTTAGGCCACTTTAGAATATATGATGATTAGGGGTACTTTTCTTGAACTCAAAACATATATTCAATGGTCCTCTCCCTAGTGAGGTGGGGGTGGATCAAATGAATGATCGGTTTAGATTCATGAAAGCTAGTCTCCGATCATAGCACAATGAAAATAGTAATTCATGATGTATGAGGTTCCAACCAAGAAAAACTAAAGAGATGAGTATAAAGAATATAAGTTGGAAATGTACATAAGACCCACACTGTTGGATTTGATTCATTAGGGTCATAATTTATTGTTCATTTGCACCGAATGAGAGAATATTTGATGGCCAATTGTGGATATTCAATTTTGTTTCTTCAGTTTTACCTGCTTCATTTAAAGACATATTTCTTGTTGCTAGGAATTCAAATTCATGCAAACAAACGGGCCTAATAAAAACAACTTGTATTTTTAAAATATTTTTGTTTTGTAAAACATTCTCTCCTTTTAAAAAACAAAAAAGAAAAAGAAAAAATATAACCATTCAATATTGGCTTCTTTACTTGGAAACTGAAATAGGCTATATTGTATTGTCAAAGTTAAAAGAGAATTAGATGATAAAATACTAGCAATCAACACCTTGCTCATATATTGAGTGTGGTTGATTCATGTATTTTTCTTAAATGAAAATATAACCATGGGCGTACCCATGTCGGACTTGTCACTTTGAGTCAACATCCAAAACTCACATGAATTTCTAGGGTCTGCATCCAGAATTCACAGGAAAATTTTAGGTCTGCGCTTCAAACTAACAATCTGTTTGGGTCTGCCCCCTTCAAAATAAAATCTTGAACCCGCTATTGAATATATAATTACCTATTTTTTCTATTATTTACAAAAAAAAAAAATCTGTTTATAAAATCATGATCTTTCAATTATGAAGCTTCTAAAGGGCCCACAAGTTCCTCTCATATGAAAAAAACAAGAAGCTCATTGAAGGACCTCATGATTTTATGTTATTTTGGTAAAAGGGATTTATATTACTCAACCCAAGAAAACACAATAAGAAACTGCAGGAAGTTAAGAGGACTTAGACAAACAAGTAATACATAGCAATGGATTGCTAATGATTTTATGTTATAACTTGCAAAGGAATGGAACTTGATTAGCTATGATGCAGATAATTAGTCTCAGACTCATTTCTATCTTGGCCCTTTGGATGCAGATTAAATAGGAAGATATAATACATGGAGCAAACTATCCATAAATATTCATTTTCTCCAATTTTTTAAAAAAAGTGGGAAAAATGATTCATGAATCAGAAAAAAAAAAAAGGTGAAAGAAATTGTTCTCATCATAAATTTGAATTGTGAACAGTGTTCTCCACCTTTTCTCCTCATCCTAGACTCTTAAATTCATGGTTTAAATACATAAATTCAGGCTTATGATAAGATTTCAACAATCCAGCTCTCCACATTGATATAATTGGCATAAAGTAAGTTCTTTAACCAATCTAAAGCTTCATTGATGTTTTTAAGCATTAAGACCCTCAAAGGATGAAGAAAGTTATCAGATATAAACTTTGGATGGTCTCCTCCACCTTCATGTCCTCTGTTTTTTTCTCATGCAAACATAATTTTGAAAAGTCTTAAGATCTTAAAACAAATTCCTAGTGAGTGCCTCCAAAACCAATTGATCGACACGACGGAGAAAGAAGATGAAGATTCAAGAGAATCTGTTCTCTTGATCACAAAAACAATGAGAAAAGGAATGCTAATTGATAATGCAACTAATGGACTTAAAATTTCACTCAAATCAACTTGATTTGAGAAGAAGTATATAACTTACTTTGTTGGTGTCAATGCAAATCCAGGACTAACATAATTAATTCCCAAGCAAGTACACAATATCCAAAAAATCCAAATCTTAAAAGTTCTTATATGTCTGAACTACACAACATAAGAAACTTAAAAGCCATTGCTGGTAACAACCCAAAACATATAAGTGCTTGTTGATACTTCAAAAATTCTAAAATTGGAGTTTAGCTTATTTAAAACACCATTATGTATAAGTATACCATTACACAACAATCATTATCCTAAATCATGGGTAAACTTGTTTGCAAAGCCTAAGGGCATTCATGGCTAAGTCAGGCAGGATGAAGCTTGTAAGCCAAACCTTTATTAGCAGAGCCTAAATATTCATGCCTGGGTCCTCCCAACAGGTGTAAAAGTCAGCCATTGTGCAATCTATTTCCAAAATATACATACCTATTTGCAGTAGTGTGTAAGGCTAGGCCAGGGGCAATAGCCAATAAGCATAGAAGGGCCAAGTCCATCTTGTCAGAATCTTAGGCAAGAAAATAGGCAGATTTTCTGGTCCTCCACTGCTGAATGTCAATAATATTGATCTTTTGTATAGTTCTATTAGTGATGGATAGATATTATTCAGTAGTTTCATCCATTTATTTGATTAGTTTTGAGTTGTTTTGGAAGGGGTATGCCGCTTCGGAAGTTTCTATAATCATCTTGATAATAGACTTTCATTTTTGTTTATTTTATTTGAGCAATTGAAGAACTAACTTAATATTAAAAAAAAAAAAACCTTGAGAATAAGCCACAGGCATAAAAGCATAACCCAAATTACCACGATTTGGGTTACTCTCAACTTGGTTCATGGGTAATTGATGATGTTAACTTCTTAAATACCATTTATACAATTCGACTCAAACTCAATAATTGGGTTAAGATTGACATTTTCACCCAATAAGAAATGAGTTGAGTCAAGTCAAGTCATTCTTGCTATCAAACACTCGTTATTAGGACGAGGGGTTTCTCGGTTGGCAACCACGCATCCCACGTAGTTGTCCAAAGATTTTCCACATGTGTGGGGACTTCACTTCCCACTTGTGTGACTTCATTTTCCTCAGTGTATGATTTCTCTTGGGTACCCGCCCCCTAGGCTGGGCTAAAAAAAAAAAAAATCTGCCATCCCAATACAAAACCTGACCCAAATTGACTAATTGCACCGACCAACCAATCAACCCAAACACAAACAAATTTGTCAAAGGTTTATGGCTGCCCCCAAAAACTTTTGGGTTTGTTTCTGATTGACACTTTCAACATTATTTGACATGTAATGGGTTGAACCCATAGAACTACAAACCACCCCACCCCCACCCAAACCTATCCCTAAACAGCCATGATCATACAAATAAGGTGGCATTTGGTGAGGTCGACCTACTCTGTCCCCTTTCACATGAAAGTGAGACTCCCATGGTCCCCTCCCTATATATATATATCACTTGCATTATTCTCATATTTTAATCAAAGTGTCTGCATCTGGTCCTCAATTATCCTTTTAAGCACACCACATCTTCAACTGGGCCTCATCATTTCAATCCTCTCCATTATTGAAAAAAAAAAAAAAAAATGCCCAAAGATGGGCCCCACATTGTAATTTAAGATTTTAAAAAAACCCCATGAAACAGCACATTTCCTCCACTGAAATCTATTGGGTCCTCCTTTTCACACCATTTGATTGATGATAATGTGGTCAAGATTTTTTTTTTTTACTTCACAACTGATTTTGGCCTTTTTTCCTTCCTGCAGCTCAAGGTGGGCCCCACATTAAGAAGTGGTCAGGATTGGATCATGGGGATGGGCCCCACCATGGATCGCAAAAGGACATGGTGTTGGTGTCTTTGTGTGTAATCCGTTAGATTGAAGGCGTCGTTTTGCTGAAAATGTCTTCAAAGAAAACGGAGGTCAAGAGAGTTTAGCCATTGCGGCAACGCCACGTGTCGGTCACTCGCGCAAACACTGATAGAGATGGGACAAAAGAGAATAAAACTGTCATGATACGTCGGTCGTCAGCTTTATCAACTTCCGATGTGAAGTTACGAAAATGACCCTCAATTGATTCTCTGGGAGAATTTCTAGAAACACCCTCCTATTTGTGGTAAATGTTAGTAGGCCCCATTTACTTAAGGGAATAGTCCCGTCGGATTATATACTATATATTATTTACAAATCCTTATCATAAAAAAAAATTTGATATTCTAAGAAAGGCATAAGTCCATACTAGAAATAATTGATACACTAAGAAAGGCATGTGCCTACTATATTAGCGGATTTGATATAAAGTGACTAGCCTGATGGGGCGGATTTGGCCAACCTTATATTATTTTTAACCCTTGTATGTTGTAGGCCCTTGGCTTGATCAAAATTGCAAATGATTCTATGCATAAAAATAGGCCATGTGGAAACCCCAAACCCCCCCCCCCCAACACTAAATTCTCATGCTTTAAAATTGGCATCACAAGCAACATTATCTTATGCCTAGGGAGATTGGTTTTATCCCTATATGTGACCTATGTCTTACTTGTGCATAACAAAAATATGTCTACATGGGAGTTTTGCCTGGAAGTCAGTCGCATTGAAATATGTGCCGCTAAATATTCATTTTGTCTAAGCCATTAAAATACTTGGCCCCTAATAAATATACAGTAGGGTAGCTTTTCACCATATTTTAATTGTCTTTCACAATTGTATTAAGAGAGACTCGTTTGAAATTGTTTGAACATTACCAACATAGGTTTATAATGACACCCTTGAGGAAAAGGTTTTTATGGTTTAATGACACATTGAGAAAAATGGGTTTTGCTGAAGAGAATATGGATAAAATTAATAAAGATAAATTAAAAAAAAAAGCAACATATCCAATTATTTATCTTAGGATAGATTGGAATGGAAAAAAATTATGTAGCAGAACTCAATGTAGCTAGAACAAGGCTTTTTGAAAAAATTGCATCGGCAAGGGCCAATTGATGCTTGAGTGTATGTTAATAATAATAATATTGTTATTATTATTATTATTGTTATTATTTTATTGCCCTATCCTTTGAAGGCTGTTGATCTAAATAACTTTGACTAATCCAAGCCATTGACAACATATTCCTCCCAATAAGTAGGTAGAAGGTCAAGTTTCACTACATTTGAATCTTCATATACAAGTAGATTGATCAACACATGTAAATAATATTTAACTAGTAAATTCTATCTAACTTAATATTATTTTAAAATCCTAATACTTCAATAAATTTAACTAAACGTATTTTCGTTCTGTTACATCAAAACTGCATATAGGTGATATTAAAGCTCAGGGACCCAATGATAAATTCCAAAGAATGTTTGTGAAAATCGAAGGGCTTGCTCATTTACTGTAATTGATGATAATAATTTGGTATATAGGGGACTCACACAGAGTCCAGATCACTTATCGCATTTGTTATACCTTCACCATGAGTGGACCAATAATATTCCACAACGTCATCCAAAAATTTAGGTGATTTTGAAGTTTAAAAAGTTTAAATCAGATGAAAGAGAATCACCTAAATTTTTAGATGACGCGGCGGAGTATTATTGGTCCACTCACGGTAAAAGTATAATAAATGCAATAGGTGATCTGGACTCACGCACAAACTTATGTTAAATTCCGCTAAAAATTATACAATAACCATGGAGCATCTTTTTTATGATGGTGTGAAGGGTAGTTTGGGAATTAAGAAATGAGTATAATTGACACAAGGCGCTAAGCTGTGACCCACCCAAGCGTCGTCGAGCGTCAAAGCCTGTGCCTGTAATTGTATCGTATCGCGAGAGCGTCCAAAATCGGACAAATGGCAAACGAAATGAGAAACCCGATATCAAACGTAAGTATAAAAGAGAGCGCTCTCTCGCTCTTTCTCTCTCCGCCTCACACTTCTGAGTGAAAAAAACGAAACCCGACGACACGAAAGCAGAAGACGAAGAGAGAGAAAGATCCAAGTGAGTGATAAATAGCAATCAAACCCTCTATTTCACGCCTTCTCTCTCTCGCTCTCTCTCCTAGGGTTTCTGCGCCGGAGGTGAGAAAGCTACAATGCTCGGTCTCCACCTCCTCCACTGCTCCGAATCTCTCCAGGTCAGTACAAAATCCCGTTCAGATCTGCAAATCTCGCTTTTTTTTCTTTTTATTCACTGGATTTCGTCTTTCTTTTGGTTTCGATGTCGGAATTCTCGAGTTACATGGCGGGAAAAATCGAATCTGATCATTTATCGTTGTATCTGCGATGAATCTCTGGTTTCTGATGTAGATCGATCAAAGTTTGGGTCTTGAGTCGGGTTTCTTGGATTCGAGTGAGAATTGGAGCTTTTGTCGACGTAGATCTGATCGGGAAATCTAGTTTTGAGAAAAAAAAATTGTGTTTTTTTGTTGTTGTTGTTGTTGTTGTTGTTTATATGTGATGTTTGAGTAGATTCCATTTGGCGGAGCTAGAAAGTTGGATTTTTGGTTTGTGAGACGACAGCTGAACAGGCTGTGTTGTTTTGCTGGTTTGGTGTTTTTGTTGTGTTTGTTGCAGATTTGGAGTTGATTTGGTTGTTAGAGGAATGAAATAGGCTATTTTCATTGGGGTGAATGAGATGAATCTTGGAAATTCAGATGTAATTCTGCAAGATTCGCTTTAACCAGAAAAAAGGAAACTTTTTGGTGCGGTTGATAAAGCTGAATCAGAATTTTCACAAATTTGAATTCTGCTGATTCTTCTACAATGGCCTGTGGTGTTGTTTCTGGATCAAATCAAGCTTACTGCAAACATGCTCTTGTAAGCCCATTTATTTAATAGTCCTACTTTAACCGGTGGGAAGTTGTAAATTTTTGTTTAGATTAGGATGTATCATAGATCTTGCTAATTAACTATGGCCCAACACCACAGAGGTTGTGCAAGTGGCACTATTTAGGTAATTCTTTTTTCAAAATTTATTTTTGAAGGCAATATTTCATGTGTGAATCCATCTGAGTGGGCAAAATTGGGTGCGTTGATGGCTTATTCAATTGTTTCCTATGAGCAAAGTGTGCACTTTTGACATAGATTGAAAAGACCATGACCCATTCTGGCTGATTAGAAAAATATGAGTTTCGTATGGGGTAAACCAGAGCTACTTTTCTAGTTTATTTTTGTTACTGCTTCTACTCAGTTATACCTGGTGAGGTTAGAGCAACTCATGCAGGGATTTCGGAAAATGGATTGTGGAAGTGACTACTGGTAGGTTTCATATCAGTATGATTGCAATGGGCTAGAAGTATTGCTCATAGAGTTTATTGGAAGCGTTGGATATGTATACCTATTGATGTGAATCCATATGTGCCTATAGAGTTTTACTTCCTCATTTATTGCTTCTTGTTTCTATTGTGGAGAATGGAGACACCATTTGGAGGAATGTTGAAACTTATCTGTTTGGAGTTTAGACTTCTATTTGTGCTCAGTTGGCATCAGATTGTTTTGGGTTGTGTCAATTGGTACAATAACAAGTTTGATTGCCTATGATTTTTTGACACTTCACATGGAACGTAGTTTATCACTGGGATGTTAGACTGCCTCAATAAAGATTTGGAAAAAACAAAAGATGAAGCACGACATGAACAGATTATACACAATGTGGAAGCAGTAATGAAGAGATTGATCTCCTTGTACAAAGGGTGCGGAACCTTGACTGTAGCAGGAATCTAGAGCCCGACACTGGCAGAACTCTGCTAGTGAAAATGTTCAATTGCAAGAGCAGGCAGCTCTAGTGGAAGAGATGAATAAAAGAATGACCTACTCTGCAGCAGATGATTGAAAACTTAAAACTGCCTTTGCCAAAATTAAGAGAAGAGCTACAATGAGAATGTTGAACGATATTGGGCTGCCATTTCCTTAGCATACAAACTGATCTTGTGCAGGCAGATCCAATGGAAGATCCACAGGAGGAGAATCCTACAGAAGATCTCTGGTAAAACATTGAGCTGTATAGGATCTATCAAACAGTGATGTCGAGCTGGGGTTTATCAGCCAATTCTGAAGCTATGGTATGAGTGTTGCGGGATTCAGTTGCAGATATGACTGGAGTGAGTTTGGAGGGCCTTTTTGTTTCTCTTGGTTGTGGAGAATTTTCCATTTGGAAGGAGCGAAATGAAGGACTTTCATGTCCAAGGACATGGGTGTCAAGGAGACCATTGATCTTGTCAAAGTGCAGGTGGACAGGTGGGTTATTTGAGAGAGGATTTTCAAGACCTAGAGTACAATGACAATTCGGAATTGGGATGCTTGCATGAGGTGGCCGGGTAAGATGGAAAGAGAAACCAATGAATTCCCCTTCCCAATATAGTTTTTAAATTTAATATAGATGGGGCAGCTAAAAGGAAGCAGGGCCTGACGGGCATTGAGGATGTTCTTTGCAATGAAAAAGGGGGTTCTCCTCTTGTGTTTTCTTGTTCAACTGGCACTAGAGATTCCAATGAAGCTGAGGTTTGGACCATGATGGAAGCTCTCAAGGTTTTCAAGGCGTCATTGGATGGCTGTCAAATAGGGAGATTTCACCTTGGAATGTTATTAAATAGTTGGCGTCTGGCAAAGCTCATCTTTGAGAGTGATTCCTCTAATGCTATTAAATGGGCCTCAGATTGGGAGGCTTCGCCTTGGAAGTTCTACTTTGTTTAGAAAGTGATGATTTGCCTCTGGGCCAGCGAGGCCTGTAGCCCACATGACCCAGGAAGGGGGTCTAATGACTGGATGTCCAAAGAATTAGGGATATAGGATTACTGCTGCACCTAGGGTTTGTTTTCTTTATTTGTTTTTTTAATAGTTGTAGGATAAGCTTTGTCAATTTCGTAAGGAGTCGTAGAGTGTTGGGTTTTGTTTTTCATTAGATTGTAGGGTTTTGTTTTTCAATATATACGAGCATTGTAAGATACTATTAGTAGTTTTAGGTATTAAATAGAATTTTCTGTCGTGGATTATTTTCTCTTTGAGGCATGTTCCTCTTTGTGAGTCTGTGTTTGAAACATTGTTTTTCTGTGCTTCGGCGTCTTCATTCAATTGGTCAAACCCTTCCATAGGATTTGCATCAGAATGAGATCAAAAGCACTCGGGATTCGTTGGATGTGGTCTTTTGTCATACTTACAGGGAAGCAACTCTACAGTGGACTTCTCCTTTGTTTTTTTGTGTGCATTCATTTTTATAGTTGCTATAGTTCTCTTAAACCATTCTTTAGTCCTCTTGTACTCTTGGTTTTGTTCTTAATAATCCTAGTCACTGATTGAAAACAAGGTGATCTAAAGCTAGATTTGTTGGAAATACAATTATATTTTCTTCTTACTTGGTGGAAGTAATTTATTATCCAAACTTCCAAAGTGATTTGGGTATGATTGATTTCATCATTAGGGAAAGAGCCTTAAAAGGCAATCCAAATCGATATTACAATTGCTGACAGATGCAACAATTGGTCTGTCGCATTAGAATGGTTCAAAATCTCGGTCGACCCAAAAAACCGTCATGACCCGGCATTGTGTCATGGTTTGCAATGGTTTGCAGTCATCGTAGTGCAATTTTTTCTTTTTACAGAAAAAATCTGGAAAAATCTCCAAAAAAACCCAAAATAGTATAAAATGGTAGAAAACAATGTTTTTTCCCCATTAGTAAACATTATGAAGCAAAATATCGGCCCTCCTAAGTCATAATATCCTGTATCACTGTCTTATCTAAGGCTGTGTAAACTTTGTTTTGAATTAAATAAATTTACATGTATATACTAAAATCTAGCTTAATTTGAAGCATTGGTTATATGTATTACATAAGTTTTTGAAAAAAAAAAGAAACAAATTTAGGAATTAAATAATGGAAAATCAAAAAAGAAAAAGTGCTCAAATCTACAAACTTTTACTCCAAAACTCTAGATCTAACATGCCTAACATATTTCTAAGCTATTTTGAGGATGAATCTTGAAAAAAATTAAACAAGAAAAACAAACTCAAAATGCTTACCAGTGAGGTCTTTCTTGAGTTGCTTGGTTTTGCCTTGGAGAAATCCACCAAAATCTTGCAAATTGGTTGAGTTTTAGTGCAAAGAGGGGTTTTTAGGGGCTCTAGAAGACTCTCAGGTAGCTCTACAGGTGGTTGGGAAGGAAGAAATGAATGAAGGAAAAAGAAAACATATTTAAAGAAATGGTTACCCTGTTGGCCGATATTTCGATATATTGGCATGGACCATATTTATTGATATTTTGAGAATATTGGTCGATATTGACCAATATTTTACTGATATTTTGGTCCAGGCCATAATGGGACCGATATTTTCAAAATATCGTACTGGTATGAATTGATACCGGTTCATTTCAGCCGGTATTTTGAACCCTGAGCATTGGGCACCATAGTAAAGTCTTCTAGATTTTGCCTAGCAGTTGAACCTATGGCCAGTTCTTATAGCTTGATGCAAAAGGCTGTCATTGATGATGTTGGGAAGAAGCACCGGGACATGGGAGTATTCTTGAAATCTAGGGAAAATCTATGCATGTATCTGTTATGGTTTTAATGATCTTTGACCTAGGAGGATGTTGACATAAACAAACGTGAGGGCAAGTTTTATTCAACCCTGGGAAAATCTATGCCAGCATAGAACGAGGCATGTATCTGTCTAGATGCATTGTGCAAAGTGGCACTATTGGAGTTTTTTTTTTTTTTTGTGAGAAAGTTCATATTTCATGAATTGAACGATGTCCGTCAGACATAGTGACATACTATTGCATGCTTTTGTGGGTTGTTTAGTTACCCCTTTACATTAAGCCCAAGTTTGTGTAATTTTTACATGTGTTGAGAATGGTATGAATAATTTCCTATTGAGTGAACTGGATTTACGGTTTTAAGTGTTATTAATTATTGCCTTTAATTAGTTACAAAACCTAAGTGTCCCATTTCATTCTCGGATCTTGGTGGATGGAGGTTTAGATTTGGTTAGGGTATATAAAAGGGTTTCATATAGTGACATTATTTGGTTTTTCAACACAAGTGTCTACAGCTGAGTTGGAAGGTGTTATTGTTACAACCACAAGATTGCAGCTTCAATTCAACTTTCCTAAATGTGTGCGGAAGTATGTGCGCATATCTGTGCACATCTGTGTGTTTGCGTGCACCTGTATGTGCGGTGCGCCTGTGTAGAGAGAGAAACTGTTGATGTGTAGACTGTAGAGAGAAAGAGTACTTGTTGATGTGAATCCTAGGTGAATTTCTTGCGTTTCATGCTCCTTAGTCCTACCGATAAAAAAGTGACTTTACTCCTAGATGACAGTGGACTATCTCTGTCATCGGACTATCTAAGTTGTGTATATTCCTACAGAATGGGATGAGTCAATTAGCTTGGTATTACCATCTTCCTTTACCCATCTACTTAGGGATACTAATAGTTACCTATTGGCACATTATTACCTCATGATTTGATGTCTTTGCTATCCATTGCCTCATTATATAGTGTTTACTTATTTTTATTATTATTATTTTTTTGTGTTCTTTTTCCTGCATGATTTTTGCAGTTAGGCAGTTTCTTAAAAAACGATAACAACTTACCACTGCCTCTTTTGAGTCCTTTGTCAGTTCTTGGGTGGGCTGGTCATTGGGTAGTTTTGGTTTTGGGTTTCCTGGCCCTATACATTTGTTGAGTGGGTATGGATGGTCAGGGTGTTTGGTTCCCAGCACTTCCTCTCCTCGCCTTTTGTCCATACCTCATTGCCAATATTCTCATCTTGAACAGCTGTACTCATTTTTCTTTATGAAATTGTTACCATTCAAAAGAAAGGTGGCGGCAACGAACATGAGAATGATGAGTGTCCTCTCCTGAAGGAATCCCTATTTTGACGTATGTACTTAATTTCTTATCCAAGGCATCCGATATTACGGGATCCATTTTTTTGGGACTATGCAATCTGTGTAATTTTTTAAATGGATACAGTTATTAATCTTCAGTAGTTTGTCTCAATGTAATATATATATAAGAAGATGATGCTATGACAGAGATCCAAACTCCAAACATCTTTAGGGATTTAATATAGAATGTACTAATGTACATTTTACCAATAAAAATGTATATTTATTTTCGAGTCATATTCTTTACTTACTGGTGTGTCTACATTTATTTACAAGTCATATTATTTGCTTACTGGCGTGTTAGCATGATTTTGGAATTGAGAATTTGTGTACCTCAACTCAGTCATGATGCAACCAAGTCAATTACATCTATCTTGAGTAACAATGAACTGTTTTTCTGTTGCTTTTATGATTCATTGATATAAGTCTGACTTCTGTGCTTATTTTTGGATTTCTTATCAGGAGGATGGATGCCTGGATGAGATGAAGGGCGGATTTAGTGAAACCTATATGGTGGAAAACAAAAATTAGTTTTGTTATAATTATTGGTTTCATCTATGGCATCTGCCAGTCTGGGACCTGGAGGTGTAGGCAGTTCGAGGGCAATGAACAGTTTCAAGGCCTCCACAAGTTCAGTTGATTGGCTTGGGAGAGAAATGCTTGAGATGAGATTAAGGGACAATAGGCTGGACCAGGATGATGATAAGGTAAGCTGCTTCAATGTGTGAATCTATATAGTGGTGGCAGGGATCTCTCCCCAGTCGCCACAACCCCAAAACTGGATTTGCAGGAATTCTGCTTCAAGCAGCCATAATATTCTAAGCAACTGCTCTGAGAAGTTGGTTCAGGGACTTAGCACTAAGTGATGAAAAAAAATGTCAATGGCAATTTCCTGAAGGTTCAAATATTTACACTTGCGATTCTTTTCTCAGGATAGTGAACCAGATATTGTTGATGGCATGGGTGCTGAGGCAGGACATATCATAGCAACAACTATTGGCGGGCGAAATGGTCAGCCCAAGCAGGTTAAAAGGAAATCACTTCTTGAATTTTTAAAAAAAGAACTTTCACTGTTAAATTTGATGATGGGCTTTCTAGGTCAGCATCTGATGTGTTCATTTCTTTTGATGGATAAACAGAAGGTCAGTTACATAGCAGAGCATGTAGTGGGGACTGGTTCTTTTGGTGTTGTTTTTCAGGTACCTGAAACTGTAATCTATTACACTTATACACTGATTTGGTTCTCTGTTTTTTTTTTTCTTTTTTCTTTTTTCCGTTGAGAATTTTGATGTATTGTGTTACTGCTTTTCTTAGGCCAAATGTAGAGAAACTGGAGAGATTGTTGCTATCAAGAAGGTTCTCCAGGACAAACGCTATAAGAATAGGGAGTTGCAAATTATGCAGATGCTGGATCATCCTAATATCGTTGCTCTTAAGCACTGCTTTTTCTCAACAACAGACAAGGAAGAGCTGTACCTAAATCTTGTTCTTGAGTTTGTTCCTGAAACTGTAAACCGTATTGCAAGGCAATACAACAGGATGAGCCAAAGAATGCCCCTAATATATGTGAAACTTTACACTTATCAGGTATTTTTAATTTTTTTTAATTTTTTTTATGTCATGTCTACTTTGTCCTCCTTTTATTGGCAAATTTGATGCACTAACATTCATCTTAGTATGCATTATATAGAATTACTGTCGAAAATCAATTTCTAGACGCCGGGGAATCAAAAGCTATTTGTTAAGTTGTTGCTTTGTTACCTATCCTAAAAAATAAAAAAAATAAAATTAAAGGAGCAGAATTTGTTCTTTTGTAGAAAGACTTTACTTTTGTAAGAACTGCTACTTCTGAATGCTATCTGGATGCCATGCATCAGGTGTTTTTATTTGGTATTCCCTCGTGCTTTTGTTAGGTATTCCCTCAACCTTGAGGAGGTACATGATTTGAACTATGATCCAACTATTAAGTAACCTTAAGGGCCTGTTTCTTTATTGGAATTCAGAGAATTCCTATATGAAGAATTTTGAAATTCTCAGACATAATAGAATTTCTGAATGCTCCTTTGTACTTGAGCATCTAGAAATTCCACCAAAAAACAAAGGAGCTGGAATTCCAATGGTCATTTGAGACCTTTCTAGGTGGATGGGATTTTGGAATTCTGGTGAAGAAACATGGCATTTGCAAATGCTAGGGGACAAGCCATCTCATCATGTCATGAATTTCCCAACACTTCAAATTCTTGTCAGAAATTCTAGTAAAAAAAAGCACTAAGATTCCCTTGCAGACGGGTGTGGCAACCAGAATTAGAACAAAACACCTTCATACGATTTGTCACGAGCCATAACTGTTTGAGCATATGCCATCTCAGACCAGTGTGGCACTACGTCATATCCCCTATGGAATAGACCCACACCTTAGATGGGGTTGATCGAATTCAGTGAAGGATTCAAGTGCTAGGGCACACTCAGAAAGAAAATACTGTTCTTGAAGGGAAACTAATGTATGCCCTAGGGTTAGGGCTTGCGTGGAGAAGTTCTGAAGTACTATAAGAGGTCTCTGAGGAGACGATACTCGAGGACACACCTCAACGGGATAAAATCCACCACAAATTCTATTAATCTTCTACTCTGAGATCTAAGTCTCTACAATGCTATATAAATTAGATAAGGAAAATTTAGGGGCTAAGTAACCTTATTAAACTAGGAAACTGATGCAAATTAGAAACTATCCTAATTACAAGCCATTAAACAAAATGAGAAATCTAATGACAAATAATTATGGAAATAAAATTAGTCCTAAACTATCTTGGCCCCATGTGTGGGCGCGTAGGTCCATCCTGCATCAGAAACTCACGAGAGAATTTTTATTAATAATCAGCATAGCATTACAGTGGGGAACGTCCATGTATATATAGAGTGGTAGGATCGGTCTTTTCTCCCTCATTTAGAAAACTCAGACTTTCCTAAAATCCCGAAAATTCTCGAGGATGAATATTCTATAAATCCAAAAAACCACTGATAATCAAATCATGATAGAATATAGCAATAGCAATCCCGCAATAGCTGTCAGTCTTGTTGGGCCTATGGCCTGAACTCAATGGACCTGGTCGATCCATGGGTCAATGGGCTGGCCCAGTAGATTTGGGCCTGGCTTGTACTGCATCAAGTCCCTTGTGAGTTGCAAAATGTTGCAGGAGAGGGCGTTCTTATACATAAACATACATTTATATCACACTGATTCTAGATTTAAAGAGAACAATCACTAGGTATGTCATACATGAAATGAAGGGATGAAAGTGACTCAACTGCGTTTTGAGCTTGGCTATTTTCATCATTACTTGATATTGAGTGTCTTCCACTCAATGTATTGATGCCTGTGCCTCCATGGAAATTTGAAGTGCCTCATGAGGTTTTGATCATATGGTCTTCCATTCGTTCAGCAGATTCTTGCTTCATAAATCCATGCAAATGTTAATACTATCTAGAGATTTCTATCAATTCTAGTTCCATACTATATAATTAAAAGAATTGTATTCACCAATCAGAAGAAAAGGAAAATAATGTATTCAGTTATCTGTAAATTAAATTGATCTCAAAATGCACTGCTGATTTGTTTTTATTTTGACTAATCTTATCAGAAACTTGGTGAAAATAATTATGCTCAGGGTCCTTGCTGATTATTTGAGCATGCCACTGGAAATATTTGAGAATTTTTTTTGCATATATTTTGCTTGAGGATTATCGGCTACTCAGTACTCTTTCCTTTTTATACATTGCAGATTCTCTGACTTTTACTGAAGATTTAATTTCTTCTCAGATATTAACGACCCTACCAATTAGTAAAAAAAAAAGAATTTCTGCATTCTGTTCTGCATCTGAAACATGTTTTAAATTGTACCTTAAGTTTTGCCTTCAGTTCTGATAGAAGCTATGATAAATGAGTTGAAATTGGTTATGTGTTGGTGGCTTGGTGCCAATTCACAAAGAGTTGAAATTGTTGGTCCACATTTCTAAAAACAAAATTTAAATCATTTTCAATGTAGAAATCCTTATAGTATAAATGAGTTGAAGGTTATATTGAACTTTTTTTTTTCTGGCACAGATATGCCGAGCCCTTGCTTACATACACAACTGTATTGGCATCTGTCACCGCGATATTAAACCACAGAACTTGCTGGTAAGATTTTTGCTTCAGCGCAAATGATGCAAACAACATCTGTTAGTTTCCTAAGCATTTCTTGTTTGCCTGTATGTTGCATGCAATTGTGGTAGCATTTTAGTTACATGGAAAAGCTGATGCCTTTGTCTTGGGTTTTCAATTTTGATATTACTTAATATTAGCATTATATTGTGTCTATACTCCGCACTTGCAGAGAAGTTAAGTTCCGAGACCTACAAATGCCATGTTTACTAACTGGAACTGTTAATATGTATGCATACATTTTCGTCATTTGTGTCAACTTTACATGCATGCTTAGTATTTTTGTTGGATCTGTTTAGTGAATACGCATTCTCTGGAGACCTATCGACTGGACCTGTAGCTTTCTTTATGCACTTGCATTTTCTTTATAATCATAAATCATCTTCCCAAGGACCCAACTTTTTAGAAATCTCTTGGGGATTGTTTGGAGAAACTAAGGAGAAAGTGAAGATAGAATAAAATGGTAGCTCTTTAGGACAGCCACAACAGGCCATGAAGGAAAAAACATGTCTGCATGGATGGGTGGAATTGTTCTAGAGGTGATCTGAAATCTCTTTGGATCTGTGATTAACTTTCAGAGTTAAAGCATCCAACAAACTTGTTGGCTCAAAAGAAGGAGTGTGCTGCTTTTTTGTAGACATGTTTGTTCATTTCTGCAGTTAATGGTATCTTGTCTTTTTTTTTTTTTTCCTGTTATCTCTTTACTCTTCTGATCTTTGATTTGCTGAATTGTCAATTTTAGGTGAATCCACATACACATCAGCTGAAACTATGTGATTTTGGCAGTGCAAAAGTGCTGGTAATCCATAGTCTGCTATACTTTTTTTTATTGCAGTAATTTTTCTGTTAGTCAGAGTTTGATTCTTCATTTGTTGCCAGGTGAAAGGAGAACCAAATATTTCTTACATCTGTTCTAGATATTATCGTGCCCCTGAGCTCATTTTTGGTGCAACTGAATATACAACTGCTATCGATATGTGGTCTACAGGCTGTGTCATGGCAGAGTTACTCCTTGGAAAGGTTGCTTTTAATTCTGTTTTGAGGCTTATCATGTTTTCCCTCTGGTTATGATAACATTCTACATTTTCTTTATTAGTTTATACGATGTACTGAATTTTCTGTTTGATATATTGTTTGTGTAGCCATTGTTTCCTGGAGACAGTGGAGTTGACCAACTAGTTGAGATTATCAAGGTGAGTATGAGATGTAACATACCTACATTTTCTTTAGAACTGTTTCATTAGAATGTTTTTCTTTCCAAAAGTAGAATAAATATGTTTTCATCTTTTCTTTCCTTTGAATTGCCCATTTAATGTTCTGTTTCTGTTGGTGCTGGTCTCATGGTGGTTGATGTTTTGCCATTGCCAATTTGCTATAAAGCAGTTTCTTCATATTTCAAAAACAATTTCTTCATAAAATTTATTGTTCATCAGGAACTGCTATGAGTTGTTGAATAAATTATGGCTGGTTTCAAATTTTAAGGTTAAACTGATTTATATAGGTACTGGGAACACCCACAAGGGAGGAGATAAAGTGCATGAATCCAAATTATACTGAGTTTAAGTTTCCACAGATAAAGGCTCATCCATGGCATAAGGTACGTCTCATTTAGCACTGCTGTTTAACTGCTGGAAGCATTGCTTATCCTTGTTGCAGTTTCAGTGCTTATTTTACTTATTTATTTCTTGTTCGCTTTTCATATGTTAAAACTGTTTTGCTGATTTAAACCAGAAAGGTGTAAAACAGAATATTGGGCAATCTAGCCCAACCTCAAGTTCATGTCAAATGATAAATTTTGAATTCTCTTGAAATATTCAAAACCTGACCTCAGGTTACTATGCCAATGAAAAAAACAACTATTATATCATCGTCGTCATCATCATCATCATCATGGGTGTTGTTTTTGCTGCTGCTGCTGCGAGCCTGAGAATGTTGTTGAGATTCTTGAGAATTCAAATGGTATGGTCAATGCAACTTAGTGGCTCTTCTTTGGGATATATTAACATAACATTTCAGGTAACGGACCTACTATGTTGGCGCAGTGCGTTCAACTGGTCATTTTGAACTGTATTTGACTAGAACACCGACGAATTTAGATAAGAGGGTCTAAATATTATGCACAAATGCTGACTTGTAAGAGGGTCTAAACAAGTGTTACAGTATATTCTGGTATATTCCAGCTTAAACAAAAACATTCTTTTGGCGATGCGTTATATTCTTGTATGTTCCAGTTAAAGATCATTTTTCATAACTACATGAGTAAACACTCTCGAGCTTTCTTATAGTTCATGTTATACCTGGGTACTTATACATAGGCTTTCTTTTTTTGTTAATGTGTAAAGTCCATTTCCCTGCTGTATCCATGGTGTGTGCATCCCTTATGCATTCTTTACTGAGCACCACTTCTTATAGTGCACTAACTAGGTGATACTGCTTGTTTGAAATCTTCTGTTTACCTTGTTGCTTCTGATAATTTAGTAGCTTAGTTTCTTTTTCCATAGCATTGCACTTGCTTCTTGCTAATTAGCTTTCAATTAAACGTTGTATCTTTAATTTAGCTGGAGGGCAAGTTGATGTGGGTTAAAAGCCCTAGAGCGTTACTCTTGTTTTTAATGAAAGATTGTTTTCATCCAGTTCAAGTCTTCAAGCAGCTACTAGCATTCCCCTTACCTACAAGATAATGACCAATCTCCAAGTCTCTGTTTACCCGAGAAAAGTTTTTTATTTTTATTTTTGAATGGTTTTACGCAAGAAAAGATCAGTGTGTTATACAAAGACATGAATGACAAAAGCATATTAACACCTTTTTTTTTAAAGATTCATTATGAAGAATCTTATCCTCTTAAAAATATTACTGAGACAGCTTGATCCTGTAAGCACCCTTTCTTCGAAAGGACCAGTGAGCACAATCTAGGACCCCCCTGTGATCAATCCAACTGCCTCACTCTATTAATTGTTGGATTGGGACTTAAAATGCTGCAAATTAATGCAGTCAAACTTTTGGGACTCTAATTCAAGGTTTAGGATGATCTGATGGGGCTGAATTTCACTCAGATGTAATTCACTAACCTATTCATTGTTGGATTGGACTTAAAATGCTGCAAATTATCACAGTTAAACTTTTGAGACTCTAATTCAAGGTTTAGGATGATCTGATGGGGCTGAATTTCACTCAGATGTAATTCACTAACATATCCATTGTTGGATTGGACTTAAAAGTTAAAATGCTGCAAATTAACGCAGTTAAACTTTTGAGACTCTAATTCAAGGTTTAGGATGATCTGATGGGGCTGAATTTCACTCAGATGCAATTCACTAACCTTACCCTCAATGATTTGCATGCATCTGGAGGGTGTGTAGTGTAGACAACTCATATTCACTGTTAATATTTTTTGTAGTACCACTCTAGTGTGCACTGTACACTGACCATATGTGTTGGCTTGTTGGCCTTCTGGTTTTTGTCTGATCATGCTATTGTTTATTTATTCCCATGTCTGAGATGCATTGATAGGTATGTACTAGGAAAAAGAAACAAAAATCACCAAATCATTACTTAATGCCAGTTCCAACTCTTGGGCCTCTTGTTTCTCCAACAGGTTTTCCAAAAACGCTTGCCCCCTGAATCCGTTGACCTGGTCTGCAGGTTTTTTACATTAATTTCAAACCTCAAGGTAAGAACTTTCTGCCAAACTTACTTGTTTTTCTCTTCATTAAGCAAATGGTAAAAAATCATCCAACCAAGTGTCTTAATACTTAATAGCTAGCATGGGCAATGTAATGTGTACTAACATAATTGGTGGTCCATTTATATTGGGACACTTATTGTTGTCAAACTTATTGAGAATGGTGTATCATGATGATGTCATGAAACTTATCAACCTTGAAAGGTGGATGATACTTGATTGATGCTTCTACAACCGATGGAAGTTATTCTTGAACAGTGTCCAATATCTAGTACTGGGCTTGCATGTGTAATGGTCAAAATTGATGGTTAGACTTTGTAGTAAATGATCATTACCATCGATTTTGAACTAAATGGTTGAATGATAAGCATCATCAGATTGTGATGATAAGAGAACATGTGAAGATCACTCAGTGGATGGCCTAGGTATTTCTATTCTAATCAATATGTATGGGTCATTTTTCTTGATAAAACGGCATAAGTCATCCAATCAAGATCATGAATCATCAAGTGATTGATGATCCATATATAATTGGGCATTTGTGGACATAATCAACCAGGGCCATCCATTTTTCTCTCTCTGTTTATCAAATATGATTCTTCAAAATGTTCGAGAGTGATGGCTTAAGGGGTGGCTATTTTACTATTATTATTGTTGCTGCTGCTTCTGCACGGGTGGTTTTCTAGTTAATATGAGATGGAAAGTGAAGACAAGTCTTCTCTTGCACACACGTTAGAGGAAATAGGTTCTTCCTTCTACACTTAAAATGATTCATGTATATGGTGAGACCTGCATATTGACGCCTGATTTTTCTAATTTGTCATACTCCTTGAGTTTCACATTCAGTTTTTCTTTTTTTTTCCCCTTTTGTCTTTGTCTTTGTATTTTGTTTGTACAGAGCTCGCAGGCATCCCCAAAGATTTTCTGGAGCGGCTTATCCCTGAGCATGCTAGGAAGCAGCACTTGTTCATGGCCTTGAACACCTAGAGCATCATCATATATTTTATTTTAGAGAGATCACTACCAAATCTCCACAGATGGTCCTGGAACGTATATGTAAATTTACCTGCCATGTCTTTATCTTATATGTTTATCCCCCCTTCAGCGCGGTCCCTTGGAGAGAGAAGTTATTGTAGTCCGTTGGAATTGCTCCAGCAATCTCACTTTCGTGAGGCTTATGTTCTAATGTTAGGAGTGCCTGAGTTCCTTTTTCCTTGTGCATTCATTTTGCTTGTATCCTATTTTTGCTCATATGATTGTTTAGAGAGTTACTGTGGGCAATGTTGTATATCAACCTGAGGAGTCACCTCTAAAACCCAATCTGCTCAAAATAGTGTTCCCTTGGTTTCCTATTCCAAAGGTCACTCTAGTAGGAACATGGCCTACCGCTAGGTCCTGTGTAATACATGTATCTACATACAAAAAAACTTTGAAGAAATGATTCACATGTTTTACATAATCAATCTTATGATGGGCCATTTTCGCATGGAAGTGAAATTTGGACTAGTAAGAGTGGGGTAAATTTTATTTTGAGCAGTTTGGACACCGCACAGAATTTTGAGCCCTCCCTGCCCATAGGGAATCAGGATTTGAGACAATGTAACCAGTGATAGGATGGCAGCCTGTAGGTGATTGCATGATGATCTTGTCATGGTGAGTGGGGTCAACTGGCCATGGGCTGCGAAAGGGCTCTTCGGATAGATATTTGATGTTAACCAATGTCAGATTCAGATCCAACACAATGGATCTGAATCCAACGGTGGATTCATCCTGTAAACGTGGATCGGATCTGAAATTTAAAGTTTTAGCCATATTTTAAAAAAGGACAGAAGTTTTAAAACTTTTTGAATTAGTCCCTAAGTTTTTCAGTAAATTCTTAATTAAGGACATCTAGCCATTTAAAGGTGTTTTTTTTTTTGGACCTTTTCCTCCTTTTCTATTTAAATATCCTGTTTATCCTTTATTTTAAGCCTTGACATGGTTCTGCAACCATTATATGCAGCCGGAAGCTGTGAAGACATTGATTATCTTCGATCACCATGAGGATGTCTGTGAAAAAAGAGGAGGTCGTTGTAAAATAGCTTTAAATTGATGGCTGTTTTTAATTAAAGATATTATAGAAAACTTAGGGATTAATCTGAAAAGTTTTACAATTTGTGCCCTTTTCTTGAAATAAGGTAAAAAATTAAGGTCTTATTTGAGAATTTTCATTTCTGACCAGGAATCCACCCATTTACATTTTAGCACGAAGAATAGTTGACTTGTACGGTTTTCCATATATGCAAAATCAAGATGAAAGGAGCACCCTTTCATGTTCCAGCCCTACAATCTAGTGAAGCAAGAAGTAGGCTCCATGAGCTTGATTGCATGTGAATAATGTGCGCGCTTCTTTTAGGATAATTTTATGGAGGAGAAGAGTGAACAATGTAAGGTAGGAATGTAGACGAGATACTTACTTTTTTAAGATTTGAATAACTAGTTCTCATCTTCTCTTAACTCACGATCCGTTGTGGAGGAGCTTCTTTGATGGATATTTACCTTCCATTCGTCATTTTTAACAACTTTATAGAAATACGATCATTGGTATTAAATTATATGAAACAAATAGGCCCTAAATGATAATTTCTTGAGAATGACAGCCCATAACAACTGCAGATAAAATGGTTCATCGGTTCTGCATTACAAGAAAAACCTGAATTCCTATATGCATTTCATATTGGAGTAGCTGACTACCCAATGCGACAACCTTTCATGTTATATATTGCATATATTTAAAGTACATTATTATATAAGTTACTATGCCTTGCTTTTGGGCTTAGATTCAAATTCCTTATTTCCTTATTTGAGTCCTCAATTTGAATTCGGTATCTCGTGGGTCAGATAGCCTGAACTGAACTCGACTCAAAAGTTTGAGTCGGCTAGCATAACGACCTCACTTCTGGCCTCTAAATTGAGTTGTTTTAGCCGATTTAGAATTTTGGTGAATCGTTTTAGAGTAACATTTCGAAAAAAAGTGTAAATATATATATATATATATACACACACACACGTGGAGATGCTTTTATGAGAGATCTATGAGAGATAGGGTAGGGGTCTCACATCCATATCTAATGCCAACAACTTAAATGTGAGGGTCCCTACCCCTATATCTCATATAAGGTGAGAGATATCTCTCGTAAAAGCATCTCCCTAAAAATATATTAAGTTTAGCTAGGGCAACATACCTAGTATTAGGAAATTTATAATATTTACACTTAGGAACCAAATATGATTAGGGCCCATTTACTTTGCATTCATTTCATCAGCTAGGATTTTCAATGGGGTGGCAATATCATAGGTTTCATTTATTTTGTTCATAAGGTAGATAAAATGAAATGAAATAGGGTGTCAAATAAAAAAAATAGTGGATGGAGTTGAGTGTAAAAGCAAAAAAATGACAAACCAATGCCAACAACTTAGATGTAGGGTCCCCACCCCTATCTCTCGTATAAGGTGAGAGATATCTCTCATAGGAGCATCACCCTATATATATTAAGTTTAGCTAGGGCAACATACCTATTATTAGGAAATTTATAATATTTGGACTTAGGAACCAAAATATGATTAGGGCTCATTTACTTTGCCTTCACTTCATAGGCTAGGATTTTCAATGGGGTGGCAATATCATAGGTTCCATTTATTTTGTTCTATGGTTAGAGTAAAATGAAATGAAATAGGACGTCAAATAAAAATAATAGTGGACGGAGTTGATTGTAATGGAACCCCTCTTTTTTTGGATCCATCTCACATCAATAATTTGACATTTTCCGCCTATAGGTAGTTTTAGACAAGTTTCCTTTGAGGTGGATACCTGAATGCCAAGTATGACTCGTAATGATTTATCTTCCGAGGCATGCCAACAATTTAAATGTGAGGGTCCCCACCTCTATCTCTCATATAAGATAAGAGATATCTCTCATATGAGCATCTCCTTATATATATAGTTTAGCTAGGGCAACATACCTATTATTAGGAAATTTATAATATTTAGACTTAGGAACCAAAAATGATTTGGGCCCATTTACTTTGCATTCATTTCATAGGCTAGGATTTTCAATGGGGTGGCAATATCATAGGTTCCATTTATTTTTTTCATAGGGTAGAGTAAAATGAAATGAAATAGGGCGTCGAATAAAAAAAATAGTGGAGGGAGTTGGTTGTAATGGAATCCCTCTTTTTCTGGATCCATCTCACATCAATAACTTGACCCCTTCCGCCTATAGGTAGTTTTAGACAAGTTTCCTTTGCGGTGGATACCTGAATGCCAAGTATGGCTCGTAATAATTTATCTTCCGGGGCATGCCAACAACTTAAATGTGACAGTCCACACCCATATATCTCACATAAGGTGAGAGATATTTCTCATAGGAGCATCTCCCTATATATATTAAGTTTAGCTAGGACAACATACATATTATTAAGAAATTTATAATATTTAGACTTAGGAACCAAATATGATTAGGGCCCATTTACTTTGCATTCATTTCATAGGCTAGGATTTTCAATGGGGTGGCAATATCTTAGGTTCCATTTATTTGTTCATAGGGTAGAGTAAAATGAAATGAAATAGGCCGTCAAATAAAAAATAAATAAATGAAGGGAGTTGATTGTAAAAGCAAAAAAAAAAAAAAAAAAAAAGACGAATACTACTTTTGGTTGCACAAAATGACAAAAAAAAAATGCTCTAAAAAGAAAGAAAGAAAAAAACTACTCTTAAAAAGCACAAAAAGACAAAAATGTGCTTTAACTCTTAACTCCTTCAACTTTTTTTTTTCTTTTTCTTGATTTGACACTCAATTTTATTTTATTTTACTTTGCCTTACAAACAATCATTCTTCACCGATAGCATTAAGTTCAAAATAAATATGTGGGATTTTGAAACTACGGTTGAATAAATGAATGGAATTTCCACTCGTTGATGCGGTGGCCCATTGAGGAGTTAAATATAAAACCAGTGGGGCTTCTCAATTGGCGAGTTAAATAAATGAGTGAAGATTTCAAAAATGTTAGAACTTTAATTTTCATTTATAGTTTTGCTTTTTAAAGGAAAAATCTAGGGAGAAAGAAGCAGAAGACGAGAGAGAGAGAGAGAGTATCCTTCCTTTTCTCTGCCTTTTCATTTTCCCTCTTTTCTTGCATTCCTATTATTTTGGCAAAAATTGACAATTTTGGAATGATATCATGAATTTAGGTTGCAATAGTTCAAAATTCCAACAGAATATATATTTCAAATGGTTGTTCATGGGCCATGATGGCCCACGCCAAAGCATGTCCAGGCTCGATCAACTTTAGAAAATCAAGCTTATATCTAGCCGAAGCCCAACAAGGGCTGTAAATGTTAGGTCCAAGCCCGCCCATTTAATTAATTGAGCCGATCCAAACCTAGCTTTATATTATTTGTATAAGCTTTCTAACAAATGTTTAGACATAATTATCACTAAATCACAAGCACAACTTATTTAGGCCAGGCTTCAGGCTTTCCATCGCCTAATTCAACCCCAACTCAATATATTAAATGGACCTAGATTACATATCATGCTCCATCCACTAAAACCCCTAATTACTTGGTTCAACCCATTGCCAATCCCATTTTGTATGACCATTTCAATTGGAAAGAGATTGACTATTATTGCTACTATCCTTATTAAGTTCATTTTATCCCTAAAAGCATTACATGAGAAATTTAAAAAAAAGAAATAAAAAACTAGATATTACTGTATAATTGCCTTCATACTTGACATTCGCCTCTACATGAACAATTATGTGAGAAAAATTTAAACTTTACGCGGGACAAATGTTAAATTAAGGTACTTGGACTATAAAAAATTCAAAATCCAATAATAATAATAATAATAGAGAAATTTACCTAAAAAAGGACCCTAGATGGCCACTAACCAAAAAGAGGTACCAATAGTATATATGACACGGGAGTGGTATTCCCGTCAGATTTTTTATATTTTTTTGCCTTTTTTCAACAAGCGATGACGTCGTCACTTAATATTGAGAATTAGTATCAACGTCGTCGCTAATGTTCTATATATACGTCGTTGTATGGTCACACACATTTTCTTCCACTAGCTTCTGTTAAGCAACGATGTCGTTGTACAGTCACACACAATTTTTTTGCACCAGCTTCTGTGCAGCAACGACGTCGTCATTGATCATTGCAATTGAAAAAAAATTGATATTTGTATTATTTTGATGTGCGAACGCACTACAAGATCCAGAAGAATTACAAGCTTCTATCTTGCCATAAATTCTCATAACTATGGAAGAAGGCCATAGGATAAAAAGAGGAAAAAGAAGACCATAAACATGATGTAAACAGGCAAGCCCAACAATAGCAAAAAAAAAATCTAAATTGCTCCCAAGACTTTGACTAGAAAGAGAGTGCTGCAAAACAAAACACCCAAAATTAGAAGGAATTGAGAACGAGAGCAGCTACACAACCAATTGACATTTTTAAGAAAGAACTCCACAACACCTGTCATCCTGAAAAACCCATGGCAGTGGAACTAAGAGACACCAACAACAACAAGAAAGGCAAATCAGGGCATTTCAACCACAACAACAACAACAATAGGCCGCCGCCACAAGGGCCACTACGGGAGCACGTTTCAATCGTTGAGAAGAATGAGCAATAGGACCGCCGGCACAAGAGTCACTAGGGGAGCACGTTTCAATCATTGAGAAGAATGAGCAACAGGGCCGCCGTTACAAGAGTCACTACGGGAGCGCAAGACAAAAAGGAAGAACAAGCATAAGGGGAAAATGAGGAAGTAGGTTTCGAGGGAATTTTATGGGTTGTATGTGACGACGTCGACGTCGTCGCACGTTTCAATCATTAATAAAAAAAAAAAACGGAAGTAATCCCTTGGGACCACTTCCGTGCCGTATATACTATTGATACCTCTTTTTGTTAGTGGCTATGTAGGATCCTTTTTTAGGTAAAATTCTCATAACAACAATAATAATAATAAATGAATAAATAAATAAAAAATAAAATCTTTCTCGAAGGCCTACGTGTCACCATATAAACCCTCGTTGGTTGCAAGAGAGAGACTGACTGCACTCTTATCTTTTCTGTACTCACCTCCCTCTTCCGTCCTTGTTCTCGATTGATTTCTTTCTTTCTTTCGAGCTAGGGTTTAAGGTTTTCATTTATTTCCCATTACTTTAGTTTCTTCGATTCTCTCTTTCAAATCGAATCCCCAAATGGCGTCCTCATCCTCCGCCGCCGCACAGGTCCACGTGCTCGGCGGCGCCGGCTTCCCTTCTTCCTCCAAGAGAACCGGAATCCCTTCATCTCCGGCGAGGACCCTCTTCTTCGGCCACCGCCTCGGCAGCACCTGCGCCGGATCCCTCCCTCGGTCGGCCTTCTTGAGGACGTCGAGGAGGACCGGTGGAATGAGATTCGCCGGTCCGGTCCGCGTTGTGAACGAGAAGGTCGTTGGAATCGACCTCGGGACGACGAACTCCGCCGTGGCGGCGATGGAGGGAGGGAAGCCGACCATTGTGACCAACGCCGAGGGACAGCGGACGACGCCGTCGGTCGTCGCCTACACGAAGAACGGAGACCGGCTCGTCGGGCAGATTGCGAAGCGGCAGGCGGTGGTGAACCCCGAGAACACGTTCTTCTCCGTGAAGAGGTTTATTGGGCGGAAAATGTCGGAGGTGGATGAGGAGTCGAAGCAGGTGTCGTATCGGGTGGTGAGGGATGAGAATGGGAATGTGAAGCTTGAGTGCCCCGCGATAGGGAAGCAGTTTGCAGCTGAGGAAATATCCGCTCAGGTTTGAACTTTTTGGGGTTTTACTGCTGTGCATTTGTAGATTAGCGTTTCTTTGAATTCTTAGCTGTCTTGTCTGATTTTAGTTAGCTGTTGATTTCATGTATCATTTTGTCAATGAGTGGTTGTACATTTGCTGACATCCTTTTCCAGAAAAAAAACTGAAAAATGGAAGAAGTAATCATCATCATAATCAACAATATCAACGTCTCGAACAAATAAGAATCCAATACTTCTAAGAAACTAAATGCTTTGGACAACTCCCCTACTTTTCCTCCTTTTAAAAGTTGAGTGATTGGTTAACATTCGTATTTTTTTTTTCTTATTTCAAATTACCTTACATTTTTCCATCTCAATGTATGTAGATGGTAATATACTATGGGTGACCCTCTAATATAATCATGTGCTAAGACTCCATGGGTAGTGTCTTGTTGTAAAATATAGCAGTGAGCCTCATTCTTATTAAAGTAAAATATAGCAATGTTAATGCTAATTCACAAAAAAAATTGTAATTTCAAATAGTTTAGATTTATAGGCGGGTTCAACAATATAGATTTATAGCATTGCTTCTAGTTGAAAATTCATAAGTGGAACCCTCACATGAAATTGAAACTGCTAAAAATGTAATAATGAGTGAAACTTGGCTAGTAAGATTGTGAATTTAAATGATTCAACTTCTATAAGGCCCACAAGTGTATCCACGAATGAGTTTTTAGCGTTTCTTCTATGGCAACGTTAAAACTCTATTTTGGGGTTTTCTTATAAGTTAGAAAGAAAGAAAGTAGAATACATGAGAAAGAAAAAAGATGGAATAATACTCGTTAGGAATGCAACTATCCACCTGCACAGCTGGCTTAGACATGACTCATTCTTTTTCTCTCTTTGTCCCCTCTCAAAATAAATACGGTTATTTTTCATTAGATGTTATCCAAGTGTCTGTTTTTTAAAGGGGCAGTTTGTAGAATTCCTCTCTTTAAATATATAAATAGAGGAATTCTACAAATTGCCCCTTTCAAAAAGGGCATTTTTGCCCCTTCATAACATCCAATAAGAAACCATCATATTTATTATCATTCCGATTTGTATTAGGTTGGATTGAATGTCATGAGAGAAGACAGAGAGAAAAAGGAAGGGTCATGTTTAAGCCATTAAGCCTTGAGCCGTCAGCTATACAAGTGGATAAGTATTATACGATTCAGTTCTTTCTTTCTTTCTTTAATTTCTATGTATTGTGATTTATTGCTAACTTATGAAAGGGCCTCACAATGGAGTTTTACATCTTCATGGAAGAAATGCTAAAAGTTCATTAGTGGGTCCACTTATAAAAATAAGGAACTGTCCTAACCAATAAGCAGGGAGCTGTCCATGGGCCCCACTCAAAGCATCCAAACCAATCAAATTAAATGGTTGTATCTTTTATGGTCCTTTGCGAAATTTCACTTCAATAAGAGTTGGACCCACCATCCTATTTTGAGAAACTCAACTTTTCTAGGGTTCTCAATTAGACAATGGGCCCAACTCCTATTGAGGTGAAATTCATTAGTGGGTCCACTTATAAAAATAGGGAGCTAACCTAACCAATAAGCAATGAGTTATCCATGGGGCCCGTGTTCAAAGCATCCAAACTAAGCAAATTAAATGGCATTATCTTTTATAGTTTGTAGCAAAATTCCACTTCAGTTAGAGCTGGCCCCATCATCTGATTATGAAAACTTCAAGTTTTCCAGGTCTCTCAATCTGATGGTGGGCCCCAACTCCTTCTGAAGTGAAATTTGGCAAGGGCTGAAAATAGGTGAGGCTATTTATTTTGATTGGATTGGAGTTTTCTGTAAGTGGATCGCACTAATAAGTTTTCCAAATTGCCCCTTTGTAGTATCTAACCTCATGATCAGATTTCATGTGGGCCCATTCATGGTTTCAATTGAAATGCCGTAAGATATCATGTTGCTTTGTTTGGTAGTACACGTTCTTAAAAGGAGAAAACAGGGAAACACCTCATTACCTCCTCTCCTTAACTCATGTTTTATTGTTGGTCGTTTGAAGAGGGCATTGTTGTGCTCTAAAACAGGCATTTTCTTGTGCTCCTCCATACGCACACAAGGAATTCTGCAAAATGCCCATTGAAAAAAGGGGCATTTTTGCCCTATGCAAACATCCAATAAAAATCAACTACATTCCTCATTTGGATATTTAATGAGGGATACCTACACTTAAAAGAGCCGACATAAATAGATGGATATTCTTATATGTAGCCAATTAGAGCTTTAATCCAGTTATTTTGGATTAAAAATTATTCAAATAAAATTAGAGGGCCCACTGTGGAATTATAAAGGTATCAATTTTTTTTTTTTTTTTATATTAATCAATCTAAAAGTGGGTAATTTTAATATGTTTGATCTTCATAAGTGGGCCAATTGAAGAGCATCATGAATTTTTGGCCACCATGGAAATATTAAATTTAAGTATTTTTTATGAACATTTAATAGTGGGAAACTCCTATTGCATGAAATTTGGATACACACACACAGAAACACACACACATGCTGGAATTCTCGGATATAGTTTCTTCCTTGTGGAATGTTTGTGCGCGACGGCTTTTTGCATCATTTTAGTTCAACCACGATTTCCTTTTTAATGAAAAATGGAAACTGAATATTTAAGTTTGTACTGTTGCAGCTTGTATTATCTGGAATATTGTTTGCAAAGAACCGTGGAAAAATCATTCTTCCTGAAAACCATGTTCATTTTTTGTTGAAAATTATCCACTCAAACATGCCCACAATAAAATAGACATAAATTTAGAATACCATAGTATTTTTTAGTGTTCACAATGGTTCTCAAATCTTCTTGAATTGTGAAGATTAGTGATAATTATTGGAAAAAAAAAAAAGTTGCTTTTGTACCTCATGTTGTTGATGGGTTATTGTTTGCTGGTGCATAGATGATAGAACTGCCTTAGACTCTCCGAAGGAGAGAAAAATGAATACATTTTGTGGTTTTACAATGGATTTGCTTATTTAATTTCTTGATTATTGATACTGAGAAATCTGCTAATTGACAATGGCAGCTGTAGTTCCATTCTTGTGAATTTTACTCTGTTATAGTAGCGATGCTGTCATTCTTTTATACAAGAAGAAAAATAGGGTCATTTTTCTTCACGTGCTATGTTGTTAGCATTAACTGATAATCTCTAGGTTTTCTGCTGTTTCATGTTTGCGAACTAATAAATTTTTAATGATAATGTTGTTTTGGTCCTTGGAAGCTCTTACCTGATGGTGAAGCCCTTATCTAATCTTTTTTTTCTTCTTCTTTTGGTCAGGTTCTCAGAAAGCTTGTCGATGATGCATCCAAGTTCTTAAACGACAAGGTCACTAAGGCAGTTGTTACAGTGCCTGCATACTTTAATGATTCCCAGAGGACAGCAACAAAGGATGCTGGGCGTATTGCTGGTCTAGAAGTTCTCCGTATCATCAATGAACCTACTGCTGCTTCACTGGCATATGGATTTGAGAAGAAGAACAATGAAACTATCCTCGTGTTTGATCTTGGAGGTGGCACATTTGATGTTTCAGGTATCAAGTTTTGAGCCTTATCATTGTTGTTAAAAGCTTAGGATGCAAATTATATGAATCGCATCCAATCTTAGAAAATTATTGGGAAAAAAAATGTATCAAATCCTAGAGTAAAATATTCAGTTCTTTGCATTGAATGCCATTTACAAGTAAGTCTTAGGATTTAGCAGTTAAGCTTACAACTTGATACGTGTATTGAACCACACTATTCTAGCAATGTTTTGTGGCCTTGCCATGGAGCTTTTGGAGCTTTTTTTAAGACCAGACGTGTCTTGGATGTGTTCTTAATGAGGCTACTCACCTCAAAGGAGGGAAAAAACATTGAGGAAGGCGTTTTTGTTCAAGATCAATTTAGAAAAGGTATATGATTGTGTGGATTGGGTTTTCTTTTGTATATGTTACATTGGATGAGAATTTGGCCTAAATGGACAGGAAGGATTTCCCATGGCGAGTACTCTTCATCATGATGGAGATATGTGCACTAGGGGAGGAAATCTTGTGGATTTTGGCTCATAGGAAAGAACCAAGGTTGTGGATGCTCTAGTAAAGGGGGGTTGACAAGAATGACTTCAATGTGGTGATTAATTAAGGGCTTCCTGTTTATAAATTTTGGGAGGAATCATGTACATGACATTATAGCTCTTATCCCATCATTGAACAGTTTTTTCCCCTCCTTTTGTACTAGTTTCTAAAAATAAAGTCTCTTTTTTTTTTTTTAATTTCGTTTCAATAGAAAAGGATAAAAGATAAAAAAAATTGTTAATGCTTCAAACCATACAGGTCCTGGATATACACGTGTGGTTGTGTCGCAAATTATGCATTTATCATTTTGTTGATTTTAGTTCTTGGTCGCCTGGAATGTAGTTCTCGAGGTTGGGGATGGAGTGTTTGAGGTTCTTTCTACCTCTGGAGACACACATTTAGGTGGTGATGATTTTGACAAGGTTCGACATATTTACTTAAATTAGGAGAAGCAATTTTAAGGGCTGTTATTGGTTTCATTACAAATGTTATTGTGCACGTCTCATATTCAATAATTTGTAAATCAATGCCAACAGAGAGTTGTTGATTGGCTCGCTTCAAGTTTCAAGAGAGATGAAGGCATTGATCTCCTGAAGGATAAACAAGCTTTGCAGCGTCTCACTGAAACTGCCGAAAAAGCCAAGATGGAATTGTCATCCTTGTCTCAGACAAATATTAGGTAAGTTTGTTAGAGTTTCTCATCTCTAGGATCTCTGTTTGTTTTTCGTGGTTATCTTTGACTTAAAAGAAGTTATACTAAATTTATTTTATTTTTTTGTAGTTTACCTTTCATTACTGCAACTGCTGATGGTCCCAAACATATTGAAACGAACATCACAAGGGCCAAGTTTGAAGAACTGTGCTCTGACCTGCTTGACAGGTATTGGATTTTTTGGTGATGAATGTGGTTCATTATCCTGGTCATTGGAGACTCCAATTTTTAGCATCCAATGATCCAAGATATTTGAAATCAATGTTGAAAGGAATGAGAGTTAAAACTTACATTACATGGGATATTTGCATTTGTTAGGCTTAGAACCCCTGTGGATAATGCTTTGAGGGATGCGAAGCTTTCGTTCAAGGATTTAGATGAGGTGATCCTTGTTGGTGGATCAACTAGAATTCCGGCAGTCCAAGAACTTGTGAAAAATATGACTGGAAAAGATCCCAATGTCACTGTTAATCCAGATGAAGTTGTTGCTCTTGGGGCTGCAGTTCAGGTCAGTTCTTGCAAAATTTTTTCTTGTTGTCATCACTGTTTATGATCTATATATATGCCCCTTGCGGATCCACTTGGATGCATACCAATCATGGGAGGATAGTATGATGGAAAGGTCGTATTGTTGATATGATTTTGGGCAAAAATGATCTCATTTAGATCATGACAACCGTTGATCTAGAGGCCTTAAAGTTCCAACGTGTTCTCAAGTTACATTTTTTTTTTTAATGGAACTCATTCCAAGATAGGAGGATAGTGTGATGGAAGGGTCATGATGTGAATATGATTCTGGGCAAAAATCATCTCAATAGATCATCACAACCATTGATTTAGAGGCCTTTAAAGTTTAATGGTTTCTTAAGTTTTTTTTTTTTTTTTTAATGAAATTCATTCCAACATTGACTCGGTGAGTATAATTCAGATTAGTGTTAAACTAGGGCGAATGCCAATTCATGGAGAGTTGGTGAGTGTGCGTGTGAGTGTGTTGGATTGAGCATGGGTTCCATGTAGTGGTAAAAGTAAGAGGTACCTCCTGACAGAACGAAACCCAACATTGGTTATGTTCTGCTGAGAGGGTACCTCTTATGGCTTGCGTGGGGTGGGGTTTAAAAATCTAATCTGTGTGCAAATTCCTGCAAGCACACGCACTCATTGTTTTGTATAATGCTTTCCAGATGCTGGTCATTGTGGAATTTTCATCTTCTATTGCATATGTTATATTTACTGTATTCTTCTTTTTTATTTTTTTAAAATCAAACTTCAGGCGGGGGTGTTGGCTGGTGATGTAAGTGACATTGTGCTCTTGGATGTGACACCACTATCTCTTGGTTTAGAGACATTGGGTGGTGTGATGACAAAGATCATTACTAGGAACACGACACTGCCTACCTCCAAGTCTGAGGTCTTCTCCACCGCAGCAGATGGGCAAACGAGTGTTGAGATCAATGTCCTCCAGGGGGAGAGAGAATTTGTAAGGGACAACAAGTCACTTGGCAGCTTCCGGCTTGATGGGATACCTCCAGCCCCTCGTGGTGTTCCTCAGATCGAAGTAAAGTTTGACATCGATGCCAATGGTATCCTTTCTGTAAGTGCCGTTGACAAGGGAACAGGGAAGAAGCAAGACATAACAATAACTGGTGCCAGCACTCTACCAAATGACGAGGTACATTTCCTGGTTGCAAGTTTTAATATACTTATTTCATAACTTAACGTTACTTATTGATTGTTGGTACTTGAAAATGAGCACAAGCACCTCAAAAGTATCCTCGAGTACTTGAAAATTGCTATCAACTGCCTGCACTTCAGATTTTCTCATGGCAAAATGTGTCTTGGACCGCTGGCAATTCCTGACTTGACAGCCAACCGAAACTGAAGCCGACCCAGTAATACGGGGCTTGGGTTGACCCTTGCTACTAGTTTGGCCTGGGTTAACATACCCAACCTGATCAGTGAGCTGGGTTCTGGTGGAGTCCATACTTGTTATTCAACTGCCCCTTTTTTTCACCCTAACCCAACCTGAACCCACCAACCAAACCATTAACTCCTGCTCCGAAGGGTTCTGGTGGACCTACCAACCCAATCTGAACCCTATCTGGTTATTCAGGGTTCTTTGTTGAACCTTTGAGCTTTTAGGTTGAATTTCGGTTGACTAGTAGAACCCATTTAATAAAATGGATTGTGTTTAGGTTGGTGACACATGTAACCTATGGTAGTGGGCCCTACCTGAACCAACCTATTGCCAAGTGTAATCTTGATCTGTATGAATGCCAACTCCAACTAATTTGCAGGTGGAGAAGATGGTAAAGGAAGCGGAGAGATTTGCCAAGGAGGATAAGGAGAAGAGAGATGCCATAGACACCAAAAATCAGGCAGATTCACTAGTGTACCAGACGGAAAAGCAATTGAAAGAGCTGGGAGACAAGGTTCCCGGTCCCATCAAGGAGAAGGTGGAGTCAAAACTCAGAGACCTCAAGGATGCCATCTCTGGTGGGTCTTCTCAAGGGATGAAGGATGCAATGAATGCCCTGAACCAAGAGGTGATGCAGATTGGTCAATCCCTCTACAATCAACCTGGTGCACCTGGTGCTGGACCTGGACCTGCACCTGCACCTGACAGTGAAGCTGGGCCCTCTGGAAAAGCAGCACCAGATGGTGGTGATGTTATTGATGCAGACTTCACTGATAGCAAGTGAGATTTAACCATAAATGAAGATTGCATTTACCCTTTTGACCAGACTGTATACCCTCAACTATATATCTGAGTTACTCCCTTTTTTTTTTGGGTGGGGTTGAGCGTGAAAAGTTGCAGTAAACCAAACTAGCAAAGAATGTTTATTGAAGAAAGTGGGATTCGAGTTGGTTTTTTTTTGTCTTTGTAATTGGAAAGTGTCAGACATGTACTTCAGACATATTATTCTTATGTGAGACCAATCCCATTGCTCCAGTGCTTGTGTTTCTCCTCTAAATATCTTAGTAGGTGAGGTTTACATGTGGGCTTTGGTTTGCCTTGACTAGTAACTTACAGGTAAAGCTGTTCTCTCCAAAGTGACAAAATGTTCATCTCTGTGACAGAGTATGTAACTGCACAAGTAAAACTCTTTTGAGAGCTGAATGTTGCTTGAGAGGGTGCGGTAAACTTCATGTACGGTCTTGAATTTTCAAGCTTTAGTAAAGGAAAATCCATAAAATTTTCATGCTTTAGTATAGTAACTAACTTTGAATTTTCAGGCACTACATGTCTAAGAGGGTTTAAAAAATAAAGAAGGAAAAAAAAAAATTCTTCAAAAATGCAGATCTTCTAGAAACAAGAGGAAAGAGAGGAAGGAAGGGAGAAAGCAGAAGTAATATTAGTGGAAGGAGCAGCAGCAGCAGCGTTACCTGGAGTTCCATTGACAGCCACTGGATTTGAAGCTTTGACAAGGGCGACGTCTTAGGTGAGTCCTGTCTCTGGGATTTAAGCTTTTAGCCATATTTGATGCTTTGACAAGTTAAATCAAAAGAGGGTTACGGCCTCTCACCCATTTAGATCTCTAAAAAACCAAAAGAAAAAAAAAAAAAGAACCTACCTAACTGAAACTTCCACCCTACTGCTTTAGGTGGAGTGTTTGGTTCAGTTTTCTATCCTTCAGTTTGGTTTTCTATCCAAATTGAAAAAATTAATAAGTTTTGTCCAAAATGGAAACGATTTTGATAACTATGCTTCAAACACAAGAAAACTAACTTAATTATGGAAATTACACAACCACGGGAGCTTGCATTAACCTTTGGCAATACAAATGCTTCTCCTAAGCAGTCCACACATGCAGCATGTGTGTATGGCAAAAGCACGCTGCGAATATGCAGACTCGAAATCAAGTACTCAGTTCTGATACCTGGCCAATGGCACCTTGGACCATTGTAGTCGTCTTGGCGTCCCCTTAGCCATTGTGGCCATGGTGGTGGTGGTGGTGGTCGTTATAATCTTCTTTGAGGGCTTTTGATTATCATAATCAGAAGCAATAGAGAAGATAGCCGCACTGATAGCGATGATGCTCCATTTGAATCTTGTCTTCCTTGGCTCATAGCAGCTTTGCATATCATCCGACGTGGGTGGATCTAAAAATGGGTTGTGGGCCTTGCTGGAGAAGTTCTCAACCTCAAACAGATCTGAACTTACATTGCTCCAGACATCTCCATCGTCCATACCACTAGAACTTGCTGGAACATCCTTGATCTGATGTCGGCCAGCATCTGAAGTCAACAGGGTCAACTTCCTATGGAGGTTGGAACCACTGTCCTCCTTTACCATATATGAGGAGTTGGGAGTTTGGGCCCAAGCACCTCCAATGAGAATCGCGCCTTTTCTGCTTCGTCAAACTGTTATCCAACAAACTAATGATTTCCCACCACAGGATTTGAATTTGGGAGGGTAAAAAAGGTCTTCTCTCTTAAAGCCAACACCCCCTTGTCTGCTACTCTGCAATCTCTCTCTTCATATTTGATTTCTTAGTGATTCTATTATTCAAAATAAAAAAATAAAAAAAATTCCAAGTGATTCTGTTTATTTCCAGCCATGATAGTCCTTATCTTACCTACATAGACCCATCCCTTTACAAACATCTCTGGTATATGAGGCTTCTCCATTGAGTCCTTGCAGTGATTTGAATTTCTGTTCCTTCTGACTTCTTCGGCAACCTCAACAGATTATCATCCAAAACTGTCAAAAAATTCTTACCTCTCATCTGTTTTGGATATTTGGGATTTCTGTAACAACACGCTTTGGCTGCTCAAACTAGCCTCTGAACAGGCACTAGGAGTTCCTCATGTAAACTCCTTTTATAATTGCCGAAAATGGATGATTTGTCTGTCTTTAGTCGGTTGTTGCTTCCATCCCTTTTGAGCATTTGTTGTTTCCTCCTTATCCATTATTACCCCCACTGAAGTACTCTTCTGCTGCGAAGATGCTTCATGGTCTTTGTTGTACTTTCTTCCCAAGCTTAACTGGTAGGGTGACTCCAATTGGAGTTGGGATTTGAGTTCACTCGCTGAGTTTTAGAATGAAGGCTTCTTCTGTTGGAGAAATTTGGGAAAATGGCTACATGATAGAAATTGAAAAAAATAAGAAAGCACCAAAAATATGGGCGAGGCGCAAGTAGTAACCTAATGCTTTCTTAAAGACAATATTTTCTCTACATGCAGGTGGTTTGCAATGGAAAATCTGTCCCTAGGATACAATGCCCAACTCAATCTCTAGTCTGCACAAGAGATAGAAATATGGATTTGCCCAAACGGAAATAAAACTGAAAATTATTTTTTTTTTTTTGGAAAAAAAGTACTTGAGAGGGAATTCTATAAAGGAATTAGTATTTGCATATTTTTCAACTCCTTGATATAAAGCTTTATATAGAGTTTTGGTGAGAAAAAGAGCCATTAGAGAGAGAGTAATGAGGGGGAGAGAGCTATGAGAAAAAAACCATTGTAGAGTAATGTGAAAAATAGTCCTTGAAGATTAATGAGAAAAATAGCCATTAGAGTCATGTGAGAGAGAGAGAGAGAGAGAGAGGGAGAGAGAGACCATCAATTTTCTCATTATTTCTCTCAGACATTTATTCTCTTTTGTCATTTTCTTTTATTAGTTCTTAAGAAAATCTACAACATCTTCTCTGCTACTAAGTTAGGAAGAAAACGAGGCATCAAGGAGATGGATCCTATCGTCATTGAAGGCAAAGTTTTTGGATCCAACTGTAACTGTGTCCATGGAATTTGAGAAAGAATTCAGATAGTAGCCAAAGGAAAATACCGTGTCTGAAAGCTTGATAGTCTATTTAAGATAGTACGCAAAAATAGGAGGACCCAAAAGAACTAATCTGATTCTTCTAAGATAGGCTGCTCTACAAGAATTCAAGATGCTATTTGAATTTGAGAAGCTTGAGATCCTTTCGTTGAAGAACTTGCTTTCTTCCAAGAGCAAACAAAGAGAAACAAATCCACCTGATGAAATCCAACTTGAACAAAATTTATAGATATCAGAAGATTAAGATCTTTCTTCAAAAAAGAAAATAACAACCGAGAGAACAAAACAGAAGAGATGGTTCCAATAGCTTAATGGACAGAAGCTTGCGAGCTGAGATTCTTTAAAAATAACAAGACCGACTGCATTTTCCAGAACAAGATTCAGAAAGAAACTCAATTGAATGAGGTTTTATGAACTCTTTAATAACAGGTCTGCACAAGAGAAATGAAGACCCAAGAGATGAAAAGGTGATTATAAGATGCACCAGACTGTTCAAAACAACCAGTCTATCGACAAAAGAGAAGAAAACAAAAGGACCCAAAGATGGGAAATGCAGAGAGGGCAATTCAAATTGGAGATAACCCCAAGTGGTTGGCCGAGTGGTCAGGACCACGGTTCCTCCCTCTTCTGGAGTTAGAGGTCTTGGTATCTACCCCCGATTCTCCCTTCTTTAGGAATCGAAGATTGAGTCCACTAGTGCTACCACCTTGGGGCTCCTCCGATAGCTAAAAAAAAAAAAATTCAAATTGGAGAGAAGCTCTTCACACTGCTTATGTTAGGGAGAATGAGTTCTTTAAGTAGACATTGTGGTAAATCAACAAACTAATATGAGGCCCACATGTTTCATGAGAATTACGTGTGTGTTTAATCTAACTAGATAGAGAAAAACATACTTTTGGAGTTATCTGTGCTAATGGTTTGTGAAAAATACTGATTTGCCTCTTGTCAAAGGGAGTGCTTTGGACATAACTCACATAGCAGTTCGGCCAAACCAACTTAGGTTTGGCATTCAAGGGGTTTATTTACTTTTGGCAGAACTTGCTACAGAGAGCCATATTTGAAATGGGTTTGACTATAGCAGCATATCATCAACTTGATTTGGTTTGAGTTCCTTGCTTCCAACTCTGCAGTAGTGCAGTGCCCATGTGAACGCGCAACAATCAGTGGCGAAAAAATGGATGGAAAGGATTCATCATGGATTAATAGGGAAAAAAGTATATAGCATTAGATTATTCCTCGAGAGTTTGGAAGTTCTCTTGAACTATGCAATTTTGTGTGAGAATCAATCTAAAAGTGAGTGTCAAATTCATGGGAGGGTATTGACTATTGAGTATGATGGGGTTGGGTTGATAATGGGGGGGGGGTCTCTCATTGCACATTAGACAGAGGAGAGCAAGGAGAAAAATATAAAGCCATGTTATTTTTAGTTTTTAGCAATCTAAAGTAATTTGAAGTGAATGTCTGGACTGAATCCCTAACACATGAGATCCTTTTAGATTTGTCATTGTGATCTCTAACTCTACAGCCCTCTCTCCATCAGAGGCCTTATGAGCTTGTGGTTCGCCTTCAACATGTGGTTAGTCTTTCCATCTTATGTTGGGAAAGTCACACATCTTACATCGCCCAAGTAATGGGTTTGATAGGGCTTCATATACTTGTTTAAAGAACATGTAAAAAAACTGACATCCGTGTAAGATCTAAGCCTTGATTGTAAGAGTGCACCGCCACTTTGAGTTAACTATCCATTTCAAGGCTTAGATCTTGTAAACTTTGAATTAACTATCCATTTCAAGGTTTAGATCTGTAACTGACAATGTCATATCTGAGCAGTGCCACATTTCCTTTCTAAAGATCAAGAAAAAGACACTTTGTGTTAGGCTTTCTATCTTTAGAAGTATCTCAGGAATGAGATCCTAAGATCATACCAGTTGAATAGGGCTGAATCTCTATTCTGGACAGAACTCATTAGGAATAGAGACCAAGTCTTAAATAATATGTCGTGGGTAGTTAGGATTGGTGAACTTATAAAAACCAAGTTTTCAATACATGAATGGAATATCAGAAACCTTATAAATCCCACTCCTAGTAAATTAAACCTCCCCCAAACTGACAGAGCAAAGTTGAACTTTAATGGCTCAGTTCAGATTCATAAACAGGCAACAGGAATTGGAGACTTTCCTTCCCCTCCTCCCTAGCATATCTGCTGATGAATGATTGTGCTGTTTCCCCTTACCCCTTGCAGATGGATCCCCAAGAAGCTAGCAGCAGACTGGTGCATCAAGAGCCTACCTCTAGGGGAGTAGTTATTCAGGATAGGGAGGGCCCTCGTGACCTTTCCTATTGCTGGTTGCTTCAGCTACTAGTGTCATTTAATAAAACCTCCCAAAGAAAATAATAATGCGAATTGAAACAGTTTAGGATGTAGAGAATACAAGGGGGATAAAAAAGGATTTGCCAGAATTGATATGCAGAAAAAGATTTGGCAGCTCAACACCAAATGGTCATAAGATTTCTAATTCATTAACAAGGAAGGTGACCTTGACAACTGTTACATATATCGTCGTAGTTCAATATTAAAAATTGCTAATACAGCTGACCCAAGTTTTGCAAGAACATCATAAACGGAGAATTAAAGAAAAATGGAAATAGAAACACAAAAATAATCAACAGCAGCATAAATCGAGGTTGGGGTGATATTTATGACAAAAGCACTACCATGTCCTGACATCTACTGAGCACTCTTCTGGTCTCCAAATCACCAGCAAAATTGCCTGAGGCATTAACTAAAACCATCCCTTGCTTGGATCAGATTCAGATGTTGCCATTGCCTACAAAAATCCTGCGAGTCATTTAGTTTTGTCTAGAATAGAGTAGTTCTCTCAGTTCATTCACTGGATGTACTGTTGTCACTTGTGGTCCAGTACTGTTTGACAGCAACCAGTATCTTCTCAGGCACAAGAGGGCCATCCTCGTGGTCTACCATTTTAGTATTCCATCTCATCCCACTGGCGATTCTTTTCACCTTGATTAGGACGTCAACTTCATCTCGGAGCATGACTGCCCCTTCTGGTCGCAAGATTCGGTCCATCTCCAGAAGGATGTCTTCTAGCTTACACCTGGTTTAAGCACCAATACATATAAGATGCACTCGAGAGAATTTAAGGCATCAGTTAAAAAAAATTAAAACACTAGGCTAATAAGACCAAGGAGCTGGGATGTTTCAATTTTCAAAGTACGGACCAATCAGCTCATGTTTCTAAACTGGCCAAACACATTCCATGCAAGTTCACAAGTGAGATGATACAAAGAGAGTATACACTTCTGACTAAAGGCCAGCTGCAAAGCAAACCATGTAATTAACCTTGGTACCACATTATGTACATACACATTGGGGCTGTTTGATTGTGTATAGGCTTTATGAATCGTGGATCCGTGCTTCAGAGTGTTGGCAAACAGACACCCATTCTCATCCTATTTCACAAGGGCCTGTTATGGACTTACGAGCTCAATATTTGGGTCATTGAACCAATATCATTAGAGGACACCACCCTGCAGTCTATATATAGTTTGTCAATTTGAAAGGCTGCAACTTAAGCTTCACCAGAGTTGATGCTTTGACAAGGTAAATCAAAAGAGGGTTTCGGACCTCTCGCTCATTTATTTCATCTGAAACAAAGCAGATTTGGTAACTATGGCTTGCATTCCCCTAATTGTACACCTTTCTTTTAGTGCAGATAGTACTATTTTATCTTCTCACTGATAGGACGTATAAAAATAAAAATAATTCTTGCTGATGGGTATGGATAATGGATTTGTAAATGCTATCACAATCAAGTAAAACCTATGGTAGAACCCTGAATGATGGTATTCGCATCACATTGGATGTTTGAAAAATCCAGTGCGCTTGCATGAATGAACACCTGCCTTGCAAAGGAAGAGAAATCTTAGATTTCTCCATATTTTTTTTTATGATAACTGAATCCAGTAGAAATAGGATGGAGTGTCTAAAAAATTGCTGATATGTCAAGAAGGCAAAAGCACATCTATCAACGAGAGAGTGAGAGTTCCATTTTCTTTCCCTTTTCAAGGTCATACTGCTCAAACCTGCAACCTCATGTTAGTGACAATAGGCTCCCTTCCAACCATGCTACGAGCTTGTTGCCTGAATTCAATTTCAGGGAATATGACAACGAGCTCATATTGTACAACGAGAACTCATTATTCTCCAAATCAAGGAATTTTGCCACTTAGGTTTTCTGCTGTTTGCTACATTGTACGCCATGTTTCAATAAGCCTGTAGCTGTTGATTGGTTATTCTTTTGGCTGCCAAGTGGATAACACATCCACTTTTAGTATATCAATCCTATTAATGAATCCATTATGTTGCCTATAAGAAAAAGAACATGAATAACAATAAAAAAGAAAATGAATAACAATAATAAAACATTACATAAAACTTTTATGCAGTCTTACTTGTTCTGATACAAGCTGAAAAGGCCATTGGCATGAATGAGGTCATATGTCCTTGGGTAAGTGGAAAATGCTTCACACCTGAACCATAAAAAGAAGGGAAAAAAGGATTTAAAAAATGATCAGAAAATGAGTAAAAGATGAAGCCACAAAAAAGACGAATTTTAATAAGAGAAGGAAATGTTCAGATATTCATGAGTACAACCATCCAGGTAATTGGAGTTGGGTTTTTCTACTCCTTTAAAACTCACTGTTTTCATTTACCTTTTCAAATTCCAAGTCATCCTTCCAAGTTCCAACATAATGATAGTTGCCTAATATTTTGTGCACATATGCAGTAATTCAATGAACACAGATGATAAAATTATTCTGTTCCAAGAGCCTAAGCATTTTTTATGTATGTCACGAGAGAATGAGTCTGCTATGAAACCCAGATACTTGTACGAGCCCAACATATTTGTATCGGACTGATACGACACTTGTATTGGTGCCTGATACACCGCACCGATACTTCTAGGGAACAAGTTCAACATATCCTAATTATAAAGTCCTTTATTTCATATAGTTCTTTTAATATTTTTACTTCTCACCAAAAATGCTAGAAGGGGACGAAATTCACGAAAATAATAATAACTTCATTGATTCAATACTGATCTAAAGAAAAACAAAAATCAGAACACCCTTATCCGTGTCCTAGATTTTCAAAAGTGAGGAGCCATATCCATGATCCCTGTATTAGTGTCCGTATCCATATCCGTATCTGGGTATCATAGCGAGTTTGAGAGATTAATTATAGGAATGTGATCTAGACCTCTGGTCCCTTAGTCAAAGTTGGGGGAATCATATAGTTCTTGCCATGCATCTCATAATAATGGAACACAGATGTATAGCTGCAAATAGAAGACAATTATTCTGTGTAAGGGGAGCTCATTCATATTGGCAGGTTCCGCCCCAGCGCCCCCCCCCCCCCCCCCCCCCCCCCTCTCTCCTTTTCTGTACTTTTCATTTCTTTTTTTTGTTTTTCTTTTTGGGAATGTTTCTTCTCTTGCTGATCGGAAAAATAGTTTTATGCACAGTATAGAGCTTTAATACTGTATAATTTTACACACATATATTGTAAAATATAAAAAATTGAAAAAATAAAAACATAGTATATTTTTGCTCTTCCTCAATTCGGTATCATTACTGACAGTAAAAGGGAAAGATTTTTTTTTTATTTTAATGAAAGGGTGCAGAGGTGCTGCTGCCCAACAATATTTAGCACTCCGAGAGACATTATGTATGAAAGCCAGGCCATGTGTTGTCCAATGGTGGAAATCTCTACAATTTCATTCGTTAACTATGTTAAACTTTCATTGCACCATAACAATTGAGTAGACTTTAACACCCACACTCACGCAAAATGGCTGCACAAACACATTTGAAGTGGAAGGGAAGCATAGGTGTGATAACAAATCCAATGGACCTTTTCAATTTAGTGGATCAAAAAATTGCTAGTCATTCTTTTAGCAGTATTGCTCATCATTTGCAACTAAAACCAATGCACATTAGTTTTCTGTCAAGGAAATCCAAATGAAAACCTGATGCCTGATGAACCTCATACAATGAAAAATTAGTTTGATGTACCACTGGTAATAGATCATTACCTCCAACCTAATAGACCAATGAGCCTAATCATAGCTGGGCGTAATTCGTTATCAGTAATCAGGCCCAAATATCTTAGATCATTCCTGACCCATAAGGACAAAATCTAGACCTGAACTGACCTAAAAGAGAGGAGGGGATGTGATGGGGTGTTTGAAAGAACTGTAACAAAAAGAAGGGGGAGAAGGGAGGAGAGGGGAGGGAAGTGGGGTGAGCAGGAAGAACAATGGATAGAAACATGTGGTCTTTGACCTAGGTTGTTATCCTCAACTCTTTCATTAGTGAAAATCCACTGGTAGCTCACTCGTAAGGCACCTCCGGCCATCCGGGGTGCGTGGGTGGGTGCATAAGTATTTACTAGAGGAGGAAAAAAAAAGGTCTTGCATTTGTTAACAAATACATGGTCGATGGAAACCATTGCAGGACACTATCTCTCAAGCTACAAAGGGATCGTAGCTAAAATATCTAAACCTGTGTAAAGCCCTTGCTCTTTGATGGATACAGTTCCAATATTGGCCGGAAGGAGACACATCAACAGCTCCCTAGATATTCCAGCTTGGACTATTCTTCGAACATTATTCATCCGGGAATGGCACCCGAAATCAATTGTTTGGATCACCAAACTGTAGGTTCCATATGTAAAATTAAGACTTCAGTTCTCAACATTAATGTCATAAAATTCCTAGAGAAACTCTGCAACTTCAAAGAGTAGAATGAGAAGATGGTATCTCAATCATTCTTTCAAATTTTACATTAAACATATGATGACTGACTTATGCAATGTTCAATAATGTGCATACAGATAGATAAAATATTGTGATGCACCTGCATTCAAATATAAGATAATTCAACGCAATGATTAGAATCATTAAATCAAACAATCCATAGGATCATACCAGTCATGATATATTCCAATCAGCCCTCGCTCATATACGACACCCAAAGTGTTTTTCTTAGCAATGGTAGGAACAACATTCATAACCCACGATTTGGGGGATTCAAGTGCTGCTGCGAAGCCTCCCAAACCTGCATTCATATCCATTACATTGCGGTACCTCCCTGTACCAATTAACTTATTTATCTTCTTATAAGCATTTACATGCTTCATCCACAGTCTATTATCCTCGCGATACGATTCAATGGAGACCCCAGGGACAGATCCACTAGCAATTCTAGGAGGGACTGCATTAAGGCGATCTGGAAATGTCTTCAACTCCCCTCCAGCAACTTCTTCTGGGTTGTTAACCTCAGGAAAAGGAGTTACGCATGCCTCCATTTTCTGATACCTAAAAAAGACATTAAGAAAAAAAAAAAAACATTAAAGAAACAACTCAAAGTTAAAACACAGGTGAGGTGTCTTGCACGAAGGGACAGCAAGTATTGGCTCAATGGATTTGTTTTCGAGGGGTGAACAAAAAATAAACATACACTATGCATAGAAAAAATGACTTGGGATTGTCAGATAAAATTCTCCATGTGCAATGCATAAGAGCAACACTAAAAGTAGCGCAAACTAATCCTAACATTCTTTTGAAAATTACCACAACAAATTAATTTTACTTATTCAACCTGCAAATGGTTTAACAAGAAAGCAATGATAAACCGTCTAAGGAGGAAGCAGGAACAGATATGTACCAGACATCATCTGCATTTGTTGATGCACACATAGTAAGAGAATCATCTTGTCTCCCAGGACAGGAATCAGCATTTATTCTCTTTCTCCAGATGGCAATCTCACCCTTCTCAGAAGTCTTTTCCCAGCAAAGAAGCTTTGCAACTTCTTCAATTTTTCTTTGTTGCTCCTGAAGTTCTTCCATAGGGCGTTGCCATGCTTTGTAGTTATTCTTCCAATTGATAGGAGGGCCTGAAAGTACCCAGTAACCACCGGGTCTTAGAACCCGATCCACTTCCATCATGTACATTCCATCTGCAAAGAGGAAAAAAAAAAAACAGCTGTGCTGTAAGAAATAGTTGAGATCATCAAATACAAATTATAATCAAGTACTACAAAAGCATCAATTAAACTTTGATCAAGTCAATGAATGCATTGTCTTGATAGTAAACCACACTGCAGCAAGTTCTTAGAGACAAAACAACTGTAACCTTAATCAACAAATAATACTCACCATTCGCTGACCATGGAATTAAGCAACGTGAGCAGTGAGCCATGTCAAAGGCTCTAGATGGATATGGGAGCCGTATGGTTCCAAGCACACCAATAACTGCAGGCACGCCTCTTTCCAAAGCAAACTGCACTTGTGCCTCATGCGAATCCCTTGGGGCAAAGGACATAGCCAGTACATTTCTTTTCAACAGGTATGCTCCCCAGCTAGCAACCTATTCATGCTTCTACAGTCAGTGGATCAACAAATAACAAGCAGTATTACCCAAAAAAAAAAAAAACTATGACAAGCAGTACTTTAGAAACCCTCAAGTGCTGACTTTTGCTCCAGAATTAATCAATCTATGTTTTAATTGATCCAAAAAGGATGCATATGCTCAAAAGGTTTCTCAAGCATGTACAAAATTAATTTAAATATTCCCCAAATTTGAAACCAACCAAACTTGAGCTATAATCAACTCCAAGTTCAGTATTAGTACTACTAACCAATCTATGTTTTAATTGATCCGAAAAGGATGCATATGCTCAAAAGGTTTCTCATGCATGTACAAAATTAATTTAAATATTCTCCGAATTTGAAACCAACCGAACTTGAGCTATAATCAACTCCAAGTTCAGTATTAGTACCACTAACCAATCTATGTTTTAATTGATCCGAAAAGGATGCATATGATCAAAAGGTTTCTCAAGCATGTACAAAATTAATTTAAATATTCTCCAAATTTGAAACCAACCAAACTTGAGCTATAATAACTCCAAGTTCAGTATTAGTACTACTAACCGATACTACTGAATGACAATTTGTTTACAGGTTAAACATCAATCGAAAGAAATACTACTTGAAAGCAGTCAGCTGTAAACAATGAAAGAAAAATTGCAGATCAAAATGTAGGTGGCAGCAAAAATGGATGGATTAGATGAAGAAGATGTTAGAAGGGACTAAGCATACCCCACAACCAGTATCCAGTGCGGTCCTCACTGTCCCGTTGGCAATTGGAATCACAGAAGCAAGTTGGTTGATATATGCATCTGCACCTTGTGGGAACTGTGTCCCTCCGCCGGGAAATCGGAACACATTGCCCTCATATTGAACCCAGTTCTGGACAGCCTTCTCAACGGTCAAACTCTTATATGGAACATTTGCATAAAACACATAGTCACGGCTCTTTGGCCATGGGAATGGGGTCACGTAACCTTTGGGAGCTGGGATGAGGCAATGTAAATTTTCTTCCTCAGGAGGGCAATGCCTCTCCCTATACATCATGTTGTCTCTAGAGAAAGTCATCGCCCGCCTTTGGTCTTGGCAGGGAGTATAATCAGTGTAGCGAGCATCACATGGCTCAAACACTTGAGCTTTTGAATCAGTATCATCAACAATATCGCCGGCACCATTGTGATGCGTCTCAAAATTCAAATTAGGCAAGATACTGCAGTCTGTTTGCTTGGTAATCTCCACTGCTATGCTGTCTCCCTTTCCAAAGCCACTCTTCTGCCACGCACCCAAGATATAGAAGAAGCAGCACAAACCAACTACAATAAATATAGAAACAGAACTCCTAGTCCTGCTGTCTGCAGAGCTTGTCTTCAAAGCCATGATATACCTGTAGTAGTTTTCAGGGTAATTCAGAATCAGTAACACGATGAATATATAACCAAAATGGAACAAGCTCTAAGTTGCAGTAATGAATCACATAAAACATTTGACTTTGACCAAAAAGAATCATAACTATTGTTGATCCATTTACTACCATATCTCTTCAGCATTCTTATGAGTGTGCTAACTTTTTTTTTTTTTTATAATTTTAACATTCAAAGAAAAGACTTTACAGTACAAGAGAGCTACACTGAAAAACCAAAAAACAAAAGAAGAAGCAAACACCACCAAAAGCATAACCCACAACCACAAACACCCTATAAAAGAAAACACACAAGAGCGGGGGACTAAAACAACCCCCCAAACAATGATTAGTCCTTGAGAGGAAGTGCCACGTCCCTCCAATTCCTCCAATTCCTCAAAAATAATTTAATAGGGCAATATTTATCCTTTTTATTAGTTAGTAATATGTCAACATTTATCTGCAAATTACTATAATTCCTGGAAGAACAATTTAAGACGTAATCTCAGATCAATTAGCTACCTGCTATGTCCATATCATTCAATAAGAAGTAAGCACAAGTATATGACCGGCAGCGAATAAGATAATATATTACATATAATAAATTAGTTTCGAGGGTCAACTACCCAACTTGCCATAGATCATTCAAAGCAACAAAATAAGGGGGAGGATTTCATTATTCTGAATTGGAACAAGTCCAAGTTGACATGGTTCCGCCTGCTATTGGTACCTCATCCAAACTCATATTTTAACTACTAATATAAACAAAACCATGTAGTTGTTTATGGAATCAGAAAGATTATCATTGATCCAGACTATACAAACTCAGAAATGCCAACAATCAAATCCGAAATACAGAAACTACAATTGTGCAGCAACTCCAACAGATTACTTCTTCAAGATCTTGTTTTCGCATCGAGTTACAACAAAGCATTCCACTTCTCATTTGTAAAACAAATCCCAAAAACCGAGATCTGGGATCCAATCAATGCAAAGCCCAGAAATGACCCAATCAAAATCACAGATCTAGACTGAGTACAAGAAACCCATACAACTCAAATGTCTCCAACCAGAGCAGATGACCACAAGTTGTAAAAACCCACAAAAATTCAACCAAAACCATGAAGAAAAAAAAAGGGGGAAATCCACAGATCTAGAACAAACCATAAAGGAAAGTGGAAAATCCAAAAGGGGTTCTGAAAACCCAAACCACAGAAGGCATCTATCCTGCCCAGATCGAATGAAAAAAGGGAGGAAAACAACAGGACATGATTATCATCTAGTAAAAATCTCAACCTAGGCTTTAGAAATACATATTTACAGATGAACTTACCGGAACAATCAAGCATGTGGTTTTGAAGAGGAATGGAGATGAAACAGCTGACAAATCTGTGAGTGTAGGAATGTTGAGGAGGAGGAAGAAGAAAGAAGAAGACAACGACGAAGCAGCAGCTAAGTGTTGTGCAATGAATAAGAATACGGAAGAGATCAGAGTAATAAAGAGGCTTTGTTGGACTCCAGCAAGTAATTGATAGGCAAGGGACTTTTTCTTTAATGAAAATGTCTAAAACACCCCAGACAATGGGCCCAGTGGGGGCGGGGCGGATCAAGCCCTAGCTCGGCTCTCAAGGTAACGGCCTTTTTTATATTGTCGCTACGTTATTATCATGCTTAGCCAGTTTGTTTAGAAGGATTTTTAAGTATTCATTGCTTGTTTGGTTGGAAGCGTTTTTGGTAAGGATTAGAAATTCCCGACAAAAAGAAATTCACAGGTTAAATTTTTTTAAATTTGGTTAAACTGGTTGGAATTTGCTGAGGTGACTAAGATGATATTTAGCATATCTATTTCCAACCTCTATCATACGCATTAAAAGTAAGAGGTTTGTCACAAGATTCTACTCCCGATTTAGAGAGGTAGAGGCAAAGGCAAATCCCCTTTTAAATGTAAGGCCCTTTTTATAGCTCTATTTTGAGTGGTTGTGCTAAAATAAGAATAGAGATATCAAACAAGGCTTAAAAGTGAAAAGTTAATTTTGGCCAAGCTGAATTCTTTAATTTTGAACTTAGGATGCTCTTTTGCCATTAGCAGTTTTTTAATACTACTTCTTGGGAGACAATACTTGAATTCTCCAAATGCTCCATATGATGTTAAATGCTTTCAACCAAATAGGCCTTAAGTAGAATTTTAAACCCTCCACTCTAGTCTGGCATTAAGAAAGCTACAATCTTGAGAATATAAAAGTGTGACTATTTATGATGTTAATTTTTAGAATTCTTATAATGAAATACTACATTTCAAATACTTGAGATAAGCTCTCACATTGATGTCGGAAATTAGGGGTGCACATGGGCTGTTCGAATTTGTTTAGAGGGAACCCATTAACCAAACCGAACCTATCGGTTTTCTATTTTCCCAAACTAAACCAAACTGCCCATATGCTCAAACTGAACCGAACCGAACTGCAATGAACCGGTTCGGTTTGACTATGGGTTTTTTTTTTTTTTTCACAAAAAAAGGTAGTTCAATTGGTGAGAGTCGTTGGACTTCAAGTAACAGAGTGAGGGTTCAAGTTTTCTTCAAGTAATTTTTCATATTCCTTTATATATTTTATAAAAAATATATATTTATATAATTGGTTCGGTTCGGTTTGAGTGGCTTAACCGCACCTTCAAACCAGAAACCTAACCGAACCGAACGGATTGAATGAAATATGAACCGTGACCGAACCAACCTACTATAAAATTGATCCGGTCCAGGTTGGTTGAGCGGTTGTTTTGTGTACCTCTATTGAAAATTTCCAATGCCGCTAGTGGAAAAGGGAGGCTAGCAGGGGCCATTCTCACCTCCCCAAAAAAGAAATCTGAAAACTCCCCTTAAGTTTTAGAAAATTTTATAATTTTTTACATATGCCCCCAAAGATTTTTCCAAAAAAAAAAACTATATATTTTAAATTTTACTTGCATTTTTTTTTTTTTTTGTGCCCCTCAAGAAAGAACTCTTGGGTCCACCCCGGCCAACGGCCCCAAATTCGTGTAGAAAATGACCCCAAACAAATTCGACCTATAAAACAAGAATAAAAGCTCTCATTCTCATAGGCTATGGTGGGTCGGGCAGGACTGGGCCGACAAGATAAATTCGTGTAGAAAATGACCCCCAACAAATTCGACCTATAGAACAAGAATAAAAGCTCTCACTCTTATAGGCTATGGTGGGTCGGGCAGGACTGGGCGGAGCCGTCTTGTCGGTCATACTAGAGGGGAAGCTTTCATCGATTTAAAAGGAGAATGCATTTATTTAATGATCCACGCATGGAGGCGTGATGGGCTTCTAGACTCTCTACACACAATTGCTCAGGGCACATGGTGCTCATGACCAAAAAAAAATTAATATCATTATATAATATTCAAAGAAAGGAAAATGAAAGTTCCTCTATGTAACATCGTAGGGCCCGTTTGGTTCATAGCATTTTTTAAAAGGAATTGAACTTGTTAGGGATTTATGACATGATATGACATCTTATTTCCTAAGCATTCCAAATGTTCTGCTTGTTGCAAGAATACAGAATTTCAAACCACTTAAAAAAGCACTTTTACCCTTATGAGTTCTCAGAATTCTCGAATTCTAGAAGGGAGTGGAGCATTTGAAATTCTACTTTAGAGACAGCATTTGAAATTCTTAGATAAAAATTCTCACAATTCCCCTAACCAAACAGGCCCAAGATAGATATGTCTTCCAACAATGGGTGCCAAAGGGCCAAGCCTCAAAATGCCACATGACCCGTTAACACGACACGACCCATACGATATTAACGGGTTCAGGTGAGCTCTTAATGGGTTCGGGTCGTTAATTGGTCAAATCCGTTAACACATGAAGTTAATGGGTCGTATACGAATTAAACCAGTAATCCATTAACAACCTGCTTAACCCGTTAAATTTTTTTTAGTCCCTAAGTGTAGCTAGAATTAATTTATATTCATAAAGAAGAATTTGAGATTTATTATTTTATAGTGGGATTTTAGATGGGATCCACTCGAGATCCTCGCAGTTTCGTGTGGCTTATATAATTTTCTCTTTATATATTTTTGTATGGATTTTTTTTTTTTAATCTCTGAAATGACTTAATTACTTAACGGGTAGCGGGTAACCCGTTAAATTAACGGGCCGTGTTTGGGTTGGATTTTTTGACTTGTTAAATTAACGGGTAGTGTATGGATTAAGATAATTTTAACACGAATTTATTAACCCATAATCCGAATTCATTAACACGATACAATTGACATCCCTACCTGAAAGTCCTGCACCACCTAGCCCTTACCATGCTTTACCATTGCGGGTATCTCTACCAAATAAAAAGCAGGGATACTCACTTAAACTACCAAACAAAGGGAATATTCAGTATCTACAATCAAGCAAAGGAATGAGATGTAATAGTGGCGGTGCGGCCTAGAGGAGGTAGTTACCTCCTACAGTAAAATTCAAGAAATGAAGGAGCTAGAATGTAAAATTTTCAAGAAATGAAGGGAGTTAGAAGAGCCTTCACCAAGGCATATTTCATGGATTGTTATCTAGAAATATACTTGTTAAATAGAATAAGTTTCAAAACTACAAAAATCACACATTTTCATTTTCTTTTCTTTTCTAGCTATTGGGTGCTTCAAACATAATTGCAATAGGTACGATAGAATGTACAGGTCAAAAACTCAGATGGCCAACAAAAATCATAACAAAATTTTGTATACACCCTCCTAAGGTTTTCATGATTTGCAAATTGGCTCCTGTAATTTTAGTAGTTGTAGTTATGTTTGCTTGCTTATTTGTAGACATGAATAAAGTACCTGCACATTTGAACAACCCGGAAATGCTTTTGCCTATTTTTCAAATAATCTCATTTTCTCATGCCTGGTGATAATACTATGGGTATGGATATAGCATTGTGTAGTGTTAAGACTTCTCAATAATCACATTTAAACTGTTCAATTGTATCAAGATCCACAATCATATATTTGATAGCATTGTGCAGTTTTAAGCCATCTCAAGAACAATGATTCTTTGCCCCACTTCTCCTTCCAGAGCAGAATATAGATTGTGGATCCTTTTTCTTTTCTTTTTTTCATCACAATTATATATAATGAAGTGAACTAATTCCAATTGAGAAATTAGCCACTTCATTTCGATTTTATTTTGACCATTTTGATACCAATTTGACCCTCTTTAATTCCTCTTTAAATTCCTCTTAATTTTCACCTGAGCCTATTAATAACTCTTAAAACTGTTATGGAGATTTGTAACTGAAATTGGTATATATGGAGCCCACTTTTTATGTAATTGAAATGAGTAATTGAGAAAATGAGTTGTAACCTTTTTCATACAGAGTCTTCTCACCAAAAGCCTCTTTTCTATGTGGCATTTTTTTTTATTTTCTCCGTGTGAATGGCCGCAAGTCTCATTAGGTCTTCTCTTCTCTACAAGAAACCAAGGTATTTGCATATTTTTTACTCCTTTTTTGTGATTTTAGTTTCCTTTCAAGAATCTTAATTTCAATTTCTGACATAGATCATTATTCACAGCACCTATGTGATAATGGTAATAGACATATTATTTTCTCTTGGTTGACGTAAGGCAACCAACTCACTATCAAACCTGTCTCTAATTGGAGAATCTCATATGTTTAAATTTCTTATAATTTCACCCATCTCAATATTTTATATTTCATGTTTCTACTAAAGATTTTAAATTTCTATATTTTTTAATTATTTTAAATTTTAATTGTGTAATTTTTAAGAAACCTATAAATTTTTGTGAGAAATTAACACTTCTATTTTAGATTTTATAAAATATAAATATATGAAATTAAAATTAAATTTTTTATTTATGTCATAAAATAAAATGTTATTCTCTGTTTGACTTTTAATGCCTGTGCTAAGCACAGGGGCCAAAGGTAAAACACACTTCTATGACTTCCAACCCGTGATTGACCCGCATCTGAAACGGGTTGCAAACTTGCAACCTGCACCTATTAAGTCTTGGGTCGGGCTAACCTGTGTTATACCTGACCCGTGTAAAAATTAATCATGGTATGTGCCAAGATTTGAACTCAGGACACTTAGGTTTTAAATTGGCAACCTTGTCACGATACCACATAGCATTTTTTTGCTAATAGTTATCAACAAAAGGTTAAAATTAGTTAATAAGGAACGGACATAGCCCCACTTTGAAATGTTGACTGGGAGTTGGATTTTATCTATGAGGTATTTATAAAAGTAACTATATTTTTAGAATATTGACCCCTATAAATATTGTTGTTATTATTTTCATAGTCATGCATTGTACTTTAAGCATAGGTGATCAAACTTTTGAAATAACTATTTTATATGATTTCCT